>JARQOC010000002.1:707429900-708097400 GCA_033576535.1 Allobates femoralis | reverse complement strand
GCAGGGAACCAGGCACGGACAGTTCTCAACTCACGGTTTATTGATCTCCGTCCGGTTACAGTCACCAAAACACAGATCCGGAGCGCAGCCGGCACACTTCACACCGCTTGGTGTATCTCCTGACCGTTGACAGGCTCTATCAGCCCCACTGGAGATAATCCCTTCCCGGGACCACTTCAACTTTCCTTCAGAGCTCCTCAATCAGGCTCTGCACTGGAGAGAATCTCACTCCAGACTCAAGGACCCACACCCAGGATTCCTGCTTCCTCTTAACACATTCAGCTCAGGGAAGAGGAATCACATGTAACACCCGGGATGGAGTACGTCCTGCAGACCGGGAGGACGCACCCAGGGAGGCACAAACCGGTCGCAGCATACCGACCCGGTCGGTGCCTCACACACCCCCCCCCCTATGTTCAAGCGTATGGGGCTGAACACAAGGCCATAACCCCGGTCCCTGCGCGCAGACCGCGTCACAGCGCGGAGAACCGGCGGAGCCAAGCAGGGGCACCCGGGGATACCAGCGGTGCCAGACCCCACGAGCAACCAACCCGTTCGGACCTCCGGCTCCCACAAACCCCGGACGGGTACCAACGACAGAGGCCTGGGGCCCCACGAGCAACACGGGGTTTGCTTGCGGCACTGCTGCACCGCTCCGGACGGCGAGTCGGCGCACTGGGCTCTGCACCCGGGAATCAGTCACATTAAGTCCTCCGGGTATCCCGGGGGCGGGTTTCTCGGGCTCTGGGCCCTGTCTGTCCTTCATCTGGGGGGCCATATACTCGTTCCACAATACCCGGAACAAGGGCATATCCCTCCCCAGCACAACATCATAAGGGAGATCCTTTACCACCCCCACGACATGTTGAACCCTCCTGGCTGGGGTAGCAAACGTGACACGCTTCGTCGGATACCTGCGATGATCCCCATGGACACTCATCACCCTGACCTTTCGGTCGGTGGGTTTGGTCCTGGAGACCAAGGAGGCACACACAAGGGTCACGTTGCTTCCTGAGTCCAGGAGAGCCGTCACTTCATGACCATTAAGCCGAACGCGGCACAGTACATTCCCAGTGTCCCTGGGGTCCGAGCACCCTTTTCCGGCGAGGTGGGCGAACATGGACCGCCTCCGGGAGTCGCAGTCCATGGGTTCCCCGTTGAGGGGACACTGTGCCATCATATGTCCAACCTCCTGACACCTCCTACATCGGGGTTGACCTCCATTATACCAGGGGCTGAACGGCGGCGGTCCGGAAAGCCGCTTTGCCGCAGGGGGAGGGCCGTTCTTGGCCTGAGCCGGTGCTCGCTCACCCGGGGTCCGGATTGGGGGTCCCAGCTTTCTGGTGTGGTGGGCGCGGCCTTGCGGTTGGTTCGCAGTGTTCCCGTGTCCCTGATCAAGTCCTGTGTGGCCACATGGCGCTCCACCACATTCACCACCTGGTCTAGGGTACCCGGGTCACTGTGTCCCACCCACCGTTGTATGGGGATGGGCAGCATATGCACGAAGCGATCCACCACCACCCGCTCTACCATCTGGGCCGGGCTCAGTGCTTCAGGCTGCAGCCATTTCTTAACCAGGTGTAGCAAGTCATAGGCCTGAGAGCGCACAGGTTTGCCTTCCTCATAGGCCCATTGGCTCACCCGTTGTGCCCTCACGTAAGTATTAACCCCGGTACGGGCCAATATCTCCCCCTTCAGGGCTCCATAGTCCAGGGCATCCTCGGTACATAAGTCTATGTAGGCCTTTTGGGGATCACCAGTCAAATAGGGCGCCAGCACCTCGGCCCACTGGGCGACCGGCAGTCTCTCCCGTTCAGCCACCCGCTCAAACACGGCCAGGAATGCCTCCACATCATCCCCCGGGGTCATCTTTTGCAGCGCTTGTCTTACCCTTTTCCGGACGCTGCCGTCATCACCTGGGCCTTGGGGCGGTTCCCACGGTCTGGCACGAACAGCCTCGGTCAACAGGGCCATCTGTTCCTGGTGTCTTTGTTCCTGCTGCTGCAGTGCTTGGAACTGCTGCTGCTGAGCCTGAACCAGGTGTTTGAGTACCTCCTCCATGCTGGTGGTGGGCTTGTACTGGAATTTAGCCGCTTGGATCCTGGACATGCGCTGCCGGGCACACCGCAAGAGACTGGCAGCTATAATGACTGCTGCTCCTCTCACTTAGCAGCCGCTCATTAGCCTCATAAAACAGTCACTTTCACCAGCGGTTCTGGAAGGAAGGGCGACAGTAGCGCGGGCTTCACCAGGAATGAATGCTACACCTCACCGGGCCGGCAATGCCCGCATTTTCCACCATATGTGAGGTGTAGCGGTGTCGGGGAGGCAGGGAACCAGGCACGGACAGTTCTCAACTCACGGTTTATTGATCTCCGTCCGGTTACAGTCACCAAAACACAGATCTGGAGCGCAGCCGGCACACTTCACACCGCTTGGTGTATCTCCCGACCGCTGACAGGCTCTATCAGCCCCACTGGAGATAATCCCTTCCCGGGACCACTTCAACTTTCCTTCAGAGCTCCTCAATCAGGCTCTGCACTGGAGAGAATCTCACTCCAGACTCAAGGACCCACACCCAGGATTCCTGCTTCCTCTTAACACATTCAGCTCAGGGAAGAGGAATCACATGTAACACCCGGGATGGAGTACGTCCTGCAGACCGGGAGAACGCACCCAGGGAGGCACAAACCAGTCGCAGCATACCGACCCGGCCGGTGCCTCACAGTATATATATGTATACATCAGGCGCAGGCACACACTATGAGGTATTATACCTCATAGTGTGTGCCTGCCTGGTGATGTATACATGTATATACCTGAGGTATATATACCTCATAGTGCGTCTGCCTGATGTATACATATATATAAATTGGTGGTGGCGGATGTGATGGGGGGGAGGCGCCAAAATAAATCCTTGGCCCCGGTGAATTAAAACTGTTAAATAACCAGTGACACTCGTACTTAATATTATATATGTAATTTTACTTGGGTTTTATTTAAATTTATTCCGAAAAATGCAGCTCAGTGGGCCCGAGCCCCGGATGTTTTTTGACCCTAGCAACGCCCCTGGACATATATAAGATTTTCTCAGCACAGGAGATGTGGTATGATCAGACCATGTCCCTGTATGGTCAGACACATCCATTACACAGTACATACCAGCGACACATATATAAGATTATCTCAGCACAGGAACATTTTTTAGTCACATCCAATTGTGGAAATTATTATTATTCCAAGATCTATTGCTTAAAATCAACTTTGTAATTAACCTTACTTGTGGGAAAACACCTTTAAGTGATAAATATTAATAATGTTTCATATTTATAGCAGGAAAGTTAACATAAAAAAGAAACAATTAATTTTATAGGGAATTAGAGCTGATTGTTTAGCCTCAGGCACTTGATGAACCTATGCCCACAAAACTTGTGTAGTGATGCAAAATCTCTATAGTTCTATTACATGGAGCCATAGGCATTCCTTGGGCACCTTGTGTTACCTCCATATGGCGATGTTTTAGGCTACCGTTGATCTCTAGAAGCAATAGTATTAGAGGTGAATAATTCTATCATTCTCGAATTTAACCCAAATTTAACCTTTAATCTTGAGGTCAAAATCATTTCTTTATTATTTACTCATCACTATATTCCATGAGACATATCATTTTAAGTTCACTATTGACTTGAGAGTATAGGAGTTTCTTTTTTTTATTGAGTTGTCGTTTTATACGGCACTGTGTTGGAGTATAAAAGTTAAGCGAGTGTAGGAGCAAGCTCATGAGTGAGCGTGCCCTGTACGTGGCCCTATACAAATAGTGATCTCATGCTGCACATGTCAATCACCTGCTACATAGCACTAAATCCTGGAGATTGGTTCCCTTTATACAATCACTGTTGGAGCTTTGCCCATGATTGTTAACCTGTAAAATCCTGCTGTCAAACTCTGACATCGGCATTTAACAAGTTCTGGAATGGGGACCAATGAAAGTGCCCATCGGCACGTTGTCATGTAATTAAGGGTCTCCAATAGCTGCTATGACAGCAGGGGGTTAGATGAGGACCTTGCTTATTTTAGGTGTTCTCCTTTGAAACCTGCATTGCCGGACATTAAAGAAGACTGTGATTATCACTGTATAAAGCAATATTACGGCATTGCTCCTATTTAGCACAAGTGATAGCAGCTACATGTCCCCCTAAGGGGACCAAAAAGAACAATAAAAAGTAAAACACAAATGTTTAAAAAAATGAAGAAAAAATAAAATAAAATAAAAGTTCATATCACCCCCTTTTGGACCATTTAAATTTTAAAAAATACATATATTATCACAGCATTCATAAATGTCCAATCTATCAAATATAAAAATCACTGTAATAAAAAAAAATTCAAGAACTCTAAAATTACCGGTAGGTTTTTCTGTAATACCACAAAAGACGCTGTAAGACGCCATCAAAGGGGTTAAGGCTTCTTTATAACCCTTAAACCGAGTCACTATTTGCAGCTTAATGACCATACCATTTTTTGTAATTTCCTGACACAATCTCCCTTATATGAGGTTAAATCTCTGAACGCTCAACCGGATCTAGCGACTTCTGAGATTGATTTTTTGGACATATGGTCTTATGGAAGTAATTAAATTAGGTCGATACAATTGCGTGTTATATAGTGAGGACAATAAAAAATTATCGCAAAATTTTGACAAATTTAGCAATTATTCAATTTTAATTTAATTTGCAAACAGGAGGTTATGTGCACAAGATAGTTCATAATTAACATTCCCACATGCTACTTTACATTCATTCACAATTTGGGGAAAATAACATAATTTGTGTAGGAACGTTATAGGTTCAAAGGTTCATAGCAATTATTCTTTTTCCAGCAATTTACAAACCATTTTTTATGTACCATTCAATTTGTAAGTCCTTTTAGGATGTAACATGACGAAACACCAAAGTGACAACATTTCAAAAACGCAACCTCAAGCATCCAAAACTCGATTTGAGACGAAGCATTATTAAACCCTCATGCTTAACATGGAACTAAAATATTATGGTTGAAGGAAAAATGGATTCAATTTTAATTTTTGTAACACAAATGTTCTTTTAGCCTCCATTCTTTACATTCAGCATTTGGGCAAACGGATATAGCATCCTAAATAATTGTGGGCAACATTTCCATAGATCTACTCCGATTGCCTCATATTGGTCATAACCCCTGTTGGGCGCGACGGCAGGGCTCAGAAGTGAAGTAGCGCAATTTGAATTTTAGATGCCAAATTTCCGATTCAAAAAGTGAAAAGCCGCTCCTTTCACTCTGAGCTCCTGCTGTTTGCAGATGGCAAACGTGGTTTATATGAAACATGAAGGTATCGTGTACCAGGAGAAATTCTAACAAATTTTTTGGGATACTATTATCCATTGCCATTGTGAAACTGAAATAATTGGCAAAAAGAATTTTTGGTGAAATAAAAAGATGTTTTTTTATAATTTTAAATGATTTGTGAAGCATACATCGGGTGGATCAAAGTGTCACACTCAATTTGCATCTAGAACTCTTCCTTGGGTCTAGTTTCAAAAATGGGTCCTTTGTGGGGTAGCTCCAATGGGAGACCACGTGGACCCTCATAGCATTGTGTTCCGCTAACAATGAATGGAAAAACTCAAATCGTTAGCGGTAAAATGTCGCGTTTTAGATGGGCTGTGTATCCCACCCATATGGAGCTCTCCAACAATGACCTCATTTTGAACTAGGACCCCGAAGGAACGATCTAGATGCATAGATGAGCACTTTGACCCCCATAGGCCTTCAGAAATTCATGCGTTAAAAATGAAAAAGCACTTCTTTTTTCCACTAAAAAATTATTTTTTTTTGCATTATTACGATCAATTTGTGAAGCAATCTTGGGGTTCAAAGAGCTCACTATGTACCTAGATATATGTTCCCTTTGGGGGTCTAGTTCCAATTTTGAGTCCATTGTGGGGGAGCTCCAATGTGGAGACCCAGGGACCTCAAACGCACTGGTGTCGCTACCATTTGAGCTACAATCCATTCAATTGTTAGCGAACACCAGTCGCGTAGGAGGAGTACCCGTGTGTTCCTCCACTTGGGAGCTCCCCATCCAAATGACCCCATGTTGGAAAACTACACCACACAAGGAACATATCTAGTGCACTGTGGCACTCCTGCACCCCAGGTGCTCACAAATTATCTGTAAAAAGTGAACAAAGAAAATTGTGAGGGAAAAAAAGTGCTTTTTCATTTTTATTGATGAATTTGTGAAGCATCTGGGGGTTCAAAGTGCTCACTATGCATCTAGATATGTTCCTTAGGGGGTCTAGTTTCCGAAATGGGTCACCTGTGGGGGAGCTCCAATGTGGAGACACACCGGGGCCCTCCAAACGCGACATGGTGTCCGCTAACAATTTGAATGGAAAATGAGCGCAAATTGTTAGCTGACACCATGTCGCGTATGGAGAGCCCCTGTGTGTCTCCGCATTGGAGCTACCCCACAAGTGACCCCATTTTGGAAACTAGACCCCCAAAGGAACATATCTAGATGCATAGTGAGTACCTTGAACCCCCAGATGCTTCACAAATTGATCCATAATAATGAAAAAATAAATTTTTTGTGGGAAAAAAAAGTGCTTTTTCATTTTTACGGATGAATTTCTGAAGCATATGGGGGTTCAAAGTGCTCACTATGCATCTAGATACGTTCCTTAGGGGGTCTAGTTTCCAAAATGGGGTCACTTGTTGGGGAGCTCCAATGTGGAGACACACGGGGACCCTCCAAACGCGACATGGTGTCCGCTAACAATTTGAATGGAAAATGAGCTCAATTTGTTAGCGGACACCATGTCGCGTTTGGAGGGTCCCCATGTGTCTCCACATTGGAGTTCTCCCACAAGTGACCCCATTTTGGAAACTAGACCCCCAAAGGAACGTATCTAGATGCATAGTGAGCACTTTGAACCCCCAGGTGCTTCAGAAATTCATCCGTAAAAATGAAAAAGCACTTTTTTTCCACAAATAATTTCTTTTTTCATTATTACAGATCAATTTGTGAAGCATCTGGGGGTTCAAAGTGCTCACTATGCATCTAGATATAATCCTTTGGGGGTCTAGTTTCCAAAATGGGGTCACTTGTGGGGGAGCTCCAATGTGGAGACACACAGGGGCTCTCCATACGCGACATGGTGTCCGCTAACAATTGGAATTGTTAGCGGACACCTTGTAGGATATGAAGAGCCCCTATGTGCCTAAACATTGGAGCTCCCCCACAAGTGACCCCATTTTGGAAACTAGACCCCAAAGGAACGTATCTAGATGCATAGTGAGCACTTTGAACCCCAGGTGCTTCAGAAATTCATCCGTAAAAATGAAAAAGCACTTTTTTCCCACAAATAATTTCTTTTTTCATTATTACGGATCAATTTGTGAAGCATCTGGGGGTTCAAAGTGCTCACTATGCATCTAGATATAATCCTTTGGGGTCTAGTTTCCAAAATGGGGTCACTTGTGGGGGAGCTCCAATGTGGAGACACACAGGGGCTCTCATACGCGACACGGTGTCCGCTAACAATTGGAATTGTTAGCGGACACCTTGTAGGATATGAAGAGCCCCTATGTGCCTAAACATTGGAGCTCCCCACAAGTGACCCCATTTTGGAAACTAGACCACCCAAGGAACGTATCTAGATGCATAGTGAGCACTTTGAACCCCCAGGTGCTTCACAAATTGATCCGTAAAAATGAAAAAAGAAACTTTTTGTGGAAAAAAACGTGCTTTTTCATTTTTATGGATGAATTTGTGAAGCATCTGGGAGTTCAAAGTACTCACTATGCATCTAGATACGTTCCTTCGGGGGTCTAGTTTCCAAAATGGGGTCACTTGTGGGGGAGCTCCAATGTTCAGGCACACAGGGAGGGGCTCTCCATACCCGACATGGTTTCCGCTAACAATTGGAGCTAATTTTCTATTGAAATTGTTAGCGGACACTATGTCGCATATGGAGAACCCGTGTGCCACCAGCACAAGGGCAACTGGTAGAGTTGGGGTACAGCACCAGAAAATGCCGCCTCTAATGAATGCGCTATTTTCTTGGGTGGCTGTGGGTTGAAATTTGCAGCGTGGGGGACCCACAACATTTGAGTCTCTCCACGCTGAGGATTCCAGTCAGCCAGCTACCAAGTTGTACATGGCTGGCTACAAATACAGCGAAGGCTTTATTTTATTTCTAGAACTAATTCTAGAAAAAAAAATGACGTAGTGCTCCGCCATATTTTTGGTCCAGCCAGGTACAACTTGGCAGCTACAGACTGCCAGCAACCCCCAGCTGCCTCGCTGTACCTGGCTGCAACCAAAAATACAGCGAAGCCCATTTTTTTTTTATTTCTAGAACTAATTCTAGAAAAAAAAATGACGTAGGGCTCCGCCATATTTTTTGGTCCAGCCAGGTACAACTTGGCAGCTACAGACTGCCAGCAACCCCCAGCTGCCTCGTTGTACCTGGCTGCAACCAAAAATACAGTGAAGCCCATTTTTTTTCATTTCTAGAACTAATTCTAGAAAAAAAAATGACGTAGGGCTCCGCCATATTTTTGGCCCAGCCAGGTACAACTAGGCAGCTGGGGGCTGGAATCCTCAGCATGGAAAGGCCCAAGCGTTCTGGCCCCCCATGCTGCGAATTGCAGCCCGCAGCCGCTCCAGAAAATGGCGCATTCATTGAAGCGCCATTTTCTGGCGCTGTACCCATGCTCTTCCAGTTGCCCTGGTGCCGGTGGCGAACTGGGTAATAAAGGGGTTAATGCCAGCTTTTTATTGGCAGCTGGCACTAAGCCCGAGATTCATAATATAGGGCCAATGTTAGACCCGCCATTAGGAATCTCTGGTAAATAGTCAGAAAATACACACATAGAAAAATCTTTTTATTTGAAAAAAAAACACAAACAAAATTCGGACTCCATCTTTATTATGAAGATCCGACGTAGTCCACAACGAAGGTCCCACGACGCTCGATTGCCTCCGACGTAGTCCACAACGAAGGTCCCACAGACGCTCGATCGCTCTCTGCTCAATCCAGAGACTGCAGCAAGGGATCAAGTGTCCTCTTCCTACAGTCTCAGGGGTCAGAGTTATGGTGCACTGTATGACAATGATCAGTTATACAGTGCACCATGACTATGATCCCAGAGACTATAACAAGAGGACACTTGATCCCTTGTTGCACCCATCCATCCACCTATGCACCCATCATCCACGCACGCACATCCACGTATGCACATCCACGCATGCACACAACCACGCACGCACATCCACGCATGCACACATCCACGCACGCATGCTGACATCCACGTACATCCACACACACATCCACGTACATCCACATCCACGTACGCACACTTCCACGCACGCACATTCACACACGCACATCCACGTACGCACATCCACGCACGCACATCCACGTACGCACATCCACGTACGCACATCCACGTACGCACATCCACGTACGCACATCCACGCATGCACACAACCACGCACACACATCCACACATGCATATCCACGTACGCACATCCACGTACGCACATCCACGTACGCACATCCACGTACGCACATCCACGCATGCACACAACCACGCACACACATCCACACAAGCACATCCACGCACGCACACATCCATCCATCCATCCACCCATCCATCCATCCACCCACCCATCCATCCATCCATCCATCCATCCACCCATCCATCCACCCATCCATCCATCCATCCATCCATCCATTCATTCATTCTTTCATTCTTTCATTCATTCTTTCATTCATTCATACTTACCCAGCGATGAGGAGGAGGAGCCCCTGAGAAGAGGAGGAGCCACACTGCAGAGGAGGCCCGACGGTGCGGGCGGGTGCACCGAGCGTGCAGCCCGCCGGGATAGGTGAGTGGGGCTGGGGACCGGGGACCGGGGGCTGGGGACCGGGACCAGCAGGGAGGAGGAGGAGGAGGAGGGGGCCCTGCAGCTTCGTCGGCGGGCGCACAAGCCCGCCGGCAGCCAAACAATGCAGGGTGCAGGGCGGGGATGGACGGGAGACAGGGGGGCTGCACAGGGGACGGGGACAGGACACAGGGGGCTCAGGGCACGAGGGGGGCTACAGGACACGGGGAGCTGGACACAGGGGGCGGGGACCGCACACAGGAGGGGCTGCACAGGGGACGGGACCGCACACAGGAGGGGCTGCACAGGGACGGGGACAGGACACAGGAGGGGCTGCACAGGGGACGGGGACAGGACACAGGGGCTCAGGACACAGGGGGGGGGCTACAGGACACAGGGGGAGCTGGACACAGGGGGCTGGGACAGGACACAGGGGGAGCTGGAGCATCAGCTCATGGCCGGCGGCTGCGGTGCAACCCCGCCGCAGATAAGAGTGATTGCGGTGGGGGAGGGGGTGAAGGGGTTAACAGGGGTGCCCACACCTCTGCCCCTAACCCTTGGCTGTCACTGACAGCTTTTAGATTTGAGCTGTCACTGTTCGTTTAGGAGCAGTGACAGTTCAAAGCCATGACGAGTATACTCGTCATGATGCGGGAACTGACATCTTTTCATGACGAGTATACTCGTCATTGGTCGTAAAGAGGTTAAGATGCAATTTGCATAGTCTTTTTCTGTTTTATAATATAATGTTGATTCATTTATGTAGCTCTATTAATTCTATATCACTTTATATATATGTAATGCTGTCCCCATTGGAGCTCACAATCTAAATATCCCATCAGTGTGTCTTTAGAATGTGGGCAGAAACCCACACAAACACAGGGAGAACATACAGACTCCTTGCAGATATTGCCCTTGGTGGGAATGCGTCATGTGACTGGAAACCGCTGCCGAGATTATGACGTCACCGCAGGTCCTACAAGTCCTCACTAGTAGTGA
This sequence comes from Allobates femoralis, assembly GCA_033576535.1. NCBI lineage: Eukaryota > Metazoa > Chordata > Amphibia > Anura > Aromobatidae > Allobates > Allobates femoralis. The sequence goes on along the minus strand of JARQOC010000002.1, from coordinate 708,086,470 downwards.
ATAGTAGTGAGGACCTGCGGTCACATGATGAATTATCGCGATAACTCGTCATGTGACCGGAAACTGCTGCTGGGATTATGACGTCACCGCAGGTCCTACAGATCCTCACTACTATTCACTACTAGTGAGGGCCTGTAGGACCTGCAGTGACGTCATAATCTTGGCAGCGGTTTCCGGTCACATGGCGAGTTATCATGAGAACTACGTCATTTCACACGGGAAACGCTGCCGGGATCACATCTCCGACAGGTAGACAGTGCTGGAAGCGTCGCTGGATGGATTAGAGAGGTGAGTATCGATTTTTTTTTTATTTTTAACCCTTGATTTTACTTCATTTCAGTTCCGCAATGTATGTATATACCTTGCGGAACTGAAATCGAACATGACCTCGAACTGCCGAATTTGGAGCCAAAACAGCTCGGATTTGAGATTGTCGAACAATTTGATTCGAACAACCGCTCATCTCTAACAATGAAATTCTAAAATATTTTTCATTTGTGTTGGTGGGAGAATTAACTTTATTTAATTTTACACATTTTTTAGTCTAACTAGGGCACTTGAACTTGTGGCTAGTGATGAGTGAGCGCTACCATGCTCGGGGGCTTGGTACTAAAAATGAGCAGTTGGGCACATGATCGGGCTTGATTCGAGCAACAAGTATAATGGAAGTCAGTGGGAAACGTGAACATTTCATAGATCTTCTCCATTGACTTCCATTATACGCGATACACTAGTCGAGCCCGTCTGAGCGTCCGGCACCTCGTATTGAGTACTTATTATGTTTCTGATATTCCAAACTACATTACCATGCAATGTATTATGACTAGAAAAACCAAAAGACTGCCTTTCACATCATGGCTTCTGCTATTTGTTGTTTGCAGATGGCAGACTGGTTGCCATATATGAATGAATGAAGGGATGGCAGGAGAAGCTTCTATCTATCCTTTTAAATGCTGTGATCACTAATAACAGTATCATTTGTAGGGATGAAAAGACTGAGATATACCCATTGGCACAATGTAAGAACATTGTAGGGTAACATAATGGATGACAGAATAAGCTTTTATTTATGAAACAGTTTAAATGCTATGGTCACTCCTAACAGCAAAACATCCAAAGGGGTGGAACCGACAAAATCAGAGATAGCTTTTTTGTATACCTAATGGTACCTATGATAACAAAGCAGTGTCACCTAAAGGGTGACAGAAGAAGGTTTCTCTCTATGCAGTCACCTAAATACTGAAGTCACAGTAGCATCGAAGGGGGAAAATATCTACATACCCTGCTAAAGTGAAATTAAATAAAGGAATGCTTAAAAATAAAAAAATAAATAAATGCTCACCTGTCCGTCGAGTATCCCGCAATGCGCGGTGTTCACCTCCAATGGCTAAAGGACCTTAAACAGCTGACCGGGAAAGGGCGGGGCAACCTGATTAGCTGATGTGTCACATGACCACATCAGCACGGTTTAAATCACCTCCCCGCCGAATGGATTTGGTGGGCGAATTAAACCATGCTGATGCAGTCATGTGACCCATCAGCTGATCATGTTGCCCCGCCCCTTCCCGGTCAACTGATTAAGGTCCTTTAGCCATTGGAGGTGGATCGTGGGACACTCGTTGGACAGGTGAGCATTTATTTTTTTATTTGTAACCATTTCTTACTTTAATTTCACTTTAGTGTCGATGCTGTTCACTTTCACTTTAGCAGTGTATCTACATATACTGCTGAAGTGAAAGTGAACAGCACCGATACCACTTGACTGTGTGGCGCCCGGCTCACGCAGGTAGCCACAGCCTTCCCTACTGCACAGCTGGGTTTTACACAGCAGGTACCTACTACATACAAGACCTTCCACTCCGGCACAGTAGGGGGAGCTAGACTCACTGACTTTAGGTGAGATCCCCTATAAATAATGATGCTGGGGGAGGAGTTAGAGTGTGCAGATGCTAGGAGAGCTGCGAAGACGTCCTGGTGCTCGGTGCCACAGTTAGGCCTGAACCAGTGACCCGGAGTGGCCCTTCTATGTTCAGCCAAGCCTAGGAGTGGGGACAGAAGGCAAGGAGCTTAGCCAAGGGAGCAGAGGAACTAGTGGAAGTTTGCCCAAGACTTACCGGACTTCGGGGGTCTGCACCTGCAGGATCACTCTAGGACTGCAGAAAACCCCGACACACAGCGGAGACTTCAGTCACCCGGTCTCCCTGCGGACCCAGCAAGAGGGAGCCAGACACTGTAGTGTGGAATTACACCACAGTGATCAGAGAGGGTAACCCATGGACCGCGCAGGAGGAGAGAGAGAGGACCAGAGAAAGTGAGGAGGCCAGTCGTGTTGCATACAGACAGGGCTTCAGTGACAGCAGGAAACCTGAGGAGGCCTTATACCCACTTGTTGTGGAGACTCACTGTGCACCTGGTCACCAGACAGTGCTCTGGATATCTTTACCTGTGAATACCATCAGTAAAAGGTAAAAGAGACTTTTTTCAGTGTGTGTGCATCATTCCTCTCCTTCCCAAGCCTCCATATAGACTGCCCCACCGCTTCTTCCCTGGCTTCAAGTCCCACTCCAAGCTGCCCCTTTGCTCTACGCTGCCCTGGAGGCCCAGCTCCACATGTAGGGAGCTTTGCCATCCTTGCCGCAATACCATCGCCCTCCGGAGGACTGTGGCGGCGCTGGTGATCCCTCATAAGGTACTACAGGTGGCGTCACGAGACAAGAAACTCTTATCCCCTGTACATAACCCCTCTTTGAAGCGTCACCCAGGCCACGGGCTCAGGCACCGCCACCCGTGACATCCCCGTGAACCCCTCTGAGCCTGATACCCAAGTACCCCATGGGTCTGGGGCTCGACAACTGTGCTTTGCAGGCTCTGCTCCCCCAGCTCTTTATGTTTCCAGCTCCCTCAAAATCCCGGATCTGGACTCAGAAATGGCATCCGGAGTTTACAAGTCCGTTCCAGTCCGTGTGGCCCTGCAAAAAACAGGATCCCACGGACAGGAACAAAACCATGATGTGAAGCCAGCCTAAGGTGTGTTTCATGGTAGGCCTTATATAGACCTAGGAAGCTCAACCCATGGGATCACGCCAGGCTACTCACAAAGCCCGTAAAAGAACATTTAGTAGACCGAATTAAAGGGAGCTTAGCCAAGACCCAGGACCAGAGGGTATCAATTACACATCTGACTACCACCATAAAAGTCCAACAATATCTGTTACCTACAGCGCATGGCGCAAGAGCTGAACAGGTTTTACGCATCATGCCAAAAAGTTAATGCAGCATAGTCTTGTTTTTTCTTGGTCCTTTTCTTGGTATTTCTTGGTCCTATAGATTCTATGATCGTGGTGTCATGGCTCCTTACAACTTGAGTTGAATCCTCCTCGAAATACAAAAATGAACAGCGGACTAATTAAAAAAAGTTATCAGCTTGAAGATGATCAAACAAACTTTAGTGTGATTTTTCTCTTCTGTTTTCTTTTTTCTGCCGTATTGCAGAGGAAAAGGACGGTGCTGTCAACAATATACAATAGAGATGTTGACAGCAGAGAATGTTTCATTGTCTTAATCAAGAAAACAGCCCGGACTAGTGTCCTATTTCCTTTCCCAGTGGGATCTGAGAGGTAATTACTGAGCAGATAGAACCTTTACATTAGTACAGATGTGAGACAGCTTACAGCAGAAGAGATGCACTGCTTAGCCGAGCTCGCACTAGCACAACCTCATTGTTTTTGGCAAATTAAGATTTTAATTAACATGATAACTGCCTAGTTTTTAATTAAACGGCTTTAATTAAATCAAATGACTTGTTTACAAGACATTGCAAAAAGAATCAATATCTTACATAAACGCTCATATGCGGAGAGTCAGTATATGGAGATGGGGAAATCAAGCTTCGAAGGGCTTGCTCAAGGTGTCAAGGCTCTATGAAAGCCTAAATTGCTTATGATTATATGGTCAGCAAAGGCTTAGTTTACATTTGTATTCATGGTTTCTTTAACCTTTCTGACATTTTATTAGTGCGGGGAATGGTTACAAAAAAATAATACAGATATATAATTTATTGTAATAGCGCCATTGGCTCCATGACGCTTTACACGTGAAAAGTGACAAGTACAATAATTATGAACAGTACAAGGTACAGACAGGTACAGGAGGAGAGAGAACCATGCCCATGAGGGATCACAGTCTACAAGGGATTGGTGAGGATACAGTAGGTGGGAAGAGAGGACCCTGCCCATGAAGGCTCACAGAATACAAGGGATGGGTGAGGATACAGAAGATGAGGAGAGAGGACCTGCCTATGAAGGCTCACAGTCTACAAGGGATGGTGAGGATACAGTAGGTGAGGAGAGAGGACCCTGCCTATGAGGGCTCACAGTCTACAAGAGATGGGTGAGGATACAGTAGGTGAGGAGAGAGGACCCTGCCTATGAAGGCTCACAGTCTACAAGGGATGGTGAGGAAACAGTAGGTGAGGAGAGAGGACCTGCCGTGAGGGCTCACAGTCTACAAGGGATGGGTGAGGATACAGTAGGTGAGGAGAGAGGACAGCTGTCTGTGAGGGCTCACACAGTCACGTAAGGTAATCAGGATTGAGGATACAGTGGGTGATGAGAGAGGAACCTGCCTACGAAGGCTCACAGGTGTGTCATATTAAGACGCTGATTAGACAGCATGGTTATTGCACAGGCTGGCCACAATAAAATATATATTAACCATATAGAAATGTAATGGTATTATTATTATATTTATCATATTTCAGCTCGATTTCGAGCCATGGTGACTTGATGGATAAACGCTCTGTAGGAAGATTGATCTTGCATGAGACTAGATAGGTCCACCAGGGTCTTCCCTACCATTAGCTTGACAGTACCAAACATCCGGTTTCTGGTCTTCCTCTTCAAATTGTTCCTTCTATTCTTCCCAGCATAATGTCCTTCTCCAGTGATTGCTCTCATCTTATGATGTGTAGACAAGTCGAAGCTTGGTGATCTTTGTTTCCAGTGACATGTCTGGCTTGATTTGTTCCAGAATTGATTAGTTTGCTTTTCATGCCATCCATATGTGGCGCCCCACTGGTCAGGCGTCAAAGTTGGGGTACTGCACGCATAAATGAGTGTGCGGTTATCCCTGTCACAGTGGAATGTAGGATTTGTAGGAGGATCCCATCCTAGCACTCCCACACACCCACCTAGAAGGTTTTGGGCCCGTACCCTGGGTGGGGAGTTAGGGGAGGAGGGACGACACACAGTGAGTTTTAGTCGGCACTAAGGAAAGACGGAGCATGGGGAGCCTCCGACAGAGAGAAAGGAGACTTCCAGAGAGGGGGCCTGGAGAGGGAGAACAGGCATCCCAGACTGAAGGAGGGGAACCCCCGAGCGTCCATACTCAGGGAGCGAACCCTGGTCCATACACCGGAGTGCCAGTTCCGAAGATGTGGCACAGGGAGTTCAGGCTGTGAGCCGTAACACCGGACGTCACGGGTCCTTCTACCGGCCCCGACACCCTGTCAGAAAGGAAACCAGTCACACCAGGATAACCCACCGGGGTTGAGATCCAGTGCAGGAGAGAGAAGAGCAGGAAGCTGGGATACTCAGGAAGCACACCAATCGGGCCTGGTACTAAGCGGGCTGTTCCCGAACAGGCAGTAGCAGCAGGACATGGGTTAGAGACAAGGAAGGCATACTACGGGAGACTCCAAGGGATCCTGCAGCCCACTGTAACTACCCAGCCGGCTATCCTTACTTAACAACGGTTGTCTTTTGTGAACTGTACCACCATCAGCATTGTTCCAGTAAAGTACCCGGGTAAAGTGACAGAGTCTCTGTGTGCTTATTCACCGCTGTACTGCAACTTACTTATCTCCATCATCAGCACTTCCATCACTACAGGTGCATCCCTACCCCAAAGGGCCAGCTCTACCTGCAGGGAGCTGTACCATCTCGGCTGCTATACCATTGCCTTCCGGAGATCTAAAGCGGTGCTGCTGCTACATCACCAGAATCTGCGGGTGGCGTCACGATAAACTTAAAAACTTTTATTCCCGTTTCAACTACCCCTTTTTAGTTGACCACCAGGACCATGAGTCTGGGCAGGCCACCAGTGACATTCCTACCACAGCAGAGGGCACAGATACCCGAGTCCCCATACCCTGGGCTAGTCACATAGTATTGATAACATCCTTCTCCAGCTCCATATTTTGTTGATTCTTCTTCTGTTATGTTCCTTTACCTTCCATGTTTCAATTCCATATATTACTACAGAAAACACTAGACTATGTAGGAGCCGTGTCTTCATCACCAGTGAAATGTTCCTTGATGTGAAGACCTTGTTCAGTGACTTCAATGTTGATTTTCCCATAGCTATTTTCCTATTGACTTCCGGTGTTGTCGCTGCATTTTCTGTAATCTTTGATCCCAGTAGGTTGAAGTCCTTTACCACTATAGATATTTATCTCTATATACCAGTACAATTTCACTATAAAGAAGACGACCATCATTTAGCAGAGAAAAATTACCTATGCCTCCTAGTCTAACATGGGACTTACAGCTAAAGCTGTTTTGATTCATAGGTTGAACCTTTGTCAAGCTGTAATGTCGCCACATGGGAAATTATAGTCCTGTAGTTTGTACTATTTTTTCGAGTGTGCTTCCATTTTTTGTCTCCACTTTTCAGTCTTGGCTTCTGGCTGGGAAGCTTAGCACCACCATTATCTCCTCTTTTGTCATATATATATATACTGTCTATGCTGTGAAGATACGAGATGTGCAGCATCTGACACAACGGATACTGGAAGCCTGTGCTGCATTTCTTCTGCGGTGTTGCTATCAGTGTGTCCAGAGTGGGAGAAGAGGGTTGTATTGACAATCTAACACAATGGGCAGCACTGAACACATTTTATAAGTGGTCATAAACTTGTAAATAACTCATGAAAGAATAAAGTTACGTTAAAACCAAACACACCATTGATTTTCTTATGAAATTCTCAATACGTTTGATGTGTCACATGACCCTCTTCCCATTGAAAAAAATAAAGATGGATCCAAAATGGCCATAATTCAAAATGGCCACCATGGTCACCACCCATCTGGAAACGTTTTCTCCCACAAACAGGAAGTTGATATCACCAACCATTCACATTTTATTTAGGTGCATCCATATAAAAGGCCCACCCTGCATAGATATATACAGTTAGGGCCAGAAATATTTGGACAGTGACACAAGTTTTGTTATTTTAGCTGTTTACAAAAACATGTTCAGAAATACAATTATATATATAATATGGGCTGAAAGTGCACACTCCCAGCTGCAATATGAGAGTTTCCACATCCAAATCGGAGAAAGGGTTTAGGAATCATAGCTCTGTAATGCATAGCCTCCTCTTTTTCAAGGGACCAAAAGTAATTGGACAATGGACTCTAAGGGCTGCAATTAACTCTGAAGGCGTCTCCCTCGTTAACCTGTAATCAATGAAGTAGTTAAAAGGTCAGGGGTGGATTCCAGGTTTGTGGTTTTGCATTTGGAAGCTGTTGCTGTGACCAGACAACATGCGGTCAAAGGAACTCTCAATTGAGGTGAAGCAGAACATCCTGAGGCTGAAAAAAAAGAAAAAATCCATCAGAGAGATAGCAGACATGCTTGGAGTAGCAAAATCAACAGTTGGGTACATTCTGAGAAAAAAGGAATTGACTGGTGAGCTTGGGAACTCTAAAAGGCCTGGGCGTCCACAGATGACAACAGTGGTGGATGATCGCCGCATACTTTATTTGGTGAAGAAGAACCCGTTCACAACATCAACTGAAGTCCAGAACACCTCAGTGAAGTAGGTGTATCTGTCTCTAAGTCAACAGTAAAGAGAAGACTCCATGACAGTAAATACAAAGGGTTCACATCTAGATGCAAACCATTCATCAATTCCAAAAATAGACAGGCCAGAGTTAAATTTGCTGAAAAACACCTCAAGAAGCCAGCTCAGTTCTGGAAAAGTATTCTATGGACAGATGAGACAAAGATCAACCTGTACCAGAATGATGGGAAGAAAAAAGTTTGGAGAAGAAAGGGAACGGCACATGATCCAAAGCACACCACATCCTCTGTAAAACATGGTGGAGGCAACGTGATGGCATGGGCATGCATGGCTTTCAATGGCACTGGGTCACTTGTGTTTATTGATGACATAACAGCAGACAAGAGTAGCCAGATGAATTCTGAAGTGTACCGGGATATACTTTCAGCCCAGATTCAGCCAAATGCTGCAAAGTTGATTGGACGGTGCTTCATAGTACAGATGGACAATGACCCCAAGCATACAGCCAAAGCTACCCAGGAGTTCATGGGTGCAAAAAAGTGGAACATTCTGCAATGGCCAAGTCAATCACCAGATCTTAACCCAATTGAGCATGCATTTCACTTGCTGAAATCCAGACTTAAGACGGAAAGACCCACAAACAAGCAAGACCTGAAGGCTGCGGCTGTAAAGGCCTGGCAAAGCATTAAGAAGAAGGAAACCCAGTGTTTGGTGATGTCCATGGGTTCCAGACTTAAGACAGTGATTGCCTCCAAAGGATTCGCAACAAAATATTGACAATAAAAATATTTTGTTTGGGTTATGTTTATTTGTCCAATTACTTTTGACCTCCTAAAATGTGGAGTGTTTGTAAAGAAATGTGTACAATTCCTACATTTTCTATCAAATATTTTTGTTCAACCCTTCAAATTAAACGTTACAATCTGCACTTGAATTCTGTTGTAGAGGTTTCATTTCCAATCCAATGTGGTGGCATGCAGAGCCCAACTCGCGAAAATTGTGTCACTGTCCAAATATTTCTGGCCCTAACTGTATATATATCAGAGTTTCAATGTGTGTTGGCCATAGAACTGATGTTTAAGCCTTCAGCACCATGGATAGCGGCGGCTACAATACGCAATTGGCGTAAGCACCAGGGTCTGCTCCTTATTGAGGATGCTGCCCTGCAATGTGCTTACGCAGATTACGTACTGATACTCCTGCTTAGACTGAGGAGCCGCCGGCTTTCATTCAGAAGTTTAGAAAGCTGACAATAGCAGCGATAAAGTAATACAACCTATTAACTATTAACTCGTAGACTGTGAGCCTTCGTGGACAGGGTCCCTTCCCCTCCTGTACCTGTACGTCCTGATCGCCTAGATTTAGTGTACTTGTTCTTGTCTCCCTAATCCTCATGTAAAGCGCCATGGAACCTAATGGCGCTATATAAATAAATAATAATAATAATAATAATAATAATAATAATAATAATTAACATGCCTCTGTATTTGGACAACATGTCTCTGGGGAAGGTGGACACTCCCTGGAGATATGTTGCCCATATATATTTAACAGATTAACCCTTTGTTCATCCCCGCAGCAGCAGGGATGAACAAAGCATCCGGCAACCGCAGGCATTCACATGTGCCTTGTGGTAGGTGGATGGGCTCCCATAGGCGCCCCTTATAGCAATCCTGCTGCGGTTTTGAAACCGCTCCGAAAAATGCAGCCGGCATGATTTTTCACGCAGGCTGCAAAATCCGGATGTGGTAACCAGATTGCATTAAGTACAATACGGTTTTATAATGGGCACCTATGGGCTGCGGATCCTAATCCGGTTTTGAGCATTTTTACAGCTCAAAACCGGATCAGGATTTGCAATCCCGACCGCAAATGTGACCCTAGCCTAACTTATAAATGGCAGAAATATAAGAAAGCAATGAGATATTATCAGGGAGAGGGAATTGGGTAACTGGCATCAATTCATATTCACCAATTTAATGCAATTACATCTACATAATTAGTGCCATTTTCGCCATCTCCCATATCTTAATGTGCTCTTGAATCAATCTTAGGCTAGGGTCACACATGCGTCAGCACTTTCAGGTGACGCAAGCGCTACAAACTTAGAAATTTCAGAGAAAGCTGCCCCCATAGAAACCCTCTGTTTACCTTAGCAGCGGCCACACAGGGAGTGCGTTTTAGCTGAGCGCACAGGAAACGCTGTCTGCAGCGTTTTGCTGTCCACTGTGATAAAGCGCACTCCCTGTGTGGCCGCTGCTAAGGTAAACAGAGGGTTTCTATGGGGGCAGCGTTCTCTGAAATTTCTAAGTTTGTAGCGCTTGCGTCAGCTGTAAAGGCTGACGCATGTGTGACCCTAGCCTTACAGTAAAAGTTTTGTATTTGTAAAAAATATAGTTGATACATTCCCTTTTCAGTAAATTTGGAATAAATCAGAAACACAGAGGACCTGGCTAAATATTATAGGGTGGAAGATTGTGGCTGGACACAGTTGATGTGTCGCAGAGGTGGTTATCCTCTGGGATGTAAGCCTGGGTGCTGCTCTAGTACATTTAAATACTAAAGTAAGTTATTATGCAAATGGAGTCCGTGGAGCCTCGATTAAGAGCTGCCCACAGTGTTTTCCTTGACTGGTCTCCCTGAGATCAGTGAATGCTTTGTGATGTTACACTGTGTTTGAGCGCTCTAGCCGGCTGCCCGCAGTGTTTTCCTTGACTGGTCTCCCTGAGATCAGTGAGAGCTTTGTGATAAAGTGAGTTATTAGGGAAAGTGAGAGCCCAGTTTTTACAAGCAGCCAGAGAGATGGGTGGGTCTGGCTTCTCACATCCCCCATCCTTGGGAGTGGTATATGTGTTAAAATGGAGAATTTTTTATCTCACACAAGGTCTGTGTATGGAGGTAGCTACACCTCCAGAGAGAAACTCTGTGTGAAAGGAAGGTTTCTTATCCCAAGCGGGTGTTATTTCTTCCTGTAAGCCCCACCCACTCCACATAGCCATGCCCACTTTGCAGCCTGCATCTCACCATATCCCTGCCTCCTCCACATAGCGCCACCTCAGCACTATGTGGTGGGGTGGAGCTATGAAGGGGTGAGGTTATATGTGGGGGGCGGTGCTATGAAAGGGGCAGGGCTACTGGGAGGGGTGGGGCTATGTGTAGGGGCAGAGCTATGAAGAGGCAAGGCTACTGGGAGGGGGCAGGACTATGAGACACACACACATACATACATTGCCATATATGGGCGATTCCACCATATATGACCTTTATGACCATATATGGGCAACTCTGAGTTGTACAGATAGTATAATAATATTTATTCATAGCGCTTTACATACATTTTATAACACTGTCCCCCATTGGGGCTCACAATTTAAACATCCTATCAGTATGTCTTTGGAGTGTGGGAGGAAACCGGAATGCCCGGAAGAAACCCACGCCAATATGAGGGATTCAGTTTCTATTTGGCGGTATTATGTGGTCATACCGTGATGGTATTTATTGTTGCATCCCTGAAAAGATGATTTCTTTTAAGGTAAAATGGTTTATATCTTTCCATAGAAGAGACTCCCCTTACGTGCTCTGACCCGGTAGTGTGCCGGAGCACAAGCCTACTGCAAAGAGATCAATGCATCGGGAGACGATTTCTAGTACAACAAGGAGAGGATAATTAAAACGCAAGAAACAGAAAACTACCAGGTGACAGTCGTATAACTGGTAAACCAAGCTAAATTAGCCTCAGAGGATCTGCTTTAAATTACAAAATATATATAAAAATCTGTATTATACACACAATCAGTATATCCTTTAGTATTATTACCAGCAAAAATGCTCCGGAGACCAACTATTAGAAAGCCGAGGTTAATTAGTGAAGGAATGCTTTGGAGTAGAGAAGAATGTAAATGATTATTAATGCCATGATAATGATTCTGCGTAAATAACAATTTCTGCTAATTTACAAGATATTTGTCAACATGCTAATTTATTTGTAAAAATAAAAAATGTTCTCTGGAGTGCCACGTACTCCACCAGCTCCTTGAATCAATTAACTCGCAAAAGCTAAACACAGTTCTGTAATTTCAGAACGTAGATTGTGATGAACGCCCAATTTAAATACACAAGAATATTCCAGCTTTTCTATTCTCTATTGGAGTCTGAAGCTCAGCCCGATTCTGTACCACCTTTGCGATGTGAAGGCTATCTCTGACAGATGTGGTGTGGCACAAGATACTCCGCTAGGCAGGACCCCCAGGAACCCTGATACTCTTTAACCCCTGTACAGGGATCTGGATTTACAACAGGGTGCAGGAGATTGCGGCCTATCGAAGGGCTGAAGTCTAGACCTAGGAAAGTGACCAAGCAGGGTCAAAGCCAGGAGGTCAGGAAAAGGACAAAATCAGGATCCGATAACAAAAAGTCAGGGAGTGGGGTCAAACCAAGATGACAGGAAGGTACTAAACCGTGAGGCAGGAGAACCATTCTAAAAACAGGCTGGGGTAGAAGAGGAAAACACTGATACAAGTTGGGATTCTAGTAGGGAAACCAAAAGCTATTTCTGGCAGCTTCCAGTAGAAGGCTGAAGATATGGTGCTTTCCAATAGGTTGAAGCTTAGGAGGTAATGACTTCAGCTGGGCAGCACCCCCACATTCACTGTCAGATTGGGAACCCAGCCACTCTAACCTTAGTGGATGGAAAGAGCCTGCACTGTCCATAGTTTCTGGCCCTGACTCCCTCTATCACCAGCACAAGCTACAGGGTGAATAAAGTGATGGCTGATGACAGAAGCAGATGTCGATAGGACAGACTGTGACGATGTACTCAGCTACTGGTCAAGGTAATAACTATTTAAAAAGTTCGCTGGGTTGTGTGAACGATACCTGCTCTCTGGATCATTGGTGCGTCGTCCACGATATCTATACATGTGACATCTCACCAACGATGTCAAAATGATGTCCTAATGACCGTGCGCCCCCGAGATCGTTAGTGATATCGTTACAACAATTGAAGCGTGTAACGGTACCTTTAGCTTCCAAATTTTCAGGCAATCCATGGCTCAGTATATACTTGTTCTGACACTGTTAGAAAATGAAGGCCCTGATATGTGTATGTGCCGTATTTCTCTATGACTGATGCATTCTTGTGTCTTTTTTATGATGTTGATATTCCTGAATGTATCTAAATATGGGAAGTAAGAGAGTTACTGCCCGATGTGAGCTGCAGCAGCTATTTATTGTAGCCGTGCTCCTTATTTTCGGTGCTTTCGGAGTGTGTTATGTACAATGCAGCTGATTGTCCTGGGGCGCGGACATAAACTAATGGTCTAATGTAGTTCAGCAAAAATAGAATCTGAGATTTTGTGCTTTGTGGGCAGCTGGTGCTCAGACAAGGCTGTTCTCAATTGTCCATTAAATCTGCTTACTAAGACGGTCATTTTTCAGTACATTTATGCATGAAGAACTATTGCAACATTTTCAAAAGCGCCATAAACTTCCACATTGAGGAATCTAGAGGTCTTCTCCACACACAATGCAGAGGAATAGGAACTGTGGTGTTAAATATTCATGTCTGAAATACTGATGTGTCCTTCCTTAACCTTTCCTCTTGCCCCAGATGAGCATCTTTGGGTGAAAAAAAAGCAACCTGCAAAACATGAATTTGCAGTATTCTATCAGGAGATGTTTATTCTCTATTTGACAATATGTAGTCACCATGTAGCAACACTAGTACGCTACCATCCTATTTACATAGGGGATTTTTGAAACCTTATTCTTAGGATTGTTAGTGGTTTCAGCAATGGGATCCCCATACATCATACATTTATCAACTATCCAGCAAAATAAAAAACATTGTGAAAAACACTTTTAAAGCATAACCACCTTTTAAATTTGTAGTTAATAATAATGTAGAGTAGTCATTTTAATAAGCTTTCAAATATTGATTTCAAACCATTCATAAACCTTCCACAAGGTCTCCCCACTAGGCTGTGTGTGAAGCTGACATATGTTTATTCTCAGTCAAAACCATCTTCACTCTGATTACGGGTCATGTAACCATATAAGGGAGGGGGCGGGGCCTACACTGCTGACTGTAGCTCATGAGATGACAATTTACAAGATAATCTCAGCCTACAGCACAGTTGCTGAGCAATGTCAGAAGGCCAGGATCAGTGTAAACTCCTCTTTCCTTGGCACAAGCTTCTGATCTGTCATCTGGCTCCACACAGCTCAGTCACACTCTCTGATCTTGTCCCTTGTCTGCTGTCACATTGCACTGCTCACTGTTATCAGCTGCTGGCCAGGTTCACACAGCCCTAATATGCAGTTTCACAACAAAAGTTGAGAAAATAAGTCATAGGGTACGAAAAAAGCATGATCTTAGTGACCCATATTAACAACCAGTGCAGTATTGATTGTTTTTTTTTAAATAAAATTATATTTACACTTTAATGCCTCAGTTCCACTTGTGTTTATAAAGGACAAGTGCAACCCCATAATGCATCAGATTACACAATTGTTAACCATTAAGGTAATGCTCATCTGCAAGTTTTTCACTCATGCTTTGGTATGAGAAAAAAAAAACGCAACATGCTGCAATTGTCACGGAGACTCGGCTCACTCGCACCCATACAAGCCTACGGGTGCGAGTGAAACATCATAACATTGCAATGATGTCATCTGGGGGCAACACGACATACACCGAGGCCGGCAATGGAGGAGATGGAGAGATTAATGTTGCTCTCTCCTCTGCAGCTGTAATCCAATAGCAACAGAGCCTGAGCCGAGTGATTTTATGATATCTTTGGGGGCACACATGGAAAATGAGAAGACGTTTTCTAAGTAGTGAACAACCCCTTTAACACCAGGTGGAATTATTACTGTTTATGGTGCTATTTATTTTATTTACAGAGGATTAACAGCGATAAGCAAGAAAGTTCTGTTTGTTACATGGCAGAAATGACATTCTGGGCCGGATAGAGAATTACTTTAATCAAAGAGACCGATAACGGTGAATTTCGGGAGGTATCTTTACATAATACATATATGCACGATTCAGAATATCTGTTTGCAGCTGGTAACTACTACCATATGGTAAAGGTTTGGTGGACATATTCGTCTTAGTACAGTTGTTTGTGCCAATGATCATTGTGATGGTAGTATAATCTAATATATAAAGTTGAGTATATGTAAATTCTGCCTTTAATGGCCTTCAGGTATAAGATAGCGACGTTTCGGTCAGTGATGACCTTCTTCCAGCCTGGCTGGAGTGCTGCAGCCTTTTTTGTGTTTATAGATAGATAGATAGATAGATAGATAGATAGATAGATAGATAGATAGATAGATAGATAGATAACTAGAAAAAATTAACTGCAGCACTCAGCTACTATCAGATATGTACACATGCTAACAAGCGGTTTATATGTGAGGAAAAAATTAAAAACTTACGTTTTTTTAAAAAAAACCTCAATATTCTCATCTTTTTATTTACTAAGGTTCTTGGTACATATATTGGCCAATATCTGTTTGCTCATCAACCACGTCACGGTGACCCCAGATCTGATGAGTCCTACGCTGACATCCCTGTCCTCCTTGTCCTCCCTGTCCCACTTCTAAGTGAGTGGACACCATCTCAATCACAGACCACCTGGGGGCGATGAGGGTGCAGAATGTAGCTGTGGAGCCAGCAACTCCACATATTAGACATAAACGGAAAAAAAAAACTGGACAGCACTCAAGATATAGTGTGAAGCTGCTGGAACAAACAACTAGAAAAAATTCACTGCAGCACTCAGTTACTACCAGATATGAACACATGCTAACAAGCGGTTTATATGTGAGGAAAAAATTAAAAACATAAGTTTTTTTCAAAAAACTCAATATTCTCATCTTTTTATTGACTAAGGTTCTTTGTACATACAGTATATTGGCCAATATCTGATTGCTCATCAACCACTCCACGGTGACCTTAGATCTGATGAGTCCTACACTGACATCCCTGTCCTCCTTGGCACTGCAGTGAACTTTTTCTAGTTGTTTGTTCCAGCATCGCAGCTTGCACCAGTTCACACTATATCTTAAGTGCTGTACAGTTTTTTTCAGTTTATGTTAGATAGATAGATAGATAGATAGATAGATAGATAGATAGATAGATAGACGATAAGGAGCCGTCACACACTACGATTTTGTGAGCAATCTCACCTACGATCTCAAGGGTGTGCGCTCCTGAACAACATCGTTAGTGAGGTGTCACATGTATAGATAACGATCAGGACACAGCAGCGATGTTACGTGCAGGGATCGCTCACACAACCAGCGATTGATGCTTCTCAATGATGTGAATAGGAGAAATCATAAAGGAGATCATTATCGCGGTGTCACACAGAACGATACAAGCAGATTGCATGATCGACATCGTCTGATATGGGGTCCGGATCTCATATCTGCGATGACCGATCAGACCATTTATCGCTTGTAAGAGCCACGTGTCACACACAATGATGTCGTTTGAATGACGGAACACCCGTGACGTTTCAACACCATCGTTAAATATATCATAGCATGTGACGACCCCTATAGAATGATATATGTATCTATGAATCTATCTATATATCTAGTAGTAAAGAAAAGGCTGCAGTACTTCTGTAGTCAGATGAAAAACTAGTCTTTAATCCAGCCCTGGCTACATTTGGCAACATTTCAGGCACACATGACCTGAGACATATAAGGAGTTTTGAAGACAGCTCAGCTCGATTTGCACCCTTTTATTAGCAGTACTGCTCTTTTTTTCCTAATCTATCTATCTATCTATCTATCTATCTATCTATCTATCTATCTATCTATTTATCTATCTATCTACCTATCTCTATCATCTTTCAAATTCAAAGAAGCTTTATTGGCAGGAATACACATCAGTTTTGCCAAAGCAAGTGTACAACAAGGAATAGGGATAGGGACTGTAGGGATGTTGGGTAGGGCTGTAGGAAATGTGGATGGGGACACATCAAGTGTGGGGGCTCTAGGAGCAATGGATGGAGACAGATCCAGGGTGAGGGCTATAAGAACAATGATGGGGCAGATCCAGGGTGAGGGCTATAAGAACAATGGATGGGGCAGATCCAGGTGGAGGCTATAGAAGTCCATATCATATCATAGTTCATTTCCTAGAAGTCTATGACATGCGCTCACATACTGGGCTGCTATCTCCACTGCTCTCTCCTCTTCCCCCAGCAGGATCTGTCTGTCTATCTATCTATCTATCTATCTAGTGCAGAAAAATGGAACAGCACAAAAAACTATATACTTCGGGTGCAAGCCCTCCTACCGCAAATCCTTAGGTGTAGATATAGCAAAAAAAAAAATGGATGGCAGCACTTCCTTTAAAAGTGTACGGTTGTGGATTTATTCCCCAGAATGCAACGTTTCGGTTTATCAAAAGCCTTTGTCAAGCGGTACTGTCTGAGTTACAAAGTGCACAGATATATAAAGCCCAGCACAGGGCCATCAAATTACAGCAGTGATTATACAATTAGTGAAAAAAGTGACAATAGATCAATAGTGCCAGAGTTATAAAAATACACAATCACTTCAGTAGATGATGACTGATTTCTGCTGTTTATGAAATCCGCGCATGCGCAGTAGTGCTGGAGGAATCTCGGCGGCCATTTTCATTACCCTGGCAACCAAGCAAACATGAACAAAGTGGTCATCGCAGCGTGAGCTTCGATTGCTGCTTCAGCATTTTCCTTCATATTAGGAAATTCTCCTTGTTATTAACAGCATACTGTATTATTTCAGGCTATACGTATAGCCATATAATGTCCCTTAGTGTTATGCTCATGGGTTCACTGGAATATCAGTAGTCTATAACCATAATACAGCCAGGCACAATAGCAATCATGCCTCAACCTACAGCACATCAGGGGATTATACTTATAAATAAGGCACCCCAAGTGCCGATCAACTGCTGCAACAACCGACATTCTTCACCCTCTGCAAATTACCCTTAGTAAGGCTTCTTTCACATCAGCGGTTTTCGCTGATGTGTGGCATATCCGGCAGGTGGCGCCGCATCTGCCGGATCTGCTGCCTAACGGACGATTTGCTGCCTGGATCCGGCAAACCCCAGGTCCGGCAAGCCTCATGTATTATCTATGGGGCTTGCAGTCCGGTGCAGCAAGTGCAGTTCTGCCGGATGCAGCAAGCCTCGAAAAAAAAAACGCTTGCAGCATCCAGCAGTACCACATTTGCCGCACCGGACTGCAAGCCCCATAAACAATACATGAGGCTTGCTGGATCTGTGCCGTAAGTCGGCCGTTAGGCAGCAGATTCGGCACTACCTGCCGGATCTGCTGTACATCAGTGTAAAGCGCTGATATGAAAGGGCCCTATCAGGATCACAGATACCAAAATATAGTATGCTCTTTATTGAAAAATAATAATCTTAGGACAGTTGTTATTAGCCAAGAAGAGTCAACATCAAAGATAACGTATGCACTAAAATGGATCTAATGGAGCACCAATTGAGAAACATGATCTGTTGTCTCGGATCCATCATGTCTGCAAAAAAATGGAAAAATACAAAAATTATTTTTACCAAAATACAATCCTAATAATGATATGAAAGCTTCTAAAAAATACAAAAATATAAAAAATATTTTTTAGACTAAAATACCTCTGTTTGACAGAGGAAAGTGCTATGGGTAAAATATGATATCCATTATCACAATACCTATTAACTATCACATCTGATGTTCAACATATTACAAGATTTGTGTTATCTTATAGTCTACATTGAGGCCAAATGGCTTAAGTGTATTGAGACGATGAATCCCATTCCAATTCATGTCTCTTCAAAAGACGTATCCTATCACCCCCTTGCCTTTGGATCAGGATGGTATGAATCTCACGAAACCTGAGCTGATGTTCCATGTGCCCCATATCCAAAAAGTGCTTTGACACCGGAAGATCGTTTACCTTATGGTATGTCGGTGATGGTTTATCCTGGTCTTGAAATCCCACGTAGTCTCACCGACATACCATAAGGAACATGGGCACTCCAACAAATATACCACAAAATCTGAAGAGCATATTAGAAAGTGTTTTATCTTATAATGCTCCTTTGTTGCACAAATGAGGAACCTTTAATCATAAGGTTACAATTGATACAAGAAAGGGATGGATAACAACCCTTTCTTTTGGTATCAGTGAGATAAGTTTGTGTATCTCTCTTAAGAAAACCCAAATCTGAAGGAAGAATCAACTTATCACATAAATTGCGACTCTTTCTATATGAGAGCAGATGGGACAACTTAAATTCTTCAGCAGAGGGTAAACACTTAGAGAGCATACCTCAATGTTTTTTTACTATCCCCGCAATTTCCTCACTCTCATTACAGAATGTAGTCACAAAAGGCACACATTTCAGTTCTCCTTTGTCAGTCTGATCTCTCAACTTGGTCTACCTTTCTTTTTTGTTTCCTCAACAACTTTTTTGGGAACCCTCTTGAACAAAATGTATTTATAATAGCTTTCACAGACCCTTCCTGTATCACAGGATCTCTCACAATTCTCTTAACCCTTAGCATCTGGCTATAGGGAATGGAATCCAAAGTTTTTTTGGATGGAGGCTAATGTATAAACACAGGTCATTTTTGTCCCCTAAACAAAATGTTCTGTGTTGAAACTATTCCCGTCATATCTAACAAGTACATCCAAAAACTGTATTGTATTACTTGAAGAGACTAGGATGAACTTAATAGTTTCATCTATCGTGTTCAGAAAATCATGGAACATTAACAAAGACTGTTCAGTCCCTGTCCATATGAGGAAAATGTAATCTATGTATCTCCACCACATGGCAACTTGCTCAATGTGGAGGGCCACATAGATGACATCTCCCTCCAGTACCCTCATAACTGTATTGGCATATGCAGGCGCCATGTTTGCGCCCATGGCAGTTCCTCTAAGTTGCAGGAAGTAGCCATCACCAAACAGGTAGTAGTTATTTTTTTAGGACCATTTCCAACAACTGTACAAGGAATTGACATGACTCCATTGACAAATCTGTTTCACCCAACTTTTTGCGTATCGCTTCCAAACCTCTTTTACGATCAATAGAGGTGTAAAGTGACACAAGATCAAAAGATGCAAGTATCACATCACCAGATACAGAGATTTCCTGAAGTTTACACCAAAAATTTGTGATATCTTGAATGTATGATTCAGATTCTTTTGCCAAAGGATTTAAAATCCTATCCAGAAAAATTCCAATGTTTGAGAATATAGAATTCATACTTGACACTATTGGTCTACTAGGAGGATCTACAAGAGACTAGTGAACTTTGGGTAAGATGTACAGTACTGCTGTAGTACGAGAGTTAATAACCAAAATAATCACACAAGTCCTGTGATATTATTTTCTTTTACAAGGCTACTTTCAAGACCTGAGTGATCTCCCTAGCAATATCAAACTTAGGGTCGTTCACAGGTCTCCTGTATACCTCCTAGTCCACAAGTTGTCTCCGTATTTCCTCTACATATTTGACATTGTCCATGACAACAACAGCCCAACCTTTATCAGCCTTTTTTATAACAATGCTGTCGTCATGGACAAGGTCATTCAAAGCCTCCATTTTATCTCTCTTTAGATTCAGCCTCTTGAAGCCACCGGCTGCTGAATCCTTCCTTGAGTTGGTGAAAGGTGACAGGTCCACTTTAAAGTACCAATCTAGCATTTTTTTATTGCACCGCTATAGTGGTGCTTTAAATCTACGTCCCCTGACTCCTGTCTTATGTTCTGGAACAATTACCCTTTTATCAGCAGCACTATTTCGGTCAGCCGCTAAAAGTGACCTAACGGCAGTTCTAGTGTTTTGCGGAGCATGCTGGAGGTCACAACTCAATACATCTCTATGAGAGTCTTATTCCGGCCTCATTATGACTCTATTAGACTTGCATTGAAACCTCATGATGTAGCTTCTGACTTCCGGTCATTCAGACGTTTCGGGCAAAAGATGGCCACGAAGGCCCGGAGCGGTGCCGTAAGAGGTGTAGCTGCTAGAAGGTGAGTACATAAGACTGGGTAGGGGGTTATATTTAAAGGGTCACATAAGTACTGAAAAATAAAACACTGTAGAGTTGCTTTAATACTTAGCAAACACATTGTTTTTTTTGTATGTGCCCCTCAGGCATGACAATGCAACTATTTTATGGGACTCTGACCGCTACTGTCATACATGCCTCTCCAGGCTCAAATCCTACATATTTAAGGAGAAGGTATATGACAACTGTAATGATTGACATTCATGGGCTGATGGGCGGATGAGAGATCAGTTAACTAAGGTTAACTAAGGAGTATGTCATTTCCTTCACTTTATACTACAAGGTAACAAAAAACTTAGCGGCATCTTTCACCAGAATGAGGTAGGTAGATAGATAGATAGATAGATAGATAGATAGATAGATATAGAAAAATGGGAGCAGTGCTCCAAAATCAGATGGGGAAAGAATTGTTTCAATCGGCCCATGTTTGATTGATTAATCTGAGATACCCTGTGGCAAAAATACCTAATAACAGAGTGTTTTTTTATTCTTCGCACACTAGAAATAAGTCCTAATTTTGCTACCAAGTGCAAATCCTGAAAAGCAAGATTTGTGTATCATGGAGAAAGAACTTCCTGAATTGTGAGATTGTCAAATCATATTTTAATTTTTTTTTCAAAGCATGAGAAAAATCTTCTTGATCCATGAATTTCAATACAACTTTCACCCTCAGAAAGTGTACATAATGTAATATGTTTGATTCGCACCAATGCTTAATGGTTGGTGAGATGTACTTTTCCTGAAATTCTCTGCCCTTTTATCTCCACACATGCCTTTGATTATTGTGACAAAGAAGTTGTATTTCAACCTTATCTGTCCACAGGACTTGTTACCAAAATGCATCAGGCTCATTTAGATGTTCTTTTCAGGAATTTTATGTTGAGGATGCAGGAGATGTTTTCCTCTCATGACTCCTCCATGTACAACAACTCCAGTGTCTTGTAAATCTCCCTGAAGGTCTTTTGCAGGAAGCGGGAGTTCTTATTTGCCTCTCTAGCAATTCTAGGAGTAGCTGTCACTGAAATTTTTCTTGGTCTTCCAGACCTTATCTTGACCTCCACTTTTCCTATCAACTGCCATATCTTAATTATATTTTGAACTGAGGAAATGAAAACTTGAAAACATTTTGCAATCTTCTAATAGTCTTCTCCTGCTTTGTGGGCCCCAACCATTTTAATTTTCAGAGTGCTCGGCAGCTGCTCAGAAAAACCCATGGCTGCTGATTTTAGGCACACAGTTAGAGGAGGCTGGATTTTTAAAAAGCTGTGTTAGGTCTTTCCTAACAGTCATAGTAAAGAAGTCATAACCCTAAAAGGCTTTAATAAGGAAGCCCTGAAACCTTGGTCAAAGTGATCTGGTGCACAAATCTCCAGGGTGCTTAAACTTATGAATGGGTCCATTTTCTTTTTAATAATTGTAATAATAGTAAAGAGGAACAAAACTGTTTTGCCTTTTAACGATCATTACATCTCTAACTTACCTAACTGTTCACAATACCTGTAATGTTTTACCAAGGATGACCTGATAGATAGATAGATAGATAGATAGATAGATAGATAGATAGATAGATAGATAGAGATAGAGCCAGCTGTGTTACTTGTGATTCCTGGGTTGATGCAAAATTTGTAACAGAATACACCCAACTATCCCATGGTTTTGAAGGAGATATCACGTGTCCATATCTTTGCCCTATTAGGACACTTCATCATCGAATAGTCATCCCACTCAGTGCCTCTTTTTATGAGCAAGAATGCAAACTATTCCCAACCAGCACCCACCCACTGCCCTATTCTGGTGGCTTGAGCCATCCATTGATTACTTGTATGCTTATTCATAGGATTGATCTTCATAGGAATGATCTTGATGTGATATTAAACTTGTCTTTTAAATGTGTTGTTCAGTATAATATTGTAGTAGTAATAAAGGAAAAAATGTCACATTCATACCTGACTCCCTCATTCTTCCGCACAGCTAGCCCACTGTTCCCCGGCATGGGATTTAGCATGACCGCTATGTCATGGCAATGAATAGTTAATAAATTATTGCAGACACCCAGAAATCTTCCAGTGTGCAGGCTAGCGGCCTGTTTGTAGAAAAATGCCTTGCTCCTTTCCTCTAGTTAATTCTTGTGTCTCCTTCTTCTCCTTCATCCTCCCCTCCTCGGGATTCTTCTGTCTTAGAAACTATTATATATATTGTTTTGATTCAGACTTAGCAGTTCTTATCAGAATGTTCCCGGACCGAATGTACTGTATTAATCCAAGGCTGAATTGAAATACTAACCCACAGAATATGATTGAATGTTCTCTTCAGAATAAAACTGCAGATTCAGCATAATGTGGATGCTAACACCCCCTAGAAACACATCCTAAATAATGCCCCTTAATGAAAAGTATTAAAAACTGTTAACCCCTCCTAGAATAAAGCTTTTGTCATTAAGCTCTACTTTGACTTGTTGTCAGCGTGGTTCTTACCGGTGGCGTGCACACACTTAGACAAAGCATCAATTTGGCGGCAGACACTTAAGAGGACAGCCCACCCGAAAGGTGTGAGGCCTCTTATTACAGCTACAGTTCATCAGCAATGTCTAAATGCTTGCACCCAAGATAGAAGAAAGATCTATGAGACTGTATCTTCCAGTGTAGATGACACATCAATGCAACAATCAATCAGCGACTGCGGATTGGCTGCAATGGTCACATGATGCCCCCCACTGGAAGTGAGGAGACCATTGGGTGGTACAGGGAGGAACAGGGAGGAACAGGGAGTGTGGAGGAACAGGGAGTGTGGAGGAACAGGGAGTGTGGAGGAACAGGGAGTGTGAAGGAACAGTGAGTGTGGAGGAACAGGGAGGCACAGGGAAGAACAGGGAGTGTGGCGGAACAGGGAGTGTGGAGGAACAGGGAGGCACAGGGAAGAACAAGGAGTGTGGAGGAACAGGGAGTGTGGAGGAACAGGGAGGCACAGGGAAGAACAGGGAGTGTGGAGGAACAGGGAGGCACAGGGAAGAACAGGGAGTGTGGAGGAACAGGGAGGCACAGGGAAGAACAGGGAGTATGGAGGAACAGGGAGTGTGGAGGAACAGGGAGGCACAGGGAAGAACAAGGAGTGTGGAGGAACAGGGAGTGTGGAGGAACAGGGAGGCACAGGTAAGAACAGGGAGTGTGGAGGAACAGGGAGTGTGGAGGAACAGGGAGGCACAGGGAAGAACAGGGAGTGTGGAGGAACAGGGAGGCACAGGGAAGAACAGGGAGTGTGGAGGAACAGGGAGGCACAGGGAAAAACAGGGAGTATGGAGGAACAGGGAGTGTGGAGGAACAGGGAGTGTGGCGGAATAGGGAGGCACAGGGAAGAACAGGGAGTGTTTAGGAACAGGGAGCAACAGGGAGACTGGAGGAACAGGGAGACTGGAGAAACAGGGAGTGTGGAGGAACAGGGAGTGTGGAGGAACAGGGAGTGTGGAGGAACAAGGAGTGTGGAGGAACATGGAGTGTGGAGGAACAGGGAGTGTGGAGGAACATGGAGTGTGGAGGAACAGGGAGTGTGGAGGAACAGGGAGTGTGGAAGAACAGGGAGTGTGGAGGAACAGGGAGTGTGGAGGAACAGGGAGTGTGGAGGAACAGGGAGTGTGGAAGAACAGGGAGTGTGGAGGAACAGGGAGTGTGGAGGAACAGGGAGTGTGGAGGAACAGGGAGTGTGGAGGAACAGGGAGTGTGGAAGAACAGGGAGTGTGGAGGAACAGGGAGTGTGGAGGAACAGGGAGTGTGGAGGAACAGGGAGTGTGGAGGAACAGGGAGTGTGGAAGAACAGGGAGTGTGGAGGAACAGGGAGTGTGGAGGAACAGGGAGTGTGGAGGAACAGGGAGTGTGGAGGAACAGGGAGGAACAGGGAGTGTGGAGGAACATGGAGTGTGGAGGAACATGGAGTGTGGAGGAACAGGGAGTGTGGAAGAACAGGGAGTGTGGAGGAACAGGGAGTGTGGAGGTTGAACAGGGAGTGTGGAGGAACAGGGAGTGTGGAAGAACAGGGAGTGTGGAGGAACAGGGAGTGTGGAGGAACAGGGAGTGTGGAGGAACAGGGAGTGTGGAAGAACAGGGAGTGTGGAGGAACAGGGAGTGTGGAGGAACAGGGAGTGTGGAG
This sequence comes from Allobates femoralis, assembly GCA_033576535.1. Lineage (NCBI taxonomy): Eukaryota > Metazoa > Chordata > Amphibia > Anura > Aromobatidae > Allobates > Allobates femoralis. The sequence goes on along the minus strand of JARQOC010000002.1, from coordinate 708,061,431 downwards.
GAACAGGGAGTGTGGAGGAACAGGGAGTGTGGAGGAACAGGGAGTGTGGAGGAACAGGGAGTGTGGAGGAACAGGGAGTGTGGAGGAACAGGGAGGAACAGGGAGTGTGGAGGAACATGGAGTGTGGAGGAACAGGGAGGCACAGGGAAGAACAGGGAGTGTGGAGGAACAGGGAGGCACAGGGAAGAACAGGGAGTGTGGAGGAACAGGGAGGCATAGGGAAGAACAGGGAGTGTGGAGGAACAGGGAGGCACAGGGAAGAACAAGGAGTGTGGAGGAACAGGGAGGCACAGGGAAGAACAGGGAGTGTGGAGGAACAGGGAGGCACAGGGAAGAACAGGGAGTGTGGAGGAACAGGGAGGCACAGGGAAGAACAGGGAGTATGGAGGAACAGGGAGTGTGGAGGAACAGGGAGGCACAGGGAAGAACAAGGAGTGTGGAGGAACAGGGAGTGTGGAGGAACAGGGAGGCACAGGGAAGAACAGGGAGTGTGGAGGAACAGGGAGTGTGGAGGAACAGGGAGTGTGGAGGAACATGGAGTGTGGAGGAACAGGGAGGCACAGGGAGGAACAGGGAGTGTGGAGGAACAGGGAGTGTGGAGGAACAGGGAGTGTGGAGGAACAGGGAGTGTGGAGGAACAGGGAGTGTGGAAGAACAGGGAGTGTGGAGGAACAGGGAGTGTGGAGGAACAGGGAGTGTGGAGGAACAGGGAGTGTGGAAGAACAGGGAGTGTGGAGGAACAGGGAGTGTGGAGGAACAGGGAGGAACAGGGAGTGTGGAGGAACATGGAGTGTGGAGGAACAGGGAGGCACAGGGAAGAACAGGGAGTGTGGAGGAACAGGGAGGCTTTTTACTTTTGGTACCACCACGAACCTATTGGTAAAATATAGGATTATACTATTAATACAAGCAGTGTTTTCTACAGGTCACTTTAGCTCGGTCTGTAGCCTCCATACAACCTATAATTACATCCCTAACATGAGTTTCCTATTATAATATTCCAATTGTTGTCACTTTGTACTAACACAAAGGCAGGATTGGTTCTCAGAAGAATCCATGTAATTTCTATAGGAATCTCGGGGGTTTCACTTATTTGCAGACTGAATCTGAAAACATAACAAGTTGCCCGTGCCTCTGTCTCGGAGCAGCCCCATTACACCGCCTCCAGCTCACATCTAATTTGATTTGGATTTGAAACATAAGAGTCATTTTCTACGTAGACAATAAAACCATTCTTGGAGAGTAAAACTATAATGTTTCTTCAATTAGAAAATATTGATGGAAAACACGATGCTTTCCTCAGAGCGCGGCTCCTATTCATTCCAGCAATCACTTAGGGAATGCCCTTTTCATCTGCAGCTTGTATGTCGGAGATCTGGTCGTCGCTCGGCCGCTCCTCTTCATTCTCTTCTGTTTCTTGTGATTTTATGGTTCATTTTTACGACTTGTCTGTGAATTAATTAGATTTGATTTTTTTTTACTTTACTTTGTGTTTATTCGAGTACGATTAGGTAACCGTAACTGTAATATAGACTACATCATCCATTCTATCTATCTATCTATCTATCTATATTATCTATCTATCTATCTATCTATCATCTATCTACTATCTATCTATTATCTATCTATCTACTATCTATCTATCTATCTATCTATCTATCTATCTATCTATCTATCTTTCTGTCTGTCTAACATATAAAATAATCAGGCAGCACTCAACAATAAAGAAAAGAGTGGACTTTATTAGTCCATGCGGTGCGACATTTCTCGAAGCCGAAAACATCAAGGACCGTCCAAATGTTATTAATAGATTGAATCCATCTATTTAATAATATTTAATAATATTTGGACGGTCCTTGATGTTTCGGCAGCACAGATTGTACCGTTTCTCTGTACTTATGTGAAATTTATATCTAGACGCGGGTCTGCAGCAGCCGGACATATGTATATTAGTGGTTGTGTCTGCCCCCTATACTGTGTTTTATTGATATGTTAGTTGGGTCAGACGATATTTGCACTCTTTTCTTTCCAGTTTTTATTATAAATGTATTTATTTGTCATTTATCTACGGTATATATTCCTCTTTTTATCTCATATTTATCAATGTACATACAAAAAAGCTTCAGCAGCACACTTTATGCACGGAGATATACACAAACATTGAATATATGAATATTGAGGTGTGTTACTGCCATACAGATTATACTTATGAAAAATGCCTCCATATTTGGCTGCTGCCCTCCAATGTTTTAGTCCAAGAAAAGTTTATATGATAGCGTTAGGTTGTCTTGTCATGGCTGGTGGGCACAATAAACTGGGCATTCTATGCCGTAAGAAGCGTAATTTTTTAAAGGAATCTGTCAGTAGGTTTTTGCTATGCAATCTGAAGAGAGCATGCTGTAAGGGTTAACACAGAAATGTCAGCAATCCTTCTCTTATCATACTGTGTGCAGCTGTTTACCTGAAATGTTTGTTTTAGCTTTAGAAGATTATCACTGCTTGACTAGTTCAGCTAGAGTTCATCTAGTCCAGAATGCCCCTTTTTTTGATTGGCAGCTCATGGTCTATAGACTTTGCATGCAAAGCCCGGTGTGGGCGGGAACAATTTTCTCAGCTTTGCTGTGTTGCTAAATGTAAAGGCTCTGATTGTGTAAGCAGCGCTGCACACAGTAATTTAAGTGATAAATCATTGGATTCAGGGTCTCTTTGCCAACATTATGCTGCTCTCAGATGAGGTAGCAAAATCTGCTGACAGATTCCCTTTATGTATAAACTTTACAGCAGTAATGTAGTTCAATATTCATATATTCATTGTTCACATATATCTTACGTGTTGCTATACTTATTGATGATAGATGATAGATATGTGGCGACTCTGCGACCAGATTGGCCACAGGTAGGAACTCCAGCTAGGCAGGTGGAGACAGGTTGTTACACACACACCTTCAAAACACACCCCACCGACACAAGACCCAACCCGGAGCCCGGGACTCTAAGCGGGCAAAGAGTGGTAGGGCCAGTCATAATGGGTGGGGACGTAGGTCAGGTGATGAACTAGGTACAAAAAGGGAAAACTAGGAGGAGTTAGCCAGTAGGCCGGAGAAGGCTGAGCAGCAAAGACAAGAGTAGGCCAGAGGGTGCCGACCAGAAAAGACTTCCCTGAGGGTTCGGGCTCCCTGGAGGCACAGAATCCTGCGAGACACCGTTCCCTGGAGAGAAAGCCCGCTCCATACTCTGAAGCCCTTGGGAAAGGGGAGAGACCGGACCAGTACAGCAGGGTCCGAGGAAGACGGCAGCGCTGACAAACCACTGGCAGGACAGACTCCCCTGACGTACCCAGGTAGTCACACGGGTAGGAGAGAGCCCGGTGATCCCTTGCAAGATAGGGACACTAAGGCTAGGCTGGGACCAGAGACACACCGACGGGGAGGCACAGATTCCAGGTCTGGTCACCCAACACACGGGCTGGAGAAACAGCAGCATATAGGTCCCAGGCTTGCTACCCATACACCGGGAGAAGCCAAACAAAGGACCGAGCTGCCCTCATACTGCTCACGGGAAGAACAGAGGAGAGGAAAGATTCAAAGGTTTCAGATAGTGAAGGGTCTCCAGAAGGAAACCTGGCTGCAGAGGGTTCAGAGAGAGTGTACGGAGTTAACTATGTGGACTGTACTGTGAACTGTACTAAGAACTTGTGAAGTAAAACCCAGTGAACCCTGCTCCAGTTTCCCGTGTGTGATTCCTTCTCAACAGAACTGTATATACTTTTTACACCCTGCCAGGAGCTGCCCGACTCATGGCGGGCTCATCCATCTGGCTGCAGCACCATCCATCCTCCTGGTGGGAACAGCAGCAGCGGTGGTCCCCTCACTGACCACAACCCGTGGGTGGCGTCACGACAAATCCCTGTAAATACCTTTTATTTGTGGGCTCGGGACATGGTCCGGACCGAGGACCGCCATGATAACCCCCGTGATACCCGCTCCTGTACCGAGTACCCCATCCAGTGGGCTCCACAGATAGATAGATAGATAGATAGATAGATAGATAGGAGACAGACAGATAAGGAGAGATAAAAAGAGTGATAAATAGATATATTTAATGTACTCTGTTTTACCTATTGACAATTTATTAAAATGTTCTCATACAAAACCTGTGCAATGTTATTGGAGCCTCAGCAGCCTGGCTGATCTACTATCATGCTTACTTTTATCTTCACACTCAGACTTTACATTTATAACCTTCTCCCCTACCTGCTGTCATTTCTTTAACGGTATATATAATGAAGGTAGTTCTTAACCAAATGCTCATTTGGCTGAAAACTGTTACTCTTCACTGTCACCATTCCCCTCCCCATACACATGCACGCACAGCTTAAATATACTTCTTATGGGTATAACACGGAAAGCCAACAACAACTTGTAATTTTAGAGAAAGTTATTATTATTATTTATTTATATAGCACTAGGGATGAGCGAGTATACTCGCTACTATTCAATACTCGCCGAATAGTAGCGGTATTCGGCTGCTCGCTACTCTCCGAGTACTTATGTGTACTCGGGAGTAGCGAGTAGTCCTAATACTTTCCCAGTGTATCTACAGATACACTGCGAAAGTAGCCTAAAAGTGAGTAAAAGTTGTTAAAAATAATAAAATTACATACTCACCTGTCCGACACCTGCACCGGGATCGGCAAAGAAGACATCCGATCACCGGACAAGGACCTGTGACTACTAGCCATTCAGATGGACGGTAGTGATCTGGCCAATCAGATGGCGACACGTCACAACCGCGTGATCGCTAGCGGCCACCTGATTGGCCAGATTGCAAGGTCCTGACAGTACACCTAGGATTGCTACCGGCCATCTAATTGGCTGGTAGTCACAGGTCCTTTGTCTGGTGATCGAATGACTTCTTTGCCGGTCCCGGAGCAGGCGTCGGACAGATGAGTATGTAATTTTATTATTTTTTACAACTTTTAATCACTTTTAGGCTACTTTCGCAGTGTATCTATATATACACTGTGAAAGTATTCATACTCGCAAAGAGTACCGAGTACCGCTACCTACTCATTGCAAGTATAGTGAGTATGAATATTACGGTACTCGCTCATCCCTATACAGCACCATTAATTCCATGATGATGCACATGAGAAGGTGTTACATACAAAATACAGATATAGGTTACAGTGAGCAACTTAACGATGGCAGACTAGTATAGACGGAAGAAGACCCTGCCCTTGCGAGCTTAAATTCTATAGGATGATGGGGAGGAGACAATAGGTTGGGGGTTGTGGCTGCTCTGGTGTTGTGAGGCGGCTACACAGGGGTGGTGAGGCGGCTGTACAAGGGTGGTGGTGAGATGGCATCTCCAGTGGTGGTGGTGAGGTGGCTGCACAAGGGTGGTGGTGGTGAGATGGCATCTCCAGTGGTGGTGGTGAGGTGGCATCTTCAGTGGTGGTGGTGAGGTGGCATCTTCAGGGCTGGTGAGGTGGCTGCACAAGGGTCGTGGTGTGAGATGGCATCTCCAGTGGTGGTGATGGTGAGGTGTCCTCTTTAGGGGAGCTGAGGCGGCTGCACAAAGGTGGTTGTGGTGAGATGGCATCTCCAGTTGTGGTGGTGAGGTGGCATCTCCAGTGGTGGTGGTGAGGTGGCTGCACAAGGGTGGTGGTGGTGAGATGGCATCTCCAGTGGTGGTGGTGAGGTGGCATCTTCAGTGGTGGTGGTGAGGTGGCATCTTCAGGGCTGGTGAGGTGGCTGCACAAGGGTCGTGGTGGTGAGATGGCGTCTCCAGTGTGGTGGTGAGGTGGCATCTCCAGGGATGGTGAGGTGGCTGAACAAATGTGGTGGTGGTGAGATGGCATCTCCAGTGGTGGTTAGGTGGCATCTTCAGGGGTGGTGAGGCGGCCGCTCCAATAGTAGTGGTGGTATTGAAGTGCCAGTGAAGTAGCAGAAAGCTCATTGCAGGCTGTAGCTTTCCTGAAGAGATGTGTTTTCTAGTTCCGTCTGAAGGATCCAGTGGTGGATGATCAGACGTATTGGAGTGCAGAATTCCAGAGAATGGGGATATTCGGGAGATTTCTTGGAGGCAATTGGGTGAGGAACAAATGGGTGTAGAGGAGTGGAGGAGGTCTTGGGAGGATCGAAGATTACCTGAGGGAAGAAAGTTGGGATACCTTCTTTCAGATTACAGTTATCCATTGGGATTACAGAAAGCAAATGTCATTAGCCATGACATTGGCAATGTGCATTGGCCCTATGTCAGGAGTAGCATCAAAGTCAGCTATGTGCATGAGTTACAGACTCCACAACAGCAGCAATAGTAGGACTTTTTTTTGGAAACCACAGTATTCAGAAAGTTGCTTAACTTTTCACTTAGGAAGCAAGCGAACAATAAAAAGTAGCCAGTGCACAGGCGCTAACAGCTTGTAGGAACGAGGGGATTTTATTTTTTAGCAAAGAATGTCTCGTCCTATTATCTTTTCCTCCAACAAAGAATAAAAAATGCTTTAGCAGTAGAGGTGACATAGAGGACTGGAAACGAGGCCACGTAGATTTGGAAGGCTCATAATAGTCCACAGAGGATTTTGACAAGCGAAAATATGATCTTCCATTGAATATATAGTCCAATTAGAGGCTGTATACGTATTTCAGCGGCTCCATCCCCCGTTCATTAACTTGCACAGTATCGTCTTTAAAAATGAACTTTTATTGTGGAGATAAAGCCTCTGACTAAACAAGCATACTTAATAAAAGGATATAGTTGTAAAATGTTTATAGCTCCTTATTTCTTAATCACAAGATGAAGACATTTTACGTAAAAAAAAAATAGCATCCAGATGAGACATGTAATAAAGAAATCTATATGTTCACAATAAACTGTTATATAAACCATGTAAAATGCTGCAGTAAACAAGAAAAGAAAATGAGGTTTATACTAGTCTTCTCTAGTTAAAAAGTAAAATCTCTACTTAAAAAGAACCTTCCCCAAATGTTTTATATTGAACTGGACAAACAATCTAATTGTGGCTGCAGAGAGGTATAAAACTTTTTACTTATTTCACCTTTCTTTGGCAAAGATATTCAGCACTTCATGAGTTAATTTTTTTTTTTTAGTCCGAGTGGGTGTTATTATTGTTTTTACTGGGGGCGTGTACTTCTTCTCCCTGTATGATGCTGACCAATCCCAAGCAGGCAACATCACTTTGAGGGAATAAGAACACGCCCCCCCACCAGAGCTTAGAGCAGGTTTTCAGTGTGAGAGATGTATAATGTCAGACAGACCTGATTTCCTCTCCAACCTCCTGCATAATTAGACATTAGAGATGACCTTTCAGATAAGGTCCCTTTGGCAGAACGAGCAGCACATCTGAGTTTAACTGCGTCATTTTACAAACTTCTATCAGCTGTCACCTCTGCTGTACTGCTGATTTATGCTGGAAGTTAGACCAGGACATCAGGGCTCTATCATTACATCATGTACATATAAATACCCCAAAAAGTGACAACAGGTGTGTACTAAAAACAGTTTTTAATCACATAATTAAAAAAGTTTATATATACTTGAAAAATTCCAATAAATATAGATAGGTTCAGAGTTTGTCCCTACTTGACCTCAATGGGATCACCCATGGGAACCTAGCATTGCATAAACTGTGCCTCCGTGCCTCGTCGGTTGACCCTAACTGACCCTAATAGCTTTAAGGATTATCTTTCTGTCTCTCTCCCTCCCTCCCCATAGTTGTCCTGGACCCACAGTAAATGGATTGCGTTGTGGTTATGACTGACCCAATTTATTTTGCCATAAGACATTTATTATACAAAAAACATTGTCTCAGCTAACTCATACGTCCAATGACATGATTTCCATTTCAGCATGGATGGCAATTGATTATATTACTAGTTAAATGTAGGTGGTGACCAACAAAAAGAAAAACCATAGGAGGAGGTAAATAAAATCACATATAAATCTATATTCCAGCCAAAAAACATTAACAAGCACACAGTTCACACAGATAACCATGGCTGATATCATTCACACAGGCACTTAGTCAATCAGAAGGTTATAAAAGTGCATAAACTGAATGCAGAATGGAAAACAGGCTTTATGTGGACTAACACACCAAATACAGGAATATGTGGGCCCACCCATTCACCTAACGCACAGCTCTCACTGCAGGACAAACAATGCCAGAGTCTCTCCCAGCCGGCAGATCAGGACTACATTGCTATGCGCTGCCTGTGACTGGCAAACTGACATCAGCTGCCAACCTCTGATTGGCTGGTGGTGTGTGCGTCCTATCCAAATGGCAAAACCTGGAAGGTAAATGAGGCTACAGCAGTAAGCATATTCCTATAATAATTAAAGGGTATATACAGGATTTTTTTTTAAATGATCCAATGCACTAACAGGCAGATAGTTGCTACCTAGCTGTGACTCACCGTGGCCGGGACTCCGGTTTAGACAGGCGACGCTTCCTTCCTCCTTGTCACGGGTGGGCCGCGCCTGCCGGTAGTGGGGCCCGGTTGAGTGCAGATCAAAAGGGTTGAAGACGTCTTGGTGGGAACAGATTAAAGGGGTTTAATTTATTCGTGACGCCACCTATGCGTAGTTTCGGTAATCGTTACCGACGCTGCGGAACCTCCGGGGGATGGACGGCAGCAAGATGAAACGCTCGCCACAGGCTGAGCGGTGATCCCCGGAGGCTGGAGCTGCTTAAGATGTTGTGCGGCAGCTGCGGTTACCTTGTAGTGCGGACGGACAGTTCATAAGGAAGCACGGACACAGAAAGTCTCTGCAACGGGTCTTTACTGTAACCAGCAGGCAGTACATGGTATACAGTTTACGGGTAGTAGACCGGGTGGACTCAGCAGTGATAGTGTCCCTTAGAAATCCGCAGTGTTCCTCCATTCTAACTAAGTGGTTGCCAGTGTCGCCCAGGAATACAAGGTCGGGTACGGGGAGGCTGCTTCAATGCCCTATCCAAGTTGTACGTTGTGGATGTTTTGGGGAGCCTTGGATCCCTCAGTGGGTACACCGCTGGTTAGACGACTGGAAGTTGGCTGGTGGTGGGGTGCTCCTGTGAAGCTGCTCCTCCACGCTTCTGGTTCGCGTAGCAGAGGTGAACTGCTGCCAGCTTCGGTACCAGTGAACCGGCTGTGGTTTGTGGGCACGGGAGTCTTTTGGAACCCGTGGTGATGATGCCCATTCCCGGTTGTTGAGGCCTCAGGTGCTGACACCCAACCGGTGACGGCCTGGGGGCTGCACGGGGTGCGGAGCCCCTGCTCCTCTCCAAGTTCTAGACTGCTCAGGTCAAGTTCTAGATCCCTTCTCCCTATGACTAAGGGTCTGTTCTCCTACACACTTCCCTAGCACTCCGCCCACCAGGACCTAGGATTGGCCCTCTGTTCTAGGTGATGCATGCAGGGTTGGATTTCTAAGTTAACCAGATCACTGCTGTGTCAGAGAATATTGCGGCTGCATTTATGGCTGCAATACCCTCTTGTGACGCACTCGTTGCGGGGCGCCACAGCTGCCTATTGTGCTCATCGCCGTTAGCTGCCGCCACAGGGTGTTAAAAGACAGCTACAATAGCTTTGTCAACAGAGCAGAGGCTTCTTTTTTGCTCTGCCCTGTAGACAAGATGAGACAATCGACGTCATGCTGATTGAGAGCCGGCTCCACGCTACCTAACTGGGGGAGGCAGCTGTCAATAAGCTTGATGCTGGTTGTGGTGCCTGCTAACAGAGTAGTGAATCCATCACTCTGTTGATGTGATGTCAGCAGAAGCTGCAGAATCTCTGGCAGAAGTAGACTTGGACAGTTCCATGTTGGTGAATAATGGAGCCAGGCACAACAGAAAGCTAGGTAGTTGTCAATAAGCATGACGTCAACTGTGACGCCGGTCAACTGAGCAGAGAAGCCGCCTCTCTGTTGAAGTGATGTCAGCGGAATCGCCGGCAGGAGTGATCTTAGACAGCTCTGTGTTGGTGAATTATAGCATCGGGCACATCAGTTAATGCTTTGACTCTTTTTTGGGGGGGGGAGGGGGAATCACAGATATACTCTTTAAGGTTGTGATCAGCACTTTAAAACTATATTATTAATCTAAACAGTGGATTTTGGGATATGATCCCATTTAGTTAAGCCCGAACAACAAAACTAAAATAGTCGAAAAATAAAATATTCTTTTTTTTCCAGGTTTGGAAATAAACTCTGCAGTAAATGTATCATTGGGTTCTGCTTCATATAGATTTATCAGCTTGCTTTGCATGGTTGTGATAGCAGCGAAGCAGAATGATACATGCGGTAGTTTTAATAATCTTCACCTTTTGGCTGATTTGAGAGCAAGAGGCGTAAGGAATCAGAAGCTGAAGTGTACAGAAGAGCCATGCTGGGATGCCGGCCATGCTTCTATATAGTCAGGAATTATTGTGCAGTTATTTATTGGATGGTGTACACATTCAATCTATTGCTATAAATATTACATTGGTTATTGAGTTGGACTGTGGGAGGTGCTCTCTTGCTTTATAATTCTGCATAGAGCACATATCTAAATATCTTTGACATCAAGTACAATACAGCCGAAAATTAATAATAGTAGATAAAGGATGGATCGCGTTGTGTGTACAGAGGTAAAGCGATGGACATAAGAGGAGCGGAGTATTCATATCAACTCAGGTCCATTTTTTTCCCACTTTAGTTTTCCTTCCCCTTCCCATACAGTTTTTTTTTCTGCTTTTTATCAGTTGATATAGACATATTAAGGCTTGGTTTTTACTAGATAATTTGTAGGTTTTACTGTTACCATTTAATTTACCATATCATATTTAATAAAAAGAAAAAATCTATGATTAAAGAATTTGGAGAAAAATGTGAAAATGCAAATTGATACCTGCATCCTTATTCTGTGCAATGCTAAGGAAATCCTGAAACAATGCACTGTTTGGGGCTCTTAATGACTGAAGTGTTGCACCCCTGATCTAATCTAAGACTATATAACCAATTAGGATGGCTTCACACTGCGGCGTGATCCGTAGTGATGGGCGAATCCTAAATTACTTGGAATCGCTTGACTCTAGCGAGTCCGAGCACAGGACTCGCTACTCGTTGCGAGTCTAGCGAGTCCAATGTTAATGAATGGGGAAGCGAGTAATAGCGAGTAGTGTGAGATTTACAAATCGCAGATGTGTCTCGGAAGCTTCAGCCTGAAGCAATCCTAGTTTTGTCATTTATTTGCATTGGACTCGTTTACTTTGCAACTGTAATCGCTGGGAAACTCGCACAGATAAGAGTCCTGCTTTCTCCTCTGTGCTGGCTGCCAGCTCCAGGGTCCTAGAGCCCGCCTGCTGCCTGATGTAGCAGTGCTGAGATTGTTCTCAGTCTGCTCATTCCCTGTGTACAGACATGAATGTCTGTGCACAGAGATGATGTAGCAGAGCTGAGATTGTTCTCAGTCTGCTTATTCCCTGTGCATAGACATCTATATTTATGCACAGGAGATGTAGCAGAGAGGACATCGCGTTTTGGACTGCGTCAGATGGAAGAGGATTTTTTTAATTAAAGATGGAGTCCCTAATGGCTTTTTTTTTATTTCTAATAAAAAATTTTCTTTGTGTTGTGTTTTTTTTAAAACAATTTAATAGAAATTCATGGCGGTCATGTCTAATATTGGCGTGACCGCCATAAATTTCGGGCTTAGGGCCAGCTGATAATACAAAGCTGGCCCTAACCTCTTTATTACCCAGCGTGCCACCGCTACCAGGGCCGCTGGAAGAGCGGGGTTCAGCACCAGAGGATGGCGCTTCAATGAACGCGCCATCTTCTGGGGCGGCTGCGGGCTGCAATTTGCAGCGGGGGATGCCCAGAAAGCTTGGGCATCCCTGCGCTGCGGATTCCAGCCCCCAGCTGCTTAGCTGTAGCTGGCTAGACATAGAAATTGCGCGGAGCCCCACGCATTTTTTTTAAATTATTTCATGAAATTCTGAGATTCTGACTCTGAGACTCTGACTCTGAAATTCATGAAATAATAAAAAAAAATGCGTGGGGCTCCGCACAATTTCAATGTCTAGCCAGGTACAGCTAAGCAGCTGGGGGCTGGAATCCGCAGCGCAGGGATGCCCAAGCTTTCTGGGCACCCCCCGCTGCAAATTGCAGCCCGCAGCCGCCCCAGAAGATGGCGCGTTCATTGAAGCGCCATCCTCTAGCGCTGAACCCCGCTCTTCCAGCGGCCCTGGTGGCGGTAGCACGCTGGGTAATAAAGGGGTTAATACCAGCTTTGTTATACAAGCTGGTATTAAGCCCGAGATTCTTAATGTCAGTCCACGTTTGACCCAGCCACTAAGAATCTCCAATAAAGGGTTAAAAAAACACAACACAGAGAAAAAATTTTATTTGAAATAAAAAAAAAAAGCCATTAGGGACTCCATCTTTAATTAAAAAAATCCTCTTCCGTCCGACGTAGTCCAAAACGCGATGTCCTCTCTGCTACATCCTCTGTGCATAGATAGATGTCTATGCACAGGGAATGAGCAGACTGAGAACAATCTCAGCACTGCTACATCATGTCTGTGAGCAGGCGGGCTCTAGGACCCTGGAGCTGCACAGAGAAGACAGCTGGACTCGGCTCGCAATGTAACAGCAGTTACTTTGCGAGTTTCCCTGCTATCACTGGCACAGTAGCCGAGTCTAATGCAAACAATGGCAATCCTAGTTTTGTCAGCGTTTCTGACAAAACTAGGATTGATATTGATTTGCATTGGACTCGTGCGAGTAATCACTGGGAAACTCGCCGAGTAGCGAGTCCTGCGAGTCCCTTACTACTCGCCGAGTAACGAGTCCTAGCGAGTAGATTCGCCCATCCCTAGTGATCCGGTCCAGGATGACCCAGATAGCCGCGGACCGGATCATCACACAGGACTGGGGGGCTCATATGCCCTCCGGTCCGGTGTGCAGCGCACGCAGCTGCATCTGCTGACAGGTCAGGACCGCGGCGCCAGCGGTCCTGAATTATCAGCAGCGGGAACTGCGTGCTCTGCACACCGAACATATTAGCCCCCCAGTCCTGTGTGCTGATCCGGTCCGCGGCTATCTGGGTCATCCTGAACCGGATCACGCCGCAGTGTGAAGCCGGCCTTAGATGGCTTTTTTGTAGCAATGATTGCTTGCATTTTTGGGTGTGTTACTTTCTCAATTAATTTTCCAATAAGCCACAGACATTTTTGATAAAGCATGGCATAGAGCAGCTAATAGTCACGGCGAAGCAAGGAAACGCCTGCCATACAGTGCATGAGAAGGAGGACAACAGGGAAGATGTAAATGAAGGCCATAGGGAGAGGGGACACAACCTAACTCACCTGTGGGTGATCTCTGAGATCCCTAATGTCTTTAGGTGGGTCATTCCCCCTGTGTACAATCACATACCTAGGCCACGGCTGACCCTGAACTTGCCTTCAGTAATGAGCAGGCCAGCAAAACAACAATCTTACTGCTAATATAAAAACAAGATTAGTGAGGGGAGACAAACAAGGGAAACATATTCAACAAAAGAGCTCCACTTCTTCTCCAAAGAGGGACTCCACCACATCTGCTGGAAAGAGAACCACAGCTTTCTCCAGTGTCAGCTCCTTCACTGATCAGCATAGAATGAAGTATAGCTGGAATAGGACAATGTAATGGGTGGGTTTATTGTGGAAGGGAGTGCCTAAAGCTGAGATTACAACTACATGTTAATCATAGCAGGATAGAAAAGAAACCTTAACCGCTTCAGAACCAAATAGAATTAATTAAGTTCCTACTTGGGACAAACAATGAGCAGGCTTTAAAGTGGATCTGCATTAATCTAAATGCTTTGACTTCCTGATAGCAGATCCCAGTGGTTCCCATCAACCCATCAAGCGGCTACACACTCATGACAATAATATCCAAACATAATGTCCAACATACGGTAACTGAAATGGTTCAAGACATGAAAGATAATTTTGGACTCATTGGGCTTGATAAATCTCCCCACCTAAGAGTAGATTTTTAGATTCAGAAATGTTTACACAAATTTGCCCCCCCCATGTGACAAAGCCCTTGGGTTCAAAATACACATCCAGTTTTCAATACAGTATTTATGCCAAATTTAAAAGTAGATCCAGTGGGATCTAAATGTCATCAAAAACTGTAAACCCCCGCTCATACACTTTAAAGAGCGATTTGGCCAATGGTCAGTCAATAGTTTGATAATCAGGTAGTATGCCCGACTCTCCGATACAAAAGAGATTCTCCTCTCACAAAACATTATTTACTTCATTACTGAAATATGCGATATGCTGTGCAATTAAGCTATTTCTTATCAATTAATCACCAATGCATGGCATTGCTGGCCTGTAGACCACGGTCCTAAAGAAGACGGCTACTTGCCCATGTTCACACGTCCAGTGGTCAGTATTTTTACCTCAGTATTTGTAGGAAAACCAGTAGTGGGTGATAAATACAGAAGTGGTAGTGTTTCTATTATACTTTTCCTCTATTGTTCCACTCCTGGTTTTCTTACAAATCCTGAGGTAAAAACTCATCAAATCCTCAATGTGTGCACCGGGTCTAACATACAGTTGACCTAAGAGTTAGGCCTCGTGCACACATTCATTGAGCTATTTGTTGTGTTTTTTACCTCAGGATTTGTAAGATAAAAACAGCAGTGGGTGATAAATACAGAAGTGGTGAATGTTTCTATTATACTTAAGCTCCCGTCACACACAGCGATGCAACAGCTATCCCGACAACGATAACGATCCTGTAGGGATCGTTGGTGCGTCGTTACCTGGTTGCTGGGGAGCTGTCAAACAGGCAGATCTCCCCATCGACCAGGGAAGCCACCTCCACATCCTGGAAGCGGGAGGACACTGGTAACTATGATAAACACCGGGTGTCTAGGCAGCGCGCACTGCCTAGATACCTGGTGTTTACCATGGTTACCAGCCTGTGAGGTCACTGATCGTTGGTCTCTCGCTGTCACACACAGCAATGCATGCTGACCAGCGGGAGCGCAATGACCAAAAAATGACCCAGAGCCACTTTGTAACGATCAGTGATCTCACAGCAGGGGCCTGATCGCTGCTAAGTGTCACACATAACGAGATCGTTAGCGAGATCGCTGTTACCTGTCACCAGTTTTAGGGGTTCTGAACACTTCCCACCACCTTTAACATGATAAATTGGTGGTCCTGTAACCCCTTTATAACTCCCAGACAGTCTCCCTGTAGACATCCCCCTCAGAAAATTACTTTTATTCTGTCCCGTGCCATATGCTAAATTCTTTTATAGGTCATATGGGGGTCTTCACATTGTGCTTAGCGCTGCCCCACTCTATGGAAATGCCAACCTTCCTGACTGTGTGAAAGTGGATGACATAGTGACATCATCCACACAATTCCCAAGTCTCGCGCCTGCGCAGTGGCGCCTCATTATGCTATAATGAAGTGCCCTTGATTCCACAGCGCAGGCACGAGACTTCAGTCTTCATTCAGCCGCACAGGGCCCGACATCTCACACCTGCACAATGAAATCTCTGGCTGTTCAATAGGACATAGCGAGGCGCCACTGTGCAGGCACGAGATTTGTAGATTGTATGGGTAATGTCGCTATGACACCCACTTTCACACAGTCAGGTGGAGCAGTGTTGACATGGAGCGCAGCAGTGTTGACCGCAATGTGCAGACCCCCATCTGACCCTAAAAGGAATTAGCATATGGTTCAGGACGGATTAAAACTCGCTTTTTGAGGTATGCAGGGGGATGTCTAAGGATATAAAGGGGTTACAGAAAGCCCAATACATCATGTTAAAGGTGATGGGCAGGGTTTACAACCTCCAAAACTGGTTACAGGTGCACTTTAAATGCAGCTGTTACAAGTGATAATAGCATTTAAGAGGTTAAACTACTGCCAACAGCAAGCTGGCTCAGCTTCTGATTTTCCTTGATACAAGCAGTGTACACAGAGTCAAGAGGGGCCCCGAACCCAGAGGCCAGGCTTTTGCTCAAGATTGCCAGATGCTGGTGAGCCAGTACCACTTTCAGTGTGGTGGTATACTACTGCATTTCAAATAATTTTGTCAATTTTTTTTTACATGTAATAAGGTACCTTCACACACCGCAATCTCGCCTGGAAATCATAAAGGCGATATGTCAACCTGGGAGCAATCACTGTGAAATTGCCTCACGGTTGCGGTCGTGTGTTTGGGGAATTTTGCGGTGATAAATCGCTTCTCGGCTGTCGCCTGATTCCTGAACAGTGCTCAGTAAATCAGCCGCCACCATGAAGGCGATATTTCCATGTTGTGGCGTGTGATACGGCGATAGTGATGGAAACAGCAGTTGCATAGATTTCCCATAGGCATGCCTCAACCGTTCTGTAGTCCACGCCCGTCTGCGATGATTGGTGTTGGCTACTGTGTTCCCATTGGCTGACAGTTGACAGGGCGCCATATTTGAAGAGCTGTCCATTCAGCAACACACATCTTCAATGGTGTGTATGTATTAGCCAGCCTTCCAGTGCAGGCTAACCAATCGTAACGCTGTTGCGTTGTCCAATGAGCACGTATGGGGGCGCGTGTAAACCACTGTGGCACGCCTATCTCCTCGCTGCGCTGAAAATGTACGCCCTCATTGTCTTTGGAATTGTGGCATGTGAAGCGGTGATGGAATGAGGCAAGATAGTTTCCGCTGTAGGTGAGGCGATTTCCGGAGCGACACATGCCTTACTTTCAGGGCGAGATTGCGTGTAATGCCACCATCGCTGATCTGAGGCGACCATGAAAAACGTGCACGCACACGTTAGATCGTATCATATCGCCAGCCGAGATTGCGGCGTGTGAAGGTACCCTTAGGGTACCTTTACACGCCACCACTGCGTGGTAGCAACTGCCTGGCAATGGGGATTTTTGTGCCTGTTGCCTTGAAATTGCTACGAAATGGCGGCTTGTAAATTGGGAAATTATCGGGTTTCCTGCAGTTGAATCGGATACCTGTTTCTGAGCCGTGCTCAAAAACCCAAGGCAACACAAAGGCACAATTGCCATGGTAGTTACGTCTAAACGGGGCACAGGGATGGAATTTGCGTCGCCTAGTGAATTCCCAGGGGCGTGACACAGCCTCATGGATACGCGCCCCATCAGCGATCATTGGTGGGGGCTACTGTGTTTCATTGGCTGTCCCTTCACAGGGCGCCATATTTAAAGAGCTGGCCATTCACACTCCACAATTGGAATGGCGTCATGTATTAGCCAGCCTTCCTGCGCAGACTGCCCAATCATGACGCTATTGCGTTGTCCAATCAGCGTTTTCACAACTCTGTCACGCCTATGTACTTGCGGCGCGAATGATGTAAGCCCACATTCCCTTAGTGGTTGCGGTGTGTAAAGCGGCGACGGTATTCAACAGGAAGTTGTCCGCAGGATCTGTCGGAACTTCCGGGGTAACACAATACTTCAGTTGACAACGCAATGGCGGCGTGTACATGCGGCATCGGCGATCGGAATCAACCGTCAAAAAAACGTGCGTGCATGTCGGTTGATACCTGTTGCTAGGCACTGTGGCGGCGTGTAAAGGTACCTTAAGTCTACAAAGGTACCTTACGGTACAAAGGTATTTACATTTTTTATATTTTTATTAAATACCTTACAAAGGTATTTTTGCATTTTATTGTTTTTGGAAGTCTTCTAACAATCATTGTGATCCCAGTGGACCCACCCCCCATCTATAAGTGGACCTCCTCACCAGGGATGTGGAGTCAGTAAGCCAAACATTCAACTCTGACTCTTCAATTTGCTGAATACAACTCTAACTCTATCCTCGGAATGGACACTGACTCCACAACCAGGGCTGTGAAGTCAGTAAGCCAAACATCCGACTCTGACTCCTCAATCTCCCTGAATCTGACTCCGACTCCACCCAAAAAAGGCACTGATTCCGACTCCACGAGTCTGACTCCATAACCAGGGCTGTGAAGTCAGCAAGCCAAACATCCGAGTCCAACTCCTCAATCTCCCTGAATCCGACTCTGACTCCACCCAAAATGGGCATGACTCTGACTCCACGACTCTGACTCCGACTCCACAGCCCTGCTCCTCAGTGGATAGGTGAAAACTTGTTTAGATTGGAATATACCTATAAATTATTTTGTCAGATGATTCCCATAGAGGAGACACTTTTACTCTATGTGCACAAATAACCTTGTTGTTAGTTTATGCAATGTTACAGGGTTTTTTTTTATCTTGCTGAAATGACTGATTGCTCCAGGAAATTATACACTACAGTCTGAAATAAGGGAGAAAATTATAGGTGAGAAAACTACCAGGAAAAAAATTGTAACAAAAAATTATTCAAAAACACAATTAACCCGTGTTGGATAGGGCTCTAAATTCTCTGCTGATTAATTCCTTTGAGTCCTGAACAAAATTCAGTTCTTGGAAAGTTGCATTAAAATTCAATATTATATTTTTCTCCTCTATGCCATTTTATTTTAATTTTTTCATGTTCAGTTTGGTAATTTAATATTAATAGACTATGAAATCAACGCTCCAACCGTCTGAGTATGGAGGAAAATTACTAAATTATTTTTTACCTGTACAATGTAGAATCATTTTTTAAGCAAAACAAAATGTCTAAATATCTAGCAAATCAATTAAAATAATATGTAACATACTATATGCGCATATATTACCTGAAGAAGCGCCTGTGTTATCTTGATGGCTCTTCCAGCATATTCACTCAGCGTCGTATCATGGTGCAGAGCAAGACGCCAATGCCATAAGAGTAGTGATGGGCGAACTCACCAATTTTTGGGTTCAGTGGACTCACCCAAACTTTTTTGAAAGTTAGAGTTCGGGGTCGAACGTGACTCGAACTTGAGTCCGAACTTGGACTTTAAATATATGGGATGGAGGCAGGGTGTGGTAAAAAGAAAGCATGTAGTTATTAAACGGCACTATTATACTTATCGGCGTCCACCGCTTGTACTTCCGAGCCGCTATTAACTTCCTGAATGTTCACTGCAGAGGTGATCCAACAGCCAATCACAGATGCTGTTACAAAGAATGGGCCTCTGTGATTGGCCGTTGGAGTAATCTGGAAACTGCCCATACATTCTACATGCTAGAATGTATAGGCTGGTTTCAGGTTACTCCATTAGCCAATCACAGATGCCCATTCTCTGTGACAGCGTCTATGATTGGCTGTTCTGCCCTCATCCATTCACTGACACCACAAAACTGTAAAAATAAAGAAATAATTTAAAAAAATTTGCATATCACTTTGCTGTATTTTTGATTCTCAGTGCAAATAAAGTGGACAACTACAGGCTGCCACCCCCTTCTGCCTGGGTTTTACTATGGCTGGCAATTAAAATACAGAGAAGCCCATTTTTTAAATTATTTAAATAAATAATTAAAAAAAATAAGTAGGTTTCGCCCTATTTTTGATCGCCAGTGAAGGTGAAACCCAGGCAGCTGGGGACTGGTATTCTCAATGTGGTAAGGTTCAAGCATTCTGGGCATCCACAATGAAAATAGCAGGCCACAGCTGCCCTGAAAATGGTGCATTATCTCATAGCGCCATTTTCATGTGCTTTACCAGGCTGTTCCAGCAGCCTTGGTGGGGTGGCACGCTGGGTCATAAAGGGGTTAATGCCAGCTATGCGTTGGCAGCTGGCACTAAGAACTAATTCTAGCATCTAGAATGTAAGGACAGTTTCCAGATTACTCCATCAGCCAATCACAGATGCCCATTCTCTGTTATTGTGTCTGTTATTGGTTATTGGGCCCCTCAGCAGTGAATTTCCAGAATGTTAATGAGCGGCCTGGAATTACTAGCAGTGGGATGCTGGCAAGTATGATGACGCTGTTTAATAACTATTTTCATCATTTTTGAGTAGACAGACCCATCTAGTCTTTATTTCAGGTACACTAACTGCTCAGCATTGCATTGATATGGTTGCACAACTGGCAGTGTAGCCAATTCTCCAAAGTGTACAAGGAGCCATTTTCTACACAACCACATGTTGCATATTGTTTGTGCTAGTGTGAGCAGTCTACATGGCCTAAATATTCTACCACAACCTAAAAGTGACTCTGGACTTCTCTCACCTCCAGCACACCTGGGATGACATTGCTCGAGTATTATAAAGGAGCGGCCAGCAGTGGATCTTGATGATTTTTACAGTGGGATTTATCACATTAACAGTCACCGGTGAATCTCCGATCCATCCACACCCAGGGGCTGGCTGGCAAATTTTAGCCTTGGGGGCATTCACAAACCAGTGACCCTCAAGTTGCGGAGGTCCATCTTTAGCCCTATTGTCTCTGGCCACAACATTAAAGCAGCAGAGGTAACAGGCTTTAACATAACCACTTGTCACATGATATATAACACATTATAAAGTGTTATATGTATATGATCAAAACCAATAACTGCACAAGAATACATCACCAGAACCACCAACAGTACCAAATTGTGTCTCTAAAACCCCCATCAGTACAGAAACAAGTATTACTACCCTCACCAGTACAGAAATACATAATCAGAACCTCCAACAACACATAAATACAGCATCACCACACCCATTAGTACAGAAATACACCATGAGAACCAGCAGCAATACAGAAATACATCACCATGGCAACCAGCATTAGATGAATAAATCACCAGAACCACCATCAGTACATTAATAAATCACCAGGAGCACTTTTCTTACTTGAATTTGAGCACCAGGATCCCTATCAGTACATGACACACCAATTGTAACGTCAGGTCACCACCTTATACAGTTGCATCGCATGAACCTACAACCATCAGTATGTCCTTAATAATTGTTAGAAGATAATGGAAGTTGTTGTTATCAGTCATCAGACTGCGGATCATACAGGAACCACAGCACTGAAGAGACACAGGATCACAAATAATCATTTACATCCTGGTACCTTATATATGACCTTGTCTGTGATCGGGGTCATCTTTTTCTGACTTCATCTTGTCCAGACACCTTGATGACTTTCACTTCCACAGCTCGCCTCTGCAGTTTTCCACTAACAACAGCAGCATGTGCATGAATCAGGATATTCTGGACGTGGACAAACACAGCAGGCACTGGGCAGCAGGGAGTGAGACTCAGTCAGACTGGCCTTTCTGTCTTCTCTCACACACTCTAATCGGCCGCCAGCCTCGCACACAGACACTGAGACACAGTAATGGCGCTGCTTTTTTTCACAGCGCTCCGCTCTCTGGAGGGGTTCAGACAGAGTTCAGAGGCGTGCTAACATTGCACGCTGTAAATGACACACCTCTGAACCCTGGCTCATCCAATCCCAGCGTGCCACCGGGCACCATATCAATGCTGCCTGCCTCCCAAGTCCCTGTTAGCCGCTGACTCCCGCCTGCCGCTGTCAGGTGAGTGCGGCCGCACCGCGCCGGCAGGCGGCTGCTCTCCCGAACTAACGCGGGCTGCGGCCAGGTGATGATTTTTATAGTACGCAGCGGGGCGGCCGAGTGGCCCTGAACTGTTGTTAATCCACCGGCCTGGGGGGCAGATGTCTTCCTGGCACCCGGCCCAGTCTGCCCCTGTCCACACCTGTTAGTTGCACATGTCAGCTGATCAGATCAGCCAACATGTGTAGGGAAAGATGCAGGCTCAGAATGGGAGCCCGCATCATTCTGGGAGATACGACCCGTGACGTACATATATTTCATTGGTCATGAAGAGGTTAATAATATAATATGCAAAGATCGCCAAATTAGATAAGAAAAATAATGATATTTTCCCACCGAATGTTTAGGAACACGTTCCTGAGCCATTGTTTTATTATTTATGTATGAAGAGTATAATCGTACAAGGATTTCTGCTGGAGGCCAAGGTGCACAGTATACATTACCTCCTTTCTATATTATTATCTTCTATTTTGCCACATTGTAACGGAAAAGATCGAAAAATGTAAATAAATATATAATTTTAATTAAAATGAGTTACGATTAAGTTATTGATTAATTTCTCCCCTTTGTTTTCTTCTGTCCTGGAAATATGGCTGCAATTTAGCAAATAAGTAGGTTAAGCAAGTTATTGATATAATGGGATTTTAATACGTATTTGTATAACACACATGAAATTTCCCTTAGAGGATCTGAAAATCATCTGATATTGACAAATGCTAAATGGAAGCAAAATTGTAATGAGGTGGGGGATCACAGTGAGAATTTACTGAAAGCGTTTTGAGACTTTTTTGTTATTGGACTTGACTTTGCCAAAGGAAAATGTATGATTAGATATGCGGGCATAATGTAAATTATATATCATCATATACAGCACAGGAGGACATAGGCTTATTCTAGAGATCTAATGGGTAAGGAAGATTCCATCAAATACACTCGTGCAATTGCTTATACGTGATTAATCTATATATATAAAGCTAACTGTATGTATGTATGCGTGGAGCCCACTGGGACGGGGTACTCAGTACCGGACCGGGGTACTGCTGGGGATGTCGCGGAGTTCCTGGTCCGGACCGTGTCCCGGGTTCTCACAAGTAAAGGGATATTTACAAGGATTAGTTTGCCGTGACGCCACCCACGGGTTGTGGTTAGTAATGGGACCACCGCTGCAGTGCAGCTCTGCCAGGAGGATGAAGGGATGGATTGGCTGCAACCGGATGGATGAGCCCGCCGCAGGTCGGGCTGCTCCTGGCAGGATAAGAAGCACAATAACAGTTCTGTATACCTGGAATCAGACACAGAAAATGGAGCAGGGTTCACCGGGTTTACTTTCAAGTTCTTCAAAGTCACACAAGTCATGGTACAGTTCTCAACACAGTTCACAGTTCAGTTAACTCCGGGAACACTTAACCCTTTGCAGCCAGGCTGTCGCTCTGAGACCCCTCACTCCTTCTAAATGTCCTTTCAGGCTGTTCTCTCCCTCTCTGTTCTCTCTGTGGGTTGTATGGCGGCAGCTTGGCCCCTTGTATGCAGCTTCCCCCTAAGTGTGTGCGGGCGGTAAGCCGGGTCCTCGTGGTTGCTGCTGTGCCTCCAACCCTGGTAGTAGGAACTCAAACTTGGAATTAAAGCTCCCCGTCGGTTTGTCTGGGAAGCCGGTATGAAACTTCAGTCCCCCTCAGAGCAGACACTCTGGTGTTTGCCTAAACTACTCCGCCGGTAGTTGGTCAGTGCTGCCGTGCTCCTCGGACCCAGTGATACCGGTCCGGTCTCTGTCCTCTCACTCCACTGGGATGCTGGCTATGGACGAGCTTTCTCTCCATGGAACGGTGTCTCTGTGGATTCTGCGCCAGGTCCTACACTGAAACCTTGAGAAAGGCCTATGTTAAGGCCGAAACGTCGGCTATATTGGTGTCTGGACACTGTGTGGCAATAAAGAAAATAAGGAAACATAACCTCCAACGCTTTGTGTGATTTGCAATTTCTTATGAGAATTATAGGTGTGCCCAGATCTACCTTACCTATATATGTACTTTTTTTCTGGTGCACCCACGGACGACAGTGAGCCTATCATTATTAACGAATCCATTTATATTAGACACATAGTTTTCCCAACTCTCTCATGTGCTTGTGACTCACCGTCGGCCCGTGGACTCCGGTTTAGACAGGCTGTAGCTCCTTCCTCCTTGTCACGGGTGGGCCGCGCCTGCCGGTAGTGGGCCCCGGTTGAGTGCAGATCAAAAGTTGAAGACGTCTTGTAGGAACAGATTAAAGGGGTTTAATTTATTTGTGACGCCACCTATGAGTAGTTCGGTAAGGGCTACCGACGCTGCGGAACCTCCGGGGGATGAATAGCAGCAAGATGGAACGCTCCCCACAGGCTGAGCGGTGATCCCCGGAGGCTGGAGCTGCTCAAGATGTTGTGCGGCAGCTGCGGTTACCTTGTAGTGCGGACAGTTCATAAGGAAGCACGGACACATAAAGTCTCTGCAACGGGTCTTTACTGTAACCAGCAGGCAGTACATGGTATACAGTTAACAGGTAGTGGACCGGGTGGACTCAGCAGTGATGGTGTTCCTCAGAGATCCGCAAGTGTTCCTCCATTCTAGCTAAGCGGTTGCCAGTGTCGCCCAGGAAGACCAGATCGGGTACGGGGAGGCTGCTTCAATGCCCTATCCAAGCTATACGTTATGGATGTTCTGGAGAGCCTTGGATCCCTCGGTGGGTACTCCGCTGGTTAGACGACTGGAAGTTGGCTGGTGGTGGGGTGCTCCTGTGAAGCTGCTCCTCCACGTTTCTGGTTCGCGTAGCAGAGGTGAACTGCTGCCAGCTTCGGTACCAGTGAACCGGCTGTGAGGTTTTGGGCACGGGAGTCTTTTGGAACCCGTGGTTAGTGATGCCCGATCCCGGTTGTTGAGGCCTCATGGTGCTGACACCCGATCGGTGACGGCCCGGGGGCTGCACGGGGTGCGGAGCCCCCGCTCCTACTCCAAGTTCAAGTTCTCTCTTCTCGTTCTAGACTACACACTGACTAAGTGTTTGTACTTCCTACACACTTCCCTAGCACTCCGTCCACCAGGACCCTGGGTTAGCCCTCTGTTCTAGGTGATGCATGCAGGGTTGGATCTCAAAGTTAACCAGATCACTGCTGTGTCAGAGAATATTGCGGCTGCATTTATGGCTGCAATACCCTCTTGTGACGCACTCGTTGCGGGGCGCCACACTTGCACCATTGGCTCATCCTAAATTCTGAAT
This sequence comes from Allobates femoralis, assembly GCA_033576535.1. NCBI lineage: Eukaryota > Metazoa > Chordata > Amphibia > Anura > Aromobatidae > Allobates > Allobates femoralis. Next base: position 708,036,718 of record JARQOC010000002.1, on the reverse strand, counting down.
AAAAGAGCTCTAGTGGCCTTATCTCTTAGTGGACAAAAGTATCGGCTGTTGGCAATCCTACAGACAAGATCCTTCTCTCCCACAACATTATATGCACATTGGTCCATGGGTCGATCCCACCACTATTGCTGGGTTCAACTGACTTCAGTCTAATATTTTGAGGGCTTCAATTCTTACAAGTCACTCAGAAATAGCCAGGGGCTAGTGTAATTTGTAAAAGACAACTAAGCCCTAATACAGACATTTCTGGAGATATTCTTATATTTTCACATTCCAGTAGGATAAAGATGTAGATAAAATGTCAGCAGACATCACTCCTACCATGCTAATGTATAAAGTAGGAGCAGCATGGGACCTTATATACTGCGGCAAGTGAGATACTAATAGCTCTCATGCTGTGGACCCCTGAACAGCTGTAATAAGGGGGCTTGGCATACACTTTCCAGCAAGATAAGATTAGTTAAAGTAATTCACAATTACTATCTTCAATCATGATAATGTATTTTCTCGTGTCATCCATTTATGAGTCTTGTCTACTTTTAGCTGAGAGTCAGGAATAACAAGTCACACTAGAGGTAGGAGGGAGAGATCAGCAACTTTGCAGAATATTACTTTTCCATACTTTGCCACGAGACGTTTATGCTATATGTGTCTTGTGCTGCCGAATGGTGATTTGCTGCCTAATTGGGCTTTTGATAGCATTGATTGTTGGTTGTCAGATTTTACAGCTGATAATTGTCAACTTCTGCATTAACAAGCACTAATAACTTTGCTGAACACCCACACTACAGATGTGATCACATCTCCATGACGTTTGTTAAAACACCACGCCAGAATTTTTTTTTATTACCATCACTGGAGTGGTGCTTGAAACTTAAGTCCCCTGCCCAGGTCTTATACTCCCCATCGCCGCCCAATTCCGGTAGCACAACTGGCCAGAAGTCAGAAGTTACAACACAAGCTTTCAATACAAGTCTATGAGACCAGAATGTGGCCAGAACAAGGCTCTTATAGACTTATATTGATTTTTGACCTTCTCAAAACATTGGAGCTTCCAGCAGGTCATAAACTGTCAGAGACTGACTATGCTGGAGAAAGATGAGACAATGGAGGATGAATATAATACAGGGGGCTGGGGACAGGTTTAAAGCACCACCACTTAAATATAAGGACATCAATAGAAATTCATTACAACCTCACACAATGTTAGTTAAGCCCATTGCCCTCTGTCATGGTTTCCCCCTTGAAGGTTGGGGTTCCTCACAGCAAAGTTGCTGTCTGGCTAGTCCTCGCTGACTGCCTTCCCGCACTAACTAACTAAACTAAAACTTTCCCTCCCACTAGTCTATCCTAGGCTCCACCCCCACACTTTTGGGATCCTACTAAATTACCGGCCCCCCTATTCTAAGTGGTGTGGTCCTAGGTGGGTGTAAAGACAGACTCCATAAGGTGAACCTTGAACTGGTAACTTTACAGGGTTAACACATTATTGTTAAAGTGCAATACTACCCTGTGGCGTCTAGTCACAGGGGCGCCACACATCTCTAGTGAGAATATTGAAGGATCTTATTCTTTTTCTGAAAATATCTGTATTTTATTGGAATAAGAGGAGATGGAAGACTGCAACATGAACTGTCTAGACTCTTCCCTCTGAAAACAAAACCTCCAAGACTCACCATACAGTCTGCATGCACCATGTGTCTCTGTGGTGTATACATGTGATGAGAGAGAAAGATAAGGAGAGAGGCAGAGAGAAATAGAAAGAGGAAGGAGACAGAGGGAGATAGAGAGTATATCATAGACTTCTATATTCCACCCCGGACGTGTCACTACCCTTGTCCTCCAATTTTTCACAATTTGCTTTGGCAGTGCTAAGGTACTTAGTCCTGCCAATAAAACTCATTTGATTTTATTTGATTTGAGAGACAGCGGGAGAGAGAAAGAGGGAGGGGAGGAGAGAGAGGGAGAGAAAGAGAAAGAGGGAGAGGGGGAGAGAGACGGAGATAGATAGAGCAACACAGTGAGGGGAGAAAAAGGGAGAGTGAAAGAGAAAGAAAGAGTGAGAGAAAGAAAAAGAGAGAGGGAGAGAGAAATGAGACAAAGGGAGAGAGAGAGAGAAAATGAGAGAAGGAGAGAGAAAGAGACAAAAAGATAAAGAGGGATATTGGGAGAGAGGGAGAGAAACAGATGGATAGAACGAGAAAGAAGGAGAGAGAAGAGTGAAAAAGAAAAAAGGGAGAGAGACAAAAGGAGACAGAGTGAGAGAGAGAGAAAGAGAGAGAGGAAGAGTGAGGGAAAGAGAAAGAAGGGGAGAGGTGAGAGAGGGATAGAGAAAGAAATAGGAGGTATAGAGAGCAAAGGAGATAGCAAGAGCGTGAGAGAAAAAGAAGGAGAGAAAAATAGAAAGTAGGAGAGAGAAAGAGAGAGGAATAGAGAAGGAGAGAGAGAGAGAAAAGGAGACACGGGGAGAGAGAAAAAGAGGGAGAGTGAGAGAGAGAGATAAAAAGTGAAAGAGGGATATTGGCCAGAGATCAAGGAGAAGCTCCAACTCTTCTTCCATACTAATGTGTATGAGCTTAACCCAGAAGGAGCAGAACTGGCGGTAAGGGACCTTAACAACATTCTCTATGCCATGGCAGAACTGTCCACCTGAAAAAAAGCATCAACAAGAGGCCAGTAAACCAAATACCAACAACTGGTTTGACAAAGAAGTAAGACCATACGGAAGGCCCTAAGAATGGCTTCAAATAAAAAACACAGAGACCCAAACAACGCCACGTTGAGAGAAGCCTACCACACCATACAACAAAATTACAAAGCCATCCTCAGAAGAAAAAGCAAAACCACATCTCCACCAAACTCCTCCAACTCCTGTGGAATCACCTTGGATCCAACCAGAAAAGCAACAGCCTCCACATCCAGAGCGGCCACATCTGGCTCCAGTACTTCAAGGACCTTTACAAAGACATCCAAGTGAAGACCTGAACCCGCACAAGAAGAGCTTGTGAGAAAACTGAAAGATATGAAGGAAAAGCTCAACAGATTTCCAAAATCCTCTGGATCACCATCACAATGCCAGAAATAACAGAAAGGATCACACAGATAAGAGGTAAAAAAGCCAGCGGTCCAGACGGGATCCTCCCAGAAATGCTAAAATACAGCCGCCAGACATCCTGACTGCGATAACCAAACTATTTAATATCGTACTGCAGGCTGGCTACTTCCCCAAAGTGTGGAACCAAGGCCTCATAACCCCAATACACAAAAATGGGGACAAGTACGACCAAGCAAACTACCGGGGATAGTGTCAGCAGCAACCTGGGAAACTCTTCAACAGCATCCTGAACAAGAGGATCCTCACCTTCCTCACCGAGCACACGTCCTCAGCAAGAGCCAAGCAGGGTTCATGCCGAACCACCGCATCATGCTGACCACATTCACAACTCTGCACAGCCTCATCAAGAGCCACGTCCACAATACAAAAAATGGGAAAAAATTTGCCTGTTTCGTGGACTTCAAAAAGGCCTTTGACTCAGTGTGGCACCCAGGATTATTCCAAAAACTGCTGAGGAGCGAAATAGGAGGCAAAACATACGATGTCGTCCGAAGCTCCTACACTGAGAACAGCTGCAGCGTGAAGGTCAATGGAAAGAGGACGGCCTATTTCCAACAAAGCCGAGGAGTCAGACGGGGCTGCAGCCTCAGTCCAACGCTCTTTAACATCTACATCAATGAGCTGGCGGTGGCCCTAGAGTCCTCCTCAGCACCAGGACTCACTCTCCATGACACCCAGGTGAAATTTCTGCTGTATGCCGATGACCTTGTGCTGTTATCCACCAACCGCAAAAGGCCTCCAAGATCATCTGAAAATCCTAGAGACCTTAAGCAGCACATGGGCAATGCCAATCAACCAGAAGAAAACTAATATTGTGGTGTTCCAGAAAAGAAAGCAGAAAACTACTGGACATCTTCCCTTTACAATAGACAACTGTACACTTACAGAAACCAACAAGTACACCTACATGGTCTTAGAACTCAGCCAATCAGGGAGCTTCATGCATCCTATAGATTTACTTAAAGACAAGGCATTCAAAGCCTTCTATGCCATCAGAAGACATCTGTACCATCTCAAGGTACCTGTAACCATCTGGCTAAAAATCTTTGACTCCATCATTGCCCCAATCCTTCTGTATGGCATTGAGGTCTGGGGTCCAGTCTCATACCCAAACTGGTCAAAGTGGGACACTGGGCCGACTGAAATATTCCACTTAGAGTTCTGCAAGCATCTCCTCCAAGACCATCGGAGCACATCAAACAGCGCCTGCCGAGCAGAGCTGGGCAGATTCCCGCTACACCTCGAGATCCAGAAGAAGGCACTGTCATTCAAGGCTCATCTACAAAGCAGCAGTCCCACTCCTACCATCACAAAGCCCTCCTGCACCAGGAAGCCTCGTAACACAAAGTACCCAAAGACAGCCTGACCAAGCCAACAACCTACATGACCTGACAAAAAGGCGAAATCCAGAAGATGGTGCACAAAGGTGAAGAGGAATATCTCAGCATCTGGAGGAACGACATAAACAAATCACAGAAACTAACGATATGCCAGACCCTACAGAGGGAGTACAAACTGGCCCCATATTTAGAGAAAATGGAAAACCCAAAGGACGACAGATCCTGAGCCGGTACAGACTGAGCGCCCACAGCCTCCTCATCATATCCGAGTGACACCGACAGAACTACAAACCCTGAGAGAGCAGACTGTGCCAGCAGTGCCCCCAGGAGGCCGTGTAGGATGAGGCCCACTTCTTGCTGAGGTGCCCAAAATACTCCACAGTGAGGGACACTCACTTCAAGAGACTGTCTGATCTCATCCCAGACTTCACCTCAATGGAGGACAAAGAGAAACTGCCAATACTACTGGGTGATGAAGAAAGTGCAGCGGCCATAGCAGCGCAATATGTCAGTGCCTGCCACAGACTAAGAGAAGACTGATATACCATGAACATCTGTACCCCACCCTGGACATGTCCCTATCCCCCAACCAAGAGCCTGATATGTCATGGACTTTTATACCCACCTGGACATGTCCCTATCCCCAACCAAGAGCTGATATGTCATGGACTTTTATACCCACCCTGGACATGTCCCTATCCCCAACCAAGAGCCTGATATGTCATGGACTTTTATACCCACCCTGGACATGTCCCTATCCCCAAATAAGAGCCTGATAGTCATGACTTCTATACCCACCCTGGAGATGCCCCTACCCTCTAAAAAGATCCTGATATATTCCTGGACCTCTATATGCCTTCCCACTCCCTACTCCCTTCCCCATCCCCCTAATTTTACCATTTGCTTTGGCAATGCTATTATTACTTAGTCCTGCCGATAAAGCTAATTTGAATTTGAATTTGAATTTGATATTGGGAGAGAGAGGAAGAGAGGGACAGATGGATAGAGATAGAAAGAGAGAGGGAGAGAGAAAGCGAGAAAAAGAGGTAGAGGGTGAGAGTAAGAGAACAGGAGACAGTGGAAAGGGAGAGATAGAAGGACAGAGGGAGAGAGAAAAAGAAATGTGAGAGAGAGGGAGAGAGAAGAACAGAGGGGGGAGAGAAGGAAAGAGATAGCAAAGGAGAGGGCAAGAGGGAGAGAGATGAATAGAAAGTAGGAGAGGGAAAAAGAGAGAGAGAGAGAGGGGAGGAGGAAGAGAGAGAAAGAGAATGGAGAGAGAGCAGAGAGAGGAGAAGAGCGACAAGGAGACAGTGCCCCTAACCTGGACATGTCCCTATCTCAACTAAGAGCCTGATATGTCATGTACTTCTATACACCACCTGGACTATCTCTATCCCCAACTAAGAGCCTGATATGCTATGGACATCTATACCCACCCTGGATTATCTCTATCCCCAATAAGAGCCTGATATGCCATGGACTTCTATACCCTGCCCTGGACATGCTGCTACCCTCTAAAAGGATCCTGATATATCCCGGACCTCTATATGCCTCTCTACTCCCTACCCCAGTCCCCCATTTTTAGCTTTGGCAATGCTAACATGTACTTAGTCCTGCCAATAAAGCTCATTTGAATCTTTGAGTGAAAGAGATTGATTTCCTGAACAATGCTCAAGTTTCCCATTGACTTCCATTATACTCAATACTCGAGCTGAGCCCATCCGACTTGCTTGACTCAAGTACTGAGCACTAAAGATTTTATTGGTCGCTCATCACTATTTAGAACCAGTGTTATTTGTTTTCCAATAACAGCGCCCCCGCAGCCCACTGGTTGAGTCAGGTATTGTAGCTCAGCTCCATTCAGTTTACATTGCGCTATTGTGGAAAATCGCTGTTTGTTAATATATGTGTGGCAAAACCCATCTAATCCCCCACCTTGTTTGTGCTAATCGTTGTCTCCATCTCCACTTACTCCTCTTCCCTTTAATTACCCCCTCCATGTCAGTGAAATCCATATAGCTGAGATAACCAGGCTAGATAAGTTCTTCTTGGGATTGATAAAAGTTGACATCTATGTTGGGATATTCAATTTACTGATGGTTCCCGCATGCAAATCTGATAGCGCTGTCCTCGCTGTAACCTTACTTATTCGTTTTTCCGGAGGCAGATCCCAGCCTTAGATAGAGGTTAATTGTGTCACAAGCTAACAATCAAACGTGGAACAGGTTTCATCAAGACTGCTAAGGAAAAATATATAGAGCAGCCGTATACCCTGTTCGTCAGCGACACGGATAGATTTGCTGTCTGCGACATCTGTTCGGAGCATCTGTGGACGCCATCGGTTTGTGTTCACCATTGAGCTGTGCAGACATCAGCGTTTCTTTTATTGCGCTCCCTTGATGCTTTAGCAACAGATATATTGGGATAATCATTTATCTGACTATCTTACTGGCTATCCAGCATTTTGCTTCTTTTAATTATTGCTCCATTATAATGGTGTCACAGCTTTACACAAGGCTCCATGAACAGCGGGAGCTATCCGTGCATTCATTCCTATCAGTCCCATGCACATTTTTCTTTATGTTCATATTATTAGCAACCAAATATTTTAGTTATTCTGTTTGGGTGCTATAATCTATATATGAACCATTAAAAATGAGTGATAAAAACCTTCCTGCTTTTAGTCACCACTAGAGGGAGCACACTGTTATAGCCGTCATTAAACTTAGTACACTGCTCCCTCTAGTGGTGGCTTATGATAGAAAAATGTTTTGGATGAAAGGGGTTTGGTTAATTTAGTAAGTTATGGTATAGTGAGGCCAGTAGATCTGTAGAATGACGTAGGCCAAATGAATTGGCAGAGGATAGCTTCACTTGTGCTGGGATCCCTTCGTGTATTACAGGCGTGTTTTACATGAGCAGTGTATGTGCTCCCATTGACTCTATGGATAGAGGATTAATGATAGGTAATTAACAGCGAGCATGCTCGTCACTACTTAGTAGGGCATCGGAGGGCTTGGGTACACATGGTTCTGAGCTGAGTATCACAAGTGCTCGGATGTGTGGTTCATCAAAGATCCAATACAAAGAGACGGCTCCCTTCTGTGAGCTAGCACCCTAGTGAGAGCCACTTCCAGTCTCTGAATGCTGAATAAACAGCCTTCATTATCCCTAATGAAAGCAAATTAGGGATAAAATCAACGTGTCTGGATGCGGTAAGAAGAAAGTAATCCAGCCCACCCTTTCCCAGAAATGTCCTGCTCATGGCTGGCTGTGTGGTAATGGAGAGCCGAGCTGAGTATTGCTAATTGACTTCCATTATAGTTGTTACTTGAGTCAACCCCATCAGAACGTCTGACCTGCTCCATTCAAGTAACGAACTCCCGAGCGCTCTAGTGTTCACTCGTCATTATTCATAGAGTAAATATCTCTGGGATGATAATGGTTCTCCTTGTGTTGATATAGCTGTCGTAGGAAATCCCCATACAGATATAGACACATATATCATAAGCACCACCCGACAGAATGGGGCAAAATCAAAGCTGTTTATTTCAGTCCTTAATGGGGTTGTGCCATGAACAATTGTACATTTTTAAAGTAATAGATCTTAGAATATCATTAATTTCACAATTGGATGTATTAATGAAATGTTCCTGTCCCAAGATATTTTTATACAGTCATATGAAAAAGTCTGGGCACCCCTCTTAATCTTACTCATTTTTTTTTGTATAAAATAGTTTTTTTGCACCAGCTATTTCAGTGTGATATATGTAATAACTGATGGACACAGTAATATTTCAGGATTGAAATGAGGTTTATTGCACTAACTAAAAATGTGAAATATGTATTATTTCAAAATTTGACAGGTGCAAAAGTATGGGCACCCTTCTGATTTTCATGATTTGAATACTTCTACTACTTTTTACTGACTTACTGAAGCACTAAATTGGTTTGGTAACCTCATTGAGCTTTGTACTTCATAGCCCGGTGTATCCAATCATGAGAAAAGCGATTTCAGGTGTCCACTTGCAAGTTGTTCTCCTAGTTGCATCTTCTCTGAGGAGTGGCATCATGGGCTCCTCAAAACAGCTCTCAAATGATCTGAAAAAAAAGATTGTTCAACATAGTTGTTCAGGGGAAGGATACAAAAGGTTGTCCCAGAGATTTAACCTGTCAGTTTCCACTGTGAGGAACATAGTAAGGAAATGGAAGACCACAGGGACAGTTCTTGTAAAGGCCAAAAGTGGCAGGCCAACAAAAATATCAGAAAGGCAGAGAAGAAGAATGGTGAGAACAGTCAAGAACAATCCACAGACCACCCTCCAAAGACCTGCAGCATCATCTTGCTGCAGATGGTGTCACTGTGCATCGGTCAACAATACAGCGCACACTGCACAAGGAGAAGCTGTATGGGAGAGTGATGTGAAAGAAGCCGTTTCTGCATGCACGCCACAAACAGAGTCGCCTGAGGTATGCAAAAGCACATAGACTGTGAGCCCTCGTGGACAGGGTCCCTGCCCCTCCTGTACCTGTACGTCCTGATCGCCTAGATTTAGTGTACTTGTTCTTGTCTCCCTCATCCTCATGTAAAGCGCCATGGAACCCAATGGCGCTATATAAATAAATAATAATAATAATAATAAATTTGGACAAGCCAGTTTCATTTTGGAAGAAGGTCCTGTGGACTGATAAAACAAAGATTGAGTTGTTTGGTCATACAACAAGGCGTTATGCATGGTGCCACAAAAACAGCATTCCAACAAAAACACTTGCTACCCAGGGTCAAATTTGGGGGCGGGTCCATCATGCTTTGGGGCTGTGTGGCCAATGACGGCACCAGGAATCTTATTAAAGTTGAGGGTCGCATGGATTCCAGATTCTTGAGAATAATATTCAAGAATCAGTGTCAAAGTTGAAGTTACGCCGGGGATGGATTTTTCAGCAAGACAATGATCCAAAACACCGCTCCAAATCTACTCAGGCATTCATGCAGAGGAACAATTACAATGTTCTGGAATGGCCATCCCAGTCCCCAGACCTGAATATCATTGAACATCTGTGGGATGTTGTGAAGCGGGCTGTCCATGCTCAGCGACCATCGAACTTAACTGAACTGGAATTGTTTTGTAAAGAGGAATGGTCAAACATCCCTTCATCCAGGATCCAGGAACTCATTAAAAACTACAGGAAGTGACTAGAGGCAAAAGGTGGATCTACTAAATATTAATGTCACTTTTCTGTTGAGGTGCCCATACTTTTGCACCTGTCAATTTTTGAAATAATGCATATTTCACACTTTTGGTTAGTGCAATAAACCTCATTTCAATCCTGAAATATTACTGTGTCCATCAGTTATTACATACATCACACTGAAATAGCTGGTGCACAAAAAACTATTTTAAACAAAGAAAAAAGAGTAAGATTAAGAGGGGTGCCCAAACTTTTTCATATGACTGTAAGTATGCCCCTGTGTAATGTATGTGTCTGATCATGCAGGAACAGGTCCGATATACCACAGCTCCTGGGCAGAGGAGAAAATAACAAAGTATACAGATATTATACCCAGGGATCACAGAATATAAGTATACTCTTATATTCTGTGGTCCCCGGTTGTAATGTATGTATACTCTTATATTCTGTGATCCCCGGCTGTAATGTCTGTATACTCTTATATTCTGTGATCCCCGGCTGTAATGTCTGTATACTCTTATATTCTGTGATCCCCGGCTGTAATGTCTGTATACTCTTATATTCTGTGATCCCCGGCTGTAATGTCTGTAGACTCTTATATTCTGTGATCCCCGGCTGTAATGTCTGTATACTCTTATATTCTGTGATCCCCGGCTGTAATGTCTGTATACTCTTATATTCTGTGATCCCCGGCTGTAATGTCTGTATACTCTTATATTCTGTGATCCCCGGCTGTAATGTCTGTATACTCTTATATTCTGTGATCCCCGGCTGTAATGTCTGTATACTCTTATATTCTGTGATCCCCGGCTGTAATGTCTGTATACTCTTATATTCTGTGATCCCCGGCTGTAATGTCTGTATACTCTTATATTCTGTGATCCCCGGCTGTAATGTCTGTATACTCTTATATTCTGTGATCCCCGGCTTTAAAGTCTGTATACTCTTATATTCTGTGATCCCCGGCTGTAATGTCTGTATACTCTTATATTCTGTGATCCCCAGCTGTAATGTCTGTATACTCTTATATTCTGTGATCCCCGGCTGTAATGTCTGTATACTCTTATATTCTGTGGTCCCTGGCTGTAATGTCTGTATATTCTTATATTTTGTGATCCCCGGCTGTAATGTCTGTATATTCTTATATTCTGTGATCCTGGCTGTAATGTCTGTATACTCTTATATTCTGTGATCCCTGGCTGTAATGTCTGTATACTCTTGTGTTCTGTGATCCCCAGCTGTAATGTCTGTATACTCTTATATTCTGTGATCCATGGCTATAATGTCTGTATACTCTTATATTCTGTGATCCCCGGCTGTAATGTCTGTATACTCTTATATTCTGTGATCCCTGGCTGTAATGTTTGTATACTCTTATATTCCGTGATCCCCGGCTGTAATGTCTGTATACTCTTATATTCTGTGATCCCTGGCTGTAATGTCTGTATACTCTTATATTCTGTGATCCCCAGCTGTAATGTCTGTATACTCTTATATTCTGTGATCCATGGCTATAATGTCTGTATACTCTTATATTCTGTGATCCCGGCTGTAATGTCTGTATACTCTTATATTCTGTGATCCCTGGCTGTAATGTTTGTATACTCTTATATTCCGTGATTCCCGGCTGTAATGTCTGTATACTCTTTTACTTTTTCTGCTACTCAGGAGCTGTGGAATATATGACCTGTTGACTTGTAGGAAGTTTTTCTCTGACTCCTCGATTGCTCGATTAGATCAATTGCTCAATTGTCTGCAGAGTGTTGAGCAAAGATGAACAGAAGTAAAGGAAGCAGTGCTCAGCTAGGCTCCTTTTCTGATTGGTTTTAGTGATTGGTGGGGTTTTATTTCCTGGTCCCCAATGATCAAAACTTTTGCGGCTTCAATATGACATACCAGAAATCTTGTAAAATGATGGGAAAGGGATTGTTGATATCCTCTCAGACGGCCTTCTGTTCTCAGACATGTCCCTTTCCACCTCCCAGATCTATAGTGCAGTAGTGTACTCGTCCCCTGAGCATCAATTCCAGTAGCCCCCCTCCTCAATTCTAATGGATCACTGCTATTATTCTTAGTTAGTTACAGTTTTGTTCCATCTGTACAATTTGATATTAAATGTCTAGTTGGGAGATTTTCTACGTTCCTCACCTCCTTTCCCTTGTGGCCATCTTCTCATGTTCCTTTGCTTCCTTGAGTTTACAGCTGGATTGTTCTACAATTCTATTCCTACAATTACTGGTATTACAACCAAAGAAGCAAGGCTGCTTTCACATTGCGATTGTCTTGGATCCGTGGCTGTCCGTTGCAACACGGACAACCACGGATCCGATTTGGCCCCCATGTACCCCTATGGGCAACAGATCGGATTTGGCCTAATTGCCATCCAATTTTGTCGAATCCGATTGTGTCCGATGTTTTGCTGTGCCCAAAATTGGAGACTGCTCCGATTTTGGACACACTGGACCAAATCGGACCGAATCGGATTTGACCTGATCTGCAGCCAATAACATGGGGGCCTATGGAGCACAGGTCTGAGAAAACAGAGGATCGTTTCCCGGACCCGATTTTAATGTACTGAGAAATGCTCATTACACTAAAACTGCTCTTTCCCATGTAATTTCACTTCCGCAATGTATATACATACATTGCAGAAGTGAAATTAAGTAAAAGCACGTGTTAAAAATAAATAAATATATATGCTCACCTCTCCAATGTGTCCCCCAATGTTGGCATCTATCTCCCGGCTTGAGGACCTAGCTGGGCGGGGCTAACCGATCAGCTGATTGGAAACTGTGGTCATATGACCGATCAGCTGATCGGGTAGCCCCGCCTCCCCAGGTCCTTCAACCCTAGGGAGCGAGATGGAGCGCATCGGGGTACTCACTTGGGAGGTGAGCAAATATATTTTTATTTATAACCCTTGCTTTTACTTATCTTCACTCTCACAATGTGTATATATATATATACTAGCTGTGAGCCCGATGCAAATGCATCGGGATTCTAGAACGTGCATTAATTTGATTATAGTAGTTATAGCTGGTGTGAGTACTTTTTGGTGGGGTTTGAGTATTTTTTGGGGGGTGTGAGGACTTTTTGGGGGGGTGTGAATACTTTTTGGGGGGGTGTGAATACTTTTTTGGGGGGGTTCAATACTTTTTGGGGGGGTGTGAATACTTTTTTGGGGGGTGTGATTATTTTTTTGGGGGGTTGAATACTTTTTTGGGGGGTGTGAATACTTTTTTGGGGGGGGTGAATATTTTTTTGGGGGGCTTGAATACTTTTTGGGGGTGTGTGAATACTTTTTGGGGGTGTGAATACTTTTTTGGGGGGTTGAATACTTTTTTGGGGGGTTTGCATACTTTTTGGTGGGGTTGAATACTTTTTGGGGGTGTGTGAATACTTTTTGGGGGGGTGTGAATACTTTTTGGGGGGGTGTGAATACTTTTTTGGGGGGGTGAATATTTTTTTGGGGGGGTTGAATACTTTTTTGGGGGGTGTGAATACTTTTTTGGGGGGGTGTGAATACTTTTTTTGGGGGGGTGAATATTTTTTTGGGGGGGTTGAATACTTTTTTGGGGGGTGTGAATACTTTTTTGGGGGGGTGTGTGAATACTTTTTGGGGGGTTGAATACTTTTTGGGGGGGTTGGCATACTTTTTGGTGGGGTTGAATACTTTTTGGGTTGTGTGAATACTTTTTGGGGTTGAATTACTTTTGGGGGTGAAGAATATTTTTGGGGGTGTGTGAATTTTTTGGGGGGTTTGAATACTTTTTTGGGGGTATGAATACTTATTTGTAGGGTGGTGGAATACTTTTTGGGGTGTGTGAATACTTTTTTTGGGGTTACTGAATACTTTTTGGGGGGTTCATACTTTTTTGGGGGGTTTTGAATACTTTTTGGGGGGTGTGATAGTTTTTGGGGTTTATACTTTTTTGGGTGGTGTGAATACTTTTTTAGGGGGGTTGTGAATACTTTTTGGGGGGGTTGAATACTTTTTTGTGGCGGTTGTGATACTTTTTGGGGGGTTTGAATACTTTTGGGGGGTTGGAATAGTTTTTTAGGGGGTTCAATACTTTTTTGGGGGTTTGAATACTTTTTGGGGGGTGTGAAATACTTTTTGGGGGTGTGTGAATAGTCTTGGGGGGGTTTCAATATTTTTGGGGGGGTTGAATACTTTTTGTGGGGGGGTGTTTACTTTTGCGGGGGTGTGAATATTTTTTGGGGGTTGAATACTTTTTGGGTGGGTGTTGAATACTTTTGGGGATGTGAATCACTTTTGGGAGAGGTTGAAACTTTTTCTGGGGGGTTTAATTACTATATTGTGGGGTTGAAATCTTTTCGGGAGTGTTGTGAATACTTTTTGGGGTTGGAGTGAATACTTTTTGGGGGGTTGAATATTTTTTTGGGGGTTTGAATACTTTTTGGGGTGTGTGAATACTTTTGGGGGTCTCAATACTTTTTGGGGGGTGTGTGAATACTTTTGGGGGGGGTTGTAATACTTATTGGGGTGCGTAGATTACTTTTTGGGGGTGTGTGAATACTTTCATTGGGGGGGTTGAATACTTTTTATGGTGGGTTTTCAATACTTTTTTGGGGGATTTGATACTTTTTGGGGCGGTGTGAATACTTTTTTGGGGGGTGTGAATAGTTTTTGGGGGTTTCAATACTTTTTGGGGGTTTGAATACTTTTTGGGGGTGTGTGATATTTTTTGGGGGGGTTCAATACTTTTTTGGGGGGGTTTGAATACTTTTTGGGGGGTGTGAATACTTTTTTGGGGGGTGTGAATAGTTTTTGGGGGGGTTCAATACTTTTTTGGGGGGTTTGAATACTTTTTGGTGGGGTGTGAATACTTTTTGGGGGGTGTGAATACTTTTTGGGGGGGTTGAATACTTTTTTTGGGTGTTTGCATACTTTTTGGTGGGTTGAATACTTTTTGGGGGTTGTGTGGATACTTTTTTGGGGGTGTGTGAATACTTTTTGGGGGGGTTGAATACTTTTTGGGGGGTGTGTGAATACTTTTTGGGGGTGTTGAATACTTTTTGGGGGGGTTAAATACTTTTGGGGGGTGTGAATACTTTTTGGGGGGGTGATATACTTATTGGGGGGGTTGAGGCGGGAAATCGCTAACTTTGTGGCCGAAAATCGATCAAGAGGCTCGGCACAAAGTTAGCGATTTACCGCATCAGTGCGGACTCGCTAACTTTGTGGCGGAGACCTTGGGTTCGATTTTCGGCCAGCGGACTCGCAATGGCCGCTTTCGCGGCCATTGCTCGCACTCAGGCCAGCGACTCCTAATGGCCTCGGCCATTGCTGGGCAGGCTAACGACTCGCATTGGCCGCTACGCGGCATGTGCTTCGCTCGTGGTGACGTCACAGAGTGACAAAGCCACGGCGATTTCGGGGCTCCAACACGAAACATGCCTACGGCAATAATATATATGGTATTACATTGCGGCAGTGAAAGGTGCCATGCTTGCCTGCACTTTGCAGGCTCAGGCTTTCTGTGTCCGAATTTGTGAAAATCACAAACCGGACACAGAAATGGCATCCGGCGGTCACCCCAATGCGATCTTTGCTGTCCGTGGGTCCTGCAAAAGTAGAATCTCCATGGACAGGAAAAAATCGCAATGTGAAACCAGCCTGAGGCAACAAAATTTAATATTGATCAATTAAAACATACCTATCTCCAAAACTCCTGTACAATAGACAGTCAGCCCAATTATTCTGCTTAACATCAACTGTTTTATTTACTGCATTATATAACCCTGTATATGTATACAGTACACGTGTGTGTTCAAAAGTTGTGTCATTATTAGTCTGATGAAGAGGCCATAGAGTCTCGAAAGCTTGCTTTGCTTTTTCTCACCATCTTTTCAGTTAGCCATTAAAAGGCAGGGGCAGACCTACCGTGGTGAAGCTGGTTAAGCTGCACCAGGGTCCCGACCGGCTAGGGGGCCCCTCAAGCACCTCCAGCTGTCCCCCCCGCAGACTGCGATCGTGTGTCAGAGGAGAGGTGAAGTGAGTGAAGAAGCGTCCTGCTGCCCGCGACTGATCCCGCCCCACCTCTCCTCTCAACTGCCCGCCACGGCTCCCTGGTCTGTAATGTGCCAGAGACACAGGTTGCCCCCCTGTGTCAGCAGTATGCATCCCCCCCCACTCCTCACCTGGGGCAACAGCTCATGTAACAGCCCATTCTCTCCCCCGCTCCTCAGCTAGGGTTTGAGGGAAGAATTGGATGAATATGCTCCCAAGTGGGGCCCCAGTCTAAATGCAGCACCGGGACCCGCCAGGCTCTAGTTCCGCACTGTTAAAGGTATCAACCACTGAGGAGTCTCAGATTTTAATATTTTTCCATTTTCTTGAATATTTACCATATGTTGCAGATAGATGGGAAAACCTTAAATCCTAAGGATTATGGTCCCAGTTTATCATTTGCACTTTTTGTGACATTTCATTTTAGTCTTGTGGCCTTCATATCTACCAAATTTCTGAAAATGTCTCATGAAGTTTAGAGATTTTGTGCAAAGTCAAAAAATGCTCTTTATTTTCATCCTTAACCTGTTCTTTGACTGACAAGTTGGCATGTTTCGCAAATGGTGCAAAAGTGGTGCCACAATGTCCATTGTACTTGGACTGTATTACCAAATTTTGCAACTGACCTGAAGTGACTTTGCCTGGGAAAACCTGATGGCTACCACATCATCTAAAATGTTCTGCGTGCCCATAGCCTTTGGTTGTAAATCAATGTTTGCAGCAGTTCTTTGCTCAGACTTACAGAAAGGAAACTTAGGCCGGCTTCACACCACGATTTTTGAGATTTAGGGCTGTCCGGTGTGAAGCGGACAGCACCAGATCCGATTTGGCCCCTATTATATCCCTATGGTGCCGGAGGGGGCCAGATGGCAGCTACTTGCTGTCTGTCAGGCTGAATCTCGGAGATTTAGTTTTTTGCCTGCACACAAAATCGGCACATACAGCTTTTTTTGTGTTCAGGGCAAAAATCGGACAAATCAGATCCTACGGATCTGCGCAATCCGCACCCATAACATGGAGTCCATGGCGCGGATCCGACAGATAATTTTTCTGGTTCCCGGACGCCGGGTGCTGAAGGAGCGGCGGCTTTGAAATTCAAGCTGTGCTTTTCCATCACCTGGACAGTGCAGCTAAAAGAGCCGCTGGCTGAAATTTCAGCTTGTGGAGAGCTCCACTGCTGAAATTTCAGCACTTGGACAGCGGCAGCTGCGCGCAGGGAGGATTTCCGGCACAAAAAGGATCGGAGGACATATTTGCCCTCCGGTTCTGTTTTGTCCGGGGCTGTCAGGTTCTGTCTGGTGCTTCCTGCAAAACACCGGACAGAACCTGACAGCACAAAATCGTGGTGTGAAGCCGGCCTTAGACATGATCTACTATTTGCAGAAGTGGTGCTTTGCTCAGAGTCATGGAAGGAAGCTCATTCAGACGTCCGCGCTTATTGGTCCAATGTAGGATCATAATATCCAGCTCCCAACCGCTTCATATACTGTATTTCTATGAGTCTGTCTTTCTCAGATAGGGAGATCCATGGCAAGTCAGTCCATTGCGATCTGAGACTGGACCGATGGGCACGGACATCTGAATGAGCCCATAGTAGTGATGAGCGAGCACTAAAATTCTTAAGTGCTTGGTACTCGAACCACGCAGGTCTGATGCTCTGATGGGCTTGAAACGAGTACTAATGTAATAGAAGCCAATTGGAAACTCAAGCTTTCATCTAAAAATTGTCTGTATATTGCTCCCTCTCTCTAGGAAATTGGGTATCGTGCTCAAGCATTAGCGATACACAGCCAAGCCAAGAGAGTGCCCAAGCACTACGATGCTCAATCAACTATTGAGCATTGTCGAGCTCAGTCTCTTATTACTAGCCCTTTGGCACAAACCACTTTTTTGCAACATCTTT
Source organism: Allobates femoralis (assembly GCA_033576535.1). Lineage (NCBI taxonomy): Eukaryota > Metazoa > Chordata > Amphibia > Anura > Aromobatidae > Allobates > Allobates femoralis. The sequence goes on along the minus strand of JARQOC010000002.1, from coordinate 708,019,136 downwards.
TGGCTCAAGGACCTTGAGTATATATCATTGCAGCACCTTTCTGCTCAGATTCATAGAGTTCCCTTTAAAAGGATCTATCATTGTGACAGGTTCTCTTTAAATACCTTCATGTCCAGTTTAGGCATCCTGTCTAGGTGGCTATAACGGACGTAGGGGTGTGGAAGCAGGATGGCACTGATGAGCTAAAGGCAATCAGGGGAACTAGTCTGACTCATAGACTCGGGGTCCCTAGCTAACCCTTTTCCTAGAAGTACCCTAAAGATGAGGATGTCTGGACCACCACTTTTGCCCTGCTGCTAACTAGCCATAGGCTATAACCCTTTCACCTCCACGGTTAGCCAGTAAAAACACAGCAAGTCCAAGGAAGAAACAGTTCTGAAAACTCCAGCAGAAACTGCACACAGCATAAAACAGCTCACAGCTGTCACATGTTGCTGTTTTGCAGTCCATGAGTGTTGATGCTGCTTCCTTTCGTTAAAGCTGTAGTCTATGCTGTGTGTAGCTCTGCAGGGGGAGATGTGTCAGAGCTTTCAGGTGAAGGTGGAGGGGTGTGTCTTAGCATTCAGATCTCCACTCCCTCAGTCTTGAAGTAGTTCCACTTTCCTCCACCGAATGTTGCAGATAGAGATAATCTCTACTAGAACCCCGTGTAGTGAAGACGTGCTGTGCCCTTTCAAAGGAGCTGTGGGTTTCTTTGGTCCGTGGGTGGAGGTAGGGGCCCTTAAAATAGGTCTGATCAGGAGCAAAGGATAAGGGTGGCAGCCTGGACATTCTCACCTTCAGAGGTAAGTCAGGGTGAGCCAGGGACCCGTCTAACGTTCAGACTAGTTCCCAAGTCCTTGCCATTTTACCATCTGTCTCCCGATACTATCCGCTATACCAGAGTCCCAACTCAGGCCTCAAGCCCACCAACAGTGCAGGTTTTCGATCTCCTTAGTATTGCACAGGTGGAATCATTACCTGTGCAGATGATCACATTAGCACTGTGCAATACTCAGGAGATCCTGAAACCTGCATGTTGGCGGCCTTGAGGCCTGAGTTGGGACCTCTGCGCTATACTACCCCATGACAACAGCTCTCAGATCATAGAGTGAATCAACTCTTTCAACAACACCAGCTGATGGGTAATGGGTTTATTTAACGGCTGGGGGAGTAGAGAACCATGCACCTGACCCACATAGCAGCCAACTCACTGCAAGAGCCACAGGAGTTAACCCTTACTAGAGTAAAGGAAATTAACTCCATTAAACTACTGCAGAGCAATTCACAGAGACTGCAGAGCAGTCCACACCTGACACATCTCATGTCATTCATCTAACCCAAATTTTTCTATACGTTTCGGTAGAGACGGCATCATCATCACTGCTCATTATTATAACTTTAGCAACAGACCAGCAACTTTTTTTCACCTATTGCTTATCTGGATGAACTGTGTCTCCATCGATTTGAAAAAGCAGGAAATTAGCAGGACTCCACAATGCTCCAGACGTACCGAATCCGCGAGATGCGCCTCGTTATGGCTTATAAAGAAGCCTAATGAGTTCTCATTCCCCTAAGAGCTCCACCAGATAAACTAAAGGCTCTTTATCTTTAAGAAACGTAAAAAGAAAACAAAAGAAACAACTGGGTTTCAATATTACATGTCAAGATACAATGATCCCCAGCGAGATAACAGCCAGCGACCCGGGCAGAGGGACCTGTGTCTCGTCAGTCTTTTCATTACCGGGACTGACCATACAAGATTGTATTGATTCTATCAGTAACCGCTGTGACAGTGTGTCCTTGCTCTTTTATAGTCACGCTCTCATTATCAGGAGATGATTTATTTAAATGGGCTTTTACTAACTATTGATCATATACTGTCTTTGGACTTCCCACTTGATTTGCAAGTGACGGAAAGGTTTTTTGGATAAGTATTAGCGAAGAAGTCCGTGTCAACCTATCACTGCTCTATTTAATCATAGGTTTCCGCAGGTAATTGCAGCTCTAAGCCGCATTGATCACACATTATTTTAGGTTAGGTCAAATGTCCATTTTTCTTTCAGCAAATACCAAGTTCAGCAAGGTTTTCGTGCTTCAGTTTTTACCATCTTGATATGTCATCCTCCAGAAAACCATGGTAAAACCAGACGCATGTAGGGGCTTGAGGGTTCTTCCTGCCCTGCTCTAGCGTATGTGGTTATAGACAATCTTGTTAATGTTATTTTACCATTGTATGTAAAGATGATATGGAAAAATGATGTGCATGTTGCACCTATAGGCCAAATGGTAAGGACTGTCCCCGTTTCCCTTTGGTACAGTAAAAAGTTAAAGGTGTTGCACCAGTTATCGCTAGGGTCTAGTAAAAAATGGACCGCAGTGTAGTTAGAGGAGAAGTGGTACAGGGTTGTGCGTTGCGTAAGACGCAGTGGGCAGAACCCAACATTTGATATGGCTGAACCCTCTCGGTCACATGGATTTTAGTATGAGAATTGGGAAGTGGTGCCAGAAAGTTTCCTCCTGCATTGGTACTTGCCCCATCTAGCTTAACCTCACCTTAGTGTGACCTGACTTCTCGTACCTGTTACCGTGGACTTCAGCATAGACTACCGGGCAGACGGGTCATCACGCGGTGCTAGCAGTAAAAAACCTTTGTCTATCGATGGCCCAATTGTTCCTTTGGATGGATCCTTGTGGATCAGATAGTACTGGAAACATGCAGCAGAGACTATGTGAGCTTACAGTAAATTACCCTAGTGCTGGATGGAGTGGCAAGAGCCTAGAGGTAGTTTGGAAGCTTATGGAAGTTTGCCATAAGTTATATAAAAACAACCCCAAGAATGTAAATTCTAAGTATTGTGTCCATGTTAAACGTGTTGAAGGACTTGAAAAGATTACCAGACTAGTGTCTGTGTTGTCCTTGGAGGAGTGTGTCAGGGACTGTTGCACTGGAAAGTCAGCTGGGGTGCATGTTGCTTATCCAGGGCTGCTCGACAATCAAGGCTCAGCCTTGCTCGCGACTACTGGAGCCTCATCATCGGCTCCTCAACAGGAACACGAATTGCACTTGAATGTCAATGTTTGCTTTCTGTGAGCTTTCATGGACCCACTGACCTGTGTAAGTGATTTGGTTGGATCAAAAATGGAAACATCTCCGTGGTTTTTTTTTTGGACACAGTCTACAAAGAAACAGACATGTAAATAGCCTCATAGTTTATAATAGGTACTACCACTGGCAGACACAGACAGAAGAGGACCCCGTGCAAGAACAATATATGGACCCGTTGCAGTCCAATAGCACATCATAAAGCACATTTCCACCTGCTTTGGAGGTGGTAGTGGCCCCTTTATCTTGTGGGACCCATGTAGCTTCACAAGTTGCATCAATGACATGTCCGCCCATGGGTACTACATGTTTTTTTATGATTATCATTTACAGTAAGGGTCCATTTAGACGTCCCTGACATTGTTCAGACTCAGTCTGCAATGCATGGACTGGCTCTCCCGACCTCCACACCTCTATACTCATTAGACTAATTTTGCCTCACCAGCTAATATCAATGTTTTTGGATGACACTCTATGTGTATAGAGGGCACCGCCACCTTATTGTCAGGGAGGGTGCCGATTGAGCATGTATGATTTTGAATCCAATTGGTTTGTTCTCCCTCAAATAAGCTGTTGTCAGACACTCTGTTGGTTGTTGTTCATAGAGAACACAGGAGCGCTTTGCTGAGTAATCGCTCCTATATATGGAGAGAGACGGCCAAGATGATATGGCTGAATGATTGACTGAACTATTTTTCATCCAACAGTCATCTAATGTCTATGGCAGCCTTAAGTTAAAATGATTTAATATTATTACAAAAAGCTCTATTTTGCCATTAGACAACAGAGTCTCAGGGCAGTGGTGTTGTCATGGGTGCCTTTAATGGGCTAAGGGATTAGGGAGCATGATGGCAGAGATGGGCAAAAGGAAACTGGGAAGATGGTTTGACTATGTAGACTAGGGTTCCCTGGCTGACTCAGTTCCCAGAATTATCTCTAAAGGTGAGGATGTCTGGGCTGCCACCCTTCCCCTGCTCCTGACCAGCCCTAGGCTATAAGCCTCACCTCCACCAGAGATTGGGATAAGCACTTTAAATACAGTAGGATAGCAAACTCCAAGCTATGCAAAGCTTCAGCAGAACAGCACTTGACATCTACACAGTACACAGTCTTTGCAGAGAATGAACTCTTTCATTGACACCAGCTGTTGATTAATGGGAATATGTAAAAGTTGGGGGAGTGGACAATCACATCACCTGAAACACCAAGCAGCTGCAGCAGCAGCTCAGTTGTACCTGCAGAGCCACAGAAATTACCCCTTAATAGGCTAAAGGAAGTAACTCAATTTTACTACTGCAGAGCAATTCACAAAGACTGCAGAGAAGTCTAAACATGACGTGTATATTACATGACCAAATCGATTAGCAAAGCTGCAATCAAGTTATGTGCAAGTTAAAGCAGGTTTACAATGTGGTTTTCAGCTGTGTGGAGTGTTTGGGTGAAGCACCTGGATGCACGGACAACGTTAAGGCCTCCATACCATTTAGACTGCCAAAATCAACACGTTCAGATGATAGTCCAATTTTTATGGGAACCTCTCAATTCTTCCATAACAGTCAATGTTGGGGGAGGTTAGGTTCCATATGTCCGAATTCAGATTGATGATCCTTTTCAGGAAAGCAAGTGCTCCTGTGTATAGGAGCTTTACGAGAGATAGTTGGTAAAATAGAAATGTGATATTCATGAAGGCTTTAAGCTCAATTCTATTCTTAAAAAACTGTCCTAACTAACATCAAAATCCGGATAGTGATAGTTAGGACTATGCTATGTGGAGACTTCCTGAGACTTTCTGCTGCCGTACCAATTTTTAGTTTATTACATTAAACATAATTTATTCCTTTAGATTGTAGCATGGCTTCAATAATTAAAGGGGTTTTCCAAGATGGGTCATCAATATCAGATTAGTGGGGGTCTGACGACTGATAGTCCCACCAATTAGCTATCTGCAGTTCCCACTGTGGTAGTGAGTGGACAGTGTAGAGGGACAGCAAAGCTCCATACTCTGTGTAGTGGTGACTCTTGGGTACTGCAGCTCAGGTAACATTACATTGAGGATCAGACTACACAGGGTTTGTTGTAGGAAGTTACCATTGAGATACACAGATCGTCATGTCACTGTTTGCAAAATTGCCCAATTTATTTTCATTTGTAATGCATTTGTGCAATACAACAAACTGCCAAAATCATTCACGATTGGCTTTTATGCTTCCGTAGAAATAAAGAAAATACATTGTACAGAGCATGGGGCCATACTGGGTCACTAGAGCCAGAATGGGCCCCCAATATCCAGCAGCTTAAATTCTAATTATTGCATCTTTATGGATTTGGCAATATTATAAATTTCAGGTAATTTAGCTGCTTAAAAATACACCTGTAATCCTGACCAACAAGGGTGGGGACCATCTGTCTCCTGCTCTGACTCCCGGGCAGATTGCTGGGGATTGTAGTTTTTTGGGCCACTGGCCCCTTTTTACTGGCTGCCTGTCCCTTAATTATTTCTTAGGCTGCGATTACGCACATGCAGCATTCACTATTGGCCTAATGATCAATATTCTTTGTGGGCAGAGTAAACGTGCTTTGCGATCCATTTCCGCTCCTACCATCAAGGCACACACTAGTCCCATTGTATCCTATATAATGTATATATGTGTATATATGTAATATATATATATATATATACTAGTCCTGGTATCTCTTATGTGATTTATAGCAGTCACAGTGTATCCTATGTAATGTATATACACAAGTCCCAGTGTATTATTTATGATATGTATACACCAGTCTCAACGTCTCCTGCATGATTTATCTCTAGCAGACTTAGTATATATATTGTCATGTATATATACACCAGGCTTAGTGTATCCTACAAGAGATATACATTCGTTTTGGTGCCTTCTATGTGATGTATGTGCAGTAGTCCCAGTGTCACCTCTGTGATAGATATACAACAGTCTTGGAGTCTCCTACATGATGTATATACAGCAGGCTTTTGTCTCCTATGTGATGTATATTAATTAATCTCTTTTCTGCTATGTTTTGTATGCAGCAATCTTTATGTAGCCTATGTGATGTAGACCACAGTCTCTAGGTATTCTATGTGATGTATATAGCAGTCTTAGTGTATCCTATGTGATAAATATACAGCGGTTTTGGTGTTGTCTATATGATAAATATTAAGCAGTCTTACTGTCTTCTATGGGATGTATAACACAGTCTCAGTGTATTTTACATAATGTAAATATAGCAGTCCTATGTGATGTATATACAGCAGTCTTAGTGTCTCCTATGTGATGTATATACAGCAGTCTCAGTGTCTCCTATGTGATGTATAACAGCAGTCTCAGTGTCTCCTATGTGATGCATATACAGCAGTCTCAGTGTCTCCTATGTGATGCATATAAAGCAGTCTTAATATTTTCCACGTGATTTATATTGTAGTCTGCATGTCTCCTATGTGATGTATACCGAATTGATAAATGTCTCCCTTTAGGGAGACATTCAGTGTAATATACATTTGTGTTCAGAACAATATACAGCTGTGGTCAATTCTTTACAAAATGTATCATTGCAAAAAGTTGACCACTCCAGACTGACGCAAATCTGAAAAATCGGTTATGAGTAGCAACATCATCATTACCCCCGTAACATCAGACCTCACCAAAGAAAAGCAGCTACAGTTATCACATTAGGTTAAATAAGTTTCTGCCCAAATAAAGCAGGGTAATGTTTAAGTCTGATTATTTGTGTGATTATTATGTCATTAATATCCAAATATGAATTGCCAGAAAAAAGTCTCCCCGCACCTGCCGGACAGTGATCAGTACAGATGGATTCATATGAAGCCTAATAGTTTTGCAAAGTTGCTCTAAAACCTCTCATTACACTTTACAATTGTTTCTTAATTACTCAGTAATGAGGGTGAGTCCAAGGCACAGTCCTGTCTGCCTCCAGTCATTAATCATCATCCCTAACAATATTCTAAGTGTCTCTGTGTCCAGTGTCTCAGCATGCTCTGTAGACACTGCTTTATAGGAATTATTTACTGGCATAGGATCACCTTCAATAAAAAGTGATCGTAAATAACTCTTAAAGGGATTCTCTGAGCAACAAAAAACTTTGGATATGTAAAAAAATAAGAAACTCCTTCATACTCAGCTCCCAGCACCCACCTGGATCCAGTGGATCCTACTCTGTGGTCCATGATGACACAGGAAGTGGTGATGTCACTATTCCTCCGGCTGCACTTTGTGATTGGCTGCAGCAATCCAGTAACTTAGAATTAGCGCATCATCATAAAACCCCCTATGATGCGCAGCTGAAGTCACCTGACCGCTGCAACCAATTAATGGTGATATCGCTGCTTGTAGTCTCAACACAAAACACTGAGTGGCCTGTGCTACATTGAGGGGTGTGCAGTGACTGGGTGTGCTGAGATGTCTGTATGCTGATTTTCAGCATAGTCCTCCATCCTGGTTCTGGCAGGTGCTGGGGTGCTCAGGTGTTCCATCTTTCCAGTGATTGCTCTGCTACTTTACTGAGCAGCCTCTGCCTAGTATTTTGCCTTTCATTCTATGTGAGTTGTGCTGTTGACCTAATTATTGTTTACTGACCCCATACTGATACTTGACTATCCCTCTGCTTGCTCCGCATACTTGACATGACCTGATATTTGACTCCAGGCCATTACCTGACCACATATCGGATGACTCCCTTTATTCCTGAAAACCGGACCCCAGATTGTTACCTGACCTTATCTCAGTTGGCTACCTTTATTCTACATGCCTTCTTTGAAACCAGACTCCGTACCTCTACCTCAATACACCTCTGTAACCTCTTGGGACCTGACTTTGCCTGATCTGACTACTCTGCCTTCTAAATTACTCATAAGTACCATCACACATTTGTGTTTATCATGGTTTCATATCTGTGGCTGGCTGAGAAGATCGTTATATCTCTTCGTGGGAAAATATTGAGTATAATTTGTAGTTTATCAATGTAAATCTCTGCTTTTTCTACCTGTAGGGGTCCAATGGGCGGTGCTCATCATTGATTGACAGCTATCTCCGTGCACAGTCATACAGAAAGACTGTTAGTATCTAAGTGGAACCACCCACTGGACTCCTAAAGTCAAAGTAAATAGTGATTTATATCAATAGATGACAAGTTATACAGAATCTATAAAACAATCTATAAATACATCTTCTCGGATTCCTTTGCTAACAGCAATTCAGACATCGCACCGGGTCTTTGAGTCTAGGAGGCCCAAAAGTTCCTTTGCCCTATAGAAAACGACTAATGCCATTAACACCTTCCCGACCCTTGACGTAATACAATGTCAAGGGGCGGGTCCCGGTGTTTGATGTGAGCTCCAGTGCGGCGCTCACATCAAACACCTGACATCTCAGCTGAGATGTCGGGCTTCCATTACCAATCAGATCCGGGATCCGATCGGTGATGTTAGCCCCTTGGATCCCGCCGTCATTCACTGACAGCTGGATCCAAAGCCGCCGCGGCGGGGAACGCAGATCCCGCGATAATTTTACAAGATCTCTGGTGCTCACGTGACAGCCTGGGGTCTTGCCGAGACCCCGGAAGCTATCAGAGACCGCTTCCTGTGAGTGCTTGGCAAGCGCTGCCAACCACTCACAATGTGCATTTGTGAAAGGTTCCCGATGCGCTGCAGCTCATCAGGTCATATCACAAGCGATCAGACCCTGCAGCAGTGTGCCTCTCTATGGGGCTGTGTAAAAGTAAGAATTAATAAATAAAGTTTTTCCAAATATGTAAAAAAAAAAAACATAAAAGTTCAAATTACCCCCCTTTTCCCCCATTCAATACAAAAGTATTTAAAAAAATGTAAAAAATACCCACATTTGGTATCGCCGCATTCAGAAACGCCCTATCTATCAATGTATAAAAAAAAAAAAGTGGAAAAATATTTGGAACCTATTTTTGCACTAATTATAATAAATCTTGCAAATTGTTAAAATTGCATAAACAGTGGCAAATTCACCAGGACAGCAGCATCTGTCATTTAGCAGACCACCCCTCTCCCATGAGAGACATATGCTTTAGCAAAGCAAAATAATAGGGAGTGTATTTATGAGACAACCACTTTAAAGCGGACCTGCCATTTCAGGTGAATTGTCAGACTAACCTGTCATGTGTCATGCTGGGAATTGCGGTATGCAGCACATCACAAAGGTGACAATGGGGATGGAATGGAAGGAAGGACCCAACAATAGAGAGAGGGGTCAACTCCTATCACTCACCTAATTCTGCATCCTAAGCTCCCTAAAGTCACTATACAGGTCTTTCCCCCTTCTCCATCACATGCCTTGCCCCTCACTTGCCTTGAACTCCCCCTGCTTAGTGTAGTGGCCAGCGAGGACACTAGTCTCACTACTGCAATAATACAACACAAGGGAAGGTAGACAGAAGGAAAATAGGCACAAAAGGATAAACTCCCAAACTCCACAATTACAGCAAAACACCATAGCTGCAAATGTCACGACTCCAGCTTCTTCCATAGAATGGCTCCTTCAAAATAGTCAGCGTACAAAGGAATTCTATCACCGACATCAGACAGTAATATATGTGAGTCTTTATAGCGGATAGGAGTGGTCATTAAAAACTACACTTGAGATTAAGGCTTGCAAAGAACAACCAGAGTCCTTGACCCTTGCAGCACCAAAAGAAAGTATATACATTTAAATGCATGTTATATACCTGTGATTCTTACGACGATCATGTCCCAGACTCAACAATGCTCTCCCTTAAGCGGGCAGCACTTGTGACATCATGTCATGTTAATCTTTTAGTCTATTTCTGCCTCTCTCCCTACTTTTCCTACTCTTCATAGATTTCTATAGGCATCAGCTGTAATTTGACCCCACAGTGAGCTGAAAACTGACTTCATTGATGATAGACTTAAGAAGTGAAGTTAGAAAAGAGAAATCTGAGATATAGAGAAAATAGGAATTATTATCATTTAAAAAGATCAATTACAATATGTTGTATCTCCACTTATACTATTGATTTTTTGGTTAATCTCTATAACAACCCTATTTAGGACCTGTGGAACTAACATGACAAAGATCCTGAAAATATGATGGTAATTAATATCATCATTTTGCCTCCCAGTATTACAATACATGAGAGTGAATTAGTTTGCTTAATAATATTATGCACTCCAAATTGGTTTGGCTTAGATGATTTTCATTAATAATAATAACAATAATAATGACAATGTTTGGGTTTGTATTCAATGTTGTTATAATTATGATAATTCTGTAAAAAAATAATGCAAAAAATACTACCAACAGCAGTAATAGGAACAACCTCCAATGAGCAATCTGATTCCAAAGTCATTCATGGAATAAACATTGTAACATGGGAAATTCAATTTTGATGCTAATTCGAATTTGACTAAACTTTTTCTCATTTCTAATAAAAATAAAATAATCCATGTATAATAATAATAATAATAATAATAATAATAATAATAATAATGAAGAAAATAGTACTTTGACTACTACTACTTCTATACTACGTCTTCATTGCAATAGTAATAAATAAAATAGTAGCATTTTATAAACTAAAGTTTAATTTCTGCTTTATTATTATTATTATTATTATTATTATTATTATTATTAATAATAATAATAATAATAATAATAATAATTACACAATAATTAATTCTAATAATACTTATTAATTTATCATTGTTATTGTTAATTATAATATGAATAATAATAATAAAATATTACTTCTGCTAACGCTTTACTGCTACTAATTGCAATACTAATAAACAGTAGTGGCATTTTGGGCTGTAAAGTTTAATTTCCTTTGCTTTATTATTATTATTATTATCATTATTATTATTATTATTGTTATTATTATTATTATTATTATTATTATTATTATTATTATTATTATTTATAGTAATAATAATGTAAAACAAAATATTACTTCTGCTGCTACTAATACTATCCTACTAATTATTGCAATAGTAACAAATAGTAGTAGAATTTGAGAAATATAGTTTTATATCTGGTGTTATTATTATTATTATTATTATTATTATTATTATCATCATTATTATTATTTTACTAGGCACTTATTTTAGGTTATTAGAGATGAGAAAAGTTCTAATTCAGCCTGAAAATTAAGTTTGCATCACATAATACTTTTATTAGCATTATTATTATTATTATTATTATTATTATTAATATTATTATTATTATTATTATTATTATTATTACTGTTATAATTTTTCTCCATTATTTCCATGTTTGGCATTTTATTAGATGAGACTTCCTGATTATTATTGTTGTTTTTATTATCATTATCATTTTTCTAAGTTACAAAATGTCTATGTTTTCATTGTATTAGACTACTTTATTATTATTATTATTATTATTATTATTATTATTGTGTGTAGTCTTATTATTATTATTAGTTAGTCTTTTGTAAGTTTTACTATTTCCAATATTTAGCATTTGTATTAGTCTAGGCTTTATTATCATTATTATTGTTATACTTATTGTTATTCTTGTTATTTTCATTTTTATTATTTGTTTTATTTCCATGTTTAGCACTTATATTAGCCTAGACTTTATTATTATTATTATTATTATTATTATTATTATTATTACTTTTTGTTGATGTTATTATTATTTAGTTTTTTATTACTTGTACTATTGTCATGCTTACAATAATATTAGCCTAGACTTTATTATTATTATTATTATTATTATTATTGTTATTATTATTGTTTTGCTATTTTGTTTTTTTCTTACTTGTACTATTTCCATGTTTACATTAATATTAGCCTAGACTTTATTATTATTATTATTATTATTATTATTATTACTTTTTAGTTTTTTCTTACTTGTACTATTTCCATGTTCACATTAATATCAGCCTAGACTTTTTTATTATTATTATTATTATTATTATTATTATTATTACTTTTTGTTATTATTTTATTTTTCTTACTAGTACTATTTCCATGTTTACATTTATATTAGTGCAGATATTATTATTATTATTATTATTATTATTACATTTATTATTATTATTTTGTTATTTTATTGTCCTTATGGTGCTTTCACATCAGCGTTTTACGCTGATCGTGGCAGTTGGGGTGAAAAAACCGCAACTGCCGCGATTACTGCATAACACTTGCGTCAAGCCCCATACAATGTCTATGGGGCTTGTGGCAGGCACGGCAAGTGCGGTATCGGCACTTGCGGCAGGTGCGGCCGCGAAAAAAACGTGGCATACAGTGTTTTTTTCGCGGCCGCACCTGCGGCAAGTGATGAAACCGCACTTGCCGCACCTGCCGCACACTTACCGCAAGCCCCATAGACATTGTATGGGTGCCGCGATCGCGGACGTTATGCGGTAATCGCGGCAGTTGCGGGTTTTTCACCGCAACTGCCGCGATCAGCGTAAAACGCTGATGTGAAAGGGGCCTTACTTGTACTATTTCCATGTTCATATTAATATTAGCCTAGGCTTCATTATTATTATTATTATTATTATTATTATTATTATTTGTTGTTGTTGTTGTAGTATTCTTCCTCCTGCAGTCCAGGCTTTGTACTTGGTGTTTACATTGATATTGTGTCCCATTGCACTATGCCGTGTTCTGGTGTAGTGTATTAATTATTGATAGCGGTGTAGAATCTCACTTATCTCTTCCTCTGATATAACGATGACCCCATTTTCCCTCCAGTCATGCAGGGAATTCAGGCAATATAGAACTGATTGATATGAGATAAAGGAGGCGCAGCGACAACGTTTCACAATAAGAGCGCTGATGTAATGGAAGTGTATTTACAAAATAAGCAAGGTTAAATGGGGAATATGAAGAGCGCGTCTCATCTGACATGGAGACTTAATAGCATCATTATTTCAACTTTGTTTGAAATCTATCCGCCCGCTGTTGTAGATAATGTTCTCTCCTTCCTGCTCCTCCGCTCTGTGACCTCCGCCAGACAAACCAATAACTAATCATATAAACAGTCCTAGTATCAAGTGAAGGCTGCACTGCCTGTATCAAAGGAGATTATCCATGCAGCCATGTAAAGATGTTGAACTACTACATCAATGGAGTTAACAAACTCAAGAAACATCATTATTGTAAAGCTCACATGCGGCCTTGTATTCTCCATTAAGGGTTTCAGGTATTTATTATATATTTCTCATAGTAGTGGCTTATTCAGAAGAGATATATTATAGAATCATAGAATGGTAGAGCAGGAAGGGTCCTCAAGGGCCATCGGGTCCCACTCCCTGTGAGTGCCGGTGTTTTCCTAAATCATCCCACTTATATGTTTAATGAGCTTAAAGATGTCGATTGATGGAGAGATCACAACCTCCCGTGGCAGCCGGTTCTGCTCTCTGACTGCCCTCACTGTCAGAAAGTTTGTCCTAATGTCTAATCTATATCTCCTTCCGCTTAGTTTCCTCCCATTCCTTCTTGTACTCCCTTGAGCTAATGAGAATAAGGTCATTATTACCGCTGCTCTGTGATTACCATTCAAATATCTGTAGACCACATAAATTCTATAGACTAAGCTAATGTGGATGAAACGGGGAGATTGGAGGGCTGATGCAACCATGGTTGGTCCTACCCTGAGCATGGCTTCTCTCTCTAGTGTCATGTCCCCACCTGAACCTGCCCCTGCCATTTCTGCACTGCTACTAGGCATTGCCATATGCACCCTGCAAGTAGTGGTAGGGATACAGGTGTTACCCCCTCATAAGAGCCAGCTCCTGTGATTCTTGCCTCTGCTACCAGGCACCACCGTATACTACCTGTAAGTAGTGCTAGTGAAAAAGGTGATATGCCCTCAGCAGAGCCAGCTCCTGTGATTCCTGCCTCTGCTACTAGGCACCACCCGATACTACCTGTAAGTAGTGCTAGTGAAAAAGATGATACGCCCTCAGCAGAGTCAGCTCCTGTGATTCCTGCCTCTGCTACTAGGCACTGCCATATTCACCTACTGGGTGGTGCTAGGGAAAAAGGTTATACGTTCTCACGTTCTCATCAGAGCCTGCTCCTGTGATTCCTGACCCTTCCACTACACACCCTGTAAGTTGTGCTAGTGATGAAGGTGATAGGCTCTTATCAGATCCTGCTCCTGTGATTCCAGCCTCTGCCCCTCTGCCACTAGGCACCATCTTATTCACCCAGTGGGTGGTGTTGGTGATAAATACGGTTTGCCTCAGCCAGGGCCTGCTCCTATGGGTTCTGATCCTATCTCTAGACATCACATAGTAAATGATGCTGGCATTAGGGGATGAGACCTTACAAAGGATTCTGGAGAGCGCAGGTTTTGTTCATCCAGTAGGGTGAGAGTGGCTAGAACTCATGGTGTGTCACAGTCTGGCAGTGTTCATGTGTGGGCGGTCTGGTTGAGGTCATCAGTCCCTGAGCTCCAGCCAATTGGAAAGTATCACATGGTACACATACCTTTGGTCTGCTCTAACCAGGTGCCAGACATAGTTTTTGGTTCTTCTATCTAGCTAGTTTTTGCATTTCATGTTATTGGTTTGACTTCTGTTTTTTGGACTTACTCACGATTTTGTAGTTTGTTGCTCTTGGTTTTGACCTGGCTTTCTGACCTCGCTATTGAACCCTGTTTTTGTCCCTTGCCTTACGCTGCGGCTTGTCCCTGTTTGGCAACCATTCTGCCTCTGGACTGCTGTTCCTGTATAGGTAGTTACCTCTTGAGCTTTGTTGTAATTACAGACCCCTGAATAGGGGTTAAAGGTCTGGGAGTGTCTTGAGGTTCTGCCTACCTAAGCTGTTGTGCCAGAAGCATCAGACAGACGTCACATTCAGACTATAGATGTGCCTTCCCTTAATTTTGCTCCTAACTCAACATGAGTGGTGAGAGATGACCAGCTTTGAGAATTATTTTATGGCAGTCTGTTGGGAAATGTTTATGTTATGTGTCTAAATATCTAGAATAAAGGGGTAGACAATGGCGCAATGGGTCTAATCTGTTTGATAAAAACAAGTATATGCAGTGTATGAACTGCTCACCTGGATCGGTTGTGCGACCCACAAACGGTTGTAGCGTATCAAGCAGCTGCTGCAGGATCTCCCACCTCAAAGGTGGTGACCTAATACCTAGCAGGACAACGATAACCCGATCCGCGCTGCTGCATGCAAAGACAGACGTCCTCTGTATTTTAACATGGTGCACTTTATTCCTACGCATTTCAAGGTTGTCCCGACCTCTTCATCAGGAATACATTAACAAATTTGTTAATGTATCCATTTGAGAGGTCGGGGCGACCTTGAAACACGTAGAATAAAGTGCACCAGTTTAAATACAGAGGACGTCTGTCTTTGCATGCATCACGCGGGATCGGGTTTTCGTTGTCCTGCTGGGAATATGTCAGTGGTTCTGATATGTTTTGCACCTTTTTAGAGAGTTTTGCAGTATCTCATGATAATGGATTGAATCTGTGAAATAAAAGTTTCATACAATTTTTTCCAAATTTAAAGTTGGTTCACAGCAAGATCTCTGTTGCAATCAAAGGATCAGGCCAAATTTAGAAATTTCTGGTCACTTCAACCACCAAATCCTGTCTTCTATAACATACTGAGTGCAATGGACATAACTTCTAGTCCATTGCTGTGTACAGCACGGCGTTTGAGCCGATTGCAGCTTCAATGAAAATGAAAAAGGGGTGAAGGGGTTAATTATTGCCCAGTATCCATCTCTTTAGGCTCACTTGCTATAACACAAATCTTAATGATCAGCCTCTTTTTGATCACACAAGGCCACTCATGGTGAAATTCTTCTGCTGTGGATTTTGCTGCAAACCTGCACCAAATACAAGGCAATGTTGCAGCAAAACTGCATTTATTATTATGGGATCTGCGCAGCTACAGGGGATTCATGGGTGAGGTGGACTGGGCCGGGGGGCAGAGGGGCATATGCCTCGCGGACCACTCCCCCAGCAGATCTGAAGGAAAGCCTGTCTCGTCTTCAGTGCACTGCTTGGCAGCTGTCCCTTTAGCAGTGTAGCAGTGATGCTTCCAGGCTGGCACACAAAAAAATTTAAAGGCACATTGCTGGCACAGCTGTTTCAATGCTAGCAGACACTGGTGCACAGTGTAATGTATGTGGCCATGTATGCTAAAGTGATGGCCATCATGCAGCAGGCTCTGCACTGCCACATGCCTACCAGCATACCCCTAACTTATACAGAACTGAAAGAGGGACAAACTATGAGGCGCGCTGTGTGTGTCAGCGGCAAATTTCACCACGCCCCTATCACTCCCCAAACTGCACCCATTTGCAGTGAGGGACATTCCGCAGATGCCCAGGACCATTCGTTCATTCATAGTCGTAGCAGCCAGAACTTTCATTTTTATATAGCTTCACTATAGGACATGTTGCTTTTTTATGTCTGAAAGGACTTGTTGCACAGTTACTGTGTTTTGGGTGTTTCTTCTGCACCCAAAATCTACACAATATTGATTTTAGCCTTATAGGTTTTTCTGCATTTTTTTTTTTTTCTTGCATTTTCCCCCCTTATTTGATGTGTTTTGGTGCAGATTTGAAGTCACATTTTAATGTTCTAAAGTACGCAATTTAAAAAAGTAACTTTATTTTAGGCACCACATAGAAAAAAATGTATTTAATTCATTGCGTTTGTTTCTCATTATTTTATAGTAGCTATATAAGAAGAAAAAAACTGACTTTTTCTTCTCCTGTGGAATACAGGTATATAGAAATACACTGCTATGTTCAGATGTATCTTTATGTACCTGTATAATCTGCTTTAGGGTTCCTTGCTGCACTGCAGGTCAAGATTACCAAATTTCCTATTTTGCTCAGTCTGGACTATGGTTATTTGGTAGAGCTGCTGTCTACAGTTATAGAGGTTGTGAGTTTGAGTCCTGGGAAGTGGAAAGGAGAGTGGTTAATTTAATCTTTTTCTTTTTCAATAAGATGTTGCCACTCCCCCTTCCCCCAAGAGGATGAGCTACAGTATCGGCGAGGAGAGTTGAGAGGAAGTCAGGTCAAAACTACTGATGACCGAGTAGCAAAATTGTTGTAATCTCTATACCCTAACAATTACTTTGCAATAGTCACATACTGGTCCCAGTAGCGAGTCCAATGTTGGTCCGCCCACACACATCTGGCATAAAATGAACATTTCCAGGAAAGGGAAGGAGGGTGTTTTTTTTTACTTTTCACTGCATAAAACACCTTGCTGTTCCCCCTAGAGAGAGCCGAACATTCAATCTGCTCTCACTGGGGGGCCGACTCCTTTGGTGTACTGAAGGAAGTCGGCAATATGTGTAAGATCATTCATGGTCGACACATCACTCACGAGCACCAGTGATACTCGCCGAGTAAAAAGTATTGCAAATACCGTACTATCCATGCGATAGTGAATAGTAACAATAGTTACACTCACTTCTCATTAGTCAAAAACCCTGACTAAACTGATTACTTACGAATACTGATAAGCGAATATACTAATTACTATTCATTACTCGCACGGATAGTACAATATTCGCGATACTCGTTACTCGGCGAATATCGCTGGTGCTCGTAAGTGTTGTGTCCATCATGACCAATCTGACACATATTGCTGGCTCCCTTCAGTACAGAAAGTGAATCGGCCCCCAGTGAGAGCAGATTGAATGTTAGGATCTCTCTGGGGGCCACAGCAAGGTGTTGTATGCAGTGAAAAGTCAAAAAAGCCCACCCTCCTGCCCTGCCCCAGAATTGCTAATTTTATGGTTGAATCTGTGTGGGCGGAGCCAATCACTAATTAACCAACATTGTACTCACTATTCGGACTAATACAAAGTATTTCAAATAAAACAGTCCAGAAAAAGAGGGCACTCACCCATTTGGTGCTTCTTAGGAATGTATTCCCTTTTCAGGGTTCCGTTAAGGATTCCATACAGTACAATGGAAGGAGGGGGGACATGGACGGATGCCGGACAACGGCCAGTTTCGTGCCCTGAATGGCACTTCTGCTTGTCATTCAGGGCACGAAACGGGCCGTTGTCCGGCATCCGTCCATTCCCCCCTCCTTCCATTGTACTGTATGGAATCCTTAACGGAACCCTGAAAAGGGAATAAATTCCTAAGACGCACCAAATGGGTGAGTGCCCTCTTTTTTCTGGTCTGTTTATTTAACATACACTTGAGTGAGCACACCCAGGTGCATAGCTGCCTCATCTAAGACGACTGATACATGGGTAAACTCCCAAAACAAAATCCCAGTAGTTCCCGATCTTTACAATTTGGTTTTCACAAAGTATTACAAAGTTCTCGTTACGAGTATAGCAATTACAAATATTTCGGTACTCCCTCATCCTTACTTTTGGATTTTCCTTTAATATGTTTTGCACTATGTATATTTCGACTATGTTGACTTCTGTACCACTAGTGTTGCCAACCCTCCAGTTGGGGCACCCAGTAACCAATACAAGTTCCTATGACTCCACTGATCACAAAGAACATATTATGTCAATACCTAAATTCATACGCCTTAATTGAATAATTCTGCTACGAATTCCTTGGGTTATACTTAAACTAAGAGCAATTAAAAGAAGGATTGTGCATTATGAATGAAGGAACCGCGGGCTCTACAGTCTATTCCAGACAGTTGTTAGCCAGACAAATATGGTTGACCTCTATACCAGAGGCTTGTTCTGTTTTATCCCTATTATGTTATACATCAACAGACAAGAAAAAATGAAACTCCACTTGTTGAGTAATGAATAAAGCAAATGTCAAGGGGACAATCGGTAATTACCATCGCATTTTAAAACTAGTCCTTGTAGGATTTACGAGGCCGGCAAAGTTTGCAGTTGGAGCGTTGAGCATATTGTCTTTATGATGTGCTCTGTTTTGTCTATTCAAGTACATTTTGGAGGTTGTGCAGGACAATGTATTAGTCGGAGTGCATATTAAAGGTACTAATTAAATACAATGCAATTTACCTCTACTTCATCATAATGACAGTCTTGATTACACGGCTAAAGTAGACGAGATATTTCACAAAGACGAGGAAAAACAAGTTATTCAGCACCGGCTTTTATTACTCAAAGTGAACTCTGTGGAAGAAGTCAAAACATGGTCAAGTTTAATTACAATCCTGAAGGTTTTGGATAAGGAAGGTCGTGATGGAATTCGCTGCTTTCTGTTCATTCAACATTAATATGGATGAAGAAAAAATGTTTTGTCACAGAGAGATCTCGTTATTAAATTGTTGGGTCTATTGTGTCAAGTTATTAGATGGCAAAAGACAAGGACTTTGTCATGTGTTTGCAGTCAATGTCTGTTGGTGCTGTGGTTGAAATATGGGTTAATTTCATTTGGCACATAGACTGTTAATCAGCAGATGCTGCTATATTGCTGAGTAGCTCTGCAGGTTGAGGTAGAGGTGGAGGGGTGTGTCCAAGCATTCTGTTATCCACTCCCTCAGCCTTTAAGTAGTTCCCCTTCTTTCCACTGGGTGTCGCAGATAGAGTTCACTCTGCCTAGGCCATGTGTGCAGTTAGGACATAGTGCAGTGTGTGCTGATGCCTTCCTGCTGATCCTGCCTGGAGTTTACCTTCCTTGTGGGAGTTGCTATTTCCCGGTTCATGGGTGGATGTAGGGGATTTTTAGCCTAGGGCTTATCAAGACCAAAGGGCAAGGGTGGCAACCCAGACCTTCTCACCTTCCAAGGTACCTCTGTTAGCAGGGTGAGCCAGGGAGTCCTAATCTAAGGGTCAGACTAGCCTCCCTGAATATGCTTAGCCCATCTTACCATGATCCTGCTACATGATTCCCTTACTGCTGTGCCACCCAGTGACAGACTTCAGTTCTGCATAGAGAATGGAGACATAAAATATAGTTGTGTCTTTCTTTACCTTTCCTTTCATTTTGACATATTCCCAGTTAAAGCGGCACAAGATGACCAGAAAAAGGCATGGTTTTGTCATACTATTGGAAGATGTTTATGCTATATGTGTCTCTCTGTGGCTACCCACTGGTTGTCATACGGATTGAAGCCAGTCAAGGGTTTTGATAGAAAGTTAGAAAAATATATGGAATTCAAAATCCCTAATCAAATCCCTAAAAAGTTAACTATGGACACTATAGATGGATAAATTGATCAGCAGATAATCAAATTTGAGTTGAAGTTTCTGAAATTTGCAGTTTAAAAAGATTATGAACACTTTTAAATATAATTCACGTTTTGCAACAAAAAACCTTGCCCCGATCACATTTCCCATTCTACTGAAACATCAGAGAGTGGGCTAACATCATTTTGCATTAGTGCATTTGCCTCCCCATAATGTCCTGCAACTAGGAGATTATCAGACCTTGTACTGGGGTGGTCAGTACCTGCATCTTCACGTCTAGCGGAGCCCAGTGGAGCACACTTTGTACAGGAGAGTCATTTTCCATCTCCATAGTCACTGGGTAAATCTCTTGTTTCAGTAGAAATCAAGTTCCTACTGTCAGTGGGGTTCTCTGTCTCTTTCCTGTAGAGTTTAAGCTCTTATGATCAGCAGGGTTTGTTCTCTATTTCATGTAGAGCATAAGCTCTTATGGTCAGTGGGGTTCTCTCTCTCTTTCCTGTAGTCTTATAGTCAGTGGGGTCCTCTCTCTCTTCTGTAGAGTGTAAGTTCTCTTATACTCGTATATTCTGTGATCCCCGGCTGTAATGTCTGTATACTCTTATATTCTGTGATCTCCAGCTTGTATTGTCTGTATACTCTTATATTCTGTGATTCCCCAGCTGTAATGTCTGTATACTCTTATATTCTGTGATCTCCAGCTTGTATTGTCTGTATACTCTTATATTCTGTGATTCCCCAGCTGTAATGTCTGTATACTCTTATATTCTGTGATCCCTGGCTGTAATGTCTGTATACTCTTATATTCTGTGATTCCTGCTTGTAATGTCTGTATACTCTTATATTCTGTGATCTCCGGCTGTAATGTCTGTATACTCTTATATTCTATGATCCATGCTTGTAATGTCTGTATACTCTTATATTCTGTGATCCTCAGCTGTAATGTTTATATACTCATATATTCTGTAATCCCCGGCTGTAATGTCTGTATACTCTTATATTCTGTGATCCCCGGCTGTAATGTCTGTATACTCTTATATTCTGTGATCCCCAGCTGTAATGTCTGTATACTCTTATATTATGTGATCCCCAGCTGTAATGTCTGTATACTCTTATATTCTGTGATCCCTGGCTGTTATATCTGTATACTCTTATATTCTGTGATCCCCAGCTGCAATGTCTGTATACTCTTATACTCTGTGATCCCCGGCTGTAATGTCTGTATACTCTTATATTCTGTGATCCCATGCTGTAATGTCTGTATACTCTTATATTCTGTGATCCCCGGCTGTAATGTCTGTATACTCTTATATTCTGTGATCCCCAGCTGTAATGTCTGTATACTCTTATATTCTGTGATCCCCGGATGTAATGTCTGTACATTCTTATATTCTGTGATCCCCAGCTGTAATGTCTGTATACTCTTATATTCTGTGATCCCCGGCTGTAATATCTGTATACTCTTATATTCTGTGATCCCGGCTGTAATGTCTGTATACTCTTATATTCTGTGATCCCAGGCTGTAATGTCTGTATACTCTTATATTCTGTGATCCCCAGCCGTAATGTCTGTATACTCTTATATTCTGTGATCCTCGGATGTTATGTCTGTATACTCTTATATTCTGTGATCCCCGCTGTAATATCTGTATACTCTTATATTCTGTGATCCCCGGCTGTAATGTCTGTATACTCTTATATTCTGTGATCTCCGGCTGTAATGTCTGTATATTCTTTCCTGTGCTTTTATGTCTCTATAATCTTTCCCGTGCTATGATGTCTGTATACTCTGTTACTTACTCAGGAGTTGTAGATTATCTGACCTGTTCCTGCATGGTCAAACACATACATTACACAGGGACACATTTGTTGGATTATCTTGAGACAGGAACATTTTATTTTAACACATCCAATTGTGGAACTTATTTTTCTTCTATGAACTATTACCGTATATACTCGCGTATAAGCCGAGTTTTTCAGCCCAAAAATTGGGCTGAAAAGTACCCCCCTCGGCTTATACGCGAGTCAGTGCTGTATACCGATGTATACATCGGTACATACCGATGTATACATCGGTATACAGCAGCCCCCGTAATCCAGGGCCCCCCCAGCCTGACTCCGGTCACCTGTAAAGGAAACTATACTTATCAATGTCCCGCTGTCCGCGCCCGCTCGCAGCTGCCGTCCGCGATCCTCCATCTTCACGCGTCTTCTTCCTGTTTCTGTGCTCGTTGCCGGCAATGACGTCATTCCCTGCGACGAGCACAGGAAACAGGAAGACGCATGAAGATGGAGGATCGCGGACGGCAGCTGCGAGCGGGCGCGGACAGCGGGACATTGATAAGTATAGTTTCCTTTACAGGTGACCGGAGTCAGGCTGGGGGGGCCCTGGATTACGGGGGCTGCTGTATACTACCGCTGGGGCTGCAATATACTACCACTGGGGCTGTATACACCACTGGGGCTGCAATATACTACCACTGGGGCTGTATACACCACTGGGGCTGCAATATACTACCACTGGGGCTGTATATACCTCTGGGGTTGCTGTGTACTACCACTGGGGCTGTATATGCTACCACTGGGGCTGTATACACCACTGGGGCTGTATATACCACTGGGGCTGTATACACCACTGGGGCTGCAATATACTACCACTGGGGCTGTATACACCACTGGGGCTGCAATATACTACCACTGGGGCTGTATACACCACTGGGGCTGCAATATACTACCACTGGGGCTGTGTACACCACTGGGGCTGCAATATACTACCACTGGGGCTGTATACACCACTGGGGCTGTATATACTACTGGGGCTGCCTGTATACTACCACTGGGGCTGTATATACTACTGGGGCTGCCTGTATACTACCACTGGGGCTGTATATACTACTGGGGCTGCCTGTATACTACTGGGACTGCCTGTATACTACCACTGGGGCTGTATATACTACTGGGGCTGCCTGTATACTACTGGGGCTGCCTGTATACTACCACTGGGGCTGTATATACTACTGGGGCTGCTGCTGTATATACCACTGGGGCTGCTGCTGTATACTACCACTGGGGCTGCTGGGGCTCCTATATACTACCACTGGGGCTGCTGTATACTACCACTGGGGAGGCCTGTATACCACTGGGGGGGGCCTGTATACCACACTGCTGGGGGCTGTATACCTGTGCTGAGGTCCACCCTCGGCTTATACACGAGTCAATAGGTTTTTCCAGATTTTTGGGGCAAAAGTAGGGGGGTCGGCTTATACACGGGTCGGCTTATACACGAGTATATACCGTAATTAAAATGTACAATTGTTCATGGCACAACCCTTTAAAGACAGATAGAGTATCACAAAATCAAGTTGGTGAATACAGGTTATGCCGTACAAGAGGAAAGGTAAAGAATAACACATCCTGTACTACAATGCATAAATATAACAAAGATAATGCAAAAATAAACGTGTCCAATGCGGATTTTCTTTAACTCTGGGACCTTAAGTCAAAATAATACTTTGTAAAAGCATCTCCTGTAACTCATTGCCTCCTAATAGCTTCTAATAATTGTGATTGAGGATGGTCATTCTGCATTACTTTAACTAATCTTACTCTAGTGAAATGTGTTTTCCAGACCACCTTATTATCACTGTTCAGGGTCCACAGCATGACGGCCATTAGTGGCCAACACACCGCAGAACATACAGTCCCAAGCTGTTAATGCATCTTGCTGTAGCAATTTAGAATACTTGGACCTATGTATCCAGTGACATTTTATCTATATTTATAATCTTATTGGATTGTCAAAATCCAAGAACATCTTCACCACCTAGACAGACATTCACATGTAGGAGCTTACCAGTCTTCTACAACCGGCATTTGCCCTCAGCTATTTCTGAGAAACTCTGTAGAATTAGCATCTCCAAGACCCGCCGACCTTCCTCATCTTCTTAGCTTGTAGACTTCATAGCTTGAAGATAGCCCACTCTTCTCTCATGAATGGCATCGCTCAGGACATCCATTATTCATGGCTGGTTACAGAGCGCAATTCCATTATTATAGGATAGGAAACAGGTTCAATTACATGTCTAGAATCACTGCTGCAACCATCATTGGGGGCGCGTAAGATTTAAAGAGAAGCAACCATCAAGATTTTGTGATATAAAGTGAAGCCAGTGCCCTACAGGCAGGGGCGTAACTACAATTGATGCAGGGGTTAGAACTGCACCTGGGCCCAAGAGCCCAGGGGGCCCCAAGAGTTCCTTTAGCCTATAGAAAAACACCAATGTTGCAATAATTGGGGGCCCCGCTGGAGCTTTTGCATCAGGGCCCATGAGCTTCAAGTTACGCCACTGCATACAGGTGCTAGGATGCTGAATACAATCATACCTTTAGTTGAAATATCAGATGCTTGATTGTAGAGAAAAGGGTCATCAAAGTTCTAGAAGTCAGTGCAGCAGTTGACTGACCGGTGCAGCACGACGGGAATATTTGGGCTGGGTCTTGTTGTATAATACCTCCCCTATGTGCTTGTCCCGCCTTTATGTAATTATGTAATTAAACCCCCTCCATCGCCTCCATCTTATTATTTCCAGCGACTGTGCACTGTAATCTTGATGGATTTCGCGTTCACATCAGTAGCATGGCATTGGACACCGCACATGGGCATAGCACTATGTCCAGCACTCCAGTGCTTTTTTTTATTGCATTGCTGTGGTGGAGCTTTAAACCTAAGTTCCCTGCCCTATATCTGATACTCACCTTCAACTTTTTTTCAACATCACTCCGATCGGTCTGCAGGCATTTATGACCTTCTGGAAGCTCCAGTTTTTTATGAAGCGCATCGTAGGTCACAGCTTAATTCGCCTCTTTGAGATCCTCGTTCTGGCCTTGTTCTGGCTCTCATAGAGATGCATTGAGCTCTTGTGATGTAGCTTCTGACTTCTGGCCAGTCAGAGATTACAGGCACAAGTGATGTCCCCTGATCCTAGTCTTATACTCACCATCCAGTGGCTTCATCTCTGTTCTGCATCAGTCTGGTCCCACAGCACCATTTCTCGCCCATAACCTCTGACCGGTCTCAAGACATAAGTGCTGAATACAACTCTATGACACACCGGACCATATTAGACCTCCGGTCCTGTGTGCTGATCCAGTCCGCGGCAGTCAGGGTCATCCCGGACAACCCCGGACCGGATCACGCCGCAGTGTGAAGGCACCCTTAGTAATGGAGCGTTGGTGATGTGGAAAGCACAGCAGAAAAATGGAGCAATAATTGACGCTCATTGTGTTCTGGATCCGCTTCCACTAATGGAGCAGTCAAAAACTCTGATGTCAGAACAGCAAATTGAAAATCCCATTCACTTTACTGGAAGATGCAGTGACTGATCCGTTTTAATGCAGATTTTAAGAAAAACAGCATCAAAAATGGATCAGAAATGTCCGGTGTGAACATAGTCTTATTCAAAAATTTAATTTGTCTATAAAGAATTACAGGTAAAATGAAAAGGGCAAAAATGGGAAAACCGTTGGGTTTTAGAAGAGTTAAATGACTGAAGGATATTTATACATATTCACAAAGTTATATAATCTTGTATAATTTTGCATTAATGAGGATGTAAGATAACACTTGTATTTTTAGTGACATCTACACCAACACCTAATGAATTCTCATTAGCAAAAGCCTGAAGGAAATCTGACACAATGGGAAAGAGATACATTGTATCAGCAGGAAGGGTTGCTTTACTAATCATCACAAGACTGAATGAAGAGATAAATTGCTAAATTGGTCAAATGTGTTAAAAATCACAATAGGTTCAATTCAGTGTTTTTAAGATATAAGGTGTCCTTCAACCCTGCGTCACAATCGGCCCAGGGATGTCAGGGGTGAATCTGACAGCCCCAGACCGGATCAGCACACAACCGGAGGGCTAATATGCCCTCCAGTCCGGTGTGCATCCTGCCGCAGCTGCCCTGCTGATATTCAGGACGCGGCTCGCAGGGAGCTAGCGCGGTCCTGAATTATAACAGCGGCGTGCAGCCGCCAATATCCGGTTCCCGGATCCTTCCAACACGCAGTTCCTCCGGACAGTGAGCACACAGCCTAACATTTGGCCGAATACTCTAGGGCTACAAAATCTTTGTTCAGGTCCTTATATTGTGAATTAAGTAACACAATGGGAAAATTTACAATTTCAAAATCAGATTTGTGCCTTTTTTTTAGCCATTTTTATGCCATGTATTTTAGACAACCTGTGTGCCTTTGCCAAGAGGGAGTGTAGTTTAAAGCAAAATTTTCCAGTACACTGTAAGCCTCTGATCTAACAACTCCAATCCATATGATAGGATATGTAGGTCATGTGCACAATCACTCACCATTGTCATGAGTGTGTCATGTCCTGATGTCATCTCTCATGGACCAGGAGTCAGCAGGTCCCAAGTTTAATCGATCGTAGGCCTTTCTGTAGCGCTCACTTTATGGTTGTCTTGCTGAGGTTCTTTTCTTACTATGCTCCAGGGGTTAAAGGACTCCTTCCTTGAGTTGAAAAATTTCTCTAGCCCAAGCTATAGCTTGTGATTATCTTCCCATCTGCTATATTTTATTTACCCACTCCTAGCTTCGCTCCATGCCAGATATAGTATTTCTATTCTGATCACGGTGGAGAAGCTCATCTCTAGTGTTTGTTCCTTTAGCAGCAGCAAAGTAACAACTGGAGCTCTTGTAGCCTTTTACCGTATATTTGTTGCCTTGCCTGAATTGCCTGTGTATTTCTTTGCTCTCTTACCCCTTAACTTCCTTTGAGGAAAGGGGAACATCTAGGTGGGTCTATACTGTACTTAGAAAGGTACTAGACCCAGGCATCCCCACCTTCAGGATTAATCTTGGATTAGCCTAGGGACCTCTAGCTGGAATGACAGCTAAGGAGCACACAGTCCCCGCTATCTAACATTAATGGCATGACACCATACTTGTGAAGTCAGTGGTGTCAACAACCCCATTACTAAAACCAATGATTGACTGCAGGGGTCACGTGTCATGTCGACGTAGCACCAGTTGACCAATAGGAATAGAGATTGGAGGGAGACTTGGGTGATGGAGTCACAGGAGCAGCAGACAATGTGAAATTGATAGTTTACAAATATATTTATATGGACAAAAAAAGAGGCAATTGAGGGCATTTAAAGGATACGATCACTTATATTTTCTTCCCAATTAGACATCTATGGTGAAACATATTCATTTTTGTTTTCTATTTTCTTCAATTGAATTATGGAAGCAGATATCTCACCCAAGGTGCTGCTCTGCTTTGTGAGCAAGAGATTCAGTAATTTACTTTGCAACAAACATTTAGAAACTAAGTGACAAAATGGAATGTTGTGGGCATGCTCAGCGAAATGTGCAGAGATTCCTGTACAGAGAATCCTGTGCAGAGAGGAAAAGGAAGTAGGAGGCGTTGAGCTGCCAGCATCACCCATATATGATAAAGTCTATCGAAACGCGTCTGATCGGGTTGCCCCCGCAAGATGTTGCTTTTAATATTTTATATATGAGCACTAAATAAAGGAATATCCATTTGAAGAAATATGGACCCTGCTTGTGGAGAACTATTCTTTGCAGAAATTTAGCTATGGACCTAGGTGGATGCTCAGCATGTGCAAGACCTGGTACGGAATCATTGGAGGGGAAGAGGCGCTGAGCTCCTAGCATCACTTAATATTATGATCTGTGTCATTTGCTACATTATTATAATAGTGCTATTTTTCAATGGGAATCTAAACACTTGTTACACTTAACGGAGGAAGGGTCCTAGAGTGCACCCACTGGGCCGTGGTACCGAACTCCCTTGGGTGAGCTGGTGGTAGTTTAACCAACCCCTATACAGGGTTTGTCAGGGGCAAGCCTAGGGGTCTAAATACCACAGCTGCTAGTACCAGGGGGCGGCTCGTAGGGTTAGCCTATACTGGTAAGGCCAAATAGTGAAGGAGAGACCAGAGCCTGGGGTCAGGAGAGCTGGAAGTGGTTCTACCGAAGGAAAGCACAAGGTGGGCCTTTACTACCAGTCATAGAAGCCTAAGCATACTAACACAAAAATCAGGCACCTCCCAGCAGTGGAGGTGGCCTGATATACCGGAGGACGGCAGCTATTGGTCAAGGGAGTGTCAGGTTGAGCTGTGCTGGCCCCTAGATTCACAGGGGAGGAGTGCAGCCGCCTAATGCTCCGCTGATTAGATTCATGACTACGAACATTGTAGTGTGCTGATTTGTGATCCCAGTGGTCAGCAGACGGAAAGGTGACCGGCAATAGCTCCGAGACAAGCATGCCTGGACGCTGGATGCCACGTAGACGGCTAGAGGTGAGCTGGGGAGCGGTGCCAGGGGACAAACAACACTTTAATGAAAAAAAACAATTTGATGGTAAAGAGATAATTGGGATCCTAGCACATAGCATATTACAGGTTTTTAAATGGAATCTGACAGCTAAAGCTGCTGCCCAATCCATGGGAAGCATGTATCAGACTCTGGCTGTGTGAACCGAGACAAGTATGATTGACTCTGAAATAGGTTTTAAAAGATGCTAAGGACCAGGTTGCATTGGAAGATTAGTTAGTCAAGTGGGTCCCTGGTGGCATCTCCCTGTCCACTGCCAGTGGTTGACAAGTCTCTCCCTGCATGTAAGTGTTACAAAGTTAACACAATGGAGGAAAAAAGACCACTTTTAATAATCCCAGGTTTTAAAATCTCTTTCATTATTTTAATTTTTGGGCTAGGCTGAAATTGGCTACTCTGTGCCGGATGATATGTCTTTCATCATCCTATATTTTGGCATGGACACGAAATTAGACGCCTCCACTCTTCATTTGCAGGATTCTCCTGCCTTCTCTTCAGTGTCCCTGTGATGTTTATGTATGGCCGGAAATCCCCCACCGCGCATTCTGCTTGCCATTCCTCCTCTGCACTGTTCTGCCCTTCTGTGGGCACAGTATTCCATTTTGATTTGCAGATGCGCCAGAGAGTCACTACTACTTCACAGTGCAGGGGAGACACTGCAGTCAGAAGGTGCAGGCAACAGGGTTTCCTGCCACGTACCTGACGACACAGGGACACTGAAGAGCAGTGGAGGAGAAATTAGGTATAATAAAGGACAGAGGCAATCATATCTTCCAGGCAGCACACGTCCTATAGCCCAGAAGATATAAGATATACAAATTTTAGCAAAATGACCCATCATCCAGGAGGCATACAGGTATGGCTAATTTCACTTCTATGTTACTGGTTTGCCCATATTAGTAACTAAAACAGACTCAAAAGTGTGACAGATTCCTCTTAATGGGACTCTGTCAGGTCATTTCTCAGTATGACATTAATAGTACTTAAAACATGTTAAAATCATTACTGTACCCTCTGTAGTTCTCTTGCTATAAGAACCTTCACACCCAGCAAGTCAACGGCTTCAGTAGTCCACCTCCTTGATTGCACTGCTGAATAGTCCGCAGTATGTAAATGTTCATTTATTATTCATTCCTTCCCAGGCAGCTATGCCCTCCCTCCCCCCTGTGCTCTGTGTTTCCTTGCTAGCTTTCATTTTTACTTTGGTTGGGAGTTTACAGTGGAGGGCAGTGCAGTGCAGTGATACATGAATATTCATTCCTTGGGGAGTAGGCGGTAGAAAAGTAAGTGATCACTCACTGTGATTGACAGATGGAATGAATCTTTTTTGCAGTTTATAGAGGATAGGAGGGGAATATAAATAAAAGAAATACATGAATAGAAAGAACTTCACCAGAGGGATTAGAAAATGATAGCAGTTACATATGGGATTTTGACCTGACAGTTTCCCTTCAAAGCATGCCTCAGAATGAAACATACCAGGCTGAAATTGTGCAGCCAGTGTCGGATAGAGTTACTCATGAATTGGGCTCCAATTGGGCTTCTTCATCAATATGCCATATATTACCAATATATCCATTGTAGTCTTATTGATCAGTATGATATGGGGTTTGTAAAGTGGTTTGAAATATAGTTAAAAGAATAGATATAAAAAAAGTGAAATGTGATGAGCGTATTTCCAACATTGCAAACTATAACATGTGATGACCTATGTCGGCATCCAATGCACTTTATAGACTTAATGCTTTCATATTGAATCAGAATTTGAAATTTAAAGTAGAGATTTGGATCCTCGGCTGCAGGTTAATGGCAGGAAATTTAAGAGGTTTCCGTAAATTCAGCCAGATGATTCTAATTGAGTTTCTTGTTTTCCCTGCAAGCCTGGCTCTGTTTTATTGATTTCTCTACAACATGATTGTATGGGCACCGGGGAATCATCTGTAAACTTAATTAGTAGAGGTTCACATGACTAATTTTGTTGTCCATTTTATAAAATGGTACTGGCTTAGTAGACTGAATTCATGAAATTAAACATTCCACATAATAAATCAATAAAGTGCACACAAGAGCATTAAACTGATCGCAAGTCCAAAGGTCAACGACTTTCTGGTTTGGCCCCCTGAGTTTTCTGTAAGTAACTTAAATGAGAAAATTACATTTGTGGCACGCTTTACTAATACTGATGGATGCAACGTGATGTGGTGGTGCAGAGGATGAACATTGTCTGTCTCTTTCCACTGACCCTAACCTTTGATGCCCCTTGTAATGAGCTGTCAGTAAGGTCATTTGTCCATTCTAGTCTGGAGAAGAGATGATAATGTGTACACAGGGAAATATGGCGGTTTAGTGGTTAGCATTGTCGCTTTGCAGCATTTGCGTCCTGGGTTTAAATCCCACCAAGGACAACATGTGCTATGTGCTAGGACTTTGTATGAATGCAGCAAGAAAAATCAGCAAATGTGGGCACTATTGAGTGTAGGGAAAGTAAAGCACACCAGGTGTACTGTAGTCCTTTCGTAGCTCGTATAGAAGGAATCCTCATAGAGGTGCATGTCCAACAAAAGCATGGGACTGTTAGCAGTAGAGGTCCACAACAGAAGACGTCAGAGTCACACTTTTAGGATAAAATCTTCATTTATTTCAAGGCAACATAAAAACTGGTGCACAACACTAGAAAAGCATGGGGCAAGGTGAGAGACAAGATTCCAGGGCGCACAAGGATAATAGCTGTTCTGCATGTATCTGCTTCAACAGGTCCAACCTGTGCAAGCAACTTGTATGTTCTCCCCGTATTTGCATGGGTTACTTCCGGGTTCTTTTGCTTCCCCCCATACTCCAAAGACATAGTGATAGGAAAGGTAAATTGTGTGTCCCAATTGGGACAGTGATGATGAGCTCTATAATATATTGTGGAATTAATAGCACTATGTAGAAAAGTAAAATAAATTACATTCTCCATGACTATATGCAGCCATTTCCAAAGTCAGGGCAGGCCTTGGAAGCCTGTCCTGGCATAATGCGTAGTGTCCTTCGTCTTTGCTCTTCCTATTCATGTTGTCAGGATGTTGAGTATGCTAAGTGCATTACACCTTGAATGAGAATGCAACTATGAGGGGCTGTTGGTACTTTGCACTATTAGGGGCTATCAGTACTGTGTACTATTTGTATTATGTGTATGTGACCCTTAGTTAGTCATTGGCAAAGTTTGAACAATTTTTGGGTAGGAATTAGGCTAGGGTCAGATTAGGGCTAATAGGGAGGTTTCGTTAAAAACATAAGGTTTTTACAGCCTTAACGTAGTGTTACCGCCATGGTAGCGCCATGTTAACACTTCCAATGGTTCCCTGTGGTGAAGCAGCCCTAGCGCATCTCAAACGCCGTCATCGGAGTGCCTGTGTTTGAAATCTCACACTTTTTCCTAGCGCATCATATGAGTTGGTTTTAAACTTCCATCATGGTGCCCTATGTGTCTTTTCCTTTGCTCCTTATTAGTGGAATCTGTATTATTTTTTTGCATGCTGTTTTAGTATACAGTAGATGGTACACAATATCTAAATACAAGGGACAGGAAAGGATTCCAATTGTACCATATACCTATGTGCTATTCCAATGTTTAGGTTATGCAGTTTGGCTCTTGGCAGCTCTAAAATGGCTACCATGGAACAGGCTTTGCGCAGGCCATTCTCTTGACCATATCCGAGCAACTTGCTTGATAAAGATCTCATGTGGAGCAAAGCGTTGCACTGAGGATAGTGGACTAAAAATAATCTGATGAATGCACTGGCTTTGTGGAGCGCTGTCTTCGATGGAATACAGATCCAAGCAGTTGTCGTGGCCTTCACCCTCTAACCCAACTGCAGGAATCTGGACTTACACAGCCGCCTCTGGGCTGAGGCCATGAAATTAGCTGCTGGCCGGTTGTGCAGGCTGGCAGGAGTGGTTATGTAGCTGAGTCAAAACTAAGTGAGAAGAGGACATATGAAAATACAATAACCCAGTTACTTCACTGGATACCTCTTCGAGCTCTTCCTTGGATTCTGTATAACGGACTCAACAATCTTTCAATTACCGTATGTGTTAGACTTTTTACAAATAAATCATCGCCTCACTGGTTAAGACGTGTGTTGTTCTAATTTGTTGTAGTGCGTTCTTGGATGTCTCTCCTTTCTTCATTGAAAGATTTATCAAATCCACAGTTTGGTCCAGCACTCCAGAAGCTCACAGGATAAAATGTATCTGCCAGATCCCTATATATTAGTTTTTGCAAAGTGATCAAAAATGAGCATTTACAATTAAATGTTATTGTTAATGTATATTTACCCAATGAGCACCTTTTCTTTAATTGACCCCTGGCTGTTGACTTAGGTCTTTAGGCTACATTCAGACGGTGCGTTTGTGTACTGTTTCTTTAGGATCCACTTTTAAGCTGAAAAATGGATCCGCTTATTTAAAAAATGCAACACCCATTCAGACACTGCGTTATTGCTGCATTTTTTATGGATCCGTTTTTTGGATCACATTCAACAATGGAGGCAATGGAGAAAGCGGACCAGGAAAAATGTCCAAAATTGACATGCTTATTCTTTGTGCCGTTTTTGAGCCCAAAAATGTATCCGCACAAAGCATTGTGTTTGAATGCTTTATTTAGAAGTGCATTGACTTGGCTGGGATGCCCAACGTAAAGTTACCTCTGTATCCACTGTGAGCTCTGCATTGGAATTGACCAACTTATTGTGACCAATATCTTCTATATTGCTGAGTAAACTTAACCCCGCCCCACCAATTTCTCATCGTTGAGTCTTCTTTGTTACCTGGTAGATTGTGACTGTTGTGCTGGAGGAAACCCATGGAAACAAAGAGAGAACATACAAACTCCTTGCAGATGACGCCCTTGGTGGGATTTGAATTCAGGACCCCAGCAAAGCAGCAGTGCTAACCTCTGAGCTACTGTCAGTGTGATCTAATTGTGCTTCATCACATTCCCAGCTCCCATTTTCTTCCATTTTTTTTCGGCCACTAAAGGTTCTTTTGCTTCATCTGTGTATCATTAACAAAACTGAAGAAATGAGTCGGCACACCTGATGGTACAAGTATTAATATAATATAAAAACAAAGTGAGCAGATACCCTGTGATAAATAAATATATAGTCATAGTACATGTAAATAATATGGGATACTTAATTGAGACTATTTTGATCAAAAGAGCATAAAAGCCATCCCACCCAAACAAGGTGCACCCAATCAGGATGGTCCCTACCTATTTTAGGTCACTTCGCTATGTGTTAACAGACCTTAAGGTCGAAGGCGGCAGAGCAGAACTCAGACCTCACACCTGTCCATGGAAAGTTATATAGACAAGGTGCGAAGTCCAAAAGGAAAAAGTCATTCCCCTATTCATACAAAATAAAAGAAACTAAAGCAAAACTGAACAAATGGTCCGGCACACCTGTTAGGATCAGTGCAATGTGTAAGTGTATATTGACCGAACTTTATGCCCTTTTTATCAAAATAGTATCAACTAAGTACCCTATGTTTTTTACATGTATTATTTGTAATGTACTTACTGTGGGGTATTTGCTTAATAGTAATGATGAGAAAGCACTAAAGGGCTCAGGTGCTCCAACTGAGCATGTCAGACACTCAGACACAGCTAGGGTTACACTTAAGGGTGACGCAAGCGCTGAAATCCTTGAAAATTAGCCGCACGCTATGCGCTGCTAGTGCAACGCTGCCCCATAGAAACCTGCTGTTTACCTTAGCAGCAGCCACACACAAAGCCCCAGGATGTGCGCTTTAGCGGAGCTCACAGGGAACGCTGCAGACCACGTTTCCTGGGCACTGTCATAAAGCGCACATCCTGCAGCTTTGAGTATGGCTGCTGCTAAGGTAAACAGTGGGTTTCTATGGGGCAGCGTTGCATGCTGCTGCTGAATTTCATAGTTTTTAGCACTTGTGTCAGCCTTAAGGGTGACCCTAGTGTGGTGTTCCTGTGGCGAGGCGCCAAAGGAAGGTATTACAGTTTTAGTAAAACGTAATGTCAAGCGGTGATGGAAGTGGAGAGAATTGCAGAGTCCAAACCTGAGCACCCAGATAACAAGCCCACCTTAGCATAGGGACCATATATTCAGTAGGTCCAGGGGGTGGAGCTTAGTGAGAGAGCCGGTGACGTCAGTGGGAGCTTTTTACAGTTAGTCAGTCAAGCCCAGACGGTGAAGGAGAGAGACAGAAAAGCACACAGGAGATCCCATAGTTGTGACGAGGGCATCCTTTTTCAGGAGGGGTGACCCAGACAAAAGAAGGGGGTAAATCCATGACTGGTTGGAGCCAGCTGGAAGCCCAGGTCGCCACCGGTACTCCGGAACTGAGGCGGTCAGTAAAAGGTTCATCCCTGACGTAAGACTGGCAAGCTGTGGGCCCGGTAAAAGGGGAGCGACAGCACCACAAGACTGACATCCTGTCCTCAGTTCTAACTTGGGTCCAGGACACTTTAGGGAAAAGACTGAATTCCAGTGGCGGGAGGATTACCTCGTTGTCAATCCTGTCCGTACCGGTAAGGAATCGACTGTACCTAACAGTAACAGACCAGGGGGCGTATGGGCTCTGTCAGTGTGGAAGAATAGAGACCAAGAGAGATTCAGTTTGACACCTCTGAGGAACACTGCAAAAATCTCCATGATCCACAGCTGCAACCCCAGGAAACCTGGTGAATATTGTGTACCATAACAACAGGGTTCCCCGTAAAGAAACATCAAAGTCAAATCTGGTGTCTGGTCTCATCTATCCGTTGCTAGAGGGTTTCATCAGCATCTGTGAGGTGAGAACTACTACTCCCAAAATCCACTCTTCAGCCTGAGGTAAAGCTCCACCTGTGGGGAGATGGACTATCAAGCTGCGTCACATTACCTCAGAGGCTTACTGCAGCGCTGGTACCCAATTATCAGATACCACAGGTGGCGTCACGTTAAGTTATATCCCAACCCCCCATCATCATCACCCCCATCCTGCTACTGAGGGTCCAGGGCACAGAACTGGGAACCGACCAGCCGTGAACCCCATCGAAGTAACCAGCATCCCGGTATCTGAGTCCCCCACCCTGTGACCTACTCACTAGCCTAATGGAAGTCAATTAGTGATAGGTAGTCTGACTCTCTGCCACATACAGCAAGCAATAAACAAAGCATTTCCAGGGCAAGGTGAGTGGGTTTTTTATACCTATGCAGTGCATCCGCACATGTTGATTTTCCCCCTGGTGAGAGCCATTCATGTACTACAAGTGGGTCTCACTGGGGCACTGGCAGCCATTATTTACTGAAGACAGTTGACTCTTTGTATTGGAACGCTCACAAATGACACATCCGAGCGTCTCAGATACTTAGTCGAATACCAAGCATATCCAATCACCCCAATTAGGGATGAGCCAGTAGTGAAATATTCAGACTCACTATACTCGTAACGAGTAGGTCCATATACTTGGGTACTCGTTATGAGTAACAAGTCTAATGTAAGTCAATGGGAATAGCAAGTAAGCCGAGTAATTCTTCAGCTGGACCCTACACAGTGGTCTGGGGGCTGAAAAAAAGTCTGAAATGGGTGCATGATTGTTTAAAAGCTGGCGGTAAAAAGCCGCCAGCTTTTAAACTATCATTCAGCTCGATCCTGCACCTCCCATCCCAAACCTATGATCCCCTGCAGCCTCCCATCCCGATCCTCTGCTCCCCCCGCCACCTCCCACCATGATCCTGAGTTAGGAGTGGGGGTGGAGCGCAGCACAAGGGAGCGGGGAGCGAAGGACCCGGGCGGGGAAGTCGGCGGTGAGAAGACTTCACCGCCGGCTTTCCTGTTCTGTGCTGTGCTGCCTGCTTCCTGATGCCCCCTCCCCGCACCCTGGTTCTGCACTCCCCGCCCGGTCCTAACTTACGGTCGGGCGGTGAGGTGGCGGGGGAGCGGGAGGGGGCATCAGGGAGCGGGGGGCACAGCACAGAACGGGAAAACCAGGGGTGAAGTGCTCTCACTGCCGGCTTTCCCGCCGGTTATATCAAATGAACAACTGAGGTATCAGCTGATGCTGATCAGCTGTTCATTTGATGCAGTATGAACTCACATGAACTTTCCCACAGCTGCACAGCTCAGCTACATCTCTGGTAGAGGTTCTCTACCAGAGATGTAGCTGAGCTAAAGAAGAAGACTGGATTAGACAACATAGGACGGAAGGTTATTTTTTTTATAAAGATGGGGTCTCTAAGTGTTGTTTTGTTTTTTTTATAATAAAACTTTTTTCTCTATGTTGTGGTTTTTTTGAACACTTTACTAGAAATTCATGGCGGTCATGTCTAATATTGGCATGACCCCATGAATTTCGGGCTCAAGGCCAGCTGATAGTACAAAGCTGGCCCGAACCCCTTTATTATCCAGTGAGCCAACGCAACAGGGCCCTGGATGAGTTGGGTACTGCACCAGTAAATGGCGCTTCTATAAACGCGCCATTTTCTGGGGTGGCTGTGGACTGCAATTTGCAGCTGGGGGACATAGAAAGCTTGGGCCTCCCTGCGCTGCAGATTCCAGCCCCCAGCTGCCTAGTTGTACCTGGCTGGACACCAAAATAGCGCGAAGCCCCATATATTTTTTTTTTTAATTCATCAAATAATTAAAAGAAAAATGGCTTCCCTGTATTTCTGTTTCCATGCAGGTACAAATAGGCAGCTGGGGGTTGGGGGCAGCCTGTTCCAGCCTGCTCGGGTGCCAATTATAACAAGTAAATACATTTTACAAAGCGTGAAGATATAGAATAGATAGGGAATAAGATTGAAAAAGATAAGAGAAGGTAATATAGAGTGGGGAGGGGGGGCAGTGTGGCAATTCAGATTACCAAGTTAGTTCCATACTGGTTTATGGTTGTGCTAAGCGGTGGTTATTTCTGTACAGTTTCCAGAGATGCCAATGGTCATCGAATGACATTTGAGTATGGTTCACTGTGGCTACTATTTCAGCCATATGGTATAGTTGGTCAACTTTTTCCAGGAGTTGTTGATGAGAGGGTATTTGGGTTGATCTCTAGTAGGTAGGGGGAAGTAGCTGCAGCCAAAATATTATAGGCTAAAACTGAAATCTTTTCTTGACTCTACTCTATGTAGACTTGATTTGAAAGGCTTTGTTGAGTTGGAGGAGATGCGGCTGAAGAACATCTAATAGACACTAAATAGCTCGGATTCATACTTGCATGACAAGTGACAGTATTTACTTGCAGGTGACAAAATGAATCCACTTTTATACCGGTGCAATGTGTAACATCTGGACATTGCAACCGTTGACCATGTGATGGATGTAAATTCTCTTGTCGTTGTGTAAACCAAGAGTTGAGTCTACTCTCTCCGGACTTGAATTGAAATCCTTTGTTGAGTTGGAGGAGACAAGGCTGAAGAACTTTTAAGAAACCCTAAAATAACTTAGATTCACACCCGCATGATGAATGACAATATTTACTTTGTATTCCTTTACAAAAAGAAAAAAGTAAGCCACGAGCTCCTCACAATGAGTAATGATTGTTTTGAAGTCTCGAAATTCACAGGGGTCCTATGTAGCTAAAATAATTAAAAGAAATTGCAGATTATACCTGTATCAACTTCATTTTATGTTTATCTCTGATCACGACAGACGCAAGGCTGTTTGCTACATAGAATTAAAAAGCACCGCAGGGTGACCAGCCTATCTCAGCTCAGCGGGAGGCCTTCTCTCTGAATTCTGTTTAGTTACATTGTCTGAAGTGACATCAACACGTTCCTGCCGACAAGAAAGCTGAGGCGAGATAATGCGACTGGATAAAGTTATAATAACCAAAATATCTCAAAATTGGATTTATATTAAATGTTTGAATTTTCGGCTGTTTCTCCTGAAGACCTCATTAAAACGGTGGGATAATTTTCAGATTGACCCATGTCTTAGAAATTGGCCAGTAAAAGTTATTTTGTTGATTTTCCTAAGGCAAATTAGTAGTGAAACTTTACTTCTCAGGGACAGATCAAATGTTTGATCTTTTTCATGCCCTTTTTTACATTTTGCTTGCATTTATTTATTAGAGTCCTTTTTAAAGGGGAAATCCATGACATTTAATCTCTTGATACATCATTGATCTTGGTCTTCCCCTGTTTTATCATGGGGTTGTAGGGGATAACACCGGGACTGGGTCTCTTAGACTGACCCTCAGGCTAGTGGGCTCTAGCTGTCCCTTATCCCAGAGATACTTCTGATGGTGAAGTTGTCTGGGCCACCACCATTGCCCTGCTCCCAGCCTGCCCTGGTCTAATACCCCGTCTCCACCACCCAAGGGAATGGCTGGGACAGGAGTGGTAAAACCCCACACAAATAGATCAATGGGGAAACCAAAGACTTTCACAGCAATATACACAGAGGTATACGACAATACGTACACAGAAGGAAATAAAGAGCAGGAAGAGATAACCATATAAGTAGAGGATTTTTGCAGCACACCGAACTAGCAACTGGATCACAGCAGCACAAGTAACGGTATTGCAAAAGCTATGGTCGGCATGGGAAGACAGATTCCACCATCTTAAAAAGGCGTGAAGTGACTGTAATAGGTTTCCCAGAACATGTGATCCTAGAGATAATCAGGAATCATACAGAGATTAATGGCCACTTTACACGTCCCAATATCGTCGTCCAACTTCGATAAAAAGTCACGTGGTTCGTGCGTTGGCGCCGATACCATTCGTGCGTTGTTTGGTGTGAATGTACAATTCGATGCAAGAACGATGCCAAAACGATATCGA
Source organism: Allobates femoralis (assembly GCA_033576535.1). NCBI lineage: Eukaryota > Metazoa > Chordata > Amphibia > Anura > Aromobatidae > Allobates > Allobates femoralis. Next base: position 707,979,753 of record JARQOC010000002.1, on the reverse strand, counting down.
GGGAGAAATGAGCCTGCTCTCCAACGGCCCGATATTGGATGGACGATCTGGCAGGATTGTGCTGTGTGAAAGCCCAACAACGATTTGGAGAACAACTTCCCCTATTCACTCCCATGTTAAATGGTCGTTCCCTGGTTCGTGCGTACAAGGGGGCATATACATCGCAGTTGTGTTGCCTGCTGATATCTCCCTGTGTGACAGCTCCTATGCAATCTTGGATTTCAGCCAAAAAAGTGCGCGCTCCCGTGCCGTTGTATACAATATCGAAACGATGTTGGGACGTGTAAAGCTGCCATTAGTCCTGCTAGCCCAATCACTAATGAGAACACGGCTGGACAACACCCGAGCCTGACTTTGCACCTAAGAAGCATCAGAGAAACCTCAGTGAGGAGTGTCAGAGTCTGTAGTGTGAACAGCGCCAGATGCCGCCATGACACTGTGAATTTTGACTCTCTGGACTCGCGCTCCTTCTAAGGAAAGGTGCATTTACCGTAGTTAATGCCAGTATTCATATGTTCATATGTGGAGAATTTCCTGCAGATTTTCTGTAGCATCCATGTGGATGTGATTTAACACCTTCAGCACCCAATGACTTTTTATTTTCGTTTGTCCCTTCCCTACCACAAGAGCCATAACTTTTTTAGTTTTCCGTCAGTATAGACATATGAGGGCTTGTTTTTTGCAGTACGAGTTGTACTTTTGAATGACATCATTCATTTTACCATTTAGAGTACAGTAAAAAAGGGAAAAAACGTATAAATGTGGAGAAATTGCAAAAAAAAAGTATTTCCACAATGGTTTTGGGGGGTTTGTATTTACCATGTTCACTATATGGTAAAACCGAGGTGTCAGTATGGTGCCACGGATCAGTATGAGTGCATTGATACAAAACATGTATAGTTTTTTACATTTAAGTGGCAAAACTAATTCTGAAGTTTCTACAAGAAATGTTTTCGCTTTTAGCAACATTTTATGAGATCCATAACCTTTCTTGTTCTTCAGGATTTGGGGCTGTGTGATGGCCTATTTTTTGCGCCCTAAGCTGACATATTTACTGGTACTATATTGCAGTAGTTCCCAACCTTTTTTGCACTGGGGACCAGCTCCATGCAAGACCACTTTTCCAGGGCCCGGCAGGGTAGGGTTGCACATCATAGGGTTGGGGCTATTGAGAAGGGGTGGGGTTTAGTGTACTGTTTCCCTGAAAGATGTGCTACATCTTATTTTCAGGGGATGTCTTATTTTTCCAACCTCTTGCAGCCCCCAATATGGTATCCCCATCATCCCCTTGTAGCCCACAATATCTCCTTGCAGCCCCCAATAACCCCATCATCCCCTTTCAGCAGTCACCAAAAACTCCATCATCCTCTTGCAGCTGTACCCAACAACCCCATCATCCCCTTGCAGCAGCCTCCAATAACCCTATCATCCCCTTTCAGCTGTCACCAATAACCCCATCATCCTCTTGCAGCCGTATCCAACAACCCCATCATCCCCTTGCAGCAGCCCCCAATAACCCCATCATCCCCTTGCAGCAGCCCCCAATAACCCCATCATCCCCTTGCAGCAGTCCCCAATAAACCCATCATCCCCTTGCAGCCCTTAATAACTCCATCATCCTCTTGCAGCCCCCAATGACCCCATCACATCATCCCCTTGCAGCCCCCCCAATAACTCCATCATCCTCTTGCAGCCCCCAATAACACATACTCACACTTACATACATACACATACACTTTTGCACTTTGGGTGCGATTGCAACCCCTTTACATGTTGTAGACCATTAGTCTTGTCTTTGCAGCATTATAGGAGTGTAGTGGTCTTGAAGTTGGTCAAAATTGGAAGTTAAAGGGAATCTGTCAGGTCAAAAATCCATATATACTGTAACTGCTATCATTTTCTAATTCCTTCTTCTATGCTCACTCTATTGATGTATTTCTTATATTTATATTTCCCTTCTATCCTCTATGAACAGCAAATAAAGAGATTAATTCCATTTGTCAATCACAGTCAGTGATCATTTTATTCTCTGCTGTCCACTCCCCATAGGATGAATATTAATGTCACATATTCACATTACTGCACAGAACATTAGTAGAAATCTGTCACATGGGCGGGGGCGTATCCTCTCTGTTCTCTTCGTTTGCAGCAAACCAAGAGGTAAAATAAAACAAATAATTTGTCTAAGGATAGCAGGGATACCTGTTTACAGAAACAAATGGAGTAGACACCTTATCTAGATCAGGTAAGGCAGATGTGTGCTTGTAATCTCTCCCTCCATCTCCTTATGAGAAACTCCTAAATGAAAGTGAGACCTAATGGTTTATAAATTATGGGCTCAGAGCTAACTCTATGATTATGGCTTGAAGTAGGAAATATATGCAGAACTCTATGGTTGACCCTTCTTTAGGATGTTCATTAAAACACTTTACCAGTTGGAAACTTGATCACAATTTCATAAGACATAAAGACATACCGTATGTATTTTTGGGTGTTTCCGATAGCGCATATTTTACAGTACATATGTTCTGAATTCGCCAATATAAAACTTCTCTTTTCTGTGACCACAATCAATGAAATCTCTATCCAGCATTTTTTTTAGAAAACTTTGGAAAGCCACACTAGCGCCACTTGCGCAACAGTGGCCAAATTTTAATCTAGTTTTTTAATTGTTTTATATTTTTTGTATATATCAGCACGGTCTTAATGTTTTATGACATTGTGATGAATTTTCCAAGTGGTAAAGTGTTTTGATAAACATCCCCAAGAAGGGTCAACCATAGAGTTCTGCATATATTTCCTGCTTCAAGCCCATAACTTATAAACCATTAGGTTTAGTCAGAGGGTGAAATACACGCGGTGTGACCCAAGACTCAAAGCAGCAACTCAACATTATAAGCTAGTTCCGGTGTGTAATCCAAATAAAGTGAAACCTAACAGGCAGAGCAGAAGTAGGAGGGAGGAGGGAGGGAGTCAGGAGGGGAGAGCTGCCTGAGAATAAATGAACTAGCCAGACTAATCCTCTGTAAAAGTAATGGAGAGGACTAATGCAGTAGCTGCCTGCAGGGTGTGAAGATGCTTCTAACAAGAAAACAACAAACGGTACAGTAATGATTTTACATGTTTTTAAAAAATCTGCCTGGGCACTATTCAAGGGTAATAGTGGTATCATACTGAAAAATGACCTGATAGTGTCCCTTTAACAGCTCAGCCTGTCAATCTCAAACAGCTACAGTGCTTACAAGCTGAACAGCAAACATCATGTAAGCACTGAACATATTCAACGGCCCTGACTAGACCACTCAACAGTTTAACTGCAAGGCAATAAACTGTAAACAATAAATAAAAAGTATAAATTGCTTTTTCCAGGAAAGAAAGGAAGCAGAACTCATGATTTGAAGAAGCATTCGGCCCCTTTCACATCTGCGCTCCTGTGAGCTTGGCAGCACTGCGCTAGCGCAGGTGGTAATGCAGTGAAAACGCAGCTAAGCGCATTGGAGTGCAGATGCAGTGCATTGTGCTAATGCCGCCATTACCTGCTATGGGTGAGCGCAGGCAGACGGATCCCCGAAGCGCAAGTGTGACAGCGGCTGTGTCACAGCCCATGCACTAGTTTGGACGCACATGAAATGCGTCATGCGACATTTCCAGTGTGTCACAGGACCTGTCACACTTGCGCTTCCTGGATGTGGTCTCCTGCGCTCGCCCACAGCAGGTAATAGCGGCGCGAGCGCAATGCGTTTCATCTGTGCACCGATGCGCTTGGCGGCGATGGGCTGTGACAGCACCTGCGCTTGCACCTACGCTAACGCAATGCTACTAAATGTATAGATGTGAAAGGGGCCTTCCATTTATTTGATCAAAGCAGCCGGTGTCACAGCAAGATGATCATTGCGGGGAAAGGGAGTGAGGAGTGAGAACCCTCTGTTGAGTGAAAAATATAAATGGGGTATATGTTAAATAAGAAGTATATTGGAAAGATGCTGGCACTTTCCAATCATTCTTACCTTTTCAGATGGGAATAACTCTCTCAAGACACCGCTCATTTGCATTGCAGAGTCCTGAAAGAACAATTTATCAAGAAATGACAATCATGATATTAATAGTCATGTCATTTGTAAATAACGGTCAATCGTTAAGAATCCTGTATACATCGCCACGAAAATTCTAACATGTAGCTGAACTTCAGCTAAGTCGGACGGACAATTTTATCCTTTGTCTTTGTTTTATCTGTATGGAAATCTTACAAGTTTTCTGCTGATTTATGTGTTTGATTTGGTTCTGTACCAGAAGTGTAAATTCTATGAGGTGTTAGTATAATGGGACTGGAGGTGATGACAGCGCTGTGAAGATTTACTTTCTAAAAGGAAATGTTAAGTAATCACTGTGCTGGCTCCTAATCTCCTTCATTTTCCTTCTTCTAGATTGGAAATAGGACAAATTCTCAAAGTTGGATCCACACTTTGCTGCAGGCTTCCCACTGTTCCTGAAATTTCCGAGAAGGTAAATACTGCTAATTACATTGGCAATTTCTAAAAAGCATAAAATACATAAAAATGAAAAAAAGTGGCTGTTTATACTGTCGTCATATAGAAACATTGACTGAGTCAAAGAAACAAGTTTTAATAGATAAAATAAAAAGTATAAGTAAAGTGCCAAGCGGTCGATTCATCCTATATAAGTAGATCAGAAATGTGCCATCAGAATAATCAATAATCAATATGCTCCTGTAATGGGCTAAGCCTGTAATGCCATTAGAATATGTATACCCATGTGAATACCTGATACGGTACCGCTGTGTCGCCGCACCCGGCGCACGTTTCGGCATGCGTCCTTATTCCTGTGGAGAAGACCTTTTCAAGACTGAAGAAATTATTTTAGGGCCCTAGAAGTAGAATTATAGCCTTACATAGTTAAGTTTTTGCTTGGTTAAATAACCCTCAATTTATCTACATTTTTAATTGATTTATTTTTTACATTATTATTGTAAAACATCTTATTGTAAAGGCAGAGATCCTCTTAAACATCTGTAAAGTAAAGTAATCTTCCATATGAGGTCATTTTTTTGAGAAACACACTACCTTTTCCCCATATCCATTGTATATTTGTGGCCTCTCTTGAAAGCACACATACTGTTTTATGCATATGCCATGTGCCATACCTTGGAGGTACCAAAGCCCATAAGAGCCAAAAAACACCATCACACTTCAGAGAAATAAGCTTCAGCTTATCATAGAAAGTATGACATTTTCTCCTTAAATTTCCAGTTACTTGATTAAATACTGCAGATTTCCAGTGCAGGAGGAGGCCAAGATTTCCCAAAACATCACCAACCCAATCCTATACTTCACTGTAGGCATCACTGAGCTGCCGGCATTCTTCACTGTAGCATCACCAATCTACCACCAATATTCAATGTAGGTATCATCGATCCACCACCATACTTCACTGTAGGCATCACCAACCACCATACTTCACTGTAGGCATCATCATTCCACCATGATACTTCACTTTAGGCATCACCAAGCTGGGAACATATATCACTGTAGGTATCACCATGCCATTACAATGCTTAACTGCAAACTGATCTACTGCATGCTTTACTGTAGTCATCACCGAGCCACCACCATGATTCACTGTAGGCATCACTGAGCCAAGGCTATGCTTCCCTGTAAGGAAGGTGGTCTTTATGTTTTATTTTTTTCTTTTCCAGACATACCACTGGTCCATAAGCCAAAAAAGTTCCAGTTTTGCTTAATCTCTCCAGAGAACTGTATCCTAAAACTTTTGTGGCTTTTGTTTTTGACCATACTGGAGACTATTTTCCTTCTGCTTTTGGATCAGTAAAGGTGAATATCTTGGACTCTGCACATGGAGATTTTTAGTTTAGCACACTTGACTAAACAAAAACCTCAGTGTCTTCTGCCACTAACTCTTTCTCCGGGTCTTTTGTAGTCAATCAAGGCTTTCTCATCATCTGTCTTCTCAGGAATCTACTGGAAGATGATAGCTTACTCTTTATGCCACATGCAGTAGTGTAGTCAGATATACTTTCACTCTGAACTTGTCAAGTTTGCTTCTAACCAGGGCTGTGGAGTCGTAGTCAGATTCAGGGAAATTGAGGAGTCATAGTGGGGACTCTACAGTCCTGCTTCTAACTATATCTTTTTCATAGTTTGTTCAAGATAATCATCTCTCCTCTTAACTTTTTGCATTACTTTCTTGATAACCAAAAATTGAAGGTTCATGGTTAATATTGCCCAGGAGAAATAAGCTAACGTCTCTCAGTAACCCTGCCAAAATGTGCACCACAGTTTCCTCCAGCTGTACAGCCCCAGAGTGGGTGTTATCTGCTTTTGGGAAAATGATGCACGGCTTTGTGAGTGCAGCCCACAGGTAACGGGAGAATGAAGCTCCCATCTAGGTGGTAATTGAGCAGCAGGCTGAGTAGGTGGAGCTTGTGGGCACAGTAGATCGGATGAGTTTGTCATGTCAGGGTACAGTTGGAACTCGGCCAGTCGCGTCATCAGAAAAACATGTAGAGTAACTGTAACCCCGCCCCTGCGGACTGTATGGGAACAAACTGACCCGGGGCTACATGCAGGATCCCTTAGGATTCCCATATCTTTAGGCAGATGGAACGCCTTGGTCTGCACAACTCCTTTAGCATACCGAAACTTAAAGCTGGGGGAGTACCGTCCTGGAGGTGGTTCTCACATAGACAAGATGGGTACACAGGAGAGCCTACTATACATGAAGATTAGAGGGACTTGTACAGTGGGGTCTGCTGGAGAGCACCCCTCCAGTGGGGTAGAGGAAGACAAATCTATTGTGTCCGCTTCTGTAATAAGATGGGCTTTGTTCACACTTGCTGTCATCACACCTCATGTGACTGTTTCTCTGTATGTGTATGAAATGATTGAATAATCTTAACACTACAACAGTCAGTAAAAGTGGAGTTTTGTGTTGAAATTTGGAGAAACCACTTGATATTTGAGTTGTGTGTTAATTTCTACTCGATTTACTATAGAGGAAAGTCTGTACATTTTGATAATAAACCTGACTTGCAATGAGGAGTGAATCATTTGAATTTTATTGTTAAGAATGAAAAATATTTTGATAATTTGCAACTTATTTAGTCACATCGGTATGGTCAAAGTGGATCTCTTTTTCTTGTTTCTTAGCTGGCAGTTTAGTTGTTAAATTCAGTTGTTACAATAGTTCCAGAGCTGTCATCCACATTCTATAATAGTATAACTAAACTATAAAAAAATATAAATTGAAAAACAAAATGAATACTTTGTAGCGCCTCTAAAATAATGTTGAGCAGCAGGGGTCTAGGTCTTGAGACCCCCCTCCAATTGCTCAAACCAAAGAGATAACATGCATAGCTTATGCATGAGCGTGCAAAGAACAGCATTAGAAAATCCATATGTCTGTACACCGCTGTGCACACCGTCATGAATACGCCTAGTGCTTATGCTTTGTTGTTTGCCCGGTTGGTGGGGAACTCAAGACCTGGACTTCTGCAGATCAACAGTGGAGGAGTTATCATATATGAAACATTTTTCAAACTTTAATAATATAATAATAATGGGTATCCCGGTATTCGCTCTACTGCTGCTGATGAAACAGTTGTCGTGTTGCTGTAGATTTGTTCCAGTGGCCAAAATTACTTTGGTCGCTGTGAGTTAGGAAATATGTCATATATATATATTGTGATGTTGTGGAGCACACTGGGACAGGGTATTGCTGGGGATATCACGGCGGTCTTGGTCCGGACCGTGTCCCGGGTTCCGCAAGTAAATGGAGGGGATATTTTCCGGGGGATGTCGTGACGCCACCCACGGGTTGTGGTCAGGGTGCCACCACTGCTGCACAACCTCCAGGGATGATGTTGGGAAGCTGAGGATGTAATAGCTCTCCGCAGGTAGAGCTGGGTTCCCCGGGGCAGTGGTAGTAATAGTCTATAGATGGTGCTATGGATGTTGCAGGATAGGGGTAGTAGTGGAGATAATGGTAGTTTGTGATGGCACGCAGGGTTTGAGCACAAGGATCACACACACTCATGGTTTTGAAGTTTTCTAAGGCTTTACTGGTGATGGTATTAAGTAGACTACTGTCCATGGAGTCTGTACCGGGGCCGGGTTGCTCCCACCCTGTTCGGGTCCTCAGCTTCCCACTGCTGTGCTGTGTGTGGCCCTGCTGCTGCTTTAGCTGAGCTGCTGGCCCTGTCTCTCCTCACAGGTACCCACTTGCTAGGCAACTTGAGTCTTTTCTCTGTGTCTCTGACCCCGCCGTGTTGCTTCGCTGAGGTACAGTGTAGATCTACAACCTCCACTATCTCGGTGTTTTCTGTGCTGCGTGTTTCAGTCAAAGATTCGGATCCGGTATCCGGTGTCTGCACTCCTTTGGAGCGAGTTATGAGGTAAATCAGTCTCCCAGATATGTTCCTCTGTTTCTTGTACTCCTCTCCTCAGACCCTGGCTTCAGGCCTGAAAGTAGTCAGTGGTCCCTGTCAGGAGCTGAGCACTGCTCCCATTTACAGGTCCTCCTCCTAGTGCTCTCTGCACTAAACTGCACTGTGAACTGTCAACTATCAACTAACTACTTCCTCCTCAGACCAGAATATATCAGGGAGTTGCTTGAGCTCCCCCTTCTGGCCTAGAGGTGCTAGTGCAGTGTCAGGTGTTGTGTGGGGAGTTAACCCTTGTGATGTTACTGTGGCACATTACCCCCTGGGGTGTCACATTGTGATGTCCATGCAGTGAGGAAAGATGGATGTACAGTATATTTTTGCTGCCACCTCCAGCTCAATGTGTATAGAAGTTACATAAGTCTCCTCATAACTAGCTGCCATAGCAATGGTGGGAGGAGCCTTTACCTCAGGCATCTCATAGATAGCAATGGTGGGAGAAACCTCTGCCTCAGGCCTCTCATACGTAGCAGTGGATCCAAGAGTTAGAGTGCCGGGCACTTCACCTCTACGGTTTTTACAGTATATCTCACCCCAAAAAAGGCTGTATAAAGTACTTTTTTTTTTCACGGGGTGCTACCCAAATAAGAATATTTTGCAAATCAAAAACATGAAGAAAGGTGCACTCACCCGTTTGAGGTTGCACTTGAGATTTAGTTATTGCGGTATCACATTTGACATGGTGAAGGGAGGAAGGAAAAGGAAAACGAGTCATTTCACGCTTAGTGTGTGCTTCCACTGGTCCTCTCATACATAGCAACAGTGAAGGAGCCTCTGCCTCAGGCCTCACACATAGAAATGGTGGAGGAGCCTCTACCTCAGGCCTCTCATACATAGCAATGTGAAGGAGCCTCTACCTCAGGTCTCTCACACATAGCAATGGTGGAGGAGCCTCTACCTCAGGTCTCTCACACATAGCAATGGTGGGAGGAGCTTCTACCTCAGGCTTCTCATACATAGCAATGTGAAGGAGCCTCTACCTCAGGCCTCTCACACATAGCAATGGAGGGAGGAGCTTCTACCTCAGGCCTCTCACACATAGCAATGGTGGGTGAAGCCTCCACCTCCGGCCTCTCACACATAGCAATGGTGGAGGACCCTCTACTGCAGGCCTCTCACACATAGCAATGGTGGGTGGAACCTCCACCTCAGGCCTCACACATAGCAATGGTGGGAGGAGCCTCTATCTCAGGCCTCTCACACACTTCCTGGAACTGGTTCAAACTGGTTTCTACTTAGTTTAGTCAGGTCAGAGGGAGGAATCACTACTGCTCCCAGCATCTCTATTCCAGTCCTCGCTGTGGGGACATAATTTTCTCCATTTAATTGCCTCCACAAAGGAGTGAAGCTTGATACAGCCAGGAGAGATAAGGCTGAACAGGTGTCTCCTGCATGCTGGTTTACATTAGCTTCCAGTCAGAACCAGTGCAATGTGACTACCATGCCTTGAACTTTGTCTGCCCGACCCCTGCAATAGGGAATGGTAGTGCCAAAATCATGAGTAGCTCCATACCCCATCGCCATGGGGAGCCATCCCGTGAAGGTCCCTCCATCATAGTATTAACTGGACTGTGCACAGTATTACCTTCCATACCAAGAGAAGAGGCCTGTCCTCAGCCGTCTGAGAGGCCCTAAATTTGCTTGTTTCATGAGGAGAAATCACCTTCTTTCACATGCAAAATATCCAGTGTATCCTATATGGTGACCCACAGACACTTTGCCTCTGACCGACTGTGTTCTCCTATTCCCTGAAAAAAAGTATTACGTTTTCAAGTTCACCCGGCTGTCTGGCTGCCTAAAATTGGTTGAACATCACAGGTGCTATACCATCTGCACCCAGACATCTCCACCACAGGAGCACCCAAGGGGTCATATACAACACCTGCAGCCAGACATCACCACGACAGATGCGCCCCCGGGGGTGATATACCATCACTATAAGCGTAACCTCCCACTTTGACAATTGTTGTGGACACAAGGGAAGAGTTTAGGGGTTCAGCAACCCACTTTAGCTACCGTGCCATCTGCTGCCTGTAGAACTACATATCCTTGCTAGCCCCACTACAACACCTGTCACCTCCCCCCGTGGCTCACCGCAATGTTATCAATCTTGTTTGAGCTATACAATATAAAAAATTATTCAGATAGAAAATAATTGTCCTTAAATAGGATGGCGTCGTCTTATCATCTCTATCGCTTCTATATGACATGAGATAACAGCTCAATCCAAATCTCCCGTTTTCCGACAGTATGAAGACATTTCGAAAACAAATCAACTTTTTTGATGACTTTGAAATCTAAAGTCGTAATTTTTCTACCAATAAAGTCAATGCTTAGAGAATTGCATCTGTCTACTCAGGTGCTTTCAATCTTCTGTGGATGGGAATAATTACCTTGTGCCCTCGCTGGGTAATTGCCTTTTGATTGAGGTTATCAAAGTAATCAAGTCACTGAGAGGCAGAAGCCATTGGCTGGGTTAAAAGGAAAACGGAAGATGTGAAGAGATATGTAAAACCGGTCACATTAATACTCAAACCAGAAATATTTCATGTCTGAATTATGGAATTCTGGTGGAAGAACTGTGCCCTGAACTAGAATAACCTGTATATTACAGCCATAAGTTATCTTCAGTATTAGAGGGCCTTCAGAAATATAAGCACGATACATCCATATGCCTTAAATATAATATCCTATGAGGGCTGGCGTCACCTCCTGGTGCATCTGGGCAAGTGTCAGGGCCCTGGGCAAATATCGTGGTTCTTATTTACCGCAGAAGAAGGGGGCCGGCTGCGTCTAACATCATCAGACACTACCGGCCACCGTCTGTTCTTTTTGTGGAGCTTGTACTGGACATGCGCTAAAGAGGCTGACATGTGCAGCACAAATAGGAACTTACCGAAAGAAGAATGATGTCAATGTGAGGAGAGATTATACAGGTCCGCACTTTATCTTTTATGATAGTACATTTGTGTATACTATATGTATACAGTGTGGATGTGTTTACAGCACAGTGCTGTGCATACACTATATGCAGCCCGCAGCTTCTATATTATATGTGTATGCAGCCAGCAACCTCCATAATACATATGTACAGCCAGAAGCCTCTCTACTGTATACAAAGCGCCCCCCATTGCCTTTTAAATAAATATACAGCCCAAAGCCTTTATGCTCTCTGTCTCTCTCACCAGCTCACCATTGTGTAGATTCTTCATAGTACAATCCTCCTGTGTTGTGAATGAGCACGGAGATGAAGAATGGAGCAGTCTTGGTAACATCAAAATTAAAGAAAGTACCTCCAGCTATTCTCCAGATGAAGAAAAGTAGAAGGCTTCATTTGAAAAAATGCTAGTTTCTTTTGCAAAACAAGAAGAGTCCACCTTCAAGCAAATATTAGCACCACAGTCCCCCCTGGACTATGCGTTACAGCACAACACTACCGTGCTAATATGCATAGTCCCGGGGGACTGTGGTGCTAATATTTGCTTGAAGGTGGACTCTTCTTGTTTTGCAAAAGAAACTAGCATTTTTTCAAATGAAGCCTTCTACTTTTCTTCATCTGGAGAATAGCTGGAGGTACTTTCTTTATGTTTGAGATATATATATATATATATATATATATATATATAGAAACAGCCAAGCAGCCTCAGTATTATTTATATACAGCCCAGCAGCCTGTATATTATATAATTATATACAGAGAGCAGCCTACATATTATATGTACTGAATATACTGTATATATGTACAGCCCTGCAGCCTCTACATTATACATACGCAGCCAGCCCAGCAACTACTTTATTATATATGTATGCAGCCTGAAGCCTCTATAGTTTATAAAGTTGAAACCAAAAGTTTACATACACTATATGAAAATACACATGCATGCTTTTTTACTATCGGACTTGAAATCAGAATAAACCTTTAATTAACATTACCATAATTATTAATATTTGCCAAATGCCAATGCCAAATCTGTACAAACAATTATACACAAGTAAAAACAAGATGGGAATGTCCAGTTATCACACTGCTTAGGAGGAAGCAGACAGGTTCTGTGTCCCAGAGATGATTGTGCTTTGGTCTGACATGTGCATATCAACCCAATAACAAAAGCAAAAGACCTTGTGAAGATGATGGTCGAAGCTGGTAAGATTGTGTCATTATCCACAGTGAAACCAGTAATGTATTAGCATAAGCTGAGACGTCACTCAGCCAGGAAGAAGCCGTTACTCTAAAAGAAACATAAAAAAGCCAGATTAATTTTTGCAAATACACACAGGAACAAAGGCCTACAGTTTTGGAGACATGCCCTATGGTCTGAAGAAACTAAAGCTGAACTGTTTGGCCATAATAACCATCGTTATGTTTGGAGGAAAAAGGGAGAAGCTTGGATGCCTAAGAACACCATCCCAACTGTGAAACATGGGGGTGGCAGCATCATGTTATGGGGTGGTTTTGCTGCAGGAGGGACTGGTGAACTTCACAAAATAGATGGCATCACGAGGAAAGAAGATAATACGGCAATACTGAAGCAACACCTCAAAACATCAACCAGGATGTTAAAGCTTGGGCGGAAATGGATCTTCTAAATGGACAATGACACAAAGCTACTGCCAAACTGGTTACAAAGCGGCTTAAGGATAACAAAGTCAATGTTTTGATGTTACCATCACAAAGCCCTGATCTCAATCCTATTGAAAATTTATGTACAAAGCTGAAAAGGCTGCGAGCAAGACGACCTACAAACATGGCTCATTACACCAGTTCTGTCAGGAGAAATGGGCCCAAATTCCTACCAACTATTGTGAGAAGCTTGTGGAAGGATATCCGAAAGGTTTTACCCAAGTCATACAGTTTAAGGGCAGTAGTACCAAATACTAATGAAATGTATGTAAACTTTTGACTTTACGGAAAGTAATAACAATAACTTTAAACATTCTTTCTTTATTCTTTATTTATTTTGGCATTTAGCAAATATTAATAATTATGGCAATCCTAATTGACCTAAAATTGAAAAGGTTTATTCTTAATTCATGTCAGATAGAGAGAAAAACATGAATATGTGTCTTTTTATATAGTGTATGGAAAGTTTTGGTTTCAACAACATATCAAGCTCACAGCCTCTTTATTATATATTTACAGCCAGCTGCCTCTATAATATAACAAGATATCCCACAACTTATGTATTGTATATATATACACTCAGCTGCCCCTATATTATATATACACAGCATCTATATTATATATCTAGCCCACATAGGGTGCCCTCTATGGATGTTTTCCAGGACTGCATGGAGAGAGATTTAAAGGATTTGTTCAGTAGTGATGTTCCTTTTAGGGATAATCTTGATGGAGCTCAATGCAAGGCTTTGATAGAGTTGGACCAAAATGGGAATATTCTTAAACTAGTCTCTGATAAAGAGGGGACGGTGGTCATTTTGGATACCATGTTGTATAAAAGAGAAAATTCTCATATGTTGTCTGACTTAAATACCTATAAGCATTTGCTTGGGGATCCTACAAAGGAATTCCTTGGGATTTTGATGACCTTCTGAAAGAGGGTTTATCTTTGGGAGTAATTAACCCTAAGGGCCCCTTTACACACAGCTACATTTCTAGGGTGGCTACAGGTAACTTACTGGTTGCAGTGAAATCATGGAGATATGATTCCATTTGTACACAGCAACAAGATAGAACCTTGTCTCCATGATTTCACTGCAACCAGTAAGTTACCTGTAGCCACCCTAGAAATGTAGCCGTGTGTAAAGGGGCCCTAAGGGCATACTTAACCAAAATCTTATTTGCCCTGTCTTTCATGCCCTTCCCAAGATGCATAAATAGGTTTGCTCACCCCCAATCCAACCTATAGTATCGGTTGATTAGTTCCCTTAATGAAAGATTATCGGAATGGGTGGATGGGAAGCGCATAATGGCCATGTTAAGGATACAAATAGGGATGTGCGAGTACCTTATTATTCGTGCTCGCTATACTCACAAAGAGTAGGTAGCGGTACTCGCTACTCATTGCGAGTATAGCGAGTACGAATACTTTCGCAGTGTGTCTATAGATACACTGCGAAAGTAGCCTAAAAGTGAGTAAAAGTTGTTAAAAAATAATAAACTTACATACTCACCTTCCGACGCCTGCACCGGGACCGGAAAACCTCACTTCTGATCCCTGGGACAAGGACCTTTCACTATCAGCCAATCAGATGGCCGGTAGAGATCTGGCCAATCAGATGGCGCCACGTCACAACTACGTCATCGCTAGTGGCCACCTGATTGACCAGTTTGCAAGGTCCTGATAGTACATCTAGGACCTTGCAAATTAGCCAATCAGGTGGCCGCTAGCGATCACGTGGTTGTGATCTTTGTGTGCAGATTTTTTATGCAACTAAATGAAAAGTGTAAATTTTCCCAACTCAGTGGTTTATTTTCATCTGTTAAAGTGAGAATTATAAGTAAACAAATAAAAATGTACAAAAATACATATCAATGGCCAATATACCCACCATTATTTTCAATGACAGTCATAAGTCATCCATCCATTCATGACGTCACCAACTTTTTGCACTGCACCAACCTCAATCTCCCAGACCCTGTTCAAAAAGGTGAATGTTCTCCTTCACTATGTCTGCATGTAAGAAGGGCCACAAGTTCTCAATGGGTTTTGGGTCAGCTGAGGAAAGGAAGGAGTCATTATTCCTACAACTTTTAGGTCCTTACCGGCAGTCGAGCAATGGAGACTTCACTGCTGTGATGGAGTATTTTTTTGCATAAAATCATATGTTTTCTTGAGAGATACATACTTTTTTACGTACCACTGCTTGAAGAAACTATATTCTACGAACTGGCAGTAAGTTTGGAAGTTGATTTTGAGTCCATCTTCAATGAGAAAGGATCCGACTAGCTCATTATAATAATTTCAGCCCATAGCAGGACCCATCTCCACCTTGCTGGTGTCTGAGGGAAGTGGAGGTCTGTGCCCATCACTTATCCAGCCACGGACTCATCCATTTCCCTTTTCAAGACTCTACTCATCTCATGAGTCCATTAAAACTATGACATATTTGTCTTCAGATATTTCTTGGCCCAGTCTTAATGTATCAACTTATATGTCTTGCTGAGTAGTGGTTGGTTTTAAGCTCCTTCAGAGATTGTATCATTTACAATGACTCTTTGTTTCTTGTCCCTTAAATAATTCTGGTCTGCCCATAGACTTTCAAAATCCAAGCAGTCCACGTTCTACTCTGTTGGGACATCACAAAATGTCACTGCAGAGTAAAGCAACTACAGGTGATTATCCAGCTGTGGGAGAGAAAGATGGCTGTCAGACTCAGCCAGATTCTCCATTTTACTGTCCTCATTGACAATTTATTACTATACCTACTATGCCCTACCTGGAAGTGCTCCTTAGCCTATGGCTGAAAAGCACATTGTATTTAAGACATTTTCCCCTATGTGAGATGCCTGAGCAGCATAGTCTATGCATTGTGACACATTGCTAGTTGTCAGGCCCCTTTCACCCTTGTTGTTCCCATGTTCCATGCGTTTCCTAACCCCTTTTGGTTTCCTAATCCTGCTACATCTGCAGGTACCGTGCCAGCCTGATACAGTAACCATCAGTGCCAGGCCAAACCTGCATTGCTGTCTTACCCAATCCGTCCAGCAGCCATACCTACTGCTCAAGCTGAACCAGCCATGCTGCCATACCTGCAGCATCTGTTATACTAGCCATCCGTGTTTGTCGCAAGGTCTGGGGTACTTGGTAGTCAGGCAGACAGTCTATATCACTGTGCCAATGCCCAGCAGCCATGGCCCCAACCGCACATGGAAAGGGGATATATTTAAAGGGGAAAATAAAGTTTGTAAAAGCTACCTGAGGTGTCTGCCCAGGGTTTGCCGACCCTGCATGCAGGTACCCAGGGGATAGATAGTGTAGCAGCAGGGTATCTCTCCAATCATGACACTGCAGGGTGTTGAGTGCAATACCATTTGTGGTAGCCAGACCGCAGCTGTGCCACTCATCCGGCTGCACCTATCTTCATCAGAGACTGTGCCTATCTTTAGGAACTCAACCCCTTGAGTCAGCTGTCATGGTACCGAGATCCAATGAAGTTGGACCTCATGGCTACCTACCAGCCATGCCTAACCTCTCCATCTGAGGCCCTAGAGAAGACTGGGTAGCTACTCAGGTACGCTCCTCCAGACCAAGATCGGTGCCGCGGCCAAGTGGGTCCACTCTGGCAAACATTACACTTTGTCTCACTCCTGCCCTTGAGATATAATATTTTAGATTCTTTTTGTATATCTGGCTTACCTATGAAGTATTACATATAGAGCATAGTTTACGTTTAGAACCTTATATAACCATGCCTCAGTGCTGCCTGTTTCACAACTTTTTACATGGCGGAGAAGAATAATAGCTGCAGATTTTTATAATCTATAATCACTTCAGCCAGAAGCCGAAATGTCCTTTCCCAACATGCTCATGTCTAGAGCCGTACCATCCAGAACATAATTTGTTCTTTTTTTCTGCAGAAATAATGAAATTTCTACTCCACCAGCTGACATTTTACAAGTGATTGTTTCTTTGCAAGTACATTTCTATTAAAAGAATTTAAATTATGCTAAATGTTTCACTCTCCTGCCATCTACTTGACCATTTCCCGCTCTCGTCTGAAAGCCCTGATAGCTGATCTGCCGCCATAATTACTTGTTAACTGAAAAATGTTATCATTTATTTTTTTAAAAGTACAACATACATCATTTTAGACATTTATATTGAATTTTCTGTAATTTCATGCTAATGTTTAATGGAGGAAAGCACATTTATCTGTAGTCACTTAGTTACAGCTCATCTAGTAGACTTATCAGGCATGGTGGAGGGGGGGAGCGGAGCCTTTACCAGAATAATGAGATATGTCTTAAGATTTGGATCTTTTTTATGGTCTTTGAGTTTCGTCCGAGTGTCTTCAGTGACTCTTTAGGGTGTCGTTTTCCTCGTGTTATTTGCTAGATTGTTGTCATAGTTTTATGGGATTGAAGCTTCTTCGTTCTTCCATTATATGAGATTTGGTTTTCTACGGTGCGTGTAATACAATGATTCGGCTACTTTTATCTTCTGGAAGTGTTTTTACACTTGATGGTTTACTATCACATCAATAAGAGGAAAAATCCTAACACATCTATAAAAAAATGTATCAAAGTCAACATACCGTAAATTAATAATATATATATTTTGGATTTCTAGAAAAATCTATGACTTAATTAAATTGAAATATCTTCTTTGATGTCCCATTGGGTAAAAGTTAGAGAAACTGATGATAACACTTCTTCTTTGACCTTAAATATGTTGATTAATCAGAATTGTCACAAGTGTGTCACCTCTACAGATTTAGATCTTGTATTGAAGTAGATTTACTTTCATTTAAGGCTAAAAAGGTTAGGGACTTTTTCTTTTCTGGCTGAGATTCCTCTTGGCTTTAATTACAGCTGTAGCACCTTGTCATCAGCCTTTCCTTCCCCCCTACCTCTGCACCTAATGTTACTCCATGCCAGTGATAGTTCTACTATGCTGACCACATTGAAGGAGCCAGTCTATGAAGAAAACGGAGTGTTGTTACAGCGGTAGCTGTGAAATCCCCTGCTAAAGATTCCCTAGAGTTCTTATGTTGTACTTTTCCCCACCCTATATCTTACCTTCCTTGTGTTGTTTTTATTGTAGTAGTGGGACTAATGTTTTGCTGGCCTACACACTACCCAGGGTAAGGTCAGGGTCAGCTAGGGCTTGGGCATGTGATGACAATGGAAGGAAGGACCATATAGAGAATGTTAGGGAGCAAGGATTCAGCCTCAAGTATGTGTTAGGAGGTGACCCCGGCCCCCAATTCCCTTACTAATCTATTGAACCCTAAAATAGAGGAAAAACAGAGGAGACAGGCGCGGCGTCTATCCAAGAGTGGCTATTTTCAACAAGACTAAGACAGTTCTCTGTCGAAACGCGTCGGTGTTAGCACATACTGCCTGTATTAGATGGATGGGTTCATGTTTGAATAAATCCTCATAATTGCAAGTTTATGAGTGCTGGATTTTTCTAAATTATTATTGGTGATTGCCGGTCCAGAGACCAGGACTGTATCCGTGCACCATTTCCTTGTACTGGAGTACTACTATTTCAACTGGGTGAGCTGAACTTTCCTTCTACCTTTCCCCTGCTACCATTACCAATGGAATGGAAGGACCCATATAAGATGTTAGGGAGCACAGGATTGAGCCTCAAGTATGTTAGGAGGTGACCCCGGCCCCATTTCCCTTACAAATCTATTGAACCCCTAAAATAGAGGAAAAAAGAGGAGACAGGCGTGGCGTCTATCCAAGAGTGGCTATTTTCAACAATATAATAATAATTGGATATATACACTCATCCAGGTGAATGAACATTCTCTTGGTAAAAATGACATTTATAAGGAAGTGATGGAAATGATCCCAGACAAAAGATTGGTGGTGCTCCCAGGAGACTCCAATTTAGTAAATGGCTCCTGAAGTGCACAATTTTTGTCTGGCAATGTTTCCTTCATCTCCTTTCCCTTATGCTAGGATTATCCATTTACATCTTTCCTGGTGTTGCCCTCTGTGTTGCACCACATGCCAGTTGTTCCCTCTTCCGAATGTGAAAAGCACTGTACTTCCAGGACCTACCACCATGTGACTCAGCCTGAGTCACATGGTGGTGGGTCCTGGAAGTACTCATACTACTCACAGACAGGTCCTACCGGTGCTCAGAAGTGAAGACAACACCAGAGCTCACCGTAGGATTGTGAGGAGGGTAAGAAAGTGTGTTGTGTGTCTTGCAAGTCTGTTTGCCTGTCTGTGTCGCCCCAATAAAGGAGCAAAAAGCAGCACAAACATATGATGCGTTTGCAATGCTTTTTTGCCAAAAGACGTTTGTTTTTGGCACAGATTAACAAAAAACAGAGCACAAACATTCTGTTTGAACTTAGCTTTTTACTCAGATCACTGCTCACATCTCCGGGTCCACCGCTCCTCATTGTCACCCATATGGTCCTTGTAGCAACATCTGATCCCTGACGTTTGTGCTGAAAATCCCCAATCCTCTAACACCAAGCTCGGACGTCCTGCTGTGATGAAGCTTGAGAGGTTCTACAAAAAGTCATGATGTCCTTATGTCACGAGTGCGACCTTACGCTTTCATGTACATAACCATCCTGAATTCAGCACAAGTGGTGGGGATCAAAGGTACAACAAAAGTGAAAGGGTGATGGGGAGGAGCAGAGAGGCCCAAAGGTGAGTATAAGGATTGTCTTTAACCTTTTTATAACCCTTTATGGTCCAGAAAAATGGTGGAAGCAAATTACAAAAAAAATCCGATTTTGGTGAACGCAGATTTTTGTATAATTCGGGAAGGATTCCATTCCAATTTATCGGTCTTCTCTAATTATGAGATTCTGAAAATTACTTTATTAGGGAATTTTTTTTAAATTCCAGTACAAAAAATTGCATATATGTGGCTTCCAAATCTAAGCTTTTTCCTTGTTGCTTTCGCTCATTTGGTATGAAAGCGGATAAAAGGAAGTGATTGTACTCGGGGCTCACGTGATGTCACAATGTCACATGAGTTCCAAACAGCGATTGCCTACTGCACGAGAACGGTGGCGGTAGAGGCGGTGAGTGCAGGGTTTATTATTTTAACAGTCGGATACAAATCGATTAAGAAGGGGTCCTAGTGGTCGACAAACCTTTAACTTTCCAATTTTAACAAAAATTTTGTAAAAAAAATAAAGTTGAATTATATTCTATAACTCGATGAAACTATGTTGCATAGAACTCTACCCAAGAATGAAAACTTTGTTTCACACACACAAGAATCATAGTCACCTGAAAAGAGAGTCAACAAGAAAGCAAAGAACACTACATGGAGAAACTTGGAACTCAGCTGTGAGTTTCCCAGATTTTTTTCCTCCCCATCCATTTTATTCAAGTTATTATAGAATGAAATTGAGACATTCAGAGTAACTGAGGTGACCTCTCAAGGTCAAACAGAGCCGCTCTTTGACTCAAAGTAGAGTCAATTTAGAAGCAAAATCTGAAATTACTAGGTTACTCCAAGAAAAGATTCATATGACAGAAAGTTTCGCGTTGATGTCTCCACCATAAATCATTGTGACAGAGCACTTAATGTATTTTTTATTTATTTATCCTCCAGCTGTAGAAGCTATAAGTTTATATCAGACTCATTTGCTGCCTAAACCGGAGCTGTAATGAGTGCACAGTAGGGATCCTGCCATTAGGGACCTGGTCAACAATGGGGGCCTTCTGCAAAGTCACTACTGGTAGAGACAACTATACAATCAGAATAGAAAAAAAAAGATTGTATCTTTACTAATTATTAGACTGAAAGGACACTAGTATTTTTAGCAAGCCTTTATTTTAGAGATACTGTGTTCAGAAACCTGCTACATAGGAGGCTAGCCAACTAAGCTTTGGGGGCCCTAAAGTGATAGCTCAGATACATAATGGTCATTATCAAGGGGATCAATCACAGTGTCACGCTCACATGGGCTGGGAAAACACAATATCAGTGTTGCCGTACCTGCACCCAACGGCTACTGTACATACCAGTACTCCTACTGCACATTCCTAAAGGCACCTGCACAGATAGGAATATTCCTAACTGCAGGACTAGGAGATGACTGCTCAGGCCTAGTTTCCTAATCGGCCATCGAGAGTTTCATGTGACTCCTCAGCAGCCAACGAAGAGGTTACTAAACACAACAACTGCAACTGGTCAAGCATAAAGAGAAAGACTATACAGCCTTGACTGTTAGGAGGTAGGGACAGTATGTACCTGAACTTTGCCTCAAGTTAAGGTTTAGTCAATGTCCCAAGATTACCACTGAAGTTGAGGATGCCTGGGTCTCAAGTCTTGCTATGCTTCTTGATATGACTCACCTAGATTGTCCTCCCTCTCCTCTAAGAGAGTGAAGGAATAGGAATAAAGGGAACTCAGGCATGGCAAAGGTATAAAAAAATCTCAAGTATTTCTCAACTTCTGTGACACAGGAACAAGCTCAATCACCAAGGGCTGAAAACAAATTCTATATCCAGCATGGAGTGAGGTCAGAGATAAAGATATACCAGAAGGGAAGGGTAATCACAAGCTACAGCTGAAATGAAGGCTTAGAGAATGCTCAGCCATCAGTGAAAAGGTCCTTAACCCTTTCAGCATAGAAGAGAAAGCACATCAGTAAAACAATAATCAAATGAGCTCTACAGGAGATCTTTGATTAAAATGAGAAATAATTTTATCTTGAGTTGTTCTGTTATCTTGAGATGTGCAGAGACCCTGCGGGTCCTTTTACTGCAATGTATGCTGTCGGTCAAACAGAGGCATACCCGTGACTTACATCATGTATCGCTATAGCAAGCACACAATGTCAGCTACTGGACACTATGGCAGCTACAAGGGAAGACACTGTGACGTAGGAGGGGGGAAGGTAAGTAAAATGTTTTGAGAGGTTTTTTATGCATTAGACGCAGAAGGATGACTATATATACCAGGAAGGGGCCCAGAATAGGACAGTATATACCAGGATCCAGGATAGGAGACAGATATACAGGAAGGAGCCAACGGATAAAGGACATATATACCAGAACTGGGGACATATATAGTAGGATGGAGATATATTTACTAGAAAGAGGAGCTTAATGGCCAGGATAAGGGTTATATTTACAGTATGAGGGACATATATACCAGATAAGGACATGTACATCTGGAAGGGGCCCAGGATAAGGACATATATACTACGATGATGCACATATCAGATTAGAGGAAATATGTACCAGAATAGAGACATATATACCAGGATGAGATCACATATAAAAGGAAAGGACAAGAATACTTGGGAGGGGTCCATGATAAGGTCATATATTCCTGGAAGCGGAACAAATACACCAAGATGGGGGATATATATACCAGTATAGGGGACAGATTTACTACCACATGAACATATAAACCATATATACCATGAAGGGGGCTCAGGAAAAAGATATACTGTATATGCCAGGATAAGGGACATATTTACCAGGATGGGAGCCATTTTTACTAAGAAGGGGCCCAGGATTAGGTACAAGTAGACTAGGATGGGGGGTCATATATACCAGGATGGGGTATATATTTACTAGGAAGGAGCCCAGGATGGGGGACATATATAACAGGATTGGGGCATATATACCAGGAAGGAGCCCAGAATGGGAGACATATGGACCGAGATGGAGAACATATTACAGGAAGAGGCCCTGGATGGGGGGACATGTAGACTAGGATCAGGATGAAAAAAGGTAATAGGGAGTGTGAACCTGCTATTCAGCTATCTGTGTGCCAGTAATGGAAAGGCTCACCTATTAAGTCCCGCAAACACGGCACAACGCTAGTGTAAAACATGGGAGGTTGACTGCAGCATTTGTTGACGAACTCACAGAGGGATTGAAGAACTTGACAAATTCCAAGAAAGAAGACAACTTGATAAACTGTTGTATACACAGATTAAATTAAAAGCAAAAATGTATGAACATATTTACCATGTTGGGAGACATATAGACCCAGTACGGGACATATTTACCAGGAAGGGTCCCAGCATGGGGGATTTTAGTAGAGGATTGGAGACGTATTGGCCAGAAAAGGGCCCAGGATTAGGGATATAATGACATTAATACAATAGTACATTATTAGTAGTACATAATACATTAGCAGACTGGATTGGGGGCATATCTATCAGTATGGGGGACATATTTACCAGGAAGGGTCCAAGGATGGGGGACTTTAGTAGAGGATTGGGGGCATTGCTACATAAAGATTTAAAACATTACATAGGTTAATACATCTGACCAACATGCCAGGGGGCAAGTACAAAGGGTTCATAATACAACTCTAGTTTTGCCAATGGTCATAGGTGTCAGCTACAAGCCTCTCATTGGGTCAGGGCAGTCAGCTATGGGGCTTGGGTACTGAAATAAGTATTCATGTGTTAGATTGGACTGGCATTGGTTCTGACCTCACCACTTTGAGAAAGATATTGGCAGAAATGTGCAATGTATCCCAACTATTTAACTATAGGGCGTCATAAAACTTCTAATGGTTTCCTTGACTCGAACTATGGTGATCTTTTTCTTATTAGCGTTTCTTTACTTTCTAAAAATAAAAAAATATATTTTAGGTACAAATCCCATCATTTGTGTTTGCGAATTACCCTTTACGCAGAGCAGCCATCATTACATGGACCCCCCTCCTCCAACAGAACATGGTCATTATCATTTCCAATTGGAATTAAGCTTTGGGTTATGATGCCATACGTTGGCAATTTGCTTTTCCATATAAAACTACATTATGGTTTAATACATCCCATAGTCTTGATGTCTAACATTTAGTAGATGGAATATGGAGCTGTTAATTGAATTATCCTGAGGAAATTTACAAGTAGTAAGAGATAAGCAACTAATAGCGAGTTCATATGGATGGTTATGAGCAGCCGTAATGATATACATTACATTATTATGTGGTGTAAACTGCAGAAATAAAAGCTTTCAGCATTGAGGTCAAATGAAGGGGGTGGTTATATCAAAGAAGAAGGTTTCCTGTTTGTATATTGTCTTCAGGTACCAATTACACGTTTCTGAGCTAAGGGAAAATCGACTGCTTGCAATATGCTGATGCAGTCGAAATCGGGATCAACTGGAACTACAGTACTACTACGGTGGATAATAGAAAAAATTGGAGTCCGACTCAACAGGACTGGATTATCTTTACTTTTTATTTATCAAATGAAACTATAGTGCATTTCGACTGTATTAAGCAGTCTTACTCATAATTTATGAGTAATGAGTAAGGCTGCTTTCACATCAGCGGTTTTTGCCGATCGCGGCAGATGCGGTGAAAAAAACGCATCTGCCACGATTAACGCATAACCGCTGCACTTGCGGCACAGTTGCGACAAGCCCCATGCAATGTCTATGGGGCTTGTGGTAAGTGTGCGGCAGGTGCGGCAAGTGTGGTCTTGGCACTTGCGGCAGGTGCGGCCGCGAAAAAAAACGCGGTCAGCCGCGTTTTTTTTTGCAGCCACACCTGCGGCAAGTGTCGATACCGCACGTGCCGCACCTGCCACAAGCCCCCATAGACATTGTATGGGGCTTGCCGCAACCGTGCCGCAAGTGCAGCCGTTATGCGGTAATCGCGGCAGATGCGGTTTTTTTCACCACATCTGCCGCGAACGGCAAAAACCGCTGATGTGAAAGTACCCTAAGACTGCTAAATGCAGTCGAAACGCATCGACTGGGTCATGTTGACCATGAAAATTTTTCTCTTGTATGCACTATATTTTCTATTGATAAATAAAAAGAAAAGTAAATTCTAGTCCTGTTGTGCCGGACTTCAATTTTTTCTATTATCCTTTGATGTGAGGCCAGGGCGAGGTCGGTGTCTGAGCTCCAGGTGGATGAGCATAGAGCAACTGGGTGAGCTGGAATCAAGTTTCTATAAATACTATGGTGGATGTTATAATGGATTTGCAGCGGGTGAAATAAGTATTGAACACGTTACCAATTTTTTAAGTAAATACCGTATTTTTTTTGGGTTATAGAGCACACTTTTTCCCCCTCATTGGGTGCGTCCTATCAACCAAATGTTGTGTTTAAAAAAAATACCAAGTGAGGGTTGCGGTGGTGAAGTGGAGATGTAGGAGGCAGGGAGGCAGGTATGCAGGGTCCACAGAGGGTGAGGGCAAAGGTGCGGGGCCGGAGCTGCAGGGATGTTGCGGCGGTGTATGGTGGAGGTCACCATTTTCCATTGCTGGGTTCAGGATGGTGGGCCATTAACTGGAATAAGGGGCCATGTACCAGGATAGGGAATATATATACCTGGATAAGGGGAGCATGTACAAGGATGGGTGATATTTATATACCAGTATGGCCATGTACAAGAATGGGCAGCCATGTACCAGGATGAGGGATATATATACCTGGATAAGGTGCCATGTACAAGGATGGGTGATATATATACCAGTATGAGTGGCCATGTACAAGAAAGGGGAGCCATGTACCCGGATGGGGATATATATATACCTGGATAAGAGGGCCATGTACAAGTATGGATGAGATATATATATACCAGTAAGTGTTTGGTATCATTATCTTGCTGAAATGTTCACCCTCGTTTCATCTTCATCATCCTGGTAGGTGGTGGCAAGTTTTTATCTAGCATGTCTCAGTACATTTGTCCATTCACCCGTCTTTCAATTATATGAAGTTTGCTAGTGCCATATGCTAAAAAAGAGCTCCACACCATGATGTTCCCACCGCCACACTTTACTGTCGGTATGGTGTTTTTGGAGATCTCTCCTGTTAATCCCTCGGCAGCATAGAGGAACCGCAAATGTATTCCCTCTTTGCATTTCTTCGGTTCTTGGAACCCAAAGATCTTCAGATTGTCTATCATACAACATTTGTTTTGTATTTTTACACAGCTTAACCTGGTGAGCACATCCATGCATACTCACCCCATTATTACCTGTATGAGACCCTATTATGCTGCTTTCCTTCTAGTTTTCTTATACGGTATTTGCCCGCTGTCAAGGCACGTGGAAAGGAAATGTGCAATAAAGGAACGGTGATATGGTGGAGACCATTTGTTGCCATAGGACAGACTGGCATCCAAAGATGATATTGTGCTGGTCAAGTCCAGACACATGATGGCATCCATTTCCCAAATCAGTTTTTCAATTCTTGGAGGAAGCATATTTATACCATTTTCTGTATCACACATTT
Source organism: Allobates femoralis (assembly GCA_033576535.1). Taxonomy (NCBI): domain Eukaryota; kingdom Metazoa; phylum Chordata; class Amphibia; order Anura; family Aromobatidae; genus Allobates; species Allobates femoralis. The sequence goes on along the minus strand of JARQOC010000002.1, from coordinate 707,953,441 downwards.
CTACACTTCTATCTATGTCAATAATAATTGTGGAATGGAAACAGATTTACCTTAAAAGATGTTTTTATTTCACAGAAATATTTACAGAGTGAGTTATGACAAGTTACATTGCTGGATCTGGATGTGTGATCACGAATAATGACAAGTATAGTTAGCAGCTTTTATCCAAACAGAAGGATCATTTTGTCAAATCAGATCCTGTTCTTGAAAGCACCTCTCTACAATAAATCTGGATGGAGGGACGTTATTGATACATAAAGGCTGGAAATGGATTTCCGTCTTTGTTCATTTGCATCAGGGAATTATGGCAAACAATGCAGATTTACAAGATGTTAATTTTATTTACTTTTAAGACTCCAAAAGTATAAAAACCACTTGTTACTTTAATGCATCCATGTAAAAATGTTTGCAATTGAATTTTGTTAAATACTTTGACACCTTTAGCTTCTGCATCCTCTATGCTCTACTGTACATAGCTCTTTGGCTTCTGTATCCTCTATTCTCCACTGTACATAACTTGACTGCAGAATGGATAAATGGTGAATCTGTCAGAGAGGTCTGATGGTACCTTTACACTCCGCAACAGGATGGTGGCAACAACCGGGTGCTTCACGTGCACGAGCACGCACAAACGGTTGCCAACAGTAAACGCACCACCTTTACACGCCGCAACAAGGTGCGCTATGGTAGGTTACATCTATCTCTGGATACACCACCGGGTGTCACAAGTTACCTTCTGTAGCTTACCTTACCTCATTTACACGCCGCAATAACAAGGTAATAAGGGCGGGACAAAGGCAGCAGGGACAACACATAGGCGTGCCACAATTGTGGATTACGAGAATTCCGTGCGCTGATAGGACAAAGCAATAACATCATGATTGGCCAGCCAGCACAGGAGGCAGACTAATACATGACGCTCGAGCAATTGTGTAGTGTGAGTGGTCAGCTCCTTAAATATGCCGCCCTATGCAGCGACAACCAATCGTAACGCAGGAGCTACCTCCAATGAGCGCTGAAGGGGGGTGGTTTCGCGGAGGCTGTGTTACGCCCCGAGGAGTTATCTAGGCGACGAATAAACCTTACCCTACCATATTTACACGCCGATACAGCCCGATACAGCCCGCAACCATCGCCTAGAAATCCACCTGTTTTAGGGCTCTGCTCTGAAACAGGTGCCTCAAGTGACGGGTGGCAACAACCGTCTTTACATGCCGCAACAGCGGGTTGATTTGGCGGTGCAAGATACATTTCTCTCATGTACCCAGTTGTTGCCACCATCCTGTTGCGGCGTGTAAAGGTACCATCAGAGTTGAGTATTTTGAGAAACTTTGTTATAATCATAAATCAGCTCACTGACAGGTTCAATTAACTCATCGTGCAACGAGATATGGTATGTACAGTGAAGACTGGAGGCTGCAGAAAGCAAAGTTTTCAAAATTTATAAAGAAACCCTATAGAAAAAAAAACATTTTTGGCTGAAAGTGTCCACACCCTTTAATGCTTTATATTTATAACTTACAGGGATTACGACTTGTTTCCAATCGCAGTGCCATCTGCATTTGTGCTACAAATATGTAATACTGGATGCAGAAACTGGACTAAAGTGGAGCTGTCCTAGGTAAAAAGATCAAGCCACCTTCTTCCTATCTCATGTCACCCCTTTAATTTTTCCTCCTTTTGGTTCTGCAATATGAAAGTAGCATTACCGATTATGGTGGATGTATTGAATGCAGTGCAGGATGGCAGGGTAGAGGAAAATCCTAAATGGTGATGGATAGGCACAAGCATATAAGTGGAACTAAATTCTATTTTATGATTTATAGGAAGAGATGGCAATTCATACCAATCGATATAAAAATCCAAAGTGCTTGTTTATTAATCCATATTTAAATTATGGAATACAGCCACATTAGGCAAAGACGACTGACGTTTCTGGCGCTATTGCACCCTTAATCATAGAATTCTACTTAAATTTTATGAAAATTTGCTGTGGGACACAATGCCCTAAAATGGGAGCTGAGGGATATAAAATGAGGCCTACTTCTATCACCAGGAATTCTGTAGGACTTCAGTTTAGGAGCCATGGTTCCAGCTGGAGGATTTGAGAACTGCTCTGTTGTCCTACATTAAGACCACAAGCTCATTTGGAGAACCCAGGTTGGGACAATTTGGTCACCTGGCCACATACCTTGCTTTGCTCCAGCAACTTCCTAAACTTGACGCTATGTCCTCTCAGTGGGTGCTCGCCAAAAGCCGAGTGCTGGCTGCTGTGGTAGTTGGCTCTGGGTGGCTCAAGATCATGGAGAGTCTAATCTCTTGTGAGTCAGCTCAACTGTCACATTCACTTTCACCATTTTTTGTCCTTCCCGGGACTGTACTATATGCTGTTGAGTGTTGGTGACCCAATAAAGTCTTACTAGAGTGTGGTAGCCTCACCTTGTGTTGTCTGAGTAGTGTTTTACCCACGGGGAAGGAGTTTGGGTGTTCACTGAGATGAGCCCGCTGTTCATGTGGTCGAAAGCACCCACTGACCCTCATATCTCCACATTTGCTTTCACCTAAATGCAGATTTTTGTAAAGCACTTCCACACAGACTTTTCCCAACCATAAAACAAAACCAAAGGGTTAAAAACAAAAAATATATTTTACACGCCTTAAAGCACACCTCTCCACTACTCATCACCACCTGTCCTAACCAGATCCATTGATCCCCTGCCGCGTATGCTCGAATATCCAGACCTCTCATGCTGAGCTGGGAAGACCCGGAAGGGTGCGAGGAAGGACATGGACCACGGTGTGTTGTCATAACGACATTACAAATCCCCCCAAAAAATAAATCTATGAAAAGTGCTTTTATTGTGCAAAATAACTACAATAGTAAAAAAAAACTATATACTTACATTGATCGAAAGACCCTCAGTAATGTTTTATGTATGATGTGCAGTGGATTCGTACAAAACTAAATGAAAACTAAAATGTTCAAAAAACATCCAGAAAATTAAACATAAAATATTTCAGATATAAAAAATTCTACCATTGGAAAACAGCTTCACCTACAAAATACAAGAAAAAAATTAATAACTTATGATAAAAAGCCCAACTAGGTGGCATGGAGAACAAATACACAACAATAGATATTTCTATATACATATATATGATTTACCAACACTGACTCATGTCACGGCTTTAATGTAAGGTACTAATAAATTATACATGCTCTCGATGGGCACATTTCTTTTAAATTAGGCCCTGCAGAATGAATTTTTCATTAGATCTCTACATTGTAACAAACATATTGGCCTTATTGAGGTCCAGAGTGTATGGAATTGTACAACGGTCTTGATATTCGTCATCAAGTTACTGTTGCATGGTGTTTTGTTGATTTTTTTTAATTTCAATGAAAATAATTGTCCCCAGGATCACAAAGTAGAAAACGTGGCAAAATCAGGAGAATTAATGCAAACCGAAACTATTTGATTTAAAGGGAGCTCTATAACACCATACCTCGTTCACTAATTTACTATCAAAAAGGTTTCCACAAAGCTCCCCTGTCATAATCCACAATCCCTGAACACAGCTCTGTTGACTGTGAATAGCAGTAAAGTACAGATGTTCACAGGCACCAGGTAGTGACCGCAAATCTCATCAAAGCCGCTGGTTCAACACTGCGACACTCATAGTTGTCATCACTAACTGGTGCAAGTACGTGTCTGTACTTTACTGCTGTTCATAGTCGCTAGATCTGCAATCAGGAATCGTAGATTATGACAGGGGAACTTTGTAGAAACAGTTTAGATAATAAATTAGTGAACGAGGTATAGTGTTGGGGAGTCTTTATTCAAATAAACTGTTTTTTCCTGTATGTGTATTTTTTATGGATTACTGTTTTAGTAATGTGGGTGTCTGAATAGACACCTCTCCAATTACTAACCCCTGGGTTACCATACCATGCCCAATACCACCATACAGCATACCATACCCAATACCACCAATTACTATCCCCTGGATTTGATGCCAGCTGGCATTACACAGCTGACATAAACCCACAAAAAAATTATTCCGATCATCACCGCACGAGGGCAATTAAAATAGCAGGGCAAAGTGCTAGAATTAAAGCATCTAATGTAGTGCCAAATCAGGGGTAGCTACTGCCTGATATTTTTAAGTTAGGAAGGGCCACAGAATAGTGGACCTTCCCAGCCTGATAATATCATCCCACAGCTGTCTAATTTACCTTGGCTGGTTATCAAAAATAGGGATACCCGTTGTTGTGTTTTAAATGATTTACATAATTAGTTCCCAGCAGTGACCTGGGAGTGAGAGATACATGATCACTGATTCCATTCATTCCAGTGATTTTCCACCTCCCCCCCCACACACACATACACACCAGCCCTCCTGGTAGGGTTTCCCAGAAAAATGCTTGAGTTTCTCATTGACTTCCATTACACTCATTACCGAAGTCGAGCCCGTCCAAGTGTCTGAACTGCTCAGTTTTAGTACTGAGTCCCCGAGCACTTTACTGGTCGTTCATGAACAGGGGCTGGCTGGCCCAGGGGGCAGAGAGGCAGATGCCCCCCAGGCCAGTGGTCAAGTAGCAATTTTGGGGCTGCCCGGCCATCTGTCATGTTGGTCTGGGAGACGGCTCTGCCACTAAAGCTCACTGCTCGTGGGCCACTGCTGTGTGCTTGCCCCCCAGGTTGAAATTTGCCAGCCAGCCCCTGAACATCACTATATGTAACACAGAAAACCATAGGTCATTTTCTGATCAGAGCTTCCACTTAAGCTTTTCACGTCATCAATGGCAAATCTCCTGTATTAGTAGATGCTATATAACTGGTGATCAGTGCTGAAGCCATCACACATTTCACTTCAACGCTCTCTCTTAACGAGAACGCTTTAAGAGGGATGTTAATACAATTAGAGATGATTAAGCTCGATCCCTAAATAAACTGCAGGCGCGGTAAAATGATTCTGCTCCGTAGGTCAAACTTACTTTCACAGTCGTTGCTTTTTAATCAATAAAGTAGCATCTCACCAGCACGTGTAATTTTTCCTCTTTAGCATTCGTTTAGCTCAGTAAAGTATTTTCTCCCCGTTAATTAATGACAGCTAATTTTTTTGAAAATTAAGTCTTAAATGATGCAGAAATTTTTCATTATTTTGCTTTGTTTTTTTTTTATTTTTTATAAAAACAGAAATATAATCTATCTCTATGCATTGAATAGTTTCTCTGTATGGAAATTAAATAAGTGACCCCAAAAGTTCAAAATAAAGTTGACCTTGGATCAGTGTGAGTCCACATCAGATCAGTAAAGTCCAGTGATTTGAACAACTATGTACAAGGCACGGTCACCAATGTTTGATGAGCCATAACCAGTAGATGCAAAAAAATATTAAACTTGTGTGGTTTTTTCATGTAGGGACTCGAGTCATGAGCAAATTAAGAATGGTGTGATCAAAGAAAAACATCCAGAGAAAGATCATATACAGGTCTTCACATAAATGGTGCCATGACACAATGAGTGACAGTTTGCTGCACAATGGTGTCAGGGCCGTGCTGAGCTGTCAGTTAGGTGAGTGACAGCTCAGTCATCTAATCTAGTGCTGGGGTGCTCTGAGTGGTCAGGGGTCAGGGTGTTGATTGAAAGCTCAGCCTTCCAATATGAGACTGGGAGGTGCAGTGCATCTTCAGGTGTTCCATCTTCTCTGTGATTGCAAAGCTACTAAAGGGCCCGTTATATGCAGCGATATCGTTAACGATATCGCTGCAATGTCACTGCTTTTGTGACGTTGAAGCGACCTTGTAGCGATGTTGCTGCATATGACATGCCACAACGAGCAGCAATCAGCTCGCTGATCGTTGCAGAATGGCTGGGACCATTTTTCAATTGTTGGTCTGCAGCTGTCACACATGCATCGGCAACGACTAACGATCCCCAGTCTGCGCCCGAGACCCTGAACGGTCATAGCGACTGTCGGGTGTTGGGCACAGACTGGGTAATCGCTGCTGAGTCTGCCTGTGTGACAGCTCAGCAGTGATCAGATAGCGATGTGCCAATGATCCATATCGTTGGTCGGGTCGCTGGCACATCGCTACGTGTAACCCGGCCTTTAGTTGAGCAGATCACTGCCAGTTGCAGCATTTTGTCATTGGTGCTTGTTGGCTTAGTTTATCTGTGCTTTGTGTACTGACCTATTGTTGCCTGACCTTGGACCTCTGTGGCCACACTGTTTGCTTTGTCCCTTTGATTTGATCCACTATCTCCCTAGTATTCTGAACCCGGACCGTGAGCTGATGACTATTTTCTAATCTCTTAGTTCACAACATGCTCTCTTGGTATCTAAAACTCGAACTTTTGAATACACTGCCTCACGGCTTATCCATGCAGTGACTACTGTCACAAAGGGTTCACCTGAGAATGTACAAAATCATTCTGAAGAACAGGAGATGGTAATTTAAAGGGAAATTGTCATGTTGAAAATGGTGCACAAATTTCTGGAACGAAAGCACACACAAAAGAGTATCTAATTTGAATAATAAACCAGTAGGATCAATCCAGAAAGGCTCACCTTTTTTGGCTGAGAGAAGTCACCACCACTGTATAAGCTAATAAAGACAGCTGCAGTGGACCCATGCAAACAAAAGTAGATCAGAGGATGAAAGAATATGCTGTCAATGAAGGATTAGTCAACGAGATCCGTATGGATCATAAACGATTTATTTGTCAACGCATTTCAAAGCCACCCGGGGCTTCTTCCTAAGGACAAATGCTGCCATGAAAAAGAAGCCCATGGTGGCTTTGAAATGTGTTGACAAATAAATTGTTCATGATCCATACGGACCTCGGTGATTGATCCTACATTGACTGCAGCAAGGCATTATAACCTTTTATCCTTTGATCTACTTCTATGTTGAAAATGGTATCTGATTTGGTTGCAGGATGATGTAGAGTTGGAGGAGTTGTTCAGATTGATATACAAATTTTTTAAGAAATGTTTTTATTGATTGAACTACTTGGTGTTTGTGTTATGAGGCCAGTGGGTGGTCCTACTAGTGATTGACAATCTTCCCTGTATGATGAGCATGCAGAAATAACTGTCAATCTTTTTGTAAGACCGCCTACTGAACTCTAGGAACACCAGGGTTTTAACGAACAAAATACAAGTTATACTGAATCCTAGAAACTGATCTGTAGATCTGACTGTATTGGACAACACTACGGATAGAACAAAAGTGTAGCCATATAAAATATTGACGTCCAACAAATATGGTTGAACCCATAACTTGTTCATTAGCATACATGGGCTGCAACAGGAAATGAGCAGCTTGAAAATCATTGTGGTCTAATAAAAAAAGAAAGTCACCACTCTAGTGGGCAAAATGGCAAAAGAAATTGCATCACTGTGCACACTAATGGACACAGACAGAAAAGGGCCCATGTACAGGAGCAATATATGGGCCCTTTGACATCCAGTAGCTTAACATAATGCACAACTTCAACTCATTTGGAGGTAGAAATGGGCCCGGCACCTCTTGGGCCTCTCTGTTCCTGCTCAGGTTGTACCAATGATATGTTCTCCTCTTAGGCTAGGGTCACACTTGCAGATTTCACATGCATTTTTTACACTTTGTGAAAACGCATGCAAAACCGCATCCGTAGGCCCCCATGCAAAAAACGCGTGCCCCAATAGCAAAAACGCATGTTAAATGTACCATACGTTTTTGGAATGCGTTTTTGGCTCAGCACAAAAAATACTGCAAGCAGCATTTTTTGGTGCTTTTTCAATAACACATGCGTTTTTTTAACATAGGGCCCTATGGGAAACGCATGCGTTTTTATATGGCACTAAATGGTACATGCATTTTTGCATGAGTTTTTTGAGGGTGCTCGACACCTAAGGCTAGGGTCACACTTCTGTTTTTTTTTTTAAAACCTGATCCGGTTTGAGCTTGATCTACTGTACAAGCCTTCAGAATCTCAGGCAGTGTACATACTATACGTAAGGTACATATAGTATGTGCGCAGCTGTCAGTGAAGCCGCTGGCTTCATTCATAAAATTGTACAGAGCCAACAGGAGCTCGTTTACTGTACAGGAGATAATAACTCATTATATGCACAGCTGAGTAGGTAGAATGTCTCTAGGAGGGGTGGGCACCCCCTAGAGACATGTTTAACACAATTATTATGAATATTTTATCTGTAATAACAGATTTTATAGTTTGCTCATCCCCGCGGCAGCAGGGATGAGCAAACTATACAGTTACCGCATTGCTCCAGATTACACATCCGGAGCAATCCGGTAACCGCATTGCGGTTTACCACACACATTTAGCAAATAGCAAAATGTGTGTGATGGCAATTGCGGTTACCGCATCCAAATCTGGATGCGGTAACCACAATTACTATTCTGAATGTGACCCTAGCCTAAGAGCAAGGCTACCTAAAACATGCAAGAAATCGCATGCCAAGTGTGACCCTAGCCTAACTGAGCCTTTGAAAAATATTTCCTGGGCAGATGACTTTATGTTTTTGTTGCAACATGATGATGGGAGTGACAGATTTGGGCAAAAGCAGCATAAGTTAAGTCTAATGACTGTGGAAAAGTGCAGGATTGTCATGCAAACGTGGGTTGGTCTGATACCTGTGAATGGATGTCTGGATGGTAGGGCTAACCTAAGGATTGTGACTGGCCAAGTTCAGCACATTACCCTTTTGTAGAAGGACAATGCACCATGACACAATGGTTGTTTAGGTATAGATAGTAAGTTTCCTTTGCCTTTACAGTACTCAGATCAAAGTAACATAGGACATCTTCAGGCAAGTGAATACAGAAACAGTGAGAAGCTATTGTGTCCGCATGAGCCAATATTCCTGCAAAACTACTTCAACACCTAGGTCCTGATTTATTTTTGCAGTTATACCTTTTTTGGTCTGCATTTTGGTGTATTTTATGCCTTTTCTTTTTTTTGAAGCTTGATTGTTCTTTTAACTTCTTTTAGTCTATAATATGTGTGCGCCTGTTTGTTGCTTTCTTTTTTTCATCTCTGTGAAAAGGATTTGGGGTTTTCAGAAAATTTTACTCAAACGTATTGCCGTCTCTCATTTAGAGACATTTCAAATATGCCTGAATTTTGTTTTAAATTAAAAAACCTGACGGCACGGCCTTAAAAAAAGGTGTAAACAGGTGCAAACTGAACATGAACTCTGAAACGCTAAGGTAGGGGTGGGAAACCTTTTCTGCCGGGGACCATTTGGAAATTTCTACCATCCTTTGGGGGCTGCACAAAATATCAACTTGAAAATTAACCTGCTATATTTGGTTAAACAATCAACTCCCCCTACTGGGGTGGCTGGAGCTGATTCTCCTTGACGTGGCTGTGATGTTAGGTAATATTGATCATGTTGCTTTACAACTGTTTTTCCAGGTTTGCTTAGGGCCATAAATATCACAGGAGAGGCTGGGAGCATATATGTCACTGCAGAGCTGAGGCTGCGGCATAGAGATAAATGGGGAACTGGATTTAAAAGGCAGCCAGTCGGCAAAACCGTCTGCCAGCCCAATACCTTGGTCCCAAGGAATCTGCCCGAGGGCCGCAAAAAAGGTTATCGAGGGCCGCATGCCCTGGGGCCTGAGGTCCCCACTCCTGCGCTAAATTATGCAAACAGTGAATATAGAGATTTAGACATGTGAGGCGACCCCAAGCCGTGGGGTACTCAGGCATTGGATCGCTCCTGCTGTCACTGGGGAGTCATGGGGGTCATGCCCCGGTCCTGTGGCCTTGGCGTCAGTTGAAAAAGGGGATATGTACAGGGGAGGTTGTCATGACGCCACCCATAGTATGTGATCAGTGGGAACCACTGCTGCCGTATTCCTGCTGGGTCTGTAATGAGGGGCAGCTTAGATGGTAAGCCCTCCACGGGTAGGGCTGCGTGTCCCCAGGGCAGGTGTAGTGTGGGCTGCGTACTCGGGATGTTGTGGATGCTGCACCAGTTCCATCTCTGCAAATTGCTCCTGCCAGCACACAAGGGGCAGCAGGGATGTCGCTCTGCAGGTGGGGGACTCTGCAGCGGCGTGATAAGGAACAGTCACAGGAACGTTTGAGCTTAGCGGGTACTTTACTTTTCAAGTTCCTAGCAGACAGTTTACAGTTCATAGTTCTCAGTTTTAGTTTTACACCTATCTGGGGACCCGAGTTCTACTACAGCTCAGATGGTTCCTCTGCGTTGCCTCCCTCGAAGTACCTTTGAGGCCCTGCTTGTCTCTCTCTCACTGTCCTCTCTCATGGTTCGGTCTGGCCTTCACGGGCTCTTTAGTGATGATTCCTTCTGCTTCAGGGTCACTAGCCCTAGTACGATGGCTGTGTTCCTACTTCGTGGCGGTAGGTAGGTTGCGGGTCATAGAGTCCCCGCACCACACCAGTGTGTCTTGTGTCTGGGGTCTTAGAGTCTCCTCGGTCACCTCTACAGGGCCAGCTCTCTGGCTTTCCTGGCCTAAATTGTCCAGTCACCCTGGTGTGATTTGGGCTCATTAGGCTCTCTGTGTCTCTGGTTCTCAGTTCTGGGTGTTTCTGCTTGCAGTGCTTCTTTCCTCGCCTCCATCTCTAGAGAAAGCTTTCACGCTTGGGTAACTGCTTCCAAGGTTCTGCGTCCTCCAGGGAACCTCTTCTCCTTGGAATCTGTACCTCCAACTTAGTGTTCTCTTGTTTTTAGTACTGTTCCTCCACCACTTGCCCAGATCAATCCTACTCTCCACCCACACTTTTCTCAACTCCTCCCCACCTTGCCCTACACAGAGTCATTGGATTAGGATCGGAGTGTGTCGGTGTGGGTGTGTTTAAGCCAACCTGTTCCTCGTCTGGCTGCAGTTCACCTGCGGCCGCCCTGGTCGCAGGGGCGCCACACAGCATCACTGCTAAGGAAATAGAGTATGTTTAAAAATTCAGATACTTAGCACATAAAAAAGGCCAGTTTTATGTGAGCCCAGCAGCCAATGTCAAGACGTCTTTGCTGGGTCCCTACTAATGTCTCTATCCGGGTTAACAAACCTTCAATTTAATAAACAAATATTTAAGCAAATGCTGTAAACAATTTAGCGGAACATATAACTTTTTACGCTAAAGATCCAAATAAAGTTAAAGACCCAAAGAAAACAAAGAACATTTTTGATTTTGCAAAAATGTATGAACCATGTGCGCCATTTTGAAGGATTTATAAAAGAAAAAGGTTAATGAATACATGACAAAAAAGAAAGAAAAGTGACCTGAAGTTAGACCCAAATGATTAACTGTGTTCCCAATGATTTGTGTTATCCTTTGTTGGTTCTGTGATCCTGATTAGAGCATGTATTTAGAAGGCAAGAAAACTTGGGAAAAAATACTGATGTATTACACTACACAGAATATATAGCATGTAACAAAATGTGTCATTGGATGCAGCAGGCTCAACTGGCCCACCCATTGGGTGCCTGTGCCGGAATGAGGTCTACACCCTATTATATTAGTAGTAGTTTGTACAAGAGCCTGATTCTCTATTAGGATGAGCGAAGCGGACTTTAAAGCTTGGTGTTTTATGACACAATTAAAAATGTTCAGTGTTTGAGTTGGAGTTCGAGTGCTTTATCTACGCAAGCCACTGGAGTGAGCATCGTTGTGCTCGGGTACCTCGGTGCTCAGCCCTGATGCAGCCACTTGTGTTTTGAATGGCCACACTGGGGGTAAAATCAGTGTTATTGATAGTAGGGTGTATAAAAAATGACACATCCCTTCATCCAAAAGTGCTTGTTTATGGTTGGCTGTTGGTGGCCAGAGAGCCAAACTGCACCAATCAATGACTACTAATGAGGTTTGGGTCAAGTTTGTGTCCAGAAAATAACTTGATAAAAGGTTCAACTGCTGAACCCCAAACCACCTATACATAGGGCCTTCTTGCCCTATGTATAGTTAAATGCAGCATACAGCATCCCATCATTCATTTAAAGGGAGCATGTCATCACAGAATGGCTTCAAACCAGGTAAGGTGATCGGTGGTACCTTTGATGTTGCAAACATTTTAGCTCACCTTCCAACCAACTTGTTTTTCATCTATCTTCATCATATCTTCTGCTTTGATTGACAGCTCTGCTTTTAAATGGCCAGAGAAGGGCAGAGATTGAGGGAAACAAGAAGATGGGAAGGTGCATGCAAATACCTAGGTTGCACCAAGCACCAGTACTTGGTTTGCCCAGTCAATCTGTGCCGGCAGAGTCCTTTTAGCAACTACCCAGTTAATTTTAAATTACGTAAGGTACATTTGTGAATGAGGGTAAAGTAAAAGCTGAACAGTGGACCTTGAACTCAATGTATGGAGGACCCTTGGACTCAATGTTACTGGAGGACCCTTGGACTCAATGTTACTGGAGGACCCTTGGACTCAATGTTACTGGAGGACCCTTGGACTCAATGTTACTAGAGGACCCTTGGACTCAATGTTACTGGAGGACCCTTGGACTCAATGTTACTAGAGGACCCTTGGACTCAATGTTACTGGAGGACCCTTGGACTCAATGTTACTGGAGACCCTGGACTCAATGTACTGGAGGACCCTTGGAGTCAATGTTACTGGAGGACCCTTGGACTCAATGTTACTAGAGGACCCTTGGCACCACAGTTTGACACCCATTGGATGTGACATAAATTTTCCATATTGTGTGTTGGCTCATGACCAGCACTGAATTGTGCTCCATATGTAACAAATTCTTCCGTTTTAAACCTCTCTGCTTGGAAATAACATCTTTTAGCAGATGTAACATGTAGCAAGCCACCGATGTATATTAATACATTTTCATAACACTATTTCTTTGGCATGAAATAATTAAATGGCAAGTGTATGAAATATATCACAGCAGGAGCCTTAATTACGAGAGTAGGCAGCAGAAGTCCATTATACTCCAATTATTACGGTGATAATAGTTTGTGACTAAGCTGATTCAGTAATTAAACCTCACGTATGAAGAGCAGGATGGAGAAATGGAGAAAATCAGGTTTTTGATCTTCGGTGTTTTTGAAGTTCTAAGGTTTATCCAAATAAATACCAGATCAATGTGAAGGCTGACCCTGACATTTCAATGGATCACTCTAAGATGTCTGAAAGCTACCGTAGGAAATGCTTAATACCGGCTCTTTTCATTTTGTTTGTGTATTTTTATACAAGAAATTATGCACATTTTAGACCCAATTCACAATGGACGGTAGAAAAAATAAACCGGAAGACTTTAACTACCATGCAGAAATGATAACGCCAAGGCTAGGGTCACATATGGTAATTAAATTGCATTCACTGCATCCAGATCCGGAAGCGGTGAACGCAATTGGCTTCCCACACATGTTGCAGGCAAAATGTGTGGCTGAAGCCGCCGCAATCCGGTAATCGGATTGCTCCAGATGTGTAATCCGGAGCAATCCGGTTATCGTACAGTTTGCTCACCCCTGCTGCATCTGCCGCGATTACTGCATAACCGCTGCACTTGCAGCACAGTTGCGGCAAGCCCCCATACAATGTCTATGCGGGCTTCGGCAGGTGCGGTAAGTGCGGTATCTGGCACTTGAGGCAGGTGCGGCCGCAAAAAAAACGCGGCTGACCGCGTTTTTTTCACGGCCGCACCTGCCGCAAGTGCCGAAACCGCACTTGCAGCACCTGCCGCACACTTACCGCAAGCCCCATAGACATTGCATGGGGCTTGCCACTACTGTGCCACAAGTGCAGCGGTTATGCGATAATTGCGGCAGATGCGGTTTTTTTCACCGCATCTGCCGCGATCTGCAAAAAACGCTGATGTGAAAGCAGCCTAACTGACTCCTCCCCTCAGACCTGGATCTTTTATAGGGGATCTGGCTTAAGGCAGCCAGTAGAGCTCCCCCTCCAGGTCTGGGGTGGTAGGTGTTGTGTGCTGTGGGTACCAAAGTGTAAATCCCTCCTTGCACCGGATGGGTCCTGTGGCAATTCCCAGCAGGGGTTTCACACATCCTATTTTGGTTTCAAAGCCAGGTACAACTAGGCAGCTGGGGGCTGGAATCGCAAAGCAGGGTGACCCAAGCTTTCTGGATCCCTCCCTTGCTGCAAATTGCAGTCCACAGCGCCCCAGAAAATGGCGCATTCATAGAAGCGCCATTTTCTGGAGCTGCATCCAGCTCATCCGGGCCCTGGTGTGGAGGCTCACTGGGTAATAAACAGAATAACAACACCATAAATATTTGTAAAGTGTCTAAATCCAAAGGTCAGCAGGATGTCTCCTTAAATTTGTTGTTTTTTAAAATTTTTAAAATCCCAAGCAAAGGGTTATTCCGGCCACTTCCAATAGTTCAGGGATTATATAAATGAAGAAATACGGGTTGAAAATCTGAAAATATTAAATTAAAAACACAAATTAAAAAACGGTAATTTTCATAATGTCATATGCGAGGAGTGCTGACCTTTGGATTTGACACTTTACAAATATTTATGGTGTTGTTAATCTGTTTTGCTTTTATGTTTACCTGTGCACTTATTACCTATGACGGTTTCTCTCTCCTTTCTCTGTTTTGTTTGCTTCCCTCTTTGTGCCTCATTTGCCCTAATAGAGAAGGCTATTTGCCTGTAATATGCGACCTATGTATTTACCAGCTCCTCCAGCTGTTATACTACTAAGCTGACGAGCGGAATTGAAACTAGATAGACGCATTGCGCATGCGTGGGACCATAGCAACGCGTCTTGCTTCGCGCGCATACGCAGCAGAGCCCAGCCGGGCAGCTCTGTTCACTCCGGATCTGACGTGGTGCGGCTGCACGTGCAGATTACCGGTAGCGACATGGAGATAGGTAATAACTACTTAGGCAGCATATATAGGGGTATTTCAGTGGATGGCCAAGTGGAGATACCCCCTTGAGAAAATATTTGAGAGGCAGAAATGCGGGGCATCAAACAATCAAGAACCAAAGTAGCGGTATCAGCAGTGTCAACTGCAGCAGGGCCGAGGTTGCACAGTCTTATAACAGGCTGAGAGGTATAATCACATTGAAGCAAGAGGCACTCACTCGGTGAAAGTTGTTCCTAATGGATGACTTTAATCAGCATTGAGGTTCAGGGTGCTGGGGAGGGGTGTCGGAGGTGCAGACAATGGCACCGTTTCGGATCAACTGATCTTTCGGCTGGTCTTGGCTCCGAGCTGGAGCTAAGACCAGCCGAAGGATCAGTTGATCCGAAATGGTGCCGTCGTCTGCACCTCCGACACCCCCTCCCCAGCACCCTGTACCTCAATGTTGATTAAAGTCATCCATTAGGAACAACCCCCTTGAGAAAGCCGGTGCTACAAGGCAATACCGGTGAAACGCAGCGTCGGGGCCGTGTTCTTTTCTGGGTGACCACGAGACTCTTGTACTCATAAGCATGACTAATATGGGTATTGTATTTTTTTTACCTTGATTATGCATGTAAGGATAAAAAGGTTGTACATGTTACTCTGATGAGTTGTCATTTACCTAATGCACTGACATTATTATGTTAACCCTATGTTGCACTGCAATTGTAAGATGCAACAGAGATGTATTACTTGACATGCTGTATCTAATCTTTAATCTTACTCACCTATGTTGTTATAGTCATTGTAACTACTGATGAGCCTTGTGGCCACTATTGTTTCTCTTGTCATTTTGGATCCCGTCTTTTAACTTTTTCCCACTTGTCCTGTTGTGTAATAAACATTGTGAATCTTTGCATGATACTCCTGTTTCTCCGGTTCTTTGATATTATTTGGAGTATGTCCGTGCTCCTTGGGGGACCCCTCATAAACTAGCCATGTGGGGGGATCCAGAGCCACACCGTCCATTGGACAGTGTGAGCCCTGAGTACCAAGCGGCAGCAGCCAGGGGGAGCAGCATTGGAGAAGGGGGTGACGCCAGCACCAGAGACCGGCTTCCTTTGTGACTTTGTGAGCCGCAGCGATACCTGGTAAGGTAAAAGGGCGGCGGCGCTGCATCAGTCTGCCAGCACCCCTCCCACTTCTCAACTACAGGGGCGGCGGGGCTGGAGGCTGGTAGCACCCCCCCCCGGTCCTCACCCACGGCTACAGGGTCGGGGTTGCTGAACTCCAACAGCACCCCCCCCCACAGCCCCCCAGTTTTCGCCGGCGGCTACAGAGGCGGCGGCTGGACTCTGACAGCAACCCCCCCTGGTCCTCAGCTTGTGGGTCAGGCGGCAGTGGGGCTTGGGGCACCCCTGGGGGGATCCCCTTACTTTGATACACCTATGCGGACTTTGTATTTGACTAAAAAGAATCCAGCCAAATTGTAGTTGGTAGCAACTTTGATTCACTCTGTATCGATTTACTGATCTCTAGTTTCTATTTTTTCTTACCACACGATTGTTAGCATTTTTACTGCGACTAAGGAAACATGACTATTTAAACTTGCAAAGCATTTCCAATGGTCAAGGCAGGTTCAGCTTTGTCAATCAATTACCTTGCAATTCCCAACACACACAGGTCAGAAAAAATATCTACTGTTAAGAGAAAAGATGCTCTATATGTTGGAAAGATTTCTCCAAAGAAATGCGTCAGGGCCTGCTGACACATGCAACATGAATTATATTTTCTTTAGATAATTCATTGTTACTGTGATTTATGATTTTTCTCTTCTATTTTATGCTGTATGCACAGAGCACTTTGATGAATTATGACTTATGTGATGGATGGAATATTTTAAACATTAGTGTTTTTTTTCTTTCCTTCAAAATTGTTATTTTCATCAGAAATGCTGGATAGCTCTTTTTGTCATATATGTGAAAACTCAAAAATATTTCCCGGATCTGTACATTCCTTGACGAAAATACTGCAAAAACACTTGTACATGCCCTCACCATCTCCTGCCTTGATTATTGTAACCTCCTGCTCTCTGGCCACCCCTCTACCATTCTTGCACCACTCCAATCTATCCTAAACTCTGGTGCCCTACTAATCCACCTATTCTCTCTGCCAAGCCCTTCACTGGCTCCCCATTTCTCAGAGGCCCTGGTTCAAAACCATAAGGATACC
The DNA here is from genome assembly GCA_033576535.1 of Allobates femoralis. NCBI lineage: Eukaryota > Metazoa > Chordata > Amphibia > Anura > Aromobatidae > Allobates > Allobates femoralis. The sequence goes on along the minus strand of JARQOC010000002.1, from coordinate 707,936,390 downwards.
TTTACACGCGGCAACTTATCTAGGAATTTCACTGGCAACTTACTAGTTGCAGTGAAATCATGGACACATTGTTTTATCTTGTTGCTGTGTACAAATGGAACAGTATCTCCATGATTTCATTGCAACCAATGAGTTGCCAATGAAATTCCTAGAAAAGTTGCTGCGTGTAAAGGTACCTTATCTATGACATACAAAGCCATCCACAATTTGTCTCCTCCGTACATCTGTGACATGGTCTCCCGGTACCTACCCTCACGCAACCTGTGATCCTCTCATGATCTCCTCTTCTACTCCTCTCTTATCTCATCTTCCTACAACCACATACAAGATTTCTCTAATGCATCCGCTATACTCTGGAATTTTTTGCCCCCAACACAAAACTCTCACCTACCGTAAAAACCTTCAAAAGAAACCGGAAGACCCACCTTTTCCGACAAGCCTACAACCTGCAGTGATCCTCAGTCCATCAAACCACCACACAACCAGCTCTTACCCTCTCCTACTGTATCCTTACCCGACCCTTGTAGACTGTGAGCCCTCATAGTCAGGTTCCTCTCTCTCCCTGTACTTGTCTGTGCCTTATATTGTTTATGTTTATTGTACTTGTCGCTGTATGCCCTTTCCATATGTAAAGCGCCAAGGAATAAATGGCGCAATAATAAATAATAATACTTAGTTTACCATAGGGTTTAAGGCGTTAATGCTTACGGTCGAACTGGGGTTATAAAAATAGAAGAGAGTCTTCTCAACATGTTCTATTCTTCCTTGAGAAGGAACTTTCGATCTCTGTTCTTCCTTTACGACCAAGATCGAAACCAATGGCTCGTTTTATGTACAAATTTGTGACTATATAACTTTAATCTATATTTAATGGGAATCTGTAAGTAGGATCCACCCTCCTAAGTTGTATATGTGGACATGTAGGTCATAGGAAGATGAATAAAATGATACCTGGATATCTGTGATCTAAATTTTTTTATTCTAAGCTGAGCCTTCACTGCCATCATCTGTACTCCAAATGAGCATGTTCTGATATCTATGCAGTTAAAGGCAGGCAAAGAAGCAGGGATTTTACAATATTTTTACAGGAATGAGATTTTATGAAAGTTCATAGCTTTCCATGCTGTACAAAATTACTAAAAAAAAAAAAGTAAAAGTTTAGTTACTCATTAAAGTTTTTAACCAATCCAATGGAAATCCAAACTATGTCCATAGCAGTAAGAAAGGGCTATGGAAGGGCTCATTACTAGAGATGGGAGGAGAGTTGTTTTACAGGACTCCGGTCCACCAGCCACGTCGATAATCTGTGGCCACTGGCCAGGAGAACCTGCTTACCTCATTGAAGTCCTGGCTCTTCTTTTTGTTAGCCAGGCTAGAGTGAATAATCATCATAAAGGTGTGAAGAACATGTGATGTTCTAACAACCTGGCTAAAGAAGAGCCATTAATGAAAGGAGAGAAGGAGAGCTCCAGTACAATGGTCACAGATTATTGAATTGGCTGATGGAGTGGAGTCCTGAGAACCCACTTTCTTCATGGAATTTCTGGTTCTTTTTTATCATTAGCTGGATGAGCACAATGTCAACATTGAGGCGTGACACACACGTGATGCTACAACAGCTTGGATAATCAAAAGACGAGCCAGTAATTGCAGGAGAGAAGGTGATTCACAGAACCCCGGTTTAATGGTCACTGATTACTGACTTAGCTGATGGAGTGGAGTCATGAGAACCTGCTTACTTCGTGGAATTTCTGGTTCTTCTTTTCATTAGCCAGGACAGTGCGATTTCATCATTGAGGGGTGACCCATATGTGATGGTTCAACAGCCTGGTCAATCAAAAGAAGGGCCAGTATTACCAGGAGAGAAGGAGATTCGCAGACTTCTGGTACACCGATCACAGATTACTGACTTGGCCGATAGAGAGTTATAACCTGCTTATGTTGTGGAATTTCGGTTCTTCTTTTCATGAGCCGGGCAAAGGGGATGTAAGTATTGAGGTGTGACACACACGTCATATTTTAACAGCCTTGTTAATCAAAAAAAGAGCCAGTAATGACAGGAGGGGAGAATTTCAGAGCTCTGGTAAACCGATCACAGATGATTGAATTGGCCTATGGAGTGAGATCTTGAGAGCGCACCTACTTCATGGAACTTCTGGTGCTTCTATTCATTAACCGGACTAGTGAGATGTCATCCTTGAGGAATGACCCACACCTGATCTTGGGTAATCAATAGAAGAGCCAGTAATGACAGGAAAGAAGGAGAGCTTTGGTAGAACAGTCACAGGTTACTGACTTGGCCAAGTGGAGTCCTAAAAACCCTGCTTACTTCATGTAATTTCTGGTTCTTCTATTCATTAGCCGGGCTAGTGAGGCGTCATCATTGAAGGGTGACCCACATAAAGTTCCAAAAGCCTGGCTAATCAATAGAAGAGACAGTAATACCAGGAGAAAAGGAGATTCACAAGGCTCCAATACAGCGGTCACAGACAGTGGAGTCCTGCAAATCGATTCTGAAGTCTTCACCTACCACCATAAGAAAATCAGCTCTTGTTCTACAGGTAGAATGAAGTAAAAACAATGCACCCAAAGAGGACCCAGGATCTTCATGATAACTGGTGCCAAGTCTATAGGGGAGTCAGGGAAAGTAAAGGTTCCACTGCCCCATAGGAAGACACCAGTACTATAACTGAGACATGATATGGACAGGTGCTGTTACATCTTTTGAGCGGCTCAAGAAATTTAAGTTACTTCTCGACCACCGGTGGATATTATTACGTAGGATCTCCTAGGATTGACCCTATTTTGTTCTTTAATTTCATTAGATAAACTTCCACTGTTGGCAACTGATATTCCGTAAGACAAAATCACAATCCAAAGACGGTTTAATGAATGTTTTTCACGACAAGTCAAACTGCATAAACTTTTCATACAAAGATGTCTATAGAATAAGTTAAAGACAACATAATTAGTGGACTGGCAGAGGATGGACATTGTGCAGTATCACAGTTATCAAGCTGTGCTATTTTAATGAGAAGGAAGACATGAACAGACAGGCAATCACTTGCCTGCAATCTCACTTCATGGCTTGTTTTTATAGAACCCGGAATAATCAAAGGTGACATTGTACTAAATCCATCTTCTAACATTTATGCACATTTCTTAGAGATATACCAAAAGTCTTCCAGCCAAATAATACACAGATTATTATGTGTTCTCGTAAGGCAGAGCTTATTTGTTATTTTAATGAATAGAGTTATAGAAAAAGGAAACCCAAAAAGTAATTGATTTCCCATTATTTATACAGCTCCAAGATTTCCCACACCAAGAACACAAAACACAATTACTGACAAGAGTTCTTGTCATTAGGGGATTGTATCACAGATTTTTTTTTTTACTATTTAAATACAAATACTGATAAAAAATATGTTGTCAAAATTAATTTTTTCATTTCTTGACTGTCAACATTTTTAATTCTATTTATTGGTTAGGATTATGATAGGCGGCCATTTTGAATTGAAATGTATACAATGTTTTAGATATATTAAGCAAAAAAAAAACAATAGACTGACTTTTGTGGGAGAGTGTTGCGGGCATGGTCTGTGACTTGTGTAGAAAAGGGGAGAAGATAATCTGTGATATCGCTAATTGTGAATGTCAGATTCCGGGTTTGCTAGACACTAGACAAGCAAAAGGATACCAATGTTTGAAGTTGACTTTCAGGCTCCATATCTCATCATTCACTAGAGCTTTGAGAGTAAGACTACCTTCATTTCATAGACAATTGTCTTGGCTATCTCATACTTATTAATCATAAGTTGGTTTTCAGCTATTTATCATATGATCAGTTATGCTCATTCTTGTCATGTCACTGCATTGTTACTGTTTTGTTCCTGGTGGTTAAAAAAATCTTTGCCTTCTTGTATTCTAGAAATTACAACATGTTCCCACATTCTTTAATAGCTCAATGTATTATGAGGTTGATTCCCCAGAAAAAGGTCACTGGCTCAAATCGGGGAGCAGCCATATTATTATTATTATTATTATTATTTATTTATAGAGCACCATTGATTCCATGGTGCTGTACATGAGAAAGGGATACATACAAACAAGTTAAAAATACACTGAACAAACGACCAGTGACAGACCGGTACAGAGGGGAGAGAGAGGACCCTACCCTTGCGGGCTTACATTCTACTAGACAATGGGGAGAGAGACAGTAGGTTGCGTCTGCTCTGGTGGTGGTGGAGCGCTGGGTCCGATGGTGGTGGAGCGCCAGGTCCAGTGGTGGTGGGGCACCAGGCCCATTGGTGGTGAGGTGGCATTGTGATCATTTCAGGTTGTAGGCTGTTCTGAAGAGATGGGTTTTCAGGTTCCGCTTGAAGGCTCCGAGTCTGGATTACAGTTGGACATTTTGGGGTGCAGAATTCCAGAGAATAGGGGTTGCTTGGGTGATGTCTTGCAGGTGGTTAGATGAGGAACGTACAAGTGTGGAGAAAAGAAGGAGGTCTTGGGAAGATTACGAGTTGAATGATATCAGGAGATTAGTTCAGAGATATATGGGGGGGACAGATTGTGGACGGCTTTGTAAGTCAGTGTTAGTAGTTTGAATTGGATACACTGGTGAATTGGAGCCAGTGGAGGGATTTTAAGGGGGGAGAAGTGGGGGAATAGCGAGGAGAGAGGTGAATTAGTCAGAAAGCAGAGTTAAGGACCGATTGGAGAGGTGAAAGAGTGTTAGAAGGGAGGCCACAGAGGAGGAGGTTGCAGTAGTCAAGATGGGAGAAGATGAGGGCTTGCACTAGTAGTTTAGTAGATTGAGGGTTGAGGAAGGGACGGATTCTGGAAATATTTTTGAGTTGGAGGCGACAGGAGGTGGCAAAGGCTTGGATGTGCAGTTTGAAGGACAAGGCAGAGTCAAGGTTTACTCCGAGGGAGCGGACTTCAGGTACAGGGCAAAGTGTGATGTAATTTATTGTGATAGATAGGTCTGGTAAGGAAGGTGTGTGAGATGGAGGAAAGATGATGAATTCAGTTTTGTCTACATTGAGTTTTAGGAAGCGAGAGAAGAAGAAGAAGGTGAATATGGCTGATAGGCACTCTGGAATTCTGGACAGGAGAGAGGTGACGTCTGGGCCAGAATGGTAGATCTGAGTGTCATCAGCGTACAGGTGGTACTGGAAGCTATGGGACTTTATGAGTTGTCCCAGACCAAGGATATAGATTGAAATAAGGAGGGTCCCCAGGACAGAGCCTTGAGGGACCCCAACAGAAAGGGGATGGGGCAGGAGGTCATGTGGGAGTGGGAGACACTAAATGTGCGGTTGGAAAGGTAGGAGATCCAGGAGAGGGCAGGGTCAGTGATACCAATGGAAGAGAGGATTTGTAATAGGAGGCAGTGGTCGACTGTCAGAGGACAGGTCAAGAAGGAGGAGGACGGAGAACTGTCTGTTAGCTTTGGCAGTAAGTCGTCAGTAATTTTGGTCAGGGCAGTTTCAGTAGTGGTGAGGGCGGAAGCTGGATTGAAGGTCGTCAAATAGAGAGTTGGTTGAGAGGTGGTATGAGATTACAGTGTGGACATGCTTTTCGCAAAGTTTGGAAGCAAATGGGTTCAGGAATATGGGCCGGTAGCTGAATGTAGAAGTGGGGTCGAGGGATGGCTTCTTTAAGCTAGGTGTAATTGTTGCATGTTTAAAGGGAACCAACCACCCAAATGACCCCACCGGACTGTTAATATGGGTCCCTACACCCAGCACACACATTTGCTGCAAGCGTTTTTGCTAAAAAAACTGATTTGTAGAAGTGAAGAAAGAGCTTTGTAAACTTTATAACATTAAGACGAGTGGGCGTTACTTAGCTGGTTCTACAGCCGAGATTCTGCTGCCAGTCATCCTCCTCTCCCTCATCGCTGCAGTAAAGCCCAGCCCTTTCTTCTCGTCACAGCCTGCTGAGCTACAGCCAGGGTCACGAGCAGACGCTCTGACTTCCTGGTGTAATCTGAAATGGAAAATGTCCACAGCACCACCTGGAAACGGAACTCTTTGAGAACCTTAAGTCAGGGCGCACGGCCAAAGCTAGGGAGATCCACCCAGCTACATCAAAGTCCAAGAAACAACAGAAGGACAGCGCCCAAGCTGGAAATCAAATCATCAAGTGTTTATTCCATCCACCGCAGCACAACGTTTCATGCACTTGAAAAAGGTTGTCACCGAAACGTTGTGCTGCGGTGGATGGAATAAACACTTGATGATTTGATTTCCAGCTTGGGCGCTGTCCTTCTGTTGTTTCTTGGACTTCCTGGTGTAATCCACAGCTGAGCGCAGGAAGTCAGAGCGTCTGCTCGTGACCCTGGCTGTAGCTGATGACGTGTGCACGGGCATGAGATCCCGTGCACCAGGCTCAGCAGGCTGGTGATATTGGCCTCATTAGGGCCGCCCCCATACTGAAATGGGCCGGTCCGGCTCTGCTTTGCGGCCGCTAACCTCACTTAGCAGTCGCGCCGGGCAGTGTGGTAAGTGGGCCGCTCATCATCTCTCCAACACCCCCCCCGATCTACAATTCCTCCAGCCCCCCCCAACAAACGCTCCCCCCTCCCGCTCCTCACCTTCTCATACTCCACTAGCACCCCCCCGCCCCCCGCCCCTCACCTACAGCTAGGGCTGCCAACATGTCACTGTCTCCCGGGTAAGGCTGCACCAGCCCGCCACTGATCTCAGATGTCTCTGATGGGTCTGGAAGAAACAAGGGATAAATAGAATGAATGAAATGGATCGAGAAATTGAAGGAACTGTCAAGTTGGGTGGAGAAAGGCTGATGATATGAGGTTGTTTCACAGCCAGCGGAGTTGAATACTTGACCAAACTCGATTGTGGCCTCAATGAAGAGCTACATGGGAGTTACCCACAAGACAAGTTACTTCATACCCTCGAGTACTATGGGTATGAAAACAAGAATATAGTATTCCAGCGCGACAATGACCAGAAGCATATGTCAAGAAATGATCCATTGACAATGAAGTAGAGGTTCAGGATTACCACATGGTTCCCAGGCCTCAACGTAATCGCTCACTTGTGGGTAGAGTTGAACAAAAAGTTGAATACGTACCCAAGTGAGTTAACCAGTATGACCAATGTTGTAACAGTGTAGGAGAGACCTGGGAGCACTGAAATCCAATGGCGGATTTACAAAATACTAACAAATTTCGAAAAATGTTGATTTTTAGAAACAAAACAATAACAATTCAGTGAATTGACAAGAATCTGCATAACTGATCACATGCTAAATAGATGCAAGTGAAATTTATGTATGAGATCGCCAAGATGATTGTCTATAATAGGAAGGTAGTCTCCCGCTCAAAGCTGTAGTGGATGATGAGAGGCAAAAGTTGAAAACTTGTTTACCGTTTTGCTCATCAATGTATATACAGTAGGTATTATCTGTCTTTGTAATCCTGACTCTGATGATAATGAGATGACTGCTGAGAAGTGATCATTATTAAACAGGTAGACTATAGTGAGCATGGTCTACGATCTGTGCAGAGATCTGTGCAGGGAGATGGAGAAGATAATCTGTGACATTGCCTGTTGTGAATATTGGAGTGTGGGAGTCTGGAATATCCATTATATAGGTATTATGTCTCTTTGTAATCATGCCTGGGATGATAACAAACATCTGAGAAGTTATCTGTACAGAAGCTCATAGAAAACAATGGCTTGGAGATGTTCACTTAGTTCAATACGCGGTGATCTGGGCAGAGATCACTTTACTGGTAGGGGAAGATGGAAATTTGTGATATTGTCTACTGTGAATGGCATGTTCCTATTTATACGTAGGTGTTACCTCTCATTTTAATCATGCCTGTGATAATGAGTTGACTCCTGAGAAGTGAACGCAACAGAACAGGAATAGTCAAGATATCATAAGGCTCACTGTGAAGATTACAAAATACCGGTAGCTGCTTTTTAAAATGTCCATAGTGGCGTGGAAAATAAAAAAAATGATAAAATTCTTTAGAACTTCTGTTTAGTTTTTAATGAAACCATACATTATTGACTGATTATCACATTCACATATATTACGTCACAAAACGATTGTAGCAACATTAAAAAAATTAACAAAAAAAAATATTCATTAAACTTTTAAATAGTGCCTAGGGATGAGCGAGTATACTCGCTACTATTCGGTATTCGCCGAATAGTAGCGGTATTCGAGCTACTCGCTACTCTCCGAGTACTTATGTGTACTTGGGAGTAGCGAGTAGTCCTAATACTTTCGCAGTGTATCCATGGATACACTGCGAAAGTAGCCTAAAAGTAATTAAAAGTTGTTAAAAAATAATAAAATGACATACTCACCTTCCGACACCTGCATCGGGACCAGCAGAGAAGACATCCGATCGCTGGACAAGGACCTGTCACTACCAGCCAATCAAATGGCCAGTAGCGATCTGGCCAATCAGATGGCGCCACGTCACAACCACGTGATCGCTAGCGGCCACCTGTTTGGCCAGTTTGCAAAGTCCTAGAAGTACTGTCAGGACCTTGCAAACTGGCCAATCAGGTGGCCGCTAGCGATGACATAGTTGTGACATGGCGCCATTTGATTTGCCAGATCGCTACCGGCCATCTGCTTGGCTGGTAGTGACAGGTCCCTGTCCAGCGATCGAATGTCTTATCTGCCGGTCCCGGTGCAGGCGACGGACAGGTGAATATGTAAGTTTATTATTTTTTAACAACTTTTACTCATTTTTAGGCTACTTTCGCAGTGTATCTATAGATACACTGCGAAAGTATTCGTACCCGCTATACTCGCAATGAGTAGCAAGTACCGGTACCTACTCATTGCGAGTATAGCGAGCACGAATATTAAGGTACTCGCTCATTCCTAATAGTGCCCATATATTTTGCTGTGACGTAGAAAGACTACAACCATTGACATCGGGGCTCGCTTTACAATTTTAGTTTCAAACACACAAAAGGGTCAAATTAAAAAAAAAGCAAAAGGGTAAAGGGCACTACTCTTACCGCACAAATATTAAGGTATTCGAGATGTTCATTACTCGGCGAGTATCGCCGTTGTCTGAGGGTGATGTGTCGATCGTGAATGATCTGACACAAATTGCCGCCTCCTTCAGTGAACAATGGGAGCTGGCATCCTAGTGAGAGCCGTTTGAATAGAAGGCTCTCACTCATGGTACCTTTACACGCCGCGACGGCAGGCTGGATACATCGCGCTACAAGCTACAATTGTAGCTTGTAGCGTCCATATCGCCTGTAGTAGCGGCGTCTGAAGAGGCGACGCTACAGCCGGCGACAGATACATCTGTTTATGGTCTCTGCTCATAAACTTAAGGCAACATCGCCGATGGTAGCGAGCTGTATCGGCGTGTAAAGAGGCAACGGAAGGGAACTCTGGACACCCGGCGATGTGGTTGCCATGTATCTAAGGCGTGACACAGTCGCCATGTTACCGCGCCCCATCTGCGATCATTGGAGGTTGCTCCTGCTTTATGATTGGTAGTCGCAGCATAGGGCGGGATATTTAAGGAGCTGACCAGTCACACTACACAATTACTCGAGCGTGCTGTATTAATCAGCCTACTGCGATGCCTGGCCAATCCTGATGATATTGCGCTGTCCTATCATCGTACGGACGGCTCGTAATCCTAGATTGTTGCACGCCTATGTGCTATCCCTGCTGCACCGGGTCCGCCCATAGTAGCTGGTTGTAGCGGTGTGTACATGAGCTACAGCTGGCTACTTGAGACACCCGGCGATGTAGCTAGCTATAGATGTAGCGTGGCGTAGCGCACCTTGTCGCGGCGTGTAAAGAGGGTGCGTTGACCGTTTGTAGCCGTTTGAGCGTGCTCGTGCACGCGAAGTAGCGCGATGTATCCAGCCTGCCGTCGCGGCGTGTAAAGGTACCATCAGGGATAGAGCAACATGTATGCTGTGAAGACATGAAAAATCCAACCCTACCTTCTTCCACCAGAATTGCTCCTTGTATGACTGGCTTTGTGTGGGAGGAGCCCATGACTAATTGACTTGTATTAGGTTCAGTATTCGTGCTGAATAACCAAACAGTAAAAAGATAAGCTAGAATAATCCGAATACAAACATGTCGCTATTCACTCATCACTAGTAAACAGACAATCCCTTTAAACACTGACCATACACATAATAGTGCTGTCACACATAACGATTGCTCCAACGATCCCAACAGCGATAACGACCTGCTGGGATCGCTGGAGCGTCGTTACCTGATCGCTGGGGAGCTGTCAAACAGGCAGATCTCCCCAGCGATCAGGCCATGGGAGCCACCTCCGACATCGCTCCCTGCTTAGCGCTGCCTTAGGCAGCGCTAAGCAGGGAGAATGCTGGTAACTATGATAAACAGCGGGGTATCCAGGCAGCGCGCGCTGCCTGGATACCCGCTGTTTATCATAGTTACCAGCGTTCTCCCTGCTTAGAGCTGCCTGTAAGCAGGGAGAACGCTGGTAACTATCATAAACACCGGGTATCCAGGCATCGCGCCCTGCCTAGATACCCGCTGTTTATCATAGTTACCAGCGTTCTCCCTGCTTACAGGCAGTGCTAAGCAGGGAGGACGCTGGTAACCATGGTAAACGCCGGATATCTAGACAGTGCGCACTGCCTGGATACCCGGTGTTTACCATAGTAACCAGCCCTGTGAGGTCAGAGATCGCTGGTTTCTTGCAGTCACACGCAGCGATGCGTGCTGACCAGCGGGAAACCAACGATCTAAAAATGACCCACAGCACTTTGCAGCGATCAGCGACCTCACAGCAGGGGCCTGATCGCTGCAAAGTGTCACACAGAACGATATCGCTGGAGAGATCGCTGCAACGTCACAGTTACAACGATCTCTCTAACGATATCGTTATGTGTGACTGGGGCTTTAGTCACTTGTTAGCTCTTCCAACCCTTCATAGAAATGCACACTCAGATTAGCTTGTGTATGTATTTTGATCGAGAAGAATAAAGTAGACACCACTATCTCTTCTGAAAACAAAAAGATCAGGTGTGCTCTAATCAAACTGCCCAATTCTCCTTTCTTCCAAAATGTGGAGAGATAAGAGGTCTCCATAAGTTGGCCAGTCCTGTCTAACTGGGCTGGTCTGGTCTGGTCAATATTAATGGAGTTGTCACATCTTTATGTGACCACTCAGATGAAACAGCACTCACCCTGTAGGAACCTGGCTTCAGTTCTTTATTTCCAGTTTTTCCTTGTATAAAAGTACAGCTACGAGTGCTTTCGGACAACGGTCAACCATTTTGTACCAGATAGGTACTTCTGCGGGTCCTGCCTGCCAGAGGTTGGTGCTCTCTTCAGGATTGATAATTCAGAGCTGTGGCATGGTTGTACGATGTTTTGAACCATGCATTCTACATTGCAGTAAGCAGAGTCAGCTTTGCCTTCGTAGCACTGAAAGAGAGAAAAAGGACTAACCGTTGTTAAAACCCAGTTTCAGAGCAGCGCTTACAAGCTCTATGGCAAACAGCTGGAAAGTACTGCTTTCTTTCCTTAGGAAAACTGATGCTTATTTTAAAAAGCAGATGCTGCAAAACAGCAAGCAGTGAACAATAAAATTAAAAATCCCACTATTCTTGAGAAAGGAGAGGGTTTCTTGTAAGAATTGAATTGCAAAATTGCTCAATTTTACAATAATTTTGCATGCTACCCATTTATGATGATAAAACCTTTTTTGACTCAATGGGTTGACTTAAATTGAAATCTGAAAGCAAGTTTTTACAATGTTGATACAAATAGTTCAACACAGTGTTTACTTATATAGTGAAGGTTTTATCCCTTGCTGGACTACTTCAATCCAAGAGTGCCGTTACACTTGGTGACGTTCCAGCGATCCCGACAATGAAACGACCTGGTAGGGATCTTTGAAACGTCGCTACGTGGTCGCTGGTGAGATGTCAAACAGTCAGATCTACTCAATGATGCAGCAACGATACGGCGACCTGTATAATGACCTCGTCGGTCGTTGGGACCCTGTCACACAGCAGCTAGTCTGACGACTCAGACCTACGAGGCTGAGTACTTAGTCGCCAACGAAGTCGTTGTGAAGGCGTCAAACACACCGATGCATGCTGCCCAGCGGGAGCCCGACGATCAAAAAATGGTCCAGACTATTCTGACACGATCGGCGATGTCACAGAAGGGGCCCGGTCGCTGCTACGTGTCAAACATAGCGAGATCGCAGGTGAGGTCGCTGTTACGTCACAAAACCTGTGACGTAACAGAGATCTCGCTGGCGATCTCGCTATGTGTAATGGGGGTTTATCCATGATCCTGCCCCAAAGTACAAATAGCAAATAGTAGACTAGCAAAAGTGTAAGTGTCCTTGTCGCCCCAACGCACGTTTCAGAGTTTCTTTCAAAGCTTTTTTGGCTTTGCTGCATGGATAAATTGAAAAAGTTTGATTGTGTCAAAACTGCTGCACCCAGTAAACTGAAGGATACATCGCTGGATTCAGGGTCTCACTGCCTACATCATGCTGCTCTCAACTGATGTATTTTTTTAAGAGTTTGAGCTATTGGATTGAGCCAGATCATTTTCCCTTCAATGATAGATATATCAGTCTTGTCAGTTCACTTCCTTTCTTTGGTTTACTTCATTACCGCAAAATAAAGTATTTTCCTGACACCAACCAATGATTGTGAGAGTAATTATTACATCTAATTGCTCCTGTTATCATATGGGGGTGTATGTGAAAATTTAGCGTTTCTTATTTTTTGTATTTTTAATTTATAGTAGCTGTTGACACTCAGAATTGTGATTTCCCTGACAAGCCGGATATTATCTGACAGGAGGAGAGAGTAAGCGCTCCCCGGCCTGGGAACTTAGCATGTTTTCTATCTCGTAAAATCTCATTTTTGCTGTGACTATTGAACTGTATCAAACAACTTCTTAATATAATGGCAATTTCCGGCAACCTGCAATATGAAGGCAATCTCAGCTTTCTTAATGTAGACATGTCCTTTGATAAATCATTGAATATTTGCAAAGAAACGATTTAATAAAAGCGATGAATATTACAATAGCCGTGATAAGGATTGTTATAGATGTCTAGCACCACATATTAATATTTACTTCATGCTCAACATTGCCTGCACCAAGCAAATTTACAGCATGGCTCTCGGTGGGCTCGTAGACTCATAATATGAGTGTTGTTTAATGTCATGTTTCCCATTATTGGACAGCGCTTATTTATTTAACCCTCTGGAGACACGGCTATCTTTCTCTATTTTTTTGTTGCTTTTGTCTTTCCCTCCAGCCTTTTCTGGTGCCGAAGTTTTTTAATTTTTTTCGATCAACTTAGGCTGAGTTCATTTGTCCAGTAGTAATCTGTTAGGATACTTTCACGTTGCGTTCTTCTACATGTCAAGTGGCCCGTCGGGGTTTATGTCCAAAGTCCCCGTAAATCGGGATATGACGTATACACCAATGAGGCCATTGGCTTTAATGGTGGAGACGGAGTCAAGGTGTGCTCTGTCATGCACCATTTTCGGGAGTATTGTCTACTGCAGTTGGACACCCAGACTAACTTGATTGACAATAGGCTTATCCGCTCGATGATGGTGCATGATAGAGGCCATGTTGACTCCATTTCCACCATTAAAGTCAATGGCCCCATCGGCGCATATGTCCAAGTCCCGTTTTGAGGGGAGTTTAGACGTAAGCCTAATACAACCACTGAATGTCTATGACAATGCAATGTTTGAGTACCCTAAGAATGGATCCTGCAGAGATGTATTTGAAAAATGTGTGCAGGATACACTTTTTTTTCACATTGACGTCTATGGAGATCGGATCCGGAAACTAATTGCTATTTAAAGAGAACCTGTCAGCTAGTTTATGCTGCCCAACTATCACTGTCTGCTCCTGCAGCTTCATAATGCTATACTAATCATCCCTGTCTGAGCTCATACTGTAGTGTTAAAGAGGAAATAATGCCTTTGTACACTTACATTTTGTAATGTTAATGAGCCATAGACTGGTCTGTAGGGCAGCCCTATGATATCCATCCCTGCCTTTGTTCCATGGTTAATATGCTCCTGTGGGCATGATAACCTAATTTACAAGCACTCCCTCTTCTTTGTAGATTCTAAAATGTATGCTTCCAGGTATGACGCACCAAGGTGCATCCTTTTCTGTTCCTGTAAATTGTTGGTGAGCATTGGGTGTGCTTGTCCAGCTCCAGATCATGCAGATTCTGGAGCTGGCATGTACCCCCAATATTTACCCACAATGCACAGGACCAGAAATAGATGCGGCCAGTGCATCATACATGGAATCAGCACATACATTTTATAAGCTACAAAGAAGGGGACAATGCTTGTAACATAGGTTACCATGTCCACAGGGGTGTGTTAACGGAGCTCCGTGTGCGGCTGCAACTAAGGTAAACTACGGGTTTGTATGAGGCCCCGTTACCAGGCAGCGCTTGCCGTTGACAGTGTCCGCTACGACAGAAATTGCTAAGATTTTAGCGGTTCCTGGAAACGTGGGTCCCAGCCCAAGTGTGACCCTAGCCAAAAAAAATACTGAAAAAACATGGGAAAAAACATACCTTTTTTCTTTGTTGACGTTCTCTTGTTTTTCAATTCAAAGTGACCAAAAAAGCAACATTCCGCCATTTTGACTTTTATGTCCCTTTTCCACATTTACCAAATGGGATAGCTCTGTCTATATTTTAGTAATTTGGGTGGTTTTGCATGTAGACATACCAAATATGATTTTTTTTTTCTTACATTTTTGCTATTTATTTTTGGGGAAAAATGGAATGATTTAAAAAATTTATATTCTAGGGGCTTTTGCATCTTTTTTAATGTTTGGACTTGAACCCTAAAGGTATTGTTTCCCCTGCAGACAGTGTACTGTCCAGGTTAAAGTTTGTGAAAAAAAACCCAGCAGACTATTATTATTATTATTATTTATTTATATAGCGCCATTGGTTCCATGGCGCTTTACATAAGGATTGGGGGTAGCAAGGACAGGTACAGTACATATGAGAAGTCAATGCTTGCTGATACACGACGGGAGAGGATCCTGTCCACGAGGGCTCACAGTCTACGGGGGTGGGGGAGGACACGATAGGGGGGAAGCGCCAACGTTTGGTGGAGCGGCGCTGGGTCTCATCATAGGTTGTAGGCTTGTTGGAATAGATGAGTTTTCAGGTTCTTTTTGAAGCTCTTGAGGGTAGGCGAGTGTCTGACGTGCTGGGGGAGAGAGATCCAGAATCTAGGGGAGGCGCGGGAGAAGTCTTGTATGCGGTTGTGGGAGGACTATGACTTTCCCCGAGTCCACTGGTGAGCCTCAGCTGCTGTTCCTGTTGTCGGGCATTGGCTGTGATGCTGATGCCACGTGGCAGCCAATCTGTGAACTCGGCCACATTGCCCGTGTACACAGAACGCGAATGTGAGTTCTGCAGACACCTGTAATGGCATCGGAGACACCCCAGTAAACCAAGGGAAGGTACGTACTGAGTGGTATTGGTCCATTAGAAAACACGGCAAACCGAGCAAGATGAGGTCGGTCTTGGACAGCCGGCCATTTCATGCACGATCATGGCACTTCTACCAGTCCGTCATCCAAGACCGACCTCATCCTGCCGCCTTAGATCGGTTTGCAGTGTTTGTTAATGGACCAAGAAAAGGAAAGATTTTATACTTTTTCCAGTGAGAGACGCTATTTTTCTTAAGTTTGGATTTTGGACTTGATTTATACTCATTCTCTGGCAGAGCACCACAAGCGAGGTTGGGATCCAAAACACCCAACCGATTAGCCTCATGTATGTAGCTTGTTAGAATTGCAGGAGTAGTCATTCATAGTTGGGGAGCAAAACCTGTTTCTCCTTTTGCATTAAAGGTGGACAACCCCTTTAAATGATTTGATCACCTATTCAATACACTGCAAAGCTGTAGCAGTATGGAGTGTATTGTAAAACATGCACTGGTTGGCTTCACAGTGGTGTTAACATGGCAGACAGTGGAGACCTTAGTAGTCTTTCAGCTGTCAAGGCAACCCAGTGGTAACAGACGATCATGTATTAAGAGGAGGGTAAGTAATGATGAAATGGACCTCTGCTATGGTGGAAGCTTATTAAATGATGCTAAGTTGGCAGTGATATTTGAGATGTTAAAGGGAATTTTTCTCATATACACTGAAGTAGATAATTATTTGATCCCTTACTAATTTTGTAATGCAAAGACATATAGTCTATAATTTTAAGGGAAGGTTAATTTTATCAGTGAGAGATAGAAAATCAGAAATAAAATCGAGAAAATCACATTATGTAAATGATATAAATGTATTTGCATTTTGAAGAGGGAAATAAGTATTTGATCCCTCTAGCAAACAAGACTTAAGACTTGGTGGCAGAACCCTTGTTGGCAAACACAGCAGTCAGACGTTTCTTGTACAAGTGCATCTCAATGAATTATAATATTATTAAAAATGAATATCATGTTGCCATTTTCAAGATGTTTTTGGTAGCCTTGATACACGTTGACTAATAAATCAATATTATATTCACCCTTTGATGTCTCGTGGAATATGGCAGCGTGTTTTAACTCTTCATCTACTTTAATTTTCTGAGATAATGACCTTTGGGTTTTCATTGGCTGTAAGCTATAATCATTAACATTAACAGAAATAAACACTTGAAATAGATCCCTCTGTGTGTAATGGTTAATGTGTAATGTGTGTAAAATATATTTTACTTTTTGTATTAAATTACTGGAATAAATTAACTTTTTAATGATATTCTAATGCATTGAGATGCACTAGTAGTTGAGGATGAGGTTTGCGCACATGTCAGGAGGAATTTTGGTCCACTCCTCTTTGCCAATTATCTCTAAATCATTAAGATTTTGAGGCTGTCACTTGGCAACTCAGAGCTTCAGCTCCCTCCATAGGTTTGCAATGGTATTAAGGTCTGAAGACTGACTAGGCCTCTCCATGTCCTTTATGTGCTTCTTTCTGAGCCACTTCATGACCTTAATGAGGAAAGACTGAGGCCCTAGAGGATGAAAACAACCTTCTTCTACACTGCCCCAAATACTCAGATAGGAGAGACTTTTGAAGTGAGTGTCCTTCTCTGCTCTTTTCGGATTTCAGTGCCACGATGGAGGAAGAGAAAACATATACCCTGCTGGGGGAAGAAGAGAGCGCAGTGGAGATAGCAGCGCAATATGTGAGCGCATGCCATAGACTTCGAGAAAGGGAATTATGATATGCAATGGACTTTCATAGCCCCCCTGGATCTGCCCCATCCATTATTCTTATAGACTCCTCCTTGGATCTGCTCCATGCATCATTCTTACAGTCCCCACCCGTCATCCCCACAGTCCCTATCCCTATTTCTTATTGTACACTTATTTTGGCAAAACTAAGGGTACCGTCACACCTGGCGACGTCGCCGGAGACATCGCGCGGCGATACCTCCAGCGACGCACCGGCGATCTTACAGGCGCTATCGCCGCTGGGTGTCCAAAAACCCCACCGGCGATCCTGTAACATGGGAGCCTATGGCTCCCATCGCCTGTAAGATCGCCCTCCCCCTGTTACATGGGAGATGTGTATACATCGCCCCAGAGTACTCGCCTGGTTTCAAAGGCATCGCCATAGTCTATTTACATTAGGCGACGAACCGGCGATGTCGGCGGCGATAGGCCAAGCCCCAGCATCATCTATAAAATCGACGCCGAAATCTCCAGGTGTGACGGTACCCTAAGGTGTATTTTGTCCTGTCAATAAAAGTTATTTCCATTTGCTAGATGGATAAATAGATGATAGATAGAGAGATAGATAAAAGGGCCGCTTTACACACACAGATATCTGTGACCAACTTCTGAATAGATCTCTGGTTGCAGTGAAATCATGGACACATTGCTCCATTTTGTGGCTGTGTACAAATGTAACAATGTGTCCATGACTTCACTGCAACCAGAGATCTGTTCAGAAGTTGGTCACAGATATCTGTGTGTGTAAAGCGGCCCATAGATAGATAGAGGGAGACAGGAGGGAAAGAAAGACATAAAGGTTAGGTGGTCATTTGTTTCAATACTTTGTGCCAGTTTTCTGCTGTCTTAGAAGTGGAAATACTTATCTATGCAAATAAGGTATTAATCAGATTTATGCATTTATTATTATTACTAGCTGTGAGCCCGATGCAAATGCATTGGGATTCTAGAACGTGGCAATATTATTTGCATTAATAGCATTATTATTACCATTAATAGCATAATTATTAGCATTAATAGCATTATTAGCATTAATAGCATTATTAATAGCAATAATAGTACTAATAATAGTATTGTTATTAGTATTAATAGCATTATTACCATAAATAACATTAATAATAGCGTTAATAGCATTATTATGAGGAGTAATAGCATTATTAGCATTAATAAAATTATTAATAGCATTAATACAATTAAAAATAGCATTCATAGCATTATTAATAGGATTAATAGCATGATTATTAGCCTTAATAGCATTAATAGCATGAATATTAGCATGAATAGCATTAATAGCATTATTAACAACATTAATAGCATTATTAATAGCAATAATAGCCTAAATAATAGAATTAATAGCATAAATAATCGCATTAATAGCATGAGTATTAGCATAAAGAGCATTAATAGCAATATTATTAGCATTAATAGAATTTTGAATAGCATAAATAGCATGATTATTAGCCTTAATAGCATTATTAATAGCGTTAATATGATTATTATTAGCATTATTAGCATTAATATTAGCATCAATAGCATAATTATTAGCATTAATAGCATTATTATTAGCAGTAATAGCATTATTATTAGCATTAATAGCATTATTAATAGCATTAATAGCATTAATAATACAATTAATAGCATTAATATTAGCATTAATAGCATTAATAGTATTATTAATAGCATGAATAGCATTATTAATAGCATTAATAGCATAAATAATAGAATTAATAGCATAAATAATCGTATTAATAGCATTACTATTAGCATAAAGAGCATTAATAGCAATATTATTAGCATTAATAGCATTTTGAATAGCATAAATAGCATGATTATTAGCCTTAATAGCATTATTAATAGTGTTAATATGATTATTATTAGCATTATTAGCATTAATATTAGCATTAATAGCATAATTATTAGCATTAATAGCATTATTATTAGCAGTAATAGCATTATCATTAGCATTAATAGCATTATTAATAGCATTAATAGCATTAATAATACAATTAATAGCATTAATATTAGCATTAATAGCATTAATAGTATTATTAATAGCATGAATAGCATTATTAATAGCATTAATAGCATTATTAATAGCATTAATAGCATAAATCATAGAATTAATAGCATAAATAATCGCATTAATAGCATTACTATGAGCATAAAGAGCATTAATAGCAATATTATTAGCATTAATAGCATTTTGAATATCATAAATAGCATGATTATTAGCCTTAATAGCATTATTAATAGCGTTAATATGATTATTATTAGCATTATTAGCATTAATATTAGCATTAATAGCATAATTATTAGCATTAATAGCATTATTATTAGCAGTAATAGCATTATTATTAGCATTAATAGCATTATTAATAGCATTAATAGCATTAATAATACAATTAATAGCATTAATATTAGCATTAATAGCATTAATAGTATTATTAATAGCATGAATAGCATTATTAATAGCATTAATAGCATTATTAATAGCATTAATAGCATAAATAATAGAATTAATAGCATAAATAATCGTATTAATAGCATTACTATTAGCATAAAGAGCATTAATAGCAATATTATTAGCATTAATAGCATTTTGAATAGCATAAATAGCATGATTATTAGCCTTAATAGCATTATTAATAGCGTTAATATGATTATTATTAGCATTATTAGCATTAATATTAGCATTAAGAGCATAATTATTAGCATTAATAGCATAATTATTAGCATTAATAGCATTATTATTAGCAGTAATTGTTATTTTTAAATTTTTTTTTTATTTTATTTTTTTATTTATTTTTTTTTATTTGTTATTTTTAAATTTTTTTTTAAGATTTTCGCGGCCGCACTTGCCGCAAGTCCCCCTATACTTTCTATGGAGATTACCGCAACCGCGCCGCAAGTGTAACCGCATCTGCCGCGTTTGCCGCATAAGCGTTACACTTGCGGCGCGGTTGCGGCAATCCCCATAGAAAGTATAGGGGGACTTGCGGCAGGTGCGGCAAATGCGGTTTTGCACTTGCGGCAGGTGCGGCCGCGAAAAAAACCGCGGCTGACTGCGTTTTTTTTTCGCGGCCGCACTTGCCGCAAGTGCAAAACCGCACTTGCCGCACCTGCCGCAAGTCCCCCTATACTTTCTATGGGGATTGCCGCAACCGCGCCGCAAGTGTAACTGCATCTGCCGCGTTTGCCGCATAACCGTTACACTTGCGTCGCGGTTGCGGTAATCCCATAGAAAGTATAGGGGGACTTGCGGCAGGTGCGGCGGCTCAGGCAGCGACTCGCAATGGCCTCGCGGCCATTGCTCGCGCTACATGAGCGACTCGCATAGAAAGTATAGGGGGACTTGCGGCAGGTGCGGCGGCTCAGGCAGCGACTCGCAATGGCCTCGCGGCCATTGCTCGCGCTACATGAGCGGTAAATCGCTAACTTTGTGGCCGAGCCTCTGGTTCGATTTTCGGCCAGCGACTCGCAATGGACGCTTCGCGGCCATTGCTCGCATGTGGTGACGTCATAGAGTGACAAAGCCACGGTCTTTTCGGGGTCCGACACGGAAGTGCCTACGGCAATTATATAGTAGATTATTATTATTTATGCACTTTTTAGAATAAGTAGGGGGTCGGTATAAAATATGTAAATAATGCTTCGAGAAAAAAGTTAACAGCAGAGTTAAGTACTAGAAGGGGTTAAAAACTAAAAACAATCTTTCCGCCGGCAGTCGTATTTCACGCAACTGTATCGTGTCAGCTTTTATTGCAGGTTGTCGAACTGAACCAGTCAACGGCGCTCTTGCCGGGATTGTCAGCGCAGACACCTGTTTATTTCCCGGTGTCAGTGTTGTACAGCGGTATACTAAGCCAATCAATGATAAAAATAAGTTTTGCGCCCTGACCGAGGCGCCGGCGTTCTGCTGAACAATCATCATGCTGACAGCTGTCATTCTCTAACAGGTTTTGAATATACTTTTTGAGCCGTCATTACCGTGTTCTCGCAGGACCTTGCC
Organism: Allobates femoralis; assembly: GCA_033576535.1. NCBI lineage: Eukaryota > Metazoa > Chordata > Amphibia > Anura > Aromobatidae > Allobates > Allobates femoralis. The sequence continues at coordinate 707,915,102 of JARQOC010000002.1, read as the reverse complement.
AGTAGCGATGTTTCTTGCCATCTAATTGGCTAATTTGGACACAGATTATATTAGGTGGTAATTTGCCAGTGTGAGCCATATGCTAGTTTTTCCTTATTTGATGAGAACTTTATGAAAATAATTATATCTAAAGATACAGAAGGAAATTCTAACAGTCTGATGGTTGGAATGAAAGCCGTCCTGGCACAGAAACAAACAAAATATTACTACTCATTCCGCAGTTATCATTACAATTTCAAGTGTGAGGCGTAGAAGATTTAAAGGGGTGTATTGATTTGCTCACTGAGCATGTTGGGGACACTCAAAGGTAGCAGGATAGAGACAAACAGGCATGTATTTTCCTAAAACAAAGTCCATTGGTTTATTACATTTTAAAGCACATAACATAAACAGTCCATTATGTGTAGATTATTGGTACATTAAATGACCCTCAGTCTGTCTCAATGGTGGATAAGCTTGCCTGGCATTATATATATAGTCCCTTTTAGATGCATAGTTACCTTACAGGAATTAGTCCATCATTCTGGAAACTGCCTCTCTGGGATCACCAACACCTGTCAGCTTCAGATCCTCAGCAGGACTAAAGTTTCCTGAATATCCCTGTTGTCTCCTTGTCAAATAACGGACGTTTCTATGCTTACCATACCAAGTGCGTTCCACATCAGCAGCTGCTCAAAGCACCGAGAGCGAGCCCTCCAGTTCTGCCAGAGCCATCCCAGGTTCTGCATGTGATCTCCAGACTGCATGCCTTCCATGGCACCAGCTGGTCCCAAGCAAGAGAGGTCCTATGGACCCTGAATCTCATGCCTTCCAAGGACATGTGCTCCTAAGCATGAAATCTCGCCTCCTGGCCATACGTCTTCCAGGGGAGCTCATGCTCCCAAATGCACAGAGACATGCAATCACATTAACACCTAGATTATATCACTTGAGACACCCAGGCGTGTGAGGAATTAGGTTGGCTAGGCACGCCCCGATATTTTCGCTCACCTGCAGTTCTACACTTGTAATGTGTTACCTGAACCTGTGGAACTACAAGTTCCGGCATAATGCATTACTTAAACTTGCTGAACCACAAGTCCCAGCGTCCCAGCGTACATATTTTCAATGCAGCAGCTTGGTACGTGTAACGAGAAGTTGAATACATTCGTGTATAATGGAAATCAATAGGGATCTCAAGCATTTTACCGAAAGAGATCATGGTAATGCATCCAAAGAAATGAGTACCACTGAGATGGTCAGTGTGACATCTGATTTTTTTTCGCACCTATAGACGTGCATTGGCCAGTCTCAGCTGTTCGACCACACACAGCATGCCGCAATATTTTCCTCAACACAAATACATCTGAGAAAAAAATCTCAGATCTGCTCTGACTCATGGAATAATATTGGTTACCTTTTATAAATCAGATGCACCCATAGTATTAATACACCATTATGAGCGAAACCTAAAGGTGAGTCCACTACATAAAGTGTAGGTGCCAGACCACCCTATAGGTGAGTTTAATAAAAGGTATTTTATGTTGTGCAGATCAGCCTGGGAACATATATACCCTATATTAGAATTCTGTATATAAAGGATTGCTGGGGGTGGCTACAGCTTACAGTGAAAGAAACCATTATTTGATCCCTTGCTAATATTGTTAATTTGCCCACTGACTAAGACATGAACAGTCTATAAGTTTAAGGATATGTTAATTTTAATAGTAAGAGATAGAATACCAGAAATAAAATCCAGAAAATCACATTGTGTAAATTATATAAATGTATCCGCATTTTGAAGACAGAAATAAGTATTTGATCCCCTACCAACCATTAGGAGTTCTGGCTCCTACAGACCAGTTAGACGCTCCTAATCAACTCCTTACCTGCATTACAGACAGCTGTCTTACATTGTCACCTGAATAACAGACTCCTGTCCACACACTCAATTAATCAGTCAGACTCTGATGGTGGGTTTACACACACCAACTTATCTGTACAACTTCTGACCAACTTGCTGGTTGCATTGAAATCATGGACACATTGTTCATTTTGTGGCTGTGTACAAATGGAACAATGTGTCCATGATTTCACTGCAACCAGCAAGTTGGTCAGAAGTTGTACAGATAAGTTGGTGTGTGTAAACCCACCATTAAGGCCACGTTACACACAGAGATATCTGTTCAGATATAGGTCTCAGATCTCTGGTTGCAGTGAAATCATGGACACATTGTTCCATTTTGTGGCTGTGTACAAATGTAACAATGTGTCCATGATTTCACTGCAACCAGAGATCTGTGACCAATATCTGAACAGATATCTGTGTGTGTAACGTGGCCTTAAGCTCTACAACACGGGCAAGACCAAAGAGATTTCTAAGGATGTCAGGGAAAAGATCCTAGACCTGCACAAGGATGAAATGGGCTACAAAACCATAAGTAAGATGCTGGGTGAGAAGGAGACAACTGTTGGTGCAATAGGAAGAAAATGGAAAAAATACAAAATGAGGTCAATCCACATCGATCTGGGGCTCCATGCAAAATCTCACCTCGTGGGGTATCCAGGATCATGAGGAAGGTGAGAGATCAGCCTAAAACCACCCAAAGGGAACATGTTAATGATCTCAAGGCAGCTGGGACCACAATCACTGAGAAAACCATTGGTAACACATTACACATTATAATGAATTAAATTACTGCAGTGCCTGAAAAGTCCCACTGCTCAAGAATGTACATGTGCAGCCCGTCTGCAGTTTGCCAGTGAACATCTTGGTGATTCTGAGAGTGATTGGGAGAAGATGCTGTGGTCAGATGAGACAAAAATTGAGCTCTTTGACATTTAGCATTAACTCAACTCACCGTGTTTGGAGTAAGAGGAATGCTGCCTATGACCCAAATAATACCATCCCCACAGTCAAGCATGGCAGTGGAAACATTATGTTTTGGGGGCGTTTCTCTGTTAAGGGCACAGGAATACTTCACCGCATCAATGGAACAATAGATGGAGCCATGTACCGTAAAATCCTGAGTGACAACCTCCTTCCCTCTGCCAGCACATTAAAATGGGTAATGGCAGCTAAGGCAACAAAGGAGTGGCTCAAAAGAAAACACAGTGCTGACCTCTGCAATAATAAAGGTTTTCTGTACCCCCCCAAAAAAATAAAAAAATAATAGAAAAAAATTAAAGAAAATATATTAAGAAAAAATTCACCCCAAAATATGAAGCTGGCGATATCGTCGGCGATTTTTATGGCGACGCTGGGGCGTGGCCTATCGCCGACGACATCGCCAATGCGTCGCCCAATGTGTCTGGGCGGAGGGCGACACATTTGAGTGGTCGCCTGGTTTCAGAGCAGTGCTCTGAAACAAGGTGGCCGATATGGGGTGATGTGCACACATCGCCCATGTAAACGGGCGACGGCGATCAGACAGGCGATGGGAGCCATAGGCTCCATGTAAAAGGGGAACGGCAACGCTGGCGGAGTGCCAAAAATGTGCGAGCTCCTGCCAGTCGCCACCGACATCTCTGGCAGCGTCGCCAGGTGTGACGTGGCCTTTAAACAGATTTTTTAAGGGTACTGTAAGCTTCCTGGACTTCACAGCTGTTACCCCATCTGGCACTGTTTCCAATATTCAGACCATGCAGGTGTCAAAACTCCTGGAAACTCCTGGAAGCTTAAAGAAATTAATTTAATGCTCAAAAAAATTCTGCAGCTTAGACAAGCCAGTAGAGCCGATGGCGGCTACACTCCTAACCATAAGAGTAGGTTTTGTTCATGGCCAATGGGTGTTCCCATGAGCCTTTTGGCCCCAAACTAAGAGGGAAAGTTTTAGAGCTATTTTAAATCTGTACCACATATCTACAAAGAAACACAATCTATCAATCCCATATCTATCTATCTATCTATCTATCTATCTATCTATCTATCATATACAACCAATGATCTCAGCTCTAGACATCCTGATATAATATCTGCATTGCTGAAAATCTCATTAAGTAAATACCTGCTGTTATAAATACGCCATCTACATTTGACTGACAGTTTAAAGGAACCATGCAAAAATTGTCTGGCTTCTTCCTAAGAGATGCCTGGGGTCTTGCTGTTGGGAACTTTGGGCTGCGATCTGCTCTTAGCTCTAGGGAAAAGGTGTTAGCTGTTAGAATTATATTAAGAAATGACAGGACTCCATGAAAAGCACTGTGTCCACACAATCCTGCAGTCAACCAGTGTCATGAACCACATTGATTGCATAATGCCACTTGTAAATGCCCGTGAATGCTTTCCTTGTCAAAAATATCTATCTATCTATCTATCTATCTATCTATCTATCTACAAAATAAAGAGTTCAGCTGCAGCACTCCATTAGGATGTCATCTCATGCCATTATTGTGGCTCCAAGTACAGGGCATAGCTACGTTTCAGGCTCCCTCGCCTTTTCGCAAGCCTAGGCTGTGCCCTTTGCAGAGAAACACCACCAAAACATAATGTTTCCACCGCCATGCTTGACTATGGGGACGGTGTTCTTTGAGTAATAGGCAGCATTTCTCTTCCTCCAAACACGGCGAGTTGAGTTAAGACAGAAGAGCTCAATTTTCGTTTCATCTGACCCCAGCACCTTCTCCCAATCACTCTCAGAATCACCGAGGTGTTCATTGGCAAACTTCAGGTGGGCGGCACATTTGCCTTCTTGAGCAGTGGGACTTTGCGGGCACTGCAGGTTTTAATCCATTATGGCGTAATGTGTTACCAATGGTTTTCTTGGTGGCAGTGGTCCCAGCTGCCTTGAGATCAATAACAAGTTCTCCCTGTGTAGTTTTTATTTCTTCCATTTTCTTACTTTTGTACCAACAGTTGTCTCCTTCTCACCCAGTGTCTTACTTATGGTTGTGTAGACATTCCAGCCTTGTGCAGGTCTAGGATCTTTTCCCTGACATCCTTAGAAAGCTCTTAGGTCTTGCCCATGTTGTAGAGGTTAGAGTCTGACTGATTGAGTGTGTGGACAGGACTCTTTTATCAGGTGACAATGTAAGACAGCTGTCTGTAATGCAGGTAACGAGTTGAATAGTGGCGTCTAACTGGTCCTTAAGAGCCAGAACTGCTATTGGTTGGTAGGGGATCAAATACTTATTTCTCTCTTCAAAATGCAAATAACTTTATATAATTTAAACAATGTAATTTTCTGGATTTTATTTTTGATATTCTATCTCTTATTGCCACTTTACACGCGGCTACATTTCTAGCTTATCCACAGGTAACTTACTAGTTGCAGTGAAATCATGGAGACATGGTTCTATCTTGTTGCTGTGTACAAATGGAATAATGTCTCCATGATTTCACTGCAGCCAGTAAGTTACCTGTGCATAAGCTAGAAATGTAGCCTCATGTAAAGTGGCCATCACTGTTAAATTTAACCTACCCTTAAAAATTTACGTAATCAGCGAGGGATCAAATAATTATTTCCTGCACTGTATCTATCTATCTATCTATCTATCTATCTATCTATCTATCTATCTATCTATGAAAAATATGATAGATAGATAGCTGGTACTTGGGTGCAAAAACAGTTAGGCAATACTTCAATTTGCATTCATACAAACCAAAATAACCGCAGCACTCCCAGTCATAGGTTTAGCAAGCCTTTATTGGGCCATCAGGATTTCATGGCGACGTTTCGGTTCTAAGAACCTTTTTCCAGCTGGAAGAACCGAAATGTCACCATGAAGTCCTGATGGCCCAATAAAGGCTTGCTAAACCTATGACTGGGAGTGCTGCGGTTATTTTGGTTTGCTATCTATCTATCTATCTATCTATCTATCTATCTATCTATCTATCTATCTATCCCTCTCTTCAATTCAAATAAGCTTTATTGACAGGACTTAGTACATATTAGTTTTGCCTAGTCAAGTGTACAATAGGGATGGGGACTGTGGGGATAATGGGTAGGAACTCTAGGAACGATGGATGAGGGCAGATACTGGATGGGGCTATGGAAATCCACGGCATCTTTGTGAGTTGCTGGCCACAGACTAATGAATATTGGAGCAATGGAGCTGGATACAAGCACTATGTTCGCAATATCCATTGTTTGGAAGAGCATAGGCTGTGACTATAACCAATACCGTTGGGAGATATAAAAGCTGTTGGCTAAATGTTAGGAGACAGTTGATATCGCCTGGTACAGTGGCAGTGAAACTACTGCTCCTGGTTTGGGATCTTGTGGACTGGGGGCATCTCATTTTGGTCATTTACCTGTAAGACTGTGGATAAAAGAAATAAAAAGAATTATATAATTAACCTACTGTGAGGCATGCCAGCGCTATAGCACGTGGTTGGTATGACTCACATGGCCTGCAGCAATCTGGATGATTGCTGGAGCTAGTGGTACAGACAGGGTTAATGGCAGCTAAGTGTGTGCATGAGTGAGAGGTGCTGATTGCCACAGTGTTGCAGCTGTGGGTTTGTCAGGCAGGATGTTAGCCTGCCCAGTGCTGTGAGAGGCAGTCTTCCACAAGCCTGCTAAGGGAGCAGATATTCTAGGCTGGCCTGGAGACTCGGCCTCTGTGAGGATACTGAGAGAGACTGGTATGTGCAGTCTCCAGACAGTCAGTCCAGGCTTTAATTCCTGACTGGACCAGCTGCTATAGTCAAGGGGCTGGAAGGATTCAGTTGTCTGCTAGCCTGCTGGACCGGTGAGCTGATAACGTAAGGAGACGTGTGCTTTGGTTGTTATTTAGGTTTATTTTGTAGATAGGATTCTAATGTTCAGTTAGTGGCCAGATGGCCTTAGACGTTTATTTTGATGTTTTCTGGTGTAACACTGAAGTGATAAGTGTGCACAATAAACCCTGCTGTGTGAAGCCTGCCAGTCTTCTATTGTCTACTGTGAGTCCACAGCCACTGCTTAAACCAAAGCAAAGATCCCAGCTGAGCTATCCCCTCTGTCTCACACTACCTAGGTGATTAATACAACCTTCAACCTTCGATCTCTACAATCCTTATTGCTACCTGTCACGTACCCACTTCTCAGAATGTGACTTGGGGTTGCGCCCGCAAAGCTTAATCTACCTCCTCTCACTCAATCCAGCTCTTGACCTCTATTCTATGCTGAAAGGGAGCATCAATCACACCCCGACTCAGACCGCGCACCCCGCTTCACACACGCTGCCACCACCCATCGGATTTTGGGGGGACGATGAGTTCCCCTAAACTAAGACTTATCAGACAATCAACAAAATCACACCTTCCTTGGGCTGTGAAGTCTTTAGAGTATACAAGGTTCAGACTTAATAAAGTTTAAAGCTTTAATTTAAAATGTACAGTGCTTACAGTAAAAGATATAAAAATGGAAATAAAAAGTGACATACACATATGCAGACAATGAAAATAAAAAGGAGAAAACTTACAGAAAGGAACCTAAACTTGACTTCTGTTGCCCGATGGGGAGAGCAGAGATATATGGAGAGGATGATCACAGCAGCTCCGCTGACCCATCTCTGTGACACAGGACTTTAGCTGCGAGAGCCCAGATATAGACTCAGACTGGGGGGGTCAGATTCTAGACCGGCCTTCCAGTTTAACATTCTACTTCTGGGTCTATGATTGGACACTCACTAATTTAGCCATGCATACATTATTTTTCAAATGCTCCTTTGTTTAAACCAATTCTTTTCCAACAATACATATCAACTGCTATACTACTCCATTTGGTGGAGTCTTTGATCCCCTTCTCTTTCTGGCTACAGGTGTGAATTGTTTCACTCAGTGCTATTTCCAAGATGCCCCCCTGGGGAGACTAGAGTCACTGTGACTGTGAAGTTAGCTTGTGCTTAAAAAACTGTTTAACTGTTAACTGTTCTGGTGTCCAGTCCATGAGATACATATTTCACCACACTACTAAATAGATTTTTATAGTGGCAAGCCTGGATATGGTTTATTGCATCACTTTTCTGTTGTTTTTGGAAGCTAAAGCAGTGTTGTTCCATTATTACTAACACTGAAGTCTGGTAGTTGCATAGTTATTGTACATAGAAAAGTTGTATAAAGGCCCATGTTCCTCAAGTTCAATCAAGGGATGGAAATGTATAAAGAGAATGGCGTATAAGTACATCCATAATGCTTGTTCTAGTCTACCCTAAAATGCAGGTTTTTCCATACTGAGTATTAATCTACTGGATCAATGATTCAGAACAAAACTGTTCACATTTGAATAAGTGTAATTTTCTTCTACAATTGCATCTAAGCCATTTTTTAAACCATTGACTGTTCCCGGTGTGACCAACACCTGAGGTCGGCTGTTACTCAGATGAATAATTCTTATGGTAAGGAAGCCATGTTTTCTTTGGAGATTGAACCTTTCTTTCTCTAGGTGGAAGGAATTCCCCTTTGTCTTTTGAGGAGTTTTTATAATCTACAACTTTTGACCGTTTTTGCAACTTGCCATTAACGTTGTAACTCGCCCATTAATTTACTAGTACATGGTTATTTTGTCCTCCCTTAGACGTTTCTTCTCAAGACTCTATAATTATAATTAGTTCAATCTTTTTATTTACAACTGCCAGGAAAATATAATAAAATATGTTTTTTTCCTGTGTAAGAGCTGACAATCTACCTCCTTACCCTTGGTGGTTTCTGTTCACAAAAAATCGTATACAGCCTCTCTCTCCCACTTCCCCTCCCCTTGTAAAGAGGCCAGGTTTATGAGTTGAAAGAATGCAAGTTTATGGCCCTAATGCCAAGAACTTTCAGAGGGAAAAACCATGCCATATTCCATTGTCTAACTACTATATAACACTATGGATAAATAGCTGAAAAGAAAAGGGGCACACAATAGTGTATATCTTTCATCAGAATTTGTAGACATAAGTGGTGGATTTGGGTTGTGAGATATCACAATCGCCCTTTTCATCTGTGACAACTTTAGATGTCAAACTTTATTCGTGGTCTGCAGCAGTCCTCCCTCCAGTAGTAATCCAGGGTAGTAGATAACACAATGGGGGCTTGTGGCTTCAAAAAAATCCAAGAATCAAGGATTACTTGAATTCATAGGGTGGTATTTATTTCTACGCATTTCAGGGCGAACCCCTTCCTCAGGAATACTACACCAATGGGATGTACTATAAAATACTATAAGTCAAATTTAATAAGACATATTAATAATTGGATAATGAAAATTATATTTTCAGAGTCCCACACATATCTGTTGCCACACATATCTGTTGGCCAAATATATGGAGAAAAAAAGTTATCAATGACTTTCAGAGTTATGTGTAGCTCCCAGAAACATGTGTGAGGTCAGTAGAATGGGAGTTTCCTAGTTTTATGACCGAAATAATAAAACCAGACCCTCCATTTTTTTTTAAATCATTCAGATCTATGGAGAGACAGCTAAGAATTATGCAAGGGACCTGAATTATATTTCTTCAAAGGAGTCTCCCCCTCCCTATATCTGGAAGTCATAACTATGGCACAGGTGTAGAAATATTCCTTATTTTAAACCCATTTAATAAAAGATTATGTGAAACCTTACGTTACCAAAATGGGATTCCAATTGGCCCGATAAGTGGTTGGTGGTTGCAGTGTATTTTTCTATTTATGTGTCATTGTGGGCTTGTTGGTGACTGGACCAAGGTATATTATTCTACAACATTCTACATAAGTCGGAGCAGCTGCGCTCATTTTCTTATCCTTTGTCAACACCCTGTTTGGCCACCAGGGTGGGGGGCATCAGAGAGGTGCATGTTGGTGACACTAAGATCCTCCATACCCCTAATCAGTTTTGTACCCCTTCTCTGTACTTTTTCTAATTCCAGGGTATCTGTTCTATGAACTGGTGCTCAGAACAAACTGAATATTCCAGACAAGGTTACATTAATGCTTTTTAAAGTGGTAGTATCATGTCCCTGTCCCTCAAGTCCATGCCTCTTCTCCTACATGGCACTATCCTTCTTGCTTTAGAAAATACTGATGAACACTGAATGATGCTACTAAAATTGTGATCTACTTGTTCACCCAGATCCTTTTATACAAGTGACTCTCCTAGTTTATATGGTGCCTGATTGATATGAGTAGATATGGTGAGATTCCAATTTGCAAAATTCCAGAGCTTTCCCATAACTTTTTTCACCACAAATCATTTTTTTCTTATTATGCACTGAGATTTGTAGCAATAAGAAATAATACTCGCCTCAGTACTTACCTGCACAACTTGCTATACCTTGTACGGCCCTTGGTGCTCCTTCTCACTGCTGCCTCATGCTGAAACCCCAGGCACCTTCACATTATGGCGGGACTGACAGCACATGATTAGGCACAGGACATTCCTGCGCATGCCGTGACGGGAAGTCTTTAACCCTTCATCCTCCCTACTTTAATTTTCTGAGATAACGACCTTTGGGTTTTCATTGGCTGTAAGCCATAATCATCAACATTAACATAAATAAACACTTGACATAGATCCACTCTGTGTGTAATGACTCTACATAATATATGTGTTTCACTTTTTGTATTGAATTAATTAAATAAATGAACTTTTGGATGATCTTCTAATTCATTGAGATGCTCCTGCAGTTATTGACTACCCATCTTTTCTGATAGAGCTAGAAATACCAGCCTTCAGGGAACAGAGTGGTTAATACTTGTAGGTTTTTGACTTTTCTTGTTCAGCATTACCAGCTTCGGAGACAAACAAAACAGAAAATTAATGTGAAATAATTGCCAGACACAAGGTCACCGCTGTGTTTCTTGCTCTCACCGTAGATGTGTTCGCTTGCTATGTAACAGACTGTTGCTCGTATTCAGAGCCAACATTACACAATCAGATTATGCCAAAAAGAATTTAACAAAGTCGTAATGATGAACACATACCAAATGTCAAGTGCGCTGATCTCAAGTGGCACGTTCTGCCAGCCAATTTCCCCTCCTGCCGGGTAGCAGTTGTTGGCTATTGAGAAACAGCACAAAGTATTTCTGACTTGCACAGCATGGCGCTCATCTCCTCCGCGCAGACTGTTTACCCAATCTAAGTCATCATCATCTGCAAGTTTTCAGTACCCCTCCTTGTTGAAAATACCCCCACCTCATCCGAAAAATAAGTAATACAAAAAAACTTGACACCCGCTTGTCCTCGAAGCAGCCCCCCCACCTTAGACACCCGCTTGTCCACGAAGCAGCCGTCCTTAGACTCCCGCCGGGCACTACAAATGCTGCAAATGAGATTCCAGTCCAAGTGTTTTTTTTCTCTGCAGATTTCATTGTTACTCCACTTACAACCCCATTAGCGATAGGGCTGCCTTTCAAGGTTTAAGTGTTATTTCCCAGCTCTGCCAGCATTTTATGTGCGAGAAAAACTGTACTGGTCACTTTTAGCCTAATAAGGTTAAAGAGCCAAGTAGCTGCTCAACATGCAATAAATTGGAAAACAAAAAGTGAAAATCAGCCCCGAGGGGGAAAACGAGGGTTCAGCGCATTCTGCCCGATATGATTTCAATTATTATCTGGATTTTCACACTGAATGGATGTGATATTTGAACTGTGGATGTCGTGGCATTTTATTTAACGCCATGGTTGAGTAAGTATTCGCCATGTCGCCTGTGATCAGATTCATATGGGTTTCAGCATCAGCCTAGATTAAAGTGTGCCTAGTGTTTCACTTTCCTTTAAAGGGAATTTGTCACCAGTTTTTTGCTATGTAATATGAGCGTAGCTGACAACCTCATTCCAGCAATGTGTCACTTACTGATCTGCATGTTGTCAATTTGATACAATAACAAATAAGGAGATGGTCTAAAATTCTAAGGCATGCAAACTATTAGTATAGGAGTATAGATATGCAGTACTGCTAAGGAAATATATGAAAAAATGTAGGTGCTAAGCTTGTAGAAAAAGACCAGTTATTTTTTACTGGGAACCTACCTAAGTCAATGCCTCTTTCTGGGTTATACAATCTCCAATGTATGGACTGAAAATGAAGCTGTTAATAGAGAATTTAAATCACCAAGCTAAAGGAGTGCACAGTGTCAGGACTCTGAAAATTTTGATTACTTTTTGGGTAGGGATGAGCGAGTACCGTAATATTTGTACTCGCTATACTCGCAACGAGTAGGTCTCGGTACTCATTAAGAGTATAGCGAAGTATGAGTACTTAGATACACTGCGAAAGTAGCCTAAAAGTGGTTAAAAGTTGTTAAAAAATAAAATTACATACTCACCTATCCAACGCTTGCATCGGGACCGGCAAAGAAGACATCTGATCACTGACAAGGACCTGTGACTACCAGCCAATCAGATGACCGGTAGTGATCTGGCCAATCAGATGGTGACACGTCACAACCACGTGATCGCTAGCGGCCACCTGATTGGCCAGATTGCAAGGTCCTAGGTGTACTGTCAGGACCTTGCAATCTGGACAATCAGGTGGCCACTAGCGATCACGTGGTTGTGACATGTCACCATCTGATTGGCCAGATCTCTACCGCCATCTGATTGGCTGGTAGTCACAGGTCCTTGTCCGGTGATCGATTTCTTCTTTGCCGCTCCCGGTGCAGGCGTCGGACAGATGAGTATGTACTTTTATTATTTTTAACAACTTTTATTCACTTTTAGGCTACTTTTGCAGTGTATCTATAGATACACTGCGAAAGTATTAGGACTACTCGCTACTCCCGAGTACACATAAGATACTCGGAGAGTAGCGAGTAGCCGAATACCGCTACTATTTGGCGAGTTCCGAATAGTAGCGAATATACTCGCTCATCCCTACTTTTGGGGCATTCGTGCCCTTTTTCAAAATGCTTCATGTGCCTTTTGTCTTCTTGTCTTTTTAAATCCCACCCCAGACTCTAGTCATTTCTAGAGTATTGTGCCTGGTTTCCTGCTCTAAGTAACTTCTCAAGTTCTCTGTGTACTCATGTAATTCCTATATGAATCTCTTGTTGCTGCTCTTTAGAAGTTCTGCTACCTACACCTGTGCCAGTATTTCTTCTGCTTTGGGATGCTCGTGCTACTCTCTGCTGCAGCTCTTGCCTCACCTACCATTGCTGACATATAAGCTGGTTGATTCATTAAGTACTCTGTCGCTTCCTACATTAAAATAGATGCAGAACACGAGATTGTTTTGGAATTCGTAATTTGCTCTACATCTAGTTCTGGACTTCTAAAGACTTTCTTTCCTAAGCCTCCTTGGCTGATTTATTGTTTTATACAGACTTGCTCAAACATCTCCATGTTTGGACTTCCCATAAACTCTCCTTTTACAGCATCTCCAAGTGTAAACTGCACTTTACAGACTGCTCTGCTGATTAAATTTTCATGTAAGGTTTTTCAACAAATTTTTTATTAAGTCTTCATTTATTAACTACACGGTGTGTTTGTTGACCTTGAATTTTCTTCTGCACTTTGTTGTTAATCTCTTTGTATTATATTATAGACGTTTTCATCTATATACTGTGTTCTTTTGTGTCTTTGCTCCACACACAAAGATTCCTGAGTTATCCATTATAATTATTACACACAGTCAGGAGGCATGACCTCATAATCTAAATAAGAAAACTGATGGCACTTCCTAACATGCAAGTATGTGCAGGTGCAGGTGAACATGCTTTGTTTATAGCTGGCTGTATGAGGGTGGAGAGCAGAACTGACCAATCAGTGACTTCCCATGAGGTTTGGGTCAAGTTTGTGTCCATTACAGAAAATTATCTAAGGCTGGTTTCACACTGCGGTTTTTCACTGGTCAGGTTCGATCAGGTTTGTGTGCCAAAACCAGGAGAAGAACCAGGAGAGGAACTTGCAGAGACAAACTATAATTGAAAGATTGACACCTGTTCTGAGTTTTGGAGTCACTCCTGGTTTTGAAACACAAAACCTGACCTGACCTGATCTGACCCCAGTGTGAAACCAGCCTAAGTCAGGCTGAAACCCCAGAACCTGAACTTTCAAGTGTCCACTCATCTCCAGTCTTTGATTTTCACATTGCAACACAGAGTCACATATTATGTTACATTTATAATGCACTGATATCTTGGAGATACTTTTTTTATAGAGAGAACTTATTCAGACTTAATCGAATTCATTGGCTGCTTCCAGTGAATCTATCCAAAATGAATTATCAAAACATGTTTATGTTCCCACCACTACTCACACCACGGTGTGAACAGACCTGATGCACTGCTGCATTCATATTTCTCCAAGTCATGCCTTGGTAAAGGCGCCAAGGAGCCATATCCTTGGTTCATCTATATTCGCGAGTTGAGTACAGTAAAGAATAAAAATGGAAAAAAATGTAAATGATAATTCTTTCATTCTTTTCTTTTTTGTTTTCTGAAGTTAGTTAGATTCTATGACGTATGACACCTTCAGCAAAATTTTAGCTACAAAACTTTGTTTCCTGCGGCACAATGTCTGGCAGGGACTGGATGGCATCTCACCATCCTTTCAAAACACAATGGCTGAACAAAGGGAAAATAGAGGTTATTTTTGCATTTAGTAAAGCTTTTAGGGGAATCTCCATTAAGGAACCTTCACACACAGCAATTTTTCTAGGCAATTTCACTTGCAATTTGCTGGTTGCAGTGAAATCATGGACACATTGTTCTATTTTGTTGCTGTGCACAAATGGAACAATGTGTCCATGATTTCACTGCAACCAGCAAATTGCAAGTGAAATTGCCTAGCAATATTGCCGCGTGTGATGGTTACCTTAAGAGATGAGCAAACACCTGAGTGTTCAAATGCGGGGGTGTTTGCTGAATTGTTCATTGAACAGTTTGCTGAAACCCCAAGCACCCATGAAATCAACAGAATGCAACATTAAACACGTACAAAACATCTTCAAAGGTGTCCAACAACTGCCGTTCACAGCTCAAATAACACATACACACACAAATCATCTTCCTTGTCTCCCGCTGCTCGCTTGATTCCAGGTCCGCTCTCCTGAACTCCTTTTCACTTACTTACGGTCCCTCATTAAGTTTTCTGCATATTCACTTCACTGACTGGCAACAGCCAATCACAGATGCTCATCCTCTTTGAGAGTGTCTGTGATTGGCTGTTGCAATTAGACTGCATTTCCATAATCTGGATGATGTCTGTTAGGGATGAGCGAGTATTCTCTGCGCTACTCGTTACTCGCACGAGTATCCCGGTACTCGGGATGCTCGGTGAGCACCAAGTACCGCCGAGATGCTCAGACTGCTCGGTAATAATAAGCGATCTGACACACGTACACAGCTCCCTTCAGTGCACACAGTGAGCTGGCACCTCACAGAGAGCAGATTCATTGTTAGGATCCCTCTGGGGGCCACAGCAAGGTGTTGTATGTTGCAGCGATTTCAAAAATCCCACCCTCTCGCCCTTTCCCAGCAATACTCGTTTTATAACCGGAAGTCTGTGGGCGGAGCCTGTCACTCATTGACTTACATTGGGCTCGGTGCTCGGCCGAGTACACGAGTATCTTGAGATGCTCGGCCAGAGCACCGAGCACCCGAGCATTTTAGTGCTCGCTCATCACTAATGTCTGTTCATGATTGTCATACACATTACTGTATGGCAACCAATCTCACATCATAGGGTGTAAAAAGAAAATAATAATAGCAAAAAATGCATAGGTCTTTGCTGTATTTTTCAGTCTAGCACAAATAAAGAAGACACCTGTGAATTACCACACTCAGCTGCCTATCTTTACCTTGGCTGGCAAAAAAAATGCATAGGGTTCCATCCAATTTTTAATTGCCAGCTAAGGTAAAACTAGGCAGCTGAGGGCTGATCCTCCCAGTGGGATGAGGGACCATTAAAATTGTACCTCCCACACTAAAGAATAGCAGCCCGCAGCCATCTCAGAAGCATCAGCATCAAAAGTACTGAAGACCTGAGCAGAGTACAAGGAAAGTGGTGATGTCATAAGAAGTCAAGTGAGGGCCAGTAAGACATGATAATGTATTTACATTTTTAATCTCTTCATTTGGGGTTTGAAGTGACCTCGGAGCCTAATACAAGATAATCAGGGCACTTTCAATTCAAACCAAGTGAAATCAGGCAGCAGATTCAAGCAAATCCAGCTGCAATGAATTTCAGGATATTCAGTCATTTCTAGTAAGAACCAGGCTGCCTTCTTTAGAGAAAATGTATTGATAAGGTTAGGGGCCTTTCACACTTGCGTTTCTTTCCTGATTTGGAAGATGAGGCAAACCCCGATTCTTACAGTATTTTGCCCATTCTCTTTAATTTTGTCAGGTAGAATCTTGTTGCTTCATGTTTTCTCCTGAAATCATTAACGAGAATGGGCAAAAAAAATTAATCCTGTAAGAATCAGGTGTTTTCCTGATCTTCCAAATCAGGAAAAAACCGCAAGTGATAAAGGCCACTTAAAGAATAATTCCAAGAGTCATGAAAGGGAGACAACTACTACAGAAATTAAAGTTCCCAGGAACTCACCACTCATTCATAATCGCCATTTCATTATTCAAGTAGAAAATCCTGGAACCCATTGACCTATAGGGTAATACAAGTGCCATCAGAGAAGAAAAATCCAGAATTTTCTTGATTTAAAATCTTCAAATTCATTATTCCAACATCATCAAATCAGATCAGGGTAAGTTTGGGAAACAGCAGATGACGCGTTTCGAGGTTACATAATCTTAATCATAACTGTGTGCTAACCAGCACACAGTTACGATTAAGACGAATACTACCCTTCTCTCCAAGGCGACAAATCCCATCCCATTATGGAGCATCCAGTTTGATCTTAGGTCTATGTTCATCTTGGCTTCTCTATATTGAGGATTTGTTGTGCCACCATTTAAACAAACCTCCACAGACAAGCCAACATATAAAAAAGATCTGTATCATCACAATTGTAGAAGCCCCATCTTGTAAAGAGGCTGTAATGCCTCGGAATTCGACTTGTGAGCCTGTGATGTGAGATTTGCTTCTTTCTCCTCAGTGACAGTGACTTTTGTTTCTTCCTGAGTTCTTATTATCATTTGTCCATGTTTCATTCCTCTTCAAACAATAGGTGTATTCATATGCAAATGTACTATGCCCTATCATCTTTTGGATGTGGCTATTTAAACCTTTCCCCTGGCTGATCTTTCCTGCTGGTCATATTCTTTGTGGATTCTTCCTGAATTTACAGCCATTCTGCTTTTGGATTTTTGCCAGATAGAGATCAGCTAGGTTATTTATCTCTGCTGTTTATTCTGTTTGTCCTACTCCTTTCTGCTTTCTTCAGCAAGGAGAGAGGACATATTTCATTCTAGCAGTTATACTTCACTTTTTCACTTTGTTTTCATGGTTTTATCTCTTCTCACTTAGGAATTCTTTCTGTCTCTGCACACCTTACTGATTCAGGGTTAGGCTACGTTCACATGCAGCGCATTTTGCCGTTGCGCGTGTTTTTGCATGCGCTGCATGCCGACGTCGCGCTTTTTGTTAGCATGTAGGTAGCTTATAGGGAAGGTGCGCCGAAAAAAAACGCCAAGAATTGGCATGTCAATTCTTTTTGCATGGGCGCTTTTGCAGTGAAAGCGCCTCGCACAAAAATACGTGGCAAAACATGGTGTCTGCATGCCTTCCAGCAAAAGCTTTTGCTTGAAGGCATAACCTGCTTTATTTTACACTGCTTTTATGCGAGCACTCAAAAGCACAGCATAAAAGCAGGAATACGCGGCTATAATGCCGCATGCTCAGTACACTAAAATCGGGTCTGAGGAACAATCAGCTGTTTCCTCTGACCCGTGCTTCATAGGCCCCCATGTTAAAGGCCGAGGATTGGATCAGATTTGGCCTAATTGCCATCCGTTTTTGTGGGATCCGATTTGTGTCCAATTTTTTGCTGTGCCCAAAAATCGGAGGCTGTCTTCCAAATTTTGAGGCTACAGCATAATTTTGGACACCAAATCCACATCACAAAATCAGATGGCAATAGGCCATAATGCCGACGATCCTCATAGCATAAATCGGGGAACCAATAGCTGTTTCCCTGTCCGTTGTACAAGGCCCCGATGTCAAACGAGAACATAATTTGTGGCTGATTTAGGTGCCAAATCGAGTGTTCATTCCCTTGTTCTGTGGTACGCTTATTCCAGGTTGCAAGGGCCCAACAGGGAACCTTAGTCTATACAGGAACCAGTTGGATCAGGTGTATTTGTTCTGCGATAGGCCCTAGTTCCCAAGTGAGTTACTATGAGAGCATAACAAAGGCTTTAGTAAAAGCACAGAGTTAAAAATTACCATAAGTAATCATTTCCTTCTTAGCATTTATGAGTTTCCAGTTTCTGCTCTTCAGATGATCTCCTCTTAACATTGATTTCACTCTATAATTTACCCCTCACCTCTGCAAATTCCCAACATTTTACAAAATACATATCTAGCATTTAATGCTTTCATCCGTATTTCCCGGTCGGCTTTTGTACGGGGACTGAACTGTCAGATGCATTTAAGACTAATCCGTTGTCCGCCTGCATCCCACTCAAGTGTTTATATGGAGCGATTTCCAGCGCCCATAGAGCTCCCTCTCTGTTTGTGTAACGTCAACAGATCTTATCGGAGAATTAGCAGCGTTTCACTGTATTAACAGTGTTTGTACATTATATGGAAAGCACTGTGCAAACAATGGCTTCTGTATAATAAATGAGCCGTGTGCCTGTTGTTCTTTTCTGTTTACTGATAAAGATATTTTCTCATCTACAGCGCTTTACCGAATTTTCCTACCGTGGCTTCCTCATAATAAACAACATGTAAACATTTGCCGCCAATTGTTTCTATTATGCAAACATACATGATGAAATTTTTGCAAACAGCTGAATACATTGTTTTGTGTATACAGCTCACATGCAAAACTACAGTGGTGGTAGTACTTGTAAATTTGTTGACAGCAATGTGCTACAAATGTCAAAATATACATTGGAACACTTTCTCATTCCCCATGTTTGCCCCCATAAAATAAAAGAAGGCTATACCCACCTCTGGTGCTGGCATAGTTCCAACAATGTCAAGTCATCTTCCTGAGTCCTACCTGAAATTGTTATGCTACGTGAACCCTGCAATCAATCAGTGCAGGCTTCCTTCGCTTTTGGGCACAGGAGTACTCAACAGGATATGAGCTCTGTCTCGGCCGCTCACTTCCTGTTGAGTACTCCTGTGTCCAAAGCTGGTGCATTTCATAACATTGTTACGTGTGCTCCACAAATTCCCGTGGCTACCTCAAACTGCAGCTGAGTGAGCTTATCTACTACAGCTGAAAACTGAGGTTCTGTCAATTTACAGTTTCTGAGGCTGGTAATTTTGTTGAACTTATCCTCTGCAGCAGAGGTAATGTTTGCCTTTTCTTTCATAGGGAGGTACTGAAAGAGGACCAGTTTGTTCCTAGCGTTAATGGCTATCATGATTGCACTTGAATATCCTTTCCAAGTTTAAGCAATTTTCTTTATCAACTGATCTTTTTTCCATTAATAATTTTTATTGAAAGAAGAATTAAGTTCACAGAAACTTAAAACAAACATTAATATAGAGGAAAGGGAGAGAAAAGGGGCTAAGGGAGAGGTAAAAGGGGGGAAAAGGAAGAAATTATATCAGACATTTCAAAAAGCAAAGTCAATGGGGAGGAGGCACTTGTGGTTATAAAGAAGGTTGAGTAAGCAATGCTCAAACATATCTAGGAAACTCAGAGCAGACATGTCAATTAGTACTGAGCAATCCTGGTTAGCAGTTGGGCATAAGATCTGTTCAGGTCAATTAGCAGGTTGCAGAAAAGAGATCCGCTTGCTGTATTGTGGGGCGCCATCTCAGCAACTTGGGCATCCCAAACTCTTCAGGTCCAAATGTGCTCCAGTGCCCTCCATCCTCCGGAGTCGGGTATTAAACATAAATGTCTGTGAGAAGAGGAAGAGGGAAGGTAGGGGGAAGGGGAGGGGAAATACTCCCAAAGGGGGAGCAGAAAGAGAAAAAAAAAGGGGGGGTAGAAGGAAGTGAGGGTGTGGGAGAAGAAAGGGGTATAGGGGAAGGGGGGATAGAGGGGAGAAGAGGGGGGGAAAAGCCCAGTCCGCCGAGTCCCAGCGTGACATCAAGGACTAAGAGAGGATACCCTAATATGGGATCCTTAGTGCCGAAGGAGGTGCGCTCCACAACTCCCAGGCGTCTGATACATATCATCTAGAACCAAAATCAAGAGCAAGATAATATTCGTGGCAGAAAATACTATTGATCTTGTCCGTTAGATCACTCAGCGTGGGGGGAGTCGTCTGTTTCCACTTAGCAGCTATGCAGCTTCTCGCTGTGGTAAGGACGTATGTCATCAGATGACGCACCACCGGAGGGAACGAAATGACCCCCATGTGAAGAACTGCCACCTGCAGACTCAGGGGAATCAAGGTTCCTGTAAGGGAGTCAAGAAGTCCGGACACCAATCCCCAAAACCGAGCAACCTTGGGACAGCTCCACCACATATGGGGGAGGTCTCCTCTCCGTCCGCATTGTTTCCAGCACAGAGGTGAGGTCCTTTTACCAAATTTCGCCAGTTTCGAGGGAGGGGTGTACCAGCGGAGGTGAATTTTCTTCAGTAGTTCAATATGATTGATACATCTCGATGCTGCTAGAACACAGTGAAAAGCATCCTCCCAATCCTCTACCTACGCCTGAAAAGCCAGTTCCTGCTCCCATTTCCTCACATGAGGTGGATGCCTAGGGGCACAACTCTCCAAACGTTCCGTGTATATCAGTGACAAGGATTTTAGAGGACGTGAGAGGCAATCAGACTGCGTCTGAGGGCCAAAGGAGAGGACGGAGGGAGCAGGTCATGACCAAATGTTTTTGATCGTATAAAGTGATATACTTGATGGAATTAGAGAAAGGATGCCTTTAGGTCAGGGTATTGAGACATAAATTCCTCGAGGGTGAGGAGTCAATGACCGCAAAGAAGGTCGCTCAGGTTCCTGGGCCCTTTATCTCTCCACAAGGAGAGATTTAGAGAGGGGATGAACCAACACAACGCCTCCAAAGGAAAATCCTCCAGGGGAAGTTTGGCCCAATCCCCTCCCAGCGGACTCCACACTGTCAACAACTCTCTGATCGTACCAAGCAAACGAGAACCAGGAATATGTCCCACAGAACTCGCGGCTAAAAGAGAGCGGAGCGATCTCCCCCTCAGTGAGTCCTCCTCAATCTGTTTCCACCCCTGGAAGTCCTCTTCGCTCCACCATTTCCCTGCTACCTTCAAAACAGACGCTTTACGATACCCCTCAACAACTGTAACTCCCATTCCCCCTCTTTTAAGGTGGCCATAGAGCAAGGTGACTTTAATTCTAACCGGTTTACCAGCCCAGGCACATTTGGTGATCAGAGATTGTAGTCGAGGTATTAGCTTGGAAGGATAGTGAATCGGGACAAACCTAAACATATATAGGATCTTGGGGAGCCACACCATCCTCACCACCTGAATCCTTGCCATCCATGACATAGACCTCAGTGGGAGTTCACCAAGAGTCCCACCAAGATCCGACAGTAGGCGTTCAATATTCCTCTCCGCCAACTTGCCGGAAGGACTGAGAAGAATCCCCAAGTAGGGGATCCCCGCAGGAGACCACCTAAAAGGATAGGTTTCAGATAACCGAGCCGCGTCACCCCCCGAGATTCCCATTGGGAAAAGCAATGATTTACTCACGTTGAGCTTATGGTAGGAGATTCGCGCAAAAAGGTCAAGCTTATCCATTACTCCCGGGAGTGAGGAGGATGGATTTTCCGTCATTACAATGACATCATCGGCATAGAGGCCTACCACATGTTTTCTGTTCCCCACCATAATCCCTGAAATAGTCAGGTCCGTCCTTAAGGAAGCCGCAAGGGGCTCCATAACAAGGGCAAAAACCAGTGGGGAGAGGGGGCAACCTTGCCGAGTGCCATTTGAAATTTGGAAAGTTCGGGATGAATTGCCCCAAGTCAGGACTTTCACACAAGGGTGCGAGTAAAGACTGAGGATTGCTGACAAGATAGGGCCTGAAAAACCAAAGGTGGAGAGGACCTCCAGGAGGTAGCCCCAGTGTACCCTATCAAATGCTTTTTTGGTGTCTAGGGAGAGGAATACACAGGGGCTCCCCCTCCTCTCCGCCACCTCTATCAGGTTCAGCATCCTCCTCGTCCCGTAATTAGCTTGCCTACCCTGCACGAATGCCACCTGATCTCTGTCCACCAAAAGGGGGGTCACGTCACGCAGACGATTGGCTATAAGTTTGGCATAAAGTTTCAGATCGGTATTTAAGAGTGATATCGGGCGGAAATTCTCTGGCCGGTCCTGGTCCTTCCCCGGCTTAGGAATAGTGGAGATCATGGCCTCCAACGCAGCCTCCGGGATAGATCCAGCAGTTTGCCAGTTGTTAAAAAGTCTCAAAAGGTATGGGGACAAGATCCGGCCGAAGATTTTGTAATATTCGTAAATAAACCCATCAGGGCCAGGGGCTGAGTTACTTTTGGCACTCCTAATCACTGTTTCTATCTCAGCACACGAGAACGGGGAATTTCGTTTTTCTAGGACATCCGAGGGAACTTTCGGGAGATCAAGGTCTTGAAGGATGTTTACTATAGTTTCTGCTGTAGGTTGGGGCGTCGAGGGGTCATCCTTCAAATTGTAAAGTTTTTCGTAGTATGCGGCGAACGCATTTGCTATTTCTGTAGGATCTCTAACTAATTATCAACTGATCTTAATACCCTAATGTAATGATGAACTTTTGTTTCTTTTTACTTAGTTGAGTGGTTCTTGCCTTGTTCTGGTCTTGAAAGGTTGTGGAATCGAGCTCAGCACTCTATGGAGTTGTATATTATTACTGTCTCTGCAAAGCATTGTCACAAATGCTTTCTGATGGATGGTAATTCTACAAGCAGATTCTTGACAAGGTATATGTAGTAAAAGGGGAAAATCAGCACCACCCTGTGTATTCCTGAACAGATTCTCTGGTGTATGCAATGGTTATTCACAGCATTGTGAGTGAAAATGGCTAGGAATAAGCGAGTACTGAAATATTCATAATCGTTAGATTCGTAATGAGCAATTTGTAATACTCGCATATTCGTTCCGAGTACAATGTAAGTCAATGGTAAATGCAATTAATTTTCTGCTAGACCCAACGTTAAGGCTGGGAGGGCTGTAATACAACAGAGATGACTGATAATATGCTTAAACTGCATGGGAACAGTATGCAGACATAATGTAGACTATGTCTGCATACTGTTTTGCCATACAGCTGACAGGACCTAGTGAAGATAAATTGATGGAAGAATAGGTAGATCATACTTACTGGCTCCCGCTGCTGGTTTCAGGCCAGCTCAGTCTCCTGCGCTCCCGCTCAATCACTTCTGGGGCCACTCATTAAGCATTCTGCATATTTACTGCACTGACCGGCAAACAGTCAATCACAGATGCTCACACTCCATGAGACCTCTGTGATTAGCTGTTCCAGTCAGACTGCATTTCCTCAATCTGAGCGTTGATTATGTTTGACTGCCATACAAATAAGTATATGGCAAACAAGCTGCCGTCATAGCATGTTAAATAAATAAATAATTTAAACAAAACAAGTTTATTGGCTGAACATCAGTCAGCAAACATGCTAGGCAGCTCACTTGAGTATCATGAGTAAAATCCAAAACACTTGCAGAGCGCCAAGCATCGCAAATATCATACTATCCATGCGAGTAGCGAATAGTAACCAGCATACTCACTCTTCACTAATGAAAGGTGATCCAAAAGGTGATGCTTGCTAAAGAAAAATATGTAGTACTTAGGGATGAGCGAGTCCTAAATTACTCGGAATCGCTAGACCCGCACGAGTCCGAGCCCAGGACTCGCTACTCGTTGCGAGTCTAGCGAGTCCAATGTTAATGAATAGGGAACCGAGTAATAACGAATAATGCTATTTCCAAATCGCTGATGTGTCTCTGAAAGTGTGCGAGTCCAAACTCGCAGGTTTTTCTCTTATTTGGAGCCGATGATGGGAGGGGGAAGCGATTCTCGGGCACACACCATGCTGTAAAAGCAAACATTTTATAATTTCTGGTGGCTTTCTGGGGGCTTGTAAAACAAGTAGCAGGTACTATTTCGTGAAAGGTACACACTAGAGGCTTAGGGCCCTTTCACATATGCGTTTTTCGTAATTCGCGACAGATGCGGTGAAAAAACCGCATCTGCCGCGTTTACCGCATAACCGTTCCACTTGCGGCGCGGTTGCGGTTTTTTCTATGCAAAGTATAGGCATACTTGCGGCAGGTGCGGCAAGTGCGGTTTTGCACTTGCGGCAGGTGCGGCCGCGAAAAAAAACCGCAGTAAGCCACACCTGCCGCAAGTATGCCTATACTTTGCATAGAAAAAACCGCAACCGCGCCGCAAGTGGAACGGTTATGCGGTAAACGCGGCAGATGCGGTTTTTTCACCGCATCTGCCGCGAATTACGAAAAACGCAGATGTGAAAGCACCCTGCGATATTTTAAGACAGATGGATGGTACCGTGCGAGCTGCAGGCAGGACACCGTACAGCAACGCACTGGTACAGGAAAAAATTGTTTAGTACGCAGAACCAGGCACTGTTAGGCTGCGGTGCTGGCTGCGTGCAAGTTTACAAGTACCGTGCGAGCTGCAGGCAGGACACCGTACAGCAACGCACTGGCACAGGAAAAAATTGTTTAGTACGCAGAACCAGGCACTGTTAGGCTGCGGTGCTGGCTGCGTGCAAGTTTACAAGTACCGTGCGAGCTGCAGGCAGGACACCGTACAGCAACGCACTGGCACAGGAAAAAATTGTTTAGTACGCAGAACCAGGCACTGTTAGGCTGCGGTGCTGGCTGCGTGCAAGTTTACAAGTACCGTGCGAGCTGCAGGCAGGACACCGTACAGCAACGCACTAGCACAGGAAATTTTTTGTGGAAAAATGGCACCAAAATTATTTGGTAGACTAGTGCCAAAAATAAGAAAAAGCTTAGGATTACAGCTCTGAGGAAAGCTGGGTGAACTAAGCTCTGAGGATGGTGCTGGATTCACTGTAAGGCTGCTCCTATCTCCCTTCCTTACAGTCCTGTACAGCAATCCTCCGTCCTGGTAGTTCTGAAAAGAACTTTTGGGTTATGTGTGAGGAATCTTGACTCCTACACTCCGTCCTGTTAGTTCTGAAAAGAACTTTTGGGTTATATGTGACTCCTACACTGCCTAACTGTCCCTAGATCTGCTCCAAGTCTCCCTGCACTAGGTCAGCTCTTCTCAGGAATGTGCCCAAAATGGCGGGGGCAAGCCTTATATACTGCCTTGCCTGTCATAGATGACATAGGCATCACGATGGACAGCAGCCAATCATAGTCCTGACACAACCAAAGCTGCTATGGCATTACTGACTATGATTGGCTGTCTTCACAAGTTTTCTGACCTAACACGCAATGCTGACTAGTAACATAAAAGATTCTGGATTCGCGAGTCCCGAATAGAGAATACAGGACTCGGAATCGCAGACTCGCTAGGATTCAGACTCGTAGACTCGCTCAGACTCGCTGCTGTTTGGGGAGATTCAAGCTATATAGTGATGTGATAGAGCGAGTCTAGCGAGTCTAGCGAGTGAGATAAAGTAAACTCTGACAAAACTAAGATTGCCATTGACTTGCATTGGACTCGTTACTGAGCGAGTATTCGCTAAAAGACTCGCCGATTACCGAGTCCAGCGAGTCCCTTAAGAATCGCCGAGTAACGAGTCCTAGCGAGTAGACTCGCTCATCCCTAGTAGTACTTTAACAAAAGAGAAATAAGTGGCACTTACCCAAGTTGCCTAAAATGAGTCCTTTGTTGGGAATTCAGAAAATCCAGCTGATAGCAGTTGTTTTGTGCTTGTTCAATGTTTCAACAGATCAAATTAATCATGGGAACTGTTGAAGTGCAGGACAAGCATGAAACAGCTGTCATCCTCAAGAGTTGTTAGCGTTCTTCTGTAATTGTCTGGATTTTATGAATCCCCAATAAAAGACTCATTTTAGGCAACTTGGGTGAGTGCCGCTTAATGTTACTTTTGGGGAAGTTTCTTGACAAGGCATATCTGGAAGCCCAAGTAGGTGATGACTTCAAGGAACTGCTTTAGAGAGTGCCAAATGGGAGTATGGTTATCATCAGGAGTTCACTTTGAGAAAACTGAGGTTGAACATGTATATTCTGGTCATACGTATTTAATTACCCCATGTTTGTACCATATGTGTTCCTGTGTGACTTTGCTGTAAAAAATGGAAAAGAAAAATGGCCAAGTCACATTTGGACGGTTCCCCAAGTGGTTAAACTTGTTGCAGACCACAGATACAGAGGTGTTTCAGATTTGTATCAGTAAGGCTAGGGTCAAATTAACGTTAACTTGGGCTTGCATCTAAAACATAGGTTTTGGCAGCATAAACGCAGTACTACCGCCAGGGTAGCGCCTCGTTAACACTACCAATGCTTACCTATGGAGACGCGGCCCATAGCGCGGCTCCAACTCTGGCATCTGATTGAAATCTCACGTTATTTCTTAACGAGAAAAAAGATGCTTTCAACAACGTCTTATCTTGCATTGAAGAAGATGTCAGCATTGGAGCCGCGCTACGGATCGCGTCTCTATATGTAAGCATTGGTAGTGTTAACACGGCGCTACCCTGGCGGTAGTACCACGTTTATGCTGCCAAAACCTATGTTTTAGACGCAAGCCCAAGTTAACGTTAATCTGACCCTATCCTGCGGGTCTCCTCTTCTCTCTCCCACTCATTTATAGTGTTCATTGAATGTTATAAACATTCAGATTTTCTTCTCTCTCGATTTCCCCAGCGCTCGACTTTGTATTTCGTCTCCAGGATATGAGACTGGAATAACACTGATTACTTATATGAAAGAGGTGAAGTTGAACTCGACAGCTTGTGGATTCAGTCAGATTGCCTCTCAACGCTTGTCCTCTTATTACAAATCTAAATGTTTCATGTTCAATCTTTTACCATATAATTCAAGCAAACACTAGCCGGGTATTTTATTATTATTTTTTTTCTTTTACCACAGTGCAAAAAAGAAATGCAAAAATATATACAGAATGGCGTCTGCTGATAATTTATTACAATGCCAAGTTAGCAAAATCTGCTGCAAGCGATGAATTCTTCATTAATCATCAAAGGCGTGTTGAGTAAATAAAGGCTCGCGGTGCCATGACAGATAATGCAGATAGCGTTTTGCCTTGTCATCTCGTCATGGGGAAAATGCTGACACCATCTTCAGATCTTCATGTTTTTTTTTCCCGTGTTTTATTAAACTTTTTTATATTATCATTTTGTTTCTGTATATGCTGCAGATTGCAGGGACATTTCGTTGACCATGGATTCCTTGTTTTTACATTGAGAAAGAGCAGGATCTCGTTACGACCTGGTGGCACAAAAACAACCCACATAAGTGGCATTAGGGTTAAAGATCCATTAATAGGGATGAGCAAACAGAACTTTAAAGTATGGAGTTCATACCGAACACAGACTTTCACAAATGTTCAGTTTTGGAGTTTGGAGTTCGGGTGCTTTACATATGGAAAACACTAGAGGAAGCACATCGCTGTGCTCGGATGCACTCGGTGCTCGGCCAAGTGCGAGCCACTTGCAGTGTTTGAATGGCTGTACTTGGGGTAAAACCTGTTACCGGATTTAGAGTGTACAAATAATAAAAAATAAAAAAACACGCCCCTTCACCCTCCCTTCCCCGGAAGTGCTTTGTTTAAGTCTGGCTGTATGTGGGCCAACAGCCGAACTGCCCAATCAGTGACTTCCCAATAAGGTGCGGTCAAATTTGCTCCAGAACAGAAATGTATAAAAAGCCTGGCTGAACCCCCAGAACCTGAACTTCCACAGCTCCGTTCATCTCTACCCATCACCCCAGACCAATAGCTGTCTAAACAATACTTTATAATGATACTCCTTCACGATCATTATCCATGAAAACATGGCATTGATCAGTTGATGAATGGGCAATATATTATGACATCCAAAATGTATATCTGGTATAATTTTTTTTTTTGGTTATACAATTAAAGGATTGTACTACTGGACATTTATTGCTATAAGATTAGGTTGTCCCATCTAATAGGTCCTTAAACTGAGGTAGATCAACTTCTTATAGTGTCAAATGGCTATTAATCATGGTCTTTGTTTGTCCCTTAACCCCTTTAGGCTAGGGTCACATTTGGGAGCTTGCATATGTTGGAAGGATGCATTAAAGGATCCTTTGTTTCCTCTTGAAATTCTCATATATGTTCATTTTTAGTGCATGCGTTAACACATGGTACATACAGGGGTTGGACAAGATAATGGAAACATCTGGAAAAATCAACAAAAGTCAGTTTAATACGGTGTAGGTCCACCTTTTGCGGCGATTACAGCCTCAATTCTCTGAGGTATGGATTCATACAAGGTGATATCATTGGCCTGGCGAATCTTCACGAAGTAGCACCCCAGATCATCAAAGAACCTCCGCCATGTTTTACGGTTGGGAGAAGGCAGTCTGGATGGAACGATTCTTTCAGCTGTCTCCAAACGTACACTCTGCCGGAGGTCGGAAAATGGGGTAAACGATGATTGGTCTGAGAATATCACATGTTTCCACTGCTCGAGGGACCAATTCTGGAGGTTTCTACACCGCTCTAAATGCCTGGAAACATTTGTCATTGAGAGCAGCGGTTTTCTAATTGCAGATCTTCTGTGGAATCCAGATTTGTGCAGCTCCCGACGAACAGTTTTCGTGGACACTGGGTTGTGTAGGTGATCATTGAGCTCAGCAGTGATTTTGGTGGACACTGGGTTGTGTAGGTGATCATTGAGCTCAGCAGTGATTTTGGTGGACACTGGGTTGTGTAGGTGATCATTGAGCTCAGCAGTGATTTTGGTGTACACTGGGTTGTGTAGGTGATCATTGAGCTCAGCAGTGATTTTGGTGGACACTGGGTTGTGTAGGTGATCATTGAGCTCAGCAGTGATTTTGGTGGACACTGGGTTGTGTAGGTGATCATTGAGCTCAGCAGTGAGTTTCGGAGCCGTGGTCTTGCGATCCTCTCTCACAATTCGCTTTAGAGTCTGACGGTCTCTCTTAGTCACTTCGACTTTCGGCCGGACCTGAGCATTGCTGCGGACGTTTTTCCTTCTCATTACTCTGGAGACAGGACCTCTTGACACGCCAAGAATTCGGGTAATTTCTGTTACACTAGCGCCTGTCATACGAGCACCAACGATTTGGCCTTTTTGAAAATCCGAAAGTTCTGCCATTGGTGTCAGGTTCTCATCAATGTTCTTACAATTCGGCAAAACAAACAGTTAATTTACATACACATATCAATGAACACAAATAATCAACTACAAAACATTAACATATGGCACGGTTTGCATGTTTATAACATGTTCGAAGATTAGGATGCCAAAACGTTAGGTGTTTCCATTATTTTGTCCAACCCCTGTATATGTACCATGTGTTAACGCATGCGTTTCTCATAGACTGCCCTGTAAAAACAACGCATGCGTTTTTGCAAAAGCATCAGAAAACGCTGCATACCACATTTTGTGGTGCACTTGCAAAAATGCATAGCATCAAATGCATTACACTTTTGCATTGCGTTTTTTGCATTGGAGCCTATGGGTACATTAACGCATGCATTTTTCAAGATTTGCACATGAAAATAGCACATTCATTTAGCAAATGCAAGTATGACCCTAGCCTTAGCCCAGACAATTTTCCGTATTCCGTTCCCCCCTCCCCCCCCCCCCCCTTCTTCCAAGAGTCATAACATTTTTACTTTTCTTTAAATACAGACATATGAGGGCTTGTTTTTTGCAGGACGAGTTGAACTTTTGTAAAAATTCATTTATTTTACCATATAGTGGTACTGGAAAATGGGAAAAAAAATTCCAAATGGAATGAAATTGTAAAAAAAAAGTGCAATTGCCCATAGGTTTTTTATTCACCGTGTTGACTATATGGTAAAACTGACATGTCGGTATGATGCCTCAGGTCGGTACGAGTTTGTAGATATCAAACGTGTATAATTTTACTGTTATCTAAGTGGTGAATAATAAATCAGACATTTTTAAAGAAAAAAAATTACATCATTTCACCATTTTCTGCGACCCCGGAGCGTTCTCATTTTTCGGGATCTGGGGCTGTGATGTTTATTTTTTGCATCTTGAGCTGATGTTTCCAATGTTACCATGTTTGGGTAGATGTGCTGATGTGATCGCCTATTATTGTATTTTGTTGTAATGTTGCGGCAACCAAAAAAATGTAATTTTGGTGTTTGAACTTTTTTTGGGTTACATAGTTTACAGATCTGATTAATTGATTTTATATTTTGATAGATCGCACCTTTCTGAACACAGGGATACCAAATATGTGTATTTTTAATTTTTTAATAGTTTTATTTTCAATGGGGCAAAAGGGGGGGGGGGTGATATGAACATTTCTGTTTTTTTTTTCCATATTTTTATATATGTGACTGACAGCACGATCCAACAGGTTAACACCACCGATCGGATCGTTAGCTACACATCTGAGATGATGACATCAGCTGAGAAGTGGGGGAGAGAATTTAGGGCAAGACATGACCAAGAATGTACTATTACGTCTTTGGTCGTGAAGGGGTTAAACAATTAAAGTGGTTTCCCCCACAAACAAAACTAATTTTAAAGTTCATTTTAATCAATAGATCTTGGAATAAGGCTAGGCTCACACTTAAAAATAGGATTGCGTTCACCGCATCCAGATTTGGATGCGGTGAACGCAATTGGCTTCAGACAAGCCGCAATCCCTTAACCGGATTGCTCTGGATGTGTAATTCAGAGCACTCCGGTTACCGGATAGTTTGCTCATCCCTGCTGCTGCAGGGATGAGCAAACAGTTCTCCGTGTTTTAAAAGATGAACGTTTATTAATAAATGTGTGCATAATGTCTCTAGGGGGTGCCCACCACCCCTAGAGACCTACCACCCACTCAAGTGGGCATATAATGATGTTATATCTTATTTACAGTAGGAGGCTCCTGTATGCTGTACTTTTTTATGAATGAAGCCGCCGGCTCCTCTGAGAGCAGTGCTCATACTATAGCTATTGTATATATAGTATGTGCGCTGTCCAAGGTCCTGAAGGCTTATACAGTAAGATCTATGGGCAGCACTTATTAATAAAATTTTATCTTTGAAAACATTGAAAACACTTTGTTTATCCCGGCGGCAGCCGGGATAAACAAAGTATATGCGGTAACCGCATTGCTCAGGATTACACATCCTGAGCAATCCAATTACCGCGTTGCGGATGTTACAACCGCTCCGAAAACTGCAGCCTGCATGATTTTTCTTGCAGGCTGCAGAGCCAGAAGCGGTAACCGGATTGCTTGTGAAGCAATCCGGTTTTTATAATAGGCTCCTATGTGGAGCGTTTCCTGCTCCGGTTTTGAGCTTTTTAAATTTTATAAATGTGTCCCTGCTATGTACTGTGTAATGGATGTGTTTGACCGTACAGGGACATGGACTGATCATACCACATCTCCTGTGCTGAGATAAGCTAACATATGTGTCCCTGCTATGTACTGTGTAATGGATGTGTCTGACCTTACAGGGACATGGTCTGATCATACCACATCTCCTGTGCAGAGATAATCTTATATATGTGTCCCTGCTATGTACTGTGTAATGGATGTGTTTGACCGTACAGGGACATGGTCTGATCATACCACATCTCCTGTGCTGAGATAAGCTAACATATGTGTCCCTGCTATGTACTGTGTAATGGATGTGTCTGACCTTACAGGGACATGGTCTGATCATACCACATCTCCTGTGCAGAGATAATCTTATATATGTTTCCCTGCTATGTATTGTGTAATGGATGTGTCTGACCGTACAGGGACATGGTCTGATCATACCACATCTCCTGTGCTGAGATAAGCTAACATATGTGTCCCTGCTATGTACTGTGTAATGGATGTGTTTGACCGTACAGGGACATGGACTGATCATACCACATCTCCTGTGCTGAGATAAGCTAACATATGTGTCCCTGCTATGTACTGTGTAATGGATGTGTCTGACCTTACAGGGACATGGTCTGATCATACCACATCTCCTGTGCAGAGAATATCTTATATATGTTTCCCTGCTATGTATTGTGTAATGGATGTGTCTGACCGTACAGGGACATGGTCTGATCATACCACATCTCCTGTGCTGAGATAAGCTAACATATGTGTCCCTGCTATGTATTGTGTAATGGATGTGTCTGACCTTACAGGGACATGGTCTGATCATACCACTTCTCCTTGACCGGGGAGGATACAAAAGAGTATACAGACATTACAGCACAAGAAAGACTATACAGACATTACAGCACAAGAAAGACTATACAGACATTGCAGCACAGGATAGAGTATACAGACTTTACAGCATGGAAAAGAGTATATAGACATGACAGCTGGAGAAAGAGTCTCTGATAACTGGATGGGAGGCTCATAATGTTCTTACCTTCTGGCATCCTTTTGACTAGCGTAAATCATTTGTGCATCACACAACAATTATGACATTCAATCAGCCCTACTAAGCAAAAACAGCTCCAGCAATCCCAGAAATTAAGAGATTTGTGAGCCTTCCATCAAACGTCTAGAGACTACTCACCTGGCCAAGGGACTGGAGTCCTGATATTGTATATGCTATTCAGAACTTTATGATCTGGACTCCAAATGGCCTCAATTAGGGGTTTATGCTGTCCAGTTACAATTGATATCAGTTGTTGCAGAGCTCCAAAATGCTCAAGGCTTTTTTGAAGACTTTACAATCTTAGTAACCACTCTTGAAAATGTTTGAGTAAATTATTGTTTCCATTTCCATACCATTAGGGAGAATTTCTACACTTTTCATACATTATCAGATTTTGTAGCAGATCCATAATGACAAGGGGAATGGCATATTATTTTCGTGATTTGCTTTGTGAGCATCCAGTATAATGGTGGCAGGTCATCCACTATGTTGCTGGATTGCAGAGGGCCGTAAAGAGGTTTGAAGATCAAAAATTACTTAACTTGTAGCCTGTGCCATCTGCAGCTCCTCAATTGGTCCTCCAAGGCTACATCCAACTCTGATCATTTCTGGTGTCTATGGCAGTGGACGTCCTTTATCACATCTTCGTTCACTCCGTACTCGCACTTCTTGCCTACACAGCGTAGGAAGTGCCAGCGCAAAGTGATGAAGGACGTCAAAAAGGATATCAGCTGCCAAAGAAAACAGAAGAGATCGGAGCTAGAGGCAATCCATGGAGAACAGGATGGGGAGGTCTTGCTGTCTGATAGGTGAACTGAAAGTTGAGTATAGTACGCTATTCTGCTCTTATGTCTGGAGAGTCATGTTGGATATCCATCAACTGAATTTGATTGAATTTGGATTTTCTGGTGAAATTCAAGTAAAAGGCCCAATTCACCTATTAGCAGACCCTATCATAAATAGGAAAAACCAGTTGACCTTGTGAGTCATATGTGGTGCCCCGCTTAGCAGGCGTCACAGAGGGGTACTGCACCCGTAAAAGAGGTGCAGATACTCCAGCTGCGGGTGGATCATAGGATGGTGGGTGGTACCCACTAACCAGCACTCCCACACTAGATTACACGGTGGGAGGTCTCCCAGGTGGGAATAAAACCACTTCAAGGGGGAACAAGGAGGGTCTTTGAACTGAGGCCTGTTGAGTCTTTGGTCTTTGCCTCCAAGCGAGTGGAGCCAGGGTCCCTCAACTGAGGGACCAAAGAGAGGGACCAGGAGTTAAAGAAAGATCCCAGGAGCAGACAGCCAGAAGGGAGTAGGAAGAACTCGAGGAGGTTCATCCCTGAAAGCTTACCGGGCACCGGAGCCCACACCTGTGGGATACTTTAGGACCACAGAAAATCCGGAGACACGTGGAGTCTACACTTCTCCCAGGCACCTGAGCGACCGAAAGAGGGTACCAGGCACCGCTTGATGGTTCAGCGGTCAGCCAGTAGAACGTTATCCGACGGGAGCAAAGGAGAGAGACAGAAGGAGGTCAGTTTGGCTTTAAGGAACCAGACTTCACCACCACTGGAAGCAGGAAAGGAATAGACGAGGGTAGAATACGAAGGCACACACCAAGGGTCCACCATACCACCTAAGATCTGCCTGCAGCCACCCGTGCAGGAATACTGCACTGTAACTTTTGTATGCAACTAATACAATTGCCAGTAAAGTACCCGGCGGAACAGTGATTTTGGACTTAGTTTGCTTTCTTTCCATGAACTTGTTCCCTTACAGGAATGCTGCCCTGGAGGTCCCAGTCCTACCTGTGGAGGACTACACCAGCCTAGCCGCGATACCATCTACCTCCGGTGGGCTGTGGCGGCGCTGGTGCAAATCACCAGAAACTCCAGGTGGCGTCACAACAACAAACTGTATATAATCCCCTGTATATAAACCCCCTTTTTGAAGTGTCACCCAAGACTCGGGATCAGGCGCGGCCACCACTCCACGTGACACAGCAGACGCTACCCCTGAAGCCTGACACCCGAGTACCCCGGAGCCTGGGGCTCGACACATACACCTCCAAGGGGAATAACAGAGGAATGACACAAGTGTTCTTATAGCAGAAAACATACTCTATGGATTTTTGTGCAATTCTGACCATTTGCTTTATTCTCAATGTAAGTCACATTCCAAAAAAAGAACCATTTAATGCAAGCGGGAGTCTCATTGCAGGACGGCACATGCCTGGATGGGTTGGCAATGACAATTAGGTTTGGGTCATTTATTTAATTAGATATTAATTGGTAGCTTTGGTCGAATGAATGAAGTAACCATGTGTCACTGTCTGCACAATTATGTAATGATATCCAACCAGGTAGAACTTTCTTCTCGGGAGAATTTTAATCAAGATAATGGAAAGATAAAGGGAAAAATCATCGAGACTTAGAAAACAGTTTCTTTCTATTCTGCTTTGAATGATGTCTTAGATTTTTATGGTCACAAAAAGTATCTATATATTTATGTAGCCAAGCTAAATTATTAACATGGGTACATAGGTAGCCTATAATGGTGCACATGGGCCCCATATTCATGGAGTACAAAGACTTCTGTAATACATAATAAGGCACTACAAGAGCCACCTGGTAGTTTGGAGGTCTCTTACCCTGAGTATAACTAGAGCAGGTGCGCAGGTTGAAGTCACACTCTGTCAAGAGGGTCTCCAGTCTTTGGGAGATCTAAATCTAACATTGCCTTATGAGACACTGTGTTATAAATGTATTTAATTTCTTTGGTGGTGTAGGAGTTAAGGACCCTTTCCTGTCTAGTTGCTGTTTACAGCCTAATATCAGGTGGAGCGTTTTGTAACCACTCCCCTTCCCTATAAAGAGTCACATGTCTGGTCAGCTGATGCTGTTGATAGAATCTCATTCTTTGCCGACTATTGTAGAAGGAGCCTGTTTCTGGATGAAGTTGGAATGGTGATTATTGCCGCTGGTGTCATACTGCAATTAAGGAGTTTTTTCTTATATCCTTTTGTGTCTATGCAGGGTGAGGTAGATGCTGGAGCAGATCATAGGGAGTGTCAGTCAGTGTAGGGAAACTTCAAGATTCCTTATATTTAACCCAAACAGCTCTTCTGAGAGCTACCAGGAGGACAGAGGAGTACTGTGTAGAGGACTGTAGGCAGGCAGGCAGGCAGGCAGGGAGGAGCAGCCTTACAGTGCACACAGGACCGACCTCATAGCTTAGCTTACTCACTCAGCTCTCCTAATAGCTGAAGTCAGAGGCTAAGGCCCCTTTTCACATCAGCGTTTTTTTCAAATCGCAGCAGATGCGGTGAAAAAAACGCATCTGCTGCGATTAACGCATAACCGCTGCACTTGCGGCACAGTTGCATCAAGCCCCATGCAAAGTCTATTGGGCTTGCGGTAAGGGTGCGGCAGGTGCGGTATCGGCACTTGCCGCAGGTGCGGCCGCAAAAAAAACCGCAGTCAGCAGCGTTTTTTTTCGCGGCTGCACCTGCCGCAAGTGCCGAAACCGCACTTGCCGCACCTGCCGCACCCTTACCGCAAGCCCCATAGACATTGCATGGGGCTTGCCGCAACTGTGCCGCAAGTGTCGCGGTTATGCGTTAATCGCGGCAGATGCGTTTTTTTCACCGCATCTGCCACGATTTAAAAAAAACACTGATGTGAAAGTGGCCTTAGCTGAGGTACTATTTCTTATTTTTTTGCACCTGATAGATTTTGGGTCATAATAACCCCTTCAGCTTTATTTTCACTGTGGCAGACCAGTGTGAGTTTGGCCTTGGACACAGCAGCAAAAAACTGTTGCAAGTGGGGTTTCCAAAACGGCAATGCGAGCGCTTTCCGAGACACATCTGCGATTTGTAAATCACACATTACTCGCTATTACTCGCTTCCCCATTCATTAACATTGGACTCGCTAGACTCGCAACGAGTAGCGAGTCCCGGGCTCGGACTCGCTAGAGTCAAGCGATTCCGAGTAATTTAGGACTCACCCATCACTATTAGAGGCACATAACGGTGATCAGGCGAAGGACCCATATAGGGACGTTTGGGTGCTCAGAGTACAGACACAGGTGAGTGTCAGGAGGTGACTTTCCCCTCTCCCAGTCACCAGGTCCTTCTATTTCATTCCCATCATCACCCCTGTGTTGCACCATAAGCTACACATCCATATGCCCCACCATGACACACCCCTACCCTAGAGGTTAGTGGGACCAAAGAGTCTCATTGCCCTTTGGGGTAGGACCAATACTAAAGATCCCACATAGTTGCAGGCGCTGTTGGAGATTTTGCATTGCGACGCAGAAGCTTTAAATTAGCCCACATCTTCTTATAGATTTTATGTTGAGGCTCAGGAGCAGTTGCAGCTAGACTTTCCATCTCCCAGGGTAAAGATATTGCTTCCAGCCATATAATCATGTTTAATGCTGTTTTCATTGTAATCAGATTCTCCATAGGAGATTTATCTGATGCGATGGAAAATTTAACATGGGTCTTATTTTGTGGTCAAAGGGTTGTGACTAGTGATGGGCGAATCCTAAATTACTCGGAATCGCTTGACTCTAGCGAGTCCGAGCCCAGGACTCGCTACTCGTTGCGAGTCTAGCGAGTCCAATGTTAATGAATGGGGAAGCGAGTAATAGCGAGTAGTGTGAGATTTACAAATCGCAGATGTGTCTTGGAAGCTTCAGCCTGAAGCAATCCGAGTTGTGTCATTTATTTGCATTGCTAGTTTACTTTGTAAGTAATCGCTGACTCGCACAGATAAGAGTCCTGTCTTCTCTGTGTGCTGGCTGCCCCAGCTCCAGGGTCCTAGAGCCTGCCTGCTGCCTGATGTAGCAGAGCTGAGATTGTTCTCAGTCTGCTCATTCCCTGTGTACAGACATGAATGTCTGTGCACAGAGATGATGTAGCAGAGCTGAGATTGTTCTCAGTCTGCTTATTCCCTGTGCATAGACATCTATATTTATGCACAGGGGATGTAGCAGAGAGGACATCGCGTTTTGGACTGCGTCGGACGGAAGAGGATTTTTTTAATTAAAGATGGAGTCCCTAATGGCTTTTTTTTTTATTTCTAATAAAAAATTTTCCTTGTGTTGTGTTTTTTTTAAAACAATTTAATAGAAATTCATGGCGGTCATGTCTAATATTGGCGTGACCGCCATAAATTTCGGGCTTAGGGCCAGCTGATAATACAAAGCTGGCCCTAACCTCTTTATTACCCAGCGTGCCACCGCCACCAGGGCCGCTGGAAGAGCGGGGTTCAGCGCCAGAGGATGGCGCTTCAATGAACGCGCCATCTTCTGGGGCGGCTGCGGGCTGCAATTTGCAGCGGGGGGTGCCCAGAAAGCTTGGGCATCCCTGCGCTGCGGATTCCAGCCCCCAGCTGCTTAGCTGTACCTGGCTAGACATAGAAATTGCGCGGAGCCCCACGCATTTTTTTTTAATTATTTCATGAAATTCTGAGATTCTGACTCTGAGACTCTGACTCTGAAATTCATGAAATAATTAAAAAAAAATGCGTGGGGCTCCGCGCAATTTCTATGTCTAGCCAGGTACAGCTAAGCAGCTGGGGGCTGGAATCCGCAGCGCAGGGATGCCCAAGCTTTCTGGGCACCCCCCGCTGCAAATTGCAGCCCGCAGCCGCCCCAGATGATGGCGCGTTCATTGAAGCGCCATCCTCTGGCGCTGAACCCCGCTCTTCCAGCGGCCCTGGTAGCGGTGGCACGCTGGGTAATAAAGAGGTTGGGGCCAGCTTTGTATTATCAGCTGGCCCTAAGCCCGAAATTTATGGCGGTCACGCCAATATTAGACATGACCGCCATGAATTTCTATTAAATTGTTTTAAAAAAAACACAACACAAGGAAAATTTTTTATTAGAAATAAAAAAAAAAGCCATTAGGGACTCCATCTTTAATTAAAAAAATCCTCTTCCGTCCGACGCAGTCCAAAACGCGATGTCCTCTCTGCTACATCCCCTGTGCATAAATATAGATGTCTATGCACAGGGAATAAGCAGACTGAGAACAATCTCAGCTCTGCTACATCATCTCTGTGCACAGACATTCATGTCTGTACACAGGGAATGAGCAGACTGAGAACAATCTCAGCTCTGCTACATCATCTCTGTGCACGGACATTCATGTCTGTACACAGGGAATGAGCAGACTGAGAACAATCTCAGCACTGCTACATCATCTCTGTGCACAGACATTCATGTCTGTACACAGGGAATGAGCAGACTGAGAACAATCTCAGCTCTGCTACATCATCTCTGTGCACAGACATTCATGTCTGTACACAGGGAATGAGCAGACTGAGAACAATCTCAGCACTGCTACATAATGTCTGTGAGCAGGCGGGCTCTAGGACCCTGGAGCTGCACAGAGAAGACAGCTGGACTCGGCTCGCAAAGAAACAGCAGTTATCTGCGAGTTTCCCTGCTATCACTGGCACAGTAGCCAGTGATTACTAGCGAGTCTAATGCAAACAATGGCAATCCTAGTTTTGTCAGCGTTTCTGACAAAACTAGGATTGATATTGATTTGCATTAGACTCGCGAGTAATCACTGGGAAACTCGCAGAGTACCGAGTCCTGCGAGTCCCTTACTACTCGCCGAGTAACGAGTCCTAGCGAGTAGATTCGCCCATCCCTAGTTGTGACCCTACATATTCCATCTGGCACCATTACAATCCTTTATTCGACTCATTCAGAATGATGATAATGTGAACACAGCCCAAAACCCTGGTTAAGGTAGTGAGGCTTGTCAGGGCCTGGGTCACATGCTACATGGCTGATTGATGCTCTCATTGTGTGATCCACCAACAATTATACAGAGAAGGTTTATTTTCATTTTCATTTCCAACGTTAAACAGTTTATTTCACATCATTAGGGAGAGTTCAGAACAGACGCATTTATATACACTGGGCTGGTAATTTATGTATTGTGCTCCGGGCAATGCTTTGAATGCAATTATACTATTTGATTCATTGGTTCCCTACACAATAAATGCTGAGAGACGCAAAATACAATTAAAGCAGATTTCCAGTTATTGCCATAAAACCTTACGTGGAAGATGTTCCTTTAGGATGCCTTATTAAAGCGATTTTTTATTCTGTGAAAATGAAATGCCTTCCCAGGTATGTAACTACTGTCGATGAGAGTCATAATGTACTGAGAAATGGAACATGGCTTCATCATCAATTGAAAATGACAGAAGAGCTTGTGCTGTACAACCCTGGCCCCTGTTCGGCTAGACTTCTGTGATGTGAACAGGTCATTGAACTGGTACATCTGCAGGAACACAGACACAAGGTCTTGGGTCTGTATGTACCAGAGCTTGAGAAGCAACATCGGACACCTCAATAGATAACTCCTCCTGTTTATTAAGAACTGACAGTAAACAAACAGGCACTACATTTTCAGCTATAACTATTTGGGGTTCGTAGAAAGCGTAGGTCCTACAGTTATGGGAGACACATTTTTGGCATCATAATCCCTAGTGAAAAATAGGCCGATTCTTACATAACTGTGTGACTGGCATAACAGCCCCAAATTAAAATTGGACAGTTGGAACACAATATATATACAGTGCCTACAAGTAGTATTCAACCTCCTGCAGGTTTAGGTGGTTTGATAAGATGCAAATAAGTTAGAGCCTTCAAACTGCAAACGAGAGTAGGATTTATTAACAGAAGCATAAATCTTACAAACCAAAAAGTTATGTTGCTCAGTTGAATTTTAATAAATTTTAAACATAAAAGTGTGGGTCAATTATTATTCATCCCCTAGGTTTAATATTTTGTGGAATAACCCTTGTTTGCAATTACAGCTAATAGTCGTCTTTTATAAGACCTGATCAGGCCGGCACAGGTCTCTGGAGTTATCTTGGCCCACTCCTCCATGCAGATCTTCTCCAAGTTATCTAGGTTCTTTGGGTGTCTCATGTGGACTTTAATCTTGAGCTCCTTCCACAAGTTTTCAATTGGGTTAAGGTCAGGAGACTGATTTTTTCCCTCTTGAACCAGGCCTTGGTTTTCTTGGCTGTGTGCTTTGGGGCGTTGTCTTGTTGGAAGATGAAATTACGACCCATCTTAAGATCCTTGATGGAGGAGCAGAGGTTCTTGGACAAAATCTCCAGGTAGACCGTGCTATCCATCTTCCCATGGATGCGGACCAGATGGCCAGGCCCCTTGGCTGAGAAACAGCCCCACAGCATGATGCTGCCACCACTATGCTTGACTGTAAGGATGGTATTCTTGGGGTCGTATGCAGTGCCATCCAGTCTCCAAACGTCACATGTGTGGTTGGCACCAAAGATCTCGATCTTGGTCTCATCAGACCATAGAACCTTGAACCAGTCTGTCTCAGAGTCCTCCAAGTGATCATGAGCAAACTGTAGACGAGCCTTGACATGACGCTTTGAAAGTAAAGGTACCTTACGGGCTCGTCTGGATCGGAGACCATTACGGTGGAGTATGTTACTTATGGTATTGACTGAAACCAATGTCCCCACTGCCATGAGATCTTCCTGGAGCTCCTTCCTTGTTGTCCTTGGGTTAGCCTTGACTCTTCGGACAAGCCTGGCCTCGGCACGGGAGGAAACTTTCAATGGCTGTCCAGGCCGTTCAAGGCTAACAGTAGTTCCATAAGCCTTCCACTTCCGGATGATGCTCCCAACAGTGGAGACAGGTAGGCCCAACTCCTTGGAAAGGGTTTTGTACCCCTTGCCAGCCTTGTGACCCTCCACGATCTTGTCTCTGATGGCCTTGGAATGCTCCTTTGTCTTTCCCATGTTGACCACGTATGAGTGCTGTTCACAAGTTTGTTGAGGGTCTTAAATAGTCAGATAATGCTGGCAAAAGAGATAATTAATCCACACATGTGAAGCTCATTGTTCTTTGTG
Organism: Allobates femoralis; assembly: GCA_033576535.1. NCBI lineage: Eukaryota > Metazoa > Chordata > Amphibia > Anura > Aromobatidae > Allobates > Allobates femoralis. The sequence continues at coordinate 707,873,681 of JARQOC010000002.1, read as the reverse complement.
CCTGAACTACTTCTTAATACTTTAGGGGGACCAAACAGAATGCTGGTGGTTTGAGGGGTTGAATAATAAATGACCCTCTGAATTAACTTTTAACGCTTTAAAAAAACAAAAAACAAAAAAAAACAAAAGTAAAAAATCTTTTTGGCTGGAGTGCATTTCCCACTTCCAGGCTGATCTACAGTCCAAGTGCCACAATGCCAAGTTAATTCCGCATGTGTCAACCAGCTAAATCTGCAGGGGGTTGAAGACTACTTGTAGGCACTGTATTATATATATATATATATATATATATATATATATCACATTAGTAGAAGGTTACCGGGCACTAACGAATTATGCACTGGCCTGCGCCACTCTCGTGGCTGTCAGCTGCAGGTAGCCTGGTGGTGCTGGCATTAACGAGACTCACATATAGTAGCGTATTAGAAGAGAAGGAAAGTAGCCGCACTCACCGGAGCAGGGTTTTTCATTCTTTATTTGCTGAAACAATCCTTGCGGTACAGCAACATAGCGGGGAGGGGGTGCAGGAAGGCGGACGACGGTTCACCGTTTCGCGGATGATACCGCTTCTACGGGTCCTCTACGGCGTCTGAGTGCGGCTACTTTCCTTCTCTTCTAATACGCTAATATATATATATATGTGTGTATTTCCTATTTATTTAAAGGAAATCATATGATAGGAAATGTGGACTTAAAATCTTCCTCCTGAGACCTCCAGAGGAGAAGATATCCTGTAAGTTGAGATTTCCATAATATTATAGAGACTGGGACCAACACCCTATGACAGCCCTATCTGAGCTCATCAAGAGGAGGTATGCAGGAGTGACTGTCCTGTGATAAATACAGATTTTTAAGTTGACGTCACGTCATGTTCAATGCTGGAGGATACATGTCTCTGTAAGGTTGTTCAATATTTTGTAAAAGGACCTCCTCCCTCTGCTACAATCTGCACCATTCCCATGACTGGTCTAGTACTTCTTTATCCTTTTTAGTTTGTGTAACTGTATATACTGTATTGTTTTGTCTCATTTTGTAATTGTTTGTATATTTTTATAAGCACTGCCTAATTTTCAGATTAAATATATAAAATGTTGTAGCCTCATTCCCCTTGCTCTATAAACCACATCTCTGAAGCCTTCTGAGGCCAAACAATAAGGCTACCGGGTGTCCAATCGGCCTGTATAAATGATTGGAGACAGCTAGTTTTCTTGGGATTATTGTGGGACTTGGATGTGACTGTATCGAAGTAGATATAAATTAGCTGAAGAGCCTGGTGTTGCCCGTGATAGTAACTAACTCTGTTTAACCCCTTAAGGACCGAGTCACTTTGCAGCTTAATGACCAGACCGTTTTTTGTAATTCTGACCAGTGTCCCTTTATGAGGTAATATCTCTGGAACGCTTGAACGGATCCTAGCGATTCTGAGATTGTGTTTTTCGTGACATATTGGGCTTCATGTTGGTAGTAAATTAACGTCAAAAATTTTTGCATTTATTTGTGAAAAAAATCAAAAATTTTGCAACTTTCTCATTTTTAATTTTTATTCTGTTAAACCAGAGAGTTATGTGACATAAAATAGTTAATAAATAACATTTCCCACATGTCTACTTTACATTAGCACAATTTTGGAAAAAAAAAATCTTTTTTGTTAGGAAGTTATAAGGGTTCAAAGTTCATCAGCAATTTCTCACTTTTCCAGCAAAATTTAAAAAAACATATTTTTGTGGCCACATCACATTTGAAGTCCCTTTGAGGGGTGTACATGACAGAACACACCCAAAGGTGACACCATTCCAAAAATTACACCCCTAGAGCTACTCAAAACTATATTCAAGAAGATTATTAACCCTTCAGGTGCTTCACAGCAACCAATGTGGAAGGAAAAAATTGACATTTTAATTTTTTTAACAAAAATGTTCTTTTAGGCTCAATTTTTTCATTTTCACATGGGCAACAGGATAAAATGCATCCTAAAATGTGTTGGGCAACTTCTGAGTACACCGATACCTCATATGTGGCCATGAACCACTGTTTCTTAGTTCTAATAAAATAGAATGTTTATTGTGCAGATACAAGTCACAAAGTAATTAGGGGCGTGGCTATAAAGTGGTGTGGCTATAAAGGGGTCATGGCAGTAAAATCAGTCAGTCTATCACATATTGTTCTGATGATTGGAGGCAGTGGATAGCCATTCATGACTAATTGGTGGCAGCACTTGGATATCTGTGTGATCTACCCAGCTGTATCTGTGATAATCAGGCATGCTTTGAGTTCAGTGTAGAACCTGCCAAGAGGTGGAAGGAAACCTGTGTTATGTATCTGTATGAATCTTAGTTGACTGTATGAAAAAAATAAGAATTCTGCTTGATTATACAATAATTAATTTACTTTATTGCTCAATAAATACAAAAATGTCACTCAGAAAATGCAGAACTATCTGTCCGGTAGCCCAATTGCAAATCATAAAATGTACTCCATTTTTGTTGGTGGAAGATGCTACCCAACTCTGTATTATCAGGTATCAGGACTGGAACTCCAAGTTGCACAAAAAGTTTGGAACTTTTCAAAATTGCGTCCCATAGAATGGAGATGATGGATACATTTTGTGAGAGAATTGGATCACGCTAAGCTCACACTCTAGAGTGATTAGTATGAATAGTCTGATTCTGTCACATTAGAGAACCTACGGCCGTCTAATCAGAGCCTATTATAGAGCTGAAATGAAAGCCATTACCCTCTTATGATGAGATGACTCTGCTCATACTGTCCTACTCTATATAGCAAAGCCGACAAGTAAGTTGCGGGAAAGAACTTCAGCCTATTGTAATTGTATGCTCTAGTGCCCCACTGGAATATTTTGAGAATATAGATGAGTAGACCCTTGGAAATTTGGGTTCTAGGGGTTCAACCTGACTTTTTATAAAATTCTGTTCTGGATCCAAACTTGACCATAACCTCATTGGAAGTCACTGGTTGGGCAATTTGTCCCTCCACCCACATACAGCCAGTAATAATAAAAAAAAAAAACACTTCCGAAGGGGGAGATAGTGGGGTCTTGTAATTTTCTTTTTTTGTTACAAACAATTGATACCTCTGATTTTTACCCCCAGTGTGAGGCGATCAAACACTGCAAGTGTCTCACACTGGGCCAAGCACCGAGTGTACCCAAGCACAGTGAAGCTTGTAGTAGTGTAGTGATTTGTCACTGAGTGTGTTGGGGGACACTGAAATGGTAGCGGAATTTAGAGAAACAGGCCCGTTTTTACAGAAAAATAAAGTCATTTGGTTTATTACACAACATAAACTTCATACATGATACAGTCTATGAACATTAACGGAACATTCAGGGCATTTAGTCTGTTCCAGTGGTGTATGCACCCACCTGTATTTACATAGTCCCTTTTAGACACATGATTACATTTCAGGAGTTATTCCCTGTTTTCTTCACTGACTCCTGCCAGTCCATTATTCAGGAAACATCTTCTTTGGGATCACTAACACCTGTCAGTTCCAGATCCTCAGCAGGACTGTAGATTCCTAATTATCCCTATGGTCTTCCTGTTGCACACCTTCCAGAATGCCGATCATTTCCACGTGTCCATACCAGGTGCATTTTATTCTAGGACAATGGTCACTCCAAGCACCGAGAGAGAGCTCTCACAGCTTCTGCCAGAGCTATCCCAAGCTCTGCACACACATGGATTCTCCATTATGTGCTTCTGGCAACATGGCTGCTGCCATATTGCCAGACAGGAAGATGGACTATATCCAATCTGTTCCACAAGAGACACACCTATGATAGGTTTTAGGTTTGCCAGACACACCCATGTCCTTCTGCTAAATTGCAAACCCACCACTTGTAATGCATTACCTGACCATGTGGAACTACATGTCCTAGCGTACATATTTGCAATGCAGAAAGCCGCTGCATCAAAAGTAGGTAAAGCACCCGAAATTCGAATCTGAACACTGACATATTTTTGTAAACTCCGTGTTCGGTACAAACTCAGACCTTTAAAGTCTTGTCCGCTCATCCCTATTCAAGATTTATTAAGTGTTTAGTGACATAAACACAAAAAATGTGAAACATATACATTTCTTATGTATGTTTTAGAGCAGAGAGACTGTACTAATCCCATTTACCATATAGTGATGCATTCTATATTTGCCCATTTTTAGCTTTTCTTTATAGAGAAGAAGCACCTAAATCGAATGTCAGGGAATTGATGTTGCTCAGTGGTACAACTTAGCCCTATAAATAGTTAAAAACAGACATGCAGTAAAATACTATACAAATCTATTCCCATAAAAACATAATACGCTCTGCTGGGCTTAAGAAGCATATGAATTTATTTGGTTCTTGTTTCCCGTAGGACCAAAGCAAACAAACATATGAATGCTTTGGGCATAAAACTGTAGAGGATAGATCTTTCATCCTATCCCACCTTCAATAAATTCTTCTTCTAACAAGAACAGATAAAAGGTTTATTTATTACGTATTATTGATTCATTCCAGGGGAGGACACCATGAGAAAGATTTATGATTCTTCCGACTTTGGAGGAGGAATTTATAACATATGAACAAGGAAACCAAATGAGATATTCATTGTGCCAAAATGAGCTCGGGAAAATATCACTGGATATATTAGATGACGGATATAAAGAATATTATGATTTAGTAACAGGTTGCTGTATGTTGGGTATGATTTGCAACAAAAGAGGGGAAGAGCTGATCGAACGCAGTAGATCGATCTCTGACATGTAGGAAGTTGTGTTCCCTTGTTGTTATCATTGTTATTATTACTATTGTGCATATAAATGCCCAACAAGTGTCCATGATGATAAATTGACCACAAGAGTCCCACCTGGGGGACCGCCAGAAATCAGCTATGATCTGTTTTAGAACCAGGTGTTTCATTGCAGCACCACCACAGGACAAATGAAGTATTACACAAGGAAATCAATATAGAATATCAATGTACTAGACTGAGTCCTCCAAAGCTAACCACTGATCTGGTTACAAGTATATTTGGGATTTTAAAAGAAATGTGCCAAAGCACTAACCGATAGGTAGCTGCCATCTGCCCATTGTGCTTGGCACGGTTTAGTGCCAGCACAGAGTGGTCACAGACCACTCCTTCTGGTGATTCAATGGCTTCATCAAAAGAGAGGAATCTTCTCTTTTGCTCTTATCTGTACGAGGGGTGGCACAACTGACTAAATAGAACAGGAAATAGGAGAACATCAAAAATGTACCCCCATGGAGCCAAAGTTAATACTAAATGCACACACAGGATGCAAGGATTCTCCATCATAGAGATGGTTGCAGCCCAGGTGCAACATGTTGATGAGGCGGCCACTCTGTGCCTCATCAACATGTTGCACCTGGACTGCAACCATCTCTATGATGGAAGTTCCCTGCATCCTGTGTGTGTATTTAGTATTAGCTTTGGCTTCATGGTGGTAAGTGGGACAACTGACCTCATGCTTATTGACAGTCAGCTCCCGATACCTAACTTGGGGAGCTGTCTGTTAATAAGTATGATGTCGGCTATGACGCCCATCAACTAAGCAGAGAAGCTGCCTCTCTGTTGAGGCAAAAGTAGCAGAAGCTGCAGAATCGCTGGCAGGAGTGGTCCTAGACAGCTCTGTGTTGTCGAAGAATGGCACAAGGCACAACAGACTGTTAGGTAGCAACTACCTGCCTGTTAATGCTTAGGTACTTTTTTGTAAAACCATACAGATAACGGCTTTAAATTACAAGTTAATGGTGTTCTAAAAATGCCAAAATGCTTGGCCACCACGCTAAGACACCAGCTATTGGGAGCAAATTTGCTTCAGGCAGCTTCAGGCTTTCAGTTGTAGAGACACAGCAGGCTCTGCCCCAGTAACCGCTCACTATGCATTAGGTACTGACTTATAGCTGTTTATGGACTGATGTACTGTTGAGTAGGTGAGACACCCAGAGGTCTATGGGAACTCGTAACCCGGGCGTGGAGTTGGAGGGATGTCCCTGGTGGCCTGCCCAAACCCGTAGCCCTGGTGGTCAACTGAAAATTGGGGAGAAAGAAAAAAAAAAGGGATAAAAGAATAAATGTCTCGTGACACCACCTGCAGATTCTGGTGATGTTCACCAGCGCAGCTGTCAGGCCACCGGGGACAATGGTATTGCAGATTAGGTGGTATGGCTCCCTGCAGGTGGAGCTGGGTCCCCGGGGCAGGATACTGTAGCACTTGTTGTCATGGTGCTGGGCATGGTCAGTGTAGCTGCGCAGCAGTTTATATAGACAGGAGACATCGAGGCCTTTAGACTCTATACTTGTACTTTACTGGAAATGGTTCAGATAGCACTTCAGGTTACAGCTTACACAGTATTTTAGTGGGTAGCTGGCTGGGTAGTCACTGAGGGGGGTAAAGTCTCCCTGAGGCTCCCGGGGGTCAGAGCTGCTGGATTAACCCGTGACTGGCTGGTGTTGACGGCTCACGGGTGAACTTGCCTGTAACGTGACTTGGAGCAGGCACTCCTCCAGACCTGTCCAGTGGTCTGACACTGAATTTCCTCTTCCTTTCCTGGGTCACCTTTTCCTCTCAGGTGCCCTCCTGGAGACCCCTCTAGGGCTCCCTCCTTGCTTCTTCCCTCAGTATGGACTAGATCCAACTGTGTGACGTCCAGCTTCTCCTTACTCCTCACACTCCTCCCCCCGGGACCGGTTGCCCTGGTAACGGGTTGCCAATTGGTCTCCTAGTCTAGGTGTAAGGATGCCGGGATGGGAGCCTCAGGTTGATTTTACACTCCCCAATGACAGGAAAACTGCACACTCTGTTGTGGGTGCAGTACCCCTACTGTGGCGCACTGACCAGTAGGGCGCCACATAGGCTGTTAGTCAATGCCAGGCCGTGGTTAGTTCTGCTGCTCGCCAAGTGATGAAAAGTGACTGAAACTGCCCAAGCCACATCTTTATGACTGAAAGCTAGAAGCTGCTAGAAGGAATAAAGATCATTTCCTCCCGGAAGTGGGGCCCTGAGTGTAGCGAGTGTTAGAATGCTATTAACTGACAGATTAACCCCATATCTGCAGGTTAAAAGTATATTTTGACATGGCAGCTTCCCTTTAAGCTACCCCTGCCAAATCTAGTCCTCTTACCCTCTTTAAAGTTCTGCAGATTTGTTACCTGCTACCCCACCTGCTCTTTCTTTTAAAGAAAGTCACAAAGCAAAGTGATTTTGGAGAATGATTGTTTGCTTTAACGTTTCCAACATTTGATGCCTCGTTCTAGTTTTATTATTCGTTGGTCTTATAGGGATCATCCTAAGGTACCGAGGTGAATGTAGAGGTGGATGGATTCAAATTGCGCTGCCCACAGAAGAAAACAGTCAGTCTGGAGTAATCCACAAAGCCGCTATGTAATGGGGGATTTTTGTGTTACCTGTAAGCTTTTCCCTGAGGAAGTGTGAATTGCCGCACAAAATGCGTCGGTATAAAGGTTTTGTGGATTACTCCGGAGTGACTGTTTTCTTCCGTGGGCAGCGCGATTTGAATCCATCCACCTCTACATTCACCTCGGTATCTTCGTCTTCGTGGGTGGTTCGCCGCAGCCTTTAGTGTGGTTGTGTCTCACACAACCCGGCAAGGTGAGCGTATACCTAACTATCAATTATTCATGTACTAATCAGATAAGACCCTATGTTGGGCTGTTATTTCCACTAGTTCTCCCCTTTGGATTAGGGATCATCCTAAATTAGAGCAGACAGTGGATGATATTGGTGGGAAATGTACATTGAAGATAGACTTGCTTGCATAGAGTCTACGTCGCTATCACAGAACTGCTTGGTGATTGGTTATAGTTTTTTTTGTAAATTTCTCAATCTCCACCACACCCCATTCTGTGAGTTAATATAAAAATCTCCCAAACGTCTTCATGGTTAGTTATATCTGTAAGAAAGAAGCTGTGGTCTAAAGCTTGTGTCTGAGAAACCAATGCATAAATGATTATTGAGTGTAAAATAGGTTCAGGAGTAAATGTAGTTTTATTTCTTCTTCATCCAGACCTCATAGGTTGTGAACATGCCCTTTATATATGTATTTACAGCTCATTTTTAACTTATATACTTTAAATACAGCTCTACAATAGACTTTTATTCACTCACTTCCACCATCGTCACAGGCGAAGATTCTTTATTATATATATGTATTTGCATTTTGCAGAGAGAAATAAGTATTTGATCTTCTACCAACCATTAGGAGTTCTGGCTCCTACAGACCAGTTAATCAACTTGTTACCTGCACTACAGACAGCTGTCTTATATTGTCACCTGTATAAAAGACTCCTGTCCTCACACTCAATGAATCAGTCAGACTCTAACCTCTACAACATGGGCAAGACCAAAGAGCTTTCTAAGGATGTCAGGGAAAAGATCCAAGACCTGCACAATGCTGGAATGGGCTACAAAACCATAAGTAAGACAAAGCTGGGGAGAAGGAGACAACTGTGGGTGCAATAGTAAGAAAATGGAAGAAATACAGAATGAGGTCAATCCACATCGATTTGGGGCTCCATGCAAAATTTCACCTCATATGGTATCCAGTATAATGAGGAAGGTGAGAGATCAGCCTAAACCTACACAGGGGGGAACTTGTTTATGATCTCAAGGCAGCTGGGACCACTGTCCTCAAGAAAACCATTGGTAACACATTATGCCATAATGGATTAAAATCCTGCAGTGCCTGCAAAGACCCACTGCTCAGGAAGCCACATGAGCCGCCCATCTGAAGCTTGCCAGTGAACACCTTGATGATTCTGAGAGTGATTGGGAGAAGGTGTTGTGGTCAGATGAGACATGAATTGAGCTCTTCAGCATTAACTCAACTCGCAGTGTTTGGAGGAAGAGGAATGCTGCCTATGATCCACATAACACCATCCCCACAGTCAAGCATGGAGGTGGAAACATTATGTTTTGGGGGTGTTTCTCTATTAAGGGCACAGTACTACTTCGCTACATCAATGAACATTGGATGGAGTCATGTACCATAAAATACTGGGTGACAATCTCCTTTCTTCTGCCAGGACATTAAAATGGGTCATGGCTGGGTCTTCCAGCATAACAATGACCCAAAACGTACAGCCAAGGCAACAAAGGAGTGGCTCAAAAAGAAGAACATTAAGGACATGAAGTGGCCTAGCCAGTCTCCAGACCTTAATCCCATAGAAAAGTTATGGATAGAGCTGAAACTCCGAGCTGCCAAGTGACAGCCTCAAAATCTTAATGATTTAGAGATGATCTGCAAAGAGGAGTGGACCAAAATTCCTCCTGACATTTGCACAAACCTCACCATCAACTACAAGAAATATCTGACTGCTGTGCTTACCAACAAGGGTTTTCCCACCAAGTATTAAGTCTTGTTTGGACAGAGGGATCAAATACTTATTTCTCTCGGCAAAATTCAAACACATTTATATAATTTAGACAATGTGATTTTCTGGATTTTATTTTTGATATTCTCCCACTGTTAAAATTAACCTACCCTTAAAATTACTGTTCATGTATCTGTCAGTGGGCAAACTTACAAAATCAGCAAGGGATCAAATAATTATTTCCTTCACTTTAAAAGATTATTAGAGATGGGTCATCCTCAGCTCAAGAATACATTCTGATTGCCAAAAGTTAAAAAAAGTTTTTTTTTTTATTAAATAATTTTTTTCTTAAAATTACCTTTTGTCTAGGGATGGGCGAATCCTCAAATACTCGGAATCGCTGGACTCTAACGAGTCCGGATCCGAGACTCGGTACTCGTTGCGAGTCCAGCGAGTCCGAGTAGTAACCTGTACTTTTGCAGTGTATCTATACAGATACACTACAAAAGTACCCTAAAAGTTAATCTAAGGGGTTAAAAACAATAAACATTAATACTCACCTCCTGTACTCCTGTACCTTATGTACCGGGACCGGTACCGTGGACCTCCGGCTGTTACAGGACCTCCGAGACCACCGGGAGAAGATGGGGAAAAGGACCTTGCAGTTCAGCCAATCAGCATTCGGCTAGTGGTCACATGGGTTGTGACGCGGCTACACTGCGGTCACATGGGTTTGTCATGTGACCGCAGTGCAGCCGCGTCACAACCCATGTGACCGCTAGCCGAATGCTGATTGGCTGAACTGCAAGGTCCTTTTCCCCATCTTCTCCCGGTGGTCTCGGAGGTCCTGTAACAGCTGGAGGTCTTCGGTACCGGTCCCGGTACAGGAGTACAGGAGGTGAGTATTAATGTTTATTATTTTTAACCCCTTAGATTAACTTTTAGGGTACTTTTGTAGTGTATCTGTATAAATACACTGCAAAAGTACAGGGATTCGCTACCCCCGAGTAATTCCTAAGGAAACTCGAAGAGTAGTGAGTCCCCCGAGATTCGGGCGAGTCCCGAATAGTAGTGAGTAATTCGCCCATCCCTACTTTTGTCCTAATGAGGTTGTTTTGCCTTCCTTTGGATCAACACTCCCCCCCTCCCCTCCAAAAAAAATCTTTATTATATGTACTACACTTACTATAGGTTAAAGTTGTTTTCAGTAGTTTCCCGGCTTCAGAGCTGAAATCTCACAACATACATTCCTGGCCCAGTGTCTGCACAGTAGTTTTCCCTGTTACCTTTCATTCTGGAATATGTTGCTTGTATATCGAGTTGTATGTTCCACTGCATTGTAGCGGCTGGTCTGTACCAATAAGACATCATGCACACGTTCAGTATTTGATGAGTTTTTTACCTCAGGATTTGTAGCCAAAACCAGGAGTGGATAATTAAATACAGAAGTGGTGACGTGTTTCTATTAGACTTTTCCTCTGATTGTCCCGACTCCTGGTTTTGTCTACAAATTCTGAGGTAAAAAACTCATCAAATACTCAGTGTGTGCACGTGGCCTAACAGGCAGTAGAATTTTGAATGCAGCTCTGCACTACGTTAAAGGGAACCTGTCATCTTTTTCTCCCCCTATAAGCTGAGGCACCACCAGTGAACCCTTATATACTGCATTCCAGAATACTGTATATAAGTCCCCATACCAAAGTGTATAACATAAAAAAATGCCTTTTATTATACTCACCTCAGGGAGGGCCGGTCTGATGGGTGTCTTGATCCAGCACCTCCTCTCTTCTTGTGATCGCTGTCCTCCTTCTCTACTCCATGTGGATGATGCATCCTATGTCATCCACACAATGTCTACTATTGCTCTCCAACACATGTATACTTTTTTCTGTCCTTAAGAAGCCAGAGCAAAGCGCATGTGCGGGTGTTTTTAGACCTTTTCCTCGCAAGCGCACTACAATACAAGCATAGGAGCTGTTGAAGTGCAAAAGCGGCGTGAAAACGTGAGCCGTTGTCCACCGCCTCCACTCCACGTCCCTGCACTGATGTGTAGCCTCGGGCTGAGAAATTAAAAGCTGCATTGATGAGTGTGAGTGCTGTCTGTCTTCATTCATACATAAGTATCTTTACTCTAATTGCCGAGGACGTGCAATGCTGGTAATAACAGGCAACCCTAAGGCAATGTGAACAGGATCTGGTTGGTCCCAGAGGGGTGTTTCTGTGTTAGTGCCCGGCTTTCATTTTATATTTGGACCAATACTTTCTCTGCTCTCAGTAGGCCAGAAAAAAGTGCGCAAGCGCAGAAGCACAATTGTAAACATTGTGTGGATGATGTAGGACGCGTCATCCACATGAAGCAAGAAGAGAGGAGGACAGCGATCACAAAAAGAGAGGAGGCGCCGGATCAAGACCAGAGATGTCCATTGGACTGGACTGCCACATAGGTGAGTATAATATAAGATATTTTTAGTAGTACAGATCGCCCTGGGAACTTATATACAGAACACTATATATAAGGGCTTACTGGTGGTTGACGCAGGAAAAACCTGGGGACAGGTTAATTTTAACTACCGATCTGATTAATTTATACTGCAGGATAAGGTTAAACTTCATGGAATTGATTCTTGGCTTCTTCTAAGAGCAGTTTGAGCATAAACCCAAGTGATTTGAGTATTTCGGAGCATTACTCGCCCTCCTGCCCTTTCACCGTCTTTACCTTTTTAGTGTTATTTCAGCCCGGCGCTCCATACCCAAGAGAACTTGTGGCCAGAGATTTGCTACCTGAAAAAACCCATATTAAATGCTGTGTCTATAGGCTGTGTATCCCTAGCAACCCGTCTCTTAATAATTAATTGAAAAATCTTATCTGTATAGTCGAAAGAAGTTTCTGCAACTCAAAGAAGCAAGGATTTCAATGACAACTTATTGCCGAAAATGCAAATGTCTTCCCGTTATGTACAAACATTCCCCTAGCAAATTTTTACAAATGTGTAAAGCACATTAACTTCAAATGGGTGATCTCCTACATCAACGTTTACAAGTAGAAGCAAATTGAGGAAATAACATATCAAGCATATGTCACATTCGTCCTTGCTGGAGATGCTCCATTACTGTAGTGTTGTAAGAGTTATATGGTGCTTAAATTGCAGTTATAAAGGATTTTACTTGTATCCGTGCAAATAACAACTTTTACCATATCGCTCATCACACTTTTACATTGCAGCCCATTAAGCGGAAAGTGTCTGGTTTTATGTTCTCATTTACATGGCCACATGCAGCAAGAAAACTCGTGTCTTCTCAGTTTAAACAACCCAGGAAGGAGCTTAAATGTTGCACATAGTCAGAGTGAATTGCTCCATATTGGACGGTATAATGTTTAGCTTTGCGTTCGCTTTCGTATATAAAGGTACCGGCATCAGCCGAGTTCACAGAAATCATAGGGCCCTGTAGGAACTATTGTAACCTCCTCCTCCATGGCCTCCCTGCTAACACTCTTGCACCTCTCCAATCTGTCCTTAACTCTGCAGCCCGACATATCCATCTTTCTTCTCGTTATTCCTCCACTTCTCGCCTCTGCAAATCCCTCCACTGGTTCCCAATTCCCCAGCGTATTCAATTCAAACTCCTAACATTGACTTACAAAGCCGTCCACAATCTGTCCCCCCATATCTCTTTGAACTAATCTCCCGATATCATCCAACTTGTAATCTTCGATCCTCCCAAGACCTCCTTCTTTCCTGCACACTTTTACGTTACTCATCTGACCGCCTGCAAGACTTCACCCGAGCATCCCCCATCCTCTGGAACTCTGCACCCCAAAACATCCGACTGTCCTCCACACTAGGGACCTTCAAGTGGAACCTGAACACCCATCTCTTCAGAACAGCCTACAACCTGCAATGACCACAATGCCACCTCACCTACACTGGACCTGGCACTCCACCACCACTGGACCCGGCACTCCACCACCACTGGACCCGGCACTCCACCACCACTGGACCTGGCACTCCACCACCGCCACTGGACCCGGCACTCCACTACCATCGGACCCGGGGCTCTGCCACCACCAGAGCAGACACAACCTACTGTCTCTCTCCCCACTGCCCTGTAGAATGTAAGCCCGCAAGGTCAGGGTCCTCTGTCCCCTCTGTATCGGTCTGTCACTGTTAATTTGTTCATTGTATTTCTAACTTGTTTCTATGTAACCCTTTCTAATGTACAGCACCATGGAATCAATGGTGCTATATAAATAAATAATAATAATAAAAATAATAATAATAGTAATAATAATAGGAAAACTTAGGAGAGAAATGAGATATTACACACGATGATTAAGGCATTTTGCCGAAACGCGTAGGGTTGTTACTATCACAGTTTTCTTTATGGAAATGTTAATATGTCAATAGAAGTCGAGTCGTACAGAATCAAACATTTGCTGGATTGTTTTTCTACTGAATTTTTACTGTCATTACGTGGCTCTCATTCATATCGGTGAAGGATCTTGATGAGCCAACCTGCTAGAATTCAGCAGTCTGCTCACATTTGGCCTGTAAATTTGAACTGCACTGAACGTATTCACAACCCAAAAAGCTATGTTGTATTCTTCTCACCTCATTTATTACCCCCTAGTGGGCCATCGTATCCGCAAAAATGGTGCTCAGGCAAGGACATCCAGGATGGAGTCTGCTCGCATCCATCTCGCATAACTCACCCAGAACGGCTTCCCAGAGTCTTTATATATTTATGCCCTCCATGAATACTGTCATTCCATACATTGATTTAGGTGGTTCATAGCTGCACAATGAGTTAATGAGACCCCCCTTTGTCCTCCTAGCTTAGTCACACCTCTCAACAGTTCTTTGTTCCTATGTTCTCTTGACAACTACCACACCATAACAGATTTGGCAGGTCTGAGACATTACTTAAGCCCCCGTCACACATAGCGAGATCACTAGTGAGATCACTATTACTTCACAGGTTTTGTAAAGCAACAGAGTCCTCGCTATATTTGACACGGCCCCCGCTGTGAGATCGCTGATCATTTTGGAATGGCCTGGACCATCTTTTAATCATTGGGTTCCCGCTGGGCAGCATGCATCGGTGTGTTTGACGCCTAACAACAACTTCGTTGGCGACTCAGAGCTCAGCCACGTAGGTCTGAGTCGTCAGACTAGCTGCTGTGTTACAGGGTCCCAATAACCGCCGAGGTTGTTATATGGATTGCCGTATCGTTGCTGGGTCATTGAGTATATCAGACTGTTTAACATCTCACCAGTGACCACGTAGCGACGTTCCAGCGATCCTTACCAGGTCGTATCGTTCTCGGGATCGCTGGAACATCATCAAGTGTGACGGGACTCTTACTTTAAAACAGGTGATTGCTCAATGTCACCTCCAAACAGGGCTGTCTTCTGCACGACCTTTTTTGCCCTTTTACAATGGGCCCATTATTGTGTTGGAGCCAGGGTCCACTGGAGACTCCTCTGATATTCTGGTGGAGCATTTTGGTCCTTGCTTCGAAAAGAAATTAGCAAGAGCCAATAATCTGTGGGAGAAAGCATGCAGAAAATGGAAGTTTGAATGAAGTAGGATCTGCAGCTGTGTCAGCGAGACACACGGCGAGAGCCACATACATATACTTCAGCAGTGAATAAACCCAAACCGGCTCACCGTACCGATTGATAAGCACATGACTGCTGTGAAATGACAGGGATTGTAAAGAATCAGTATACTGAATGGATAAGTCTATTTCATTCCAGTGGCAGCAAGATCATTTGTTACCTAAATCAGATGTATTTCATGGCTGACTGCCACTCACTCAACTGCTATTTCTATGTATTGAAATAGAAATCTGCAGTTTTACTCTATAGAAATGTGAAGTAGTTTAAAGACGAAGTGGCTCTTACTTTAAAGGGTCCTGATATCAAAATGGGTAAAATAGAGGGGAAACTAACATTAATCCTAATCCAGTGCCCTACAGTTTCTGAAATAGATAGACATTAGGTACATTTCATATAGATACCTTACAAAGTTAGATACTGTATATTATCAATATATAGGTAGATAGATCCTATTGAATATAGCTTGATAAATAGATATCCTCAAAAGAAATCAACAGTACAAAAACTGATATAGCAAACGGGTGCAAACCTCAAGGCACCGACCCGGTATCCTCCATATACATATGGCAAAAAATGGCAGCACATGAAAAAACTGTGGTGTTTATTCATCTATATACAGCAGGTGAAATACGTATTGAACACGTCACCAATTGTCTAAGTAAATATGTTTCTAAATGTGTACATTGTGACCCCTCGCGGACATCATCCTCTCTGCTTCTGTACCTGTGTGCCATATGATGTCCATGTACCTTGTACTTGTCTTTGTATACCATTTCTATATGTAAAGCACCATGGAATTAATGGTGCTATAATAATAATAATAATAAAAATGTGCTATTGACATGACTTTCTTAGCAGATGTCGGTAGCAACCCATCCAATTCACACAGGCAAATAAATCAAACCATTGATGTTGATAAATGAAGTTATGTTTAATAATGAGAAAGTATTGAAGAAAGAGAGGTGCAAAAAGCCTTGGAAAGTCATGACACCAGCTGAAATCTATCAGTATTTAGAAAGCAATCCTGCCACTAGTGAAAATTAATATCACCTGGTTCAACTGATGGCCTATAAAAAGGTGTGTCATTACCAAGGTGCCACACATGAAACATCTCATGATGGGTAAAACCAGTGAGCTGTCTCCAGACCTTTACAAACTTATTGTTGCAAAACATACTGATAGCATTGGTTACAGAAGAAGTTCTAAAGTACTGAACGTTCCAGAGAGCACTGCTGAGTCTGTAATAAGTAGAAGAACATAATTTCACCATACACCAGCCACGACCAGGCTCTCCATTCACGCAAAGAGGAGTGAAAAGAATTACCAGAAGAGTTGTCTAAGAGCCAAGAACCACCTGTGGAAAGCTACAGAAAGGTGAAATTATTTCAAAGAAAACAAAAAGCAATGCACTACCCCTCCACTGCCTATATGAACGCTCCTATATGCACATTCACATCGCAAGACTACATTGCTGAACAAAAAGCATGTTCAGGTGCATTTAAATTTTGCTCAACAGACATCTGTAATATCTTGGAGAATATACTGGTCAAATGAAACCAAAATTTACATTTTTGGAAGCCATAATTCACATCATGTCTGGAGGCCAAAAGGCATCACCCCAAAACTAGGGATGGGTGAATATACTCACTAGGACTTGTTACTCGGCAAGTAGTAAGGGACTCGCAGGACTCGGTACTCTGCGAGTTTCCCAGCGATTACTCGCACAGCAACGAGTCCAATGCAAATCAATATCAATCCTAGTTTTGTCAGGGACTCTGACAAAACTAGGATTGCCATTGACTTGCATTGGTCTCATTACTGTGCAAGTAATCGCAGGAAAACTCGCAAAGTAACTGCTGTTACTTTGCGAGCCGAGTCCAGCTGTCTTCCCTGTGCAGGCTGCCGCAGCTCCAGGGTCCTAGAGCCCGCCTGCTCACAGAGATGATGTAGCAGAGCTGCGATTGTTCTCAGTCTGCTCATTCCCTGTGCATAGACATCTATATCTATGCACAGGGGATGTAGCAGAGAGGACATCACGTTTTGGACTACGTCGGACGGAAGAGGATTTTTTTAATTAAAGATGGAGTCCCTAATGGCTTTTTTTTTTTATTTCTAATAAAAATTTCTCTGTGTTGTGTTTTTTTAACCCTTTATTGGAGATTCTTAGTGGCCGGGTCAAACGTGGCCTGACATTAAGAATCTCGGGCTTAATACCAGCTTGTATAACAAAGCTGGTATTAACCCCTTTATTACCCAGCGTGCCACCGCCACCAGGGCCGCTGGAAGAGCGGGGTTCAGCGCCAGAGGATGGCGCTTCAATGAACGCGCCATCTTCTGGGGCGGCTGCGGGCTGCAATTTGCAGCGGGGGGTGCCCAGAAAGCTTGGGCATCCCTGCTGCTTAGCTGTACCTGGCTAGACATAGAAATTGCGCGGAGCCCCACGCATTTTTTTTTTATTATTTCATGAAATTCATGAAATAATTAAAAAAAAGGGCTCCCCTATATTCTTGTGTCCGGCCATGTACAAATAGGCACCTGGGGGTTGGGGGCAGCCCGTCGCTGCCTGCTGGATCCGGCTGGTTCCAGAAATATGGCGAAGCCCACGTGAAATTTTTTTCTGACAAATCCATAAAAAAAAGTAAATAAAAGGGACTGCATCTTTATTAACCCCTGGACCATGGGCGAGGGGTTTATAAAGATGCAGTCCCTTTTTTAGGATTGTTTTATTGATTTTTCAGAAAAAAAATTACATGGGCTTCGCCGTATTTCTGGAACCAGCCGGATCCAGCAGGCAGCGATGGGCTGCCCCCTACCCCCAGGTGCCTATTTGTACCTGGCCAGACACAAGAATATAGGGGAGCCCTTTTTTTTATCATTTCATGAATTTCATGAAATAATTAAAAAAAAATGTGTGGGGTTCCGCGCAATTTCTATGTCTAGCCAGGTACAGCTAAGCAGCTGGGGGCTGGAATCCGCAGCGCAGGGATGCCAAAGCTTTCTGGGCACCCCCCCGCTGCAAATTGCAGCCCGCAGCCGCCCCAGAAGTTGGCGTGTTCATTGAAGCGCCATCCTCTGGCACTGTACCCCACTCTTCCAGCGGCCCTGGTGGCGGTGGCACGCTGGGTAATAAAGAGGTTAGGGCCAGCTTTGTATTATCAGCTGGCCCTAAGCCCGAAATTTATGGCGGTCACGCCAATATTAGACATGACCGCCATGAATTTCTATTAAATTGTTTTAAAAAAAACACAACACAGAGAAATTTTTTTATTAGAAATAAAAAAAAAAGCCATTAGGGACTCCATCTTTAATTAAAAAAATCCTCTTCCATCCGACGCAGTCCAAAACGCGATGTCCTCTCTGCTACATCCCTTTGCATAGATATAGATGTCTATGCACAGGGAGTGAGCAGACTGAGAACAATCTCAGCTCTGCTATATCAGGCAGCAGGCGGGCTCTAGGACCCTGGAGCTGCGGCAGCCAGCACAGAGCAGACAGCCTGACTCCTTACTGTGCGAGTTTCCCAGCGATTACTTGCACAGTTAACGAGTCCAATGCAAGTCAATGGCAAAACTAGGATTGCTTCAGGCTGAAGCTTCCGAGACACATCTGTGATTTGTAAATCGCACACTACTCGCTATTACTCGCTTCCCCATTCATTAACATTGGACTCGCTAGACGCGCAACGAGTAGCGAGTCCCGGGCTCGGACTCGCTAGAGTCAAGCAATTCCGAGTAATTTAGGACTCGCCCATCACTACCCAAAACACCATACCAACAGTGAAGTATGGAGGTGGGAACATCATGGTGTGGGGCTATTTTTCAGCATATGGAACTAGCAAACTTCATATGACTGAAGGAAGGATGAAGGTGAAACATGAAAGGACATTTCAGCGAGACGATGATCCCAAACACACAGCCAAGTAAACTCTCAACTGGTGACAGAGAAAGAAACTAAAGCTGCTAGAATGGTTAAGAATGGGAGAAATCTTCACTAAGAATGCACCTTTATGCCACTGTGTTTTTCCTGCCAAGGCATCAAATCCTAAACATGTGACCATGCCCTTGTTGATGCAGCCATGAGTCGTCTCATCCAGGTGGAAGATGACGCACCAACCTCTCCTTTCACTTCTATGGAAACTTTTCCTATATTTTTGAGAGCATACGCAAGTCTATAATACATCTTCCTTACAATTACCGTTATTTGTAATGTAATATACGACAATTGTGTTTAGCTGCCAGTAAATTAATTACAGCGTGCCCGTCCTACGCCAAAAATCACATTTGGTGATAAGTAAAAGTATGTTAGTTTTGATTTCTACTAGACCGTAGAGCATTAGTTTGGGCGTCATTCATTTCTTATTCCCTTACCCAGAGGTAATACACAAATGATTGAAAACGCACTATAAATACATCTGACACATCACAATTTGTAGAGTGAAATCCAGTTCAGTTCTGCTGTCAGATCTCACTTTGCGCAGCCCTGTGTGGGTTGACTCCAAGTCCTATAACCGCTTGGAACACATGTTAGGATTTAATTTAGCAATTATGGAGAAATCTCAGCGGAGAGCAAACACCGAGTAGTCACAAAAAGAGTAAAAAAAAGCACCTGTGTTATCACTCTCATCACTTGTTATTAGCACGGTGAAAACTTGATATTCTTAGTCTGAAATTAAATGTCACTTGTAAAGTGGTGAAAGTGTGTGACTAAGTATGGAGGCCACGTGACAGCATAGCCTCATAATAACTGTGAACAAGGACTCATAGTGGTAGGTGTCTTTGTATAGATATAGATGTGGCAACCTTGAATTTGTCATTAAAGGGGTTGTACCACCAAGCAAAGTTATAACCTGTCCATTAAATCAGGAGTTCACAACTTGTGGCTCGAGAGCCACAGATGGTCCGCGAGCCTGGGATTGGTGGCTCGCAAGCCCGTGATGAAACGCTCATGAGCCCATGATGGATGTCTCGCGATCTTGTGATGTAAAGCTCATGAGCCTGTGATGGATGTTTGGTGATCCAGTGATATAAGACTCTTGAACCTATGATGGATGGCTCATGAGCCCTGTGATGGGTGGCTCGCGAGCCCTTGATGTGAGGCTCATGAACCTATGATCGATGTATCGTGATCCCGTGATGTAAGGCTCATGAGCATATGATGCATGGCTTGTGAGCCTGTGATGGGTGGCTTGCGAGCCCTTGATGTAATGCTCATAAGCCTATGATGGATGTCTCGCGAGCCTGTGACGGGTGGCTCGCGAGCCCTTGATGTGTGGCTCATGAATCTATGATCAATGGCTTGCGAGCCCTTGATGTAATGCTCATAAGCCTATGATGGATGTCTCGCGAGCCTGTGATGTGACCCTCATGAGCCTGTGATGTGAGGCTCACGAACCTGTAACGGGAGGCTTGTAAGCACAGGATGTGAGACTCGAGCCAGTGGGTCACAGCTGGGAGTCATTTTATATTAGTGATTGCTTGGGATCACAAGAATTAGCAGCTTCAAAGTGTTTTTAGTTATTTTAAGGCTACTGTGGCCAATGTTATCTAAATTATTGAGTCTGACGTTATTGGGCAGGTAGTGGGTAGTTGGGATGTGGGAGTGTTTGGGAAGAAGATGAGATGGTATCTTGACCATGTGCAATCGACAATACCAGTGGTATGGTTTGGTGAATAGGTTATAGTATATACAGTAGTATATATATATATATATATATATGCATATAGTATATATCACTCTTTATATGATTGCGATTTACATTCTTTTATCTGACTGGTTTTCTTTTTAAAGGGAAACTGGCAGCAGATTTTTGGTATGGAATTTGAGAGCAGCATAATATAGGGGCTGATACCTTGATTCCAGCAATGTGTCACTTATTGAATGCTTGCTGCAGTTTTGCTAAAATCCCTGTTTTCTGGTGTAGATAATTGCTGAGCTGTATATAACTCCACCCACACCACTGATAGATAGCTCCCTATGTATGTAGATACCAATCAGTGGAAGGGGTGGGGTTACACAGATTAACTGGACTGCCTTATATGTAACACCTAGTCCTGGAGTGATAACCTCCTTCTTATAAAACACAGAAAGCTGTTGAGCAAGTCTATGGAGTCAGTATATAAGACCTTATACTGCTAATTTAGATTCCTTTTTACTTCTATTAACTATTTCCTGGTACGAACAATTTTCATTTTTGCAGTTTTATTCTCCCTTTTTCCATTAGGCTTACATTTTAATCTTTCAAGGGCTTTCTGGCACCACTCATTTTACTATATAATTTACTGAAGACCAGAAATAAACATTTTCTGTTTTTATAAGTGCTGTGAAATGGTAAAAAAAATTGCAAATCTATAGTTTTTTTATTGCTTTTTAAAGTGTTTCAATTTTACTACAGTCATTGTGCAGTAAAAATGACCTGACACCATGATTCTCCAGGTCATTGTGCTTATGGCAAAACCAAAGGTACAAAAGATACCGTAGTTTTCTTTTAAAGTGCTAAAAAAAATGATTTACCGGTATGTCACCATTTTCTAAGATTCATAGCTTTTTTATTTTCTATCATTGGAGCAGTGTGACTGAGAAAGCTGATATCTCTATTACCTATTTTTGGATGCATAAAGTGATTTTATTGCTTTATATTTTTTTCCCATTTTTTTCAGGCTTTTTTAACATTTTTTTGCATTATGCTGTTTACTGTACTGGTTAAATCATTTTATCTTTGAATGATCAGGCTTTTGCGGTTACATTGATATTAATTTTGTTTGGATATTGTTCCAATGCCTTTCCTTTTAAAGTAAAAAAAGAGATATTATTTGAAATTTTTATTTTTTATTAATTTTTCTAATGCTTTTTGTTTACTTTTCAACTACTTTTTTAAAACTTCCCAGAAGTGACTTAGGCTAGGGTCACATTTGGTCCTTAAATTGCGTTCACCGCATCCAGATCCGGATGCGGTGAACGCAATTTGCTTCAGACACATTTTGCAAGCAAAATGTGTGGCTGAAGCCGCAATCTGGTAACCGGATTGCTCAGGATGTGTAATCCGGAGCGATCCGGTTACCGACTGACGCAGGGATGAGCAAGGTGTTTAGTCTGTCAAACATGATTAAATATTAATAATAATTGTGGGCAACATGTCTCTAGGGGGTGCCCACCCCCCCTAGAGACATGCTGGCTACTCAGGACAGCATGTTATGTGTTAATAAGTGATGTACAGTAAGCCGGCTTCTTTCGGCTCTGTACTAGGGATGGGCGAGTAATACTCGCTACTATTCGGCACTCGCCGAATAGTAGCGGTATTCGTGTACTCGCTACTCGCCGAGTAAATTAGGATTACTCGGGAGTAGCAAGTACCAAATACTTTTGCAGTGTATCAGTAGATACACTGCAAAAGTCCTGTAAAAGAGAGAAAAAGTTGTTAAAAAATACAAAAATCGGATACTCACCTTAACCGACGGCTGTAACGGGACTGGCCGATGGATTCATGGAAAAGGACCTTTCCCTCTCTCAGCCAATCAGATGGCTGGGAGAGATCTGGCCAATCAGATGCCGCCACGTCACAATGACGGAATCGCTAGCAGCCACCTGATTGGCCAGATGGAAAGGTCCTCTCAGGTACACCGAGGACCTTCAATCCCTGTATAGGGGTAAAGGGTCTCGGAGTTTCTCGGGGTGCTGCCTTACCAGCAGTCTCAGTCTTCTCAGTCAACTAAATCCTGGTGGTTGGTTCCCTTTAAAACCTCTTTCCTGAACGAATGCTCCTTCCTCTCGCCCTCTTACACCATTCACTTTACTATAATCCAAATTTACATCAATATTTTTTTTTTTCCACTTTGATGTCCCAAGTTGTCTCCAAAATGAGCTCCTTTTCAAGATGTGCTTAAGGTATAATGTGACCGGGAGCGCGGGGAATCTTAGAATAGAGATGCAATATAAATGCAAATGATGATAATGTGGATATTACTATATTATATTATTGTTCCTTATCTTTCACCCTTTTTTTTTCGGATTGGAAAAAGCCTCCCTAAGGTTGTAGCAATTTGTCGAAAGGCCTTTTTTTTTCCCATCTGTTCAGCTGAGGTGGACGACGTTAGACTGGAGTCTGGAATTGTTTTCCGCCAGTGCTGTGACATTGGAAGCTCCCGATGATAATGGACATTTCCTCCCGGTGAATTGTGCGATCCTCTAAATGAATGAACAATAAGACAGACGAAGAACAGATGAATAACATTTACTGCTGCCTGTTTGCTGTAAACATCATAATCTTCACTCCGCCGTCTTCTTTATTCGCTTTCCTATGCAAATTTTTCCAAATATTTTTCGGAAGACAGATTTTCTTTGTAATTACTTTTCAGCAATATCTTGATAAGAGAGCCGTGGAATTAATGTCCATCTTCTCAGATAATTATTTCTTTTTTAGAATGAAATGCACAACGCTAGCAGATATCTTGATTTCCTTCTGTGAGGTTTTGCACTGGGGAATCATATTGTTGGGATTATATTATTTGCTAAAACAAAAAAAAATATTTTTGTACAAGTAATTTGAGGCCATGGAATAGTATGATTGTAGGGCAAATTATTTTGGGTTTATAGATTCTAAAAACCCAACCTATTCCTAAAAGCAAAGATGGTAGCGCCAGAAGGGTCCAGTTGATCTTAGAAGGGGTCTCTCTGGAACCCACTTGACTGTTATCTTGTGGATTTATTTTCTATGTCGAAGGGGTAAAGGATCCCTTCTGCCTGAGATTTCTCTCACCTTTAATTCTAGCTTGTTATCATCACTCCCTTCTGCTATATTTATAGATTCTCTATACTGATCACGTTGAAGGAGCTTGTCTCTGAAAAGCTTAGGTTTCCAGCTGTAAAATGTCCTACTAGAGAAGATTTGGAGTCCTTTTATATTTGTTTCCTTGCCTGTTTTGCCTGTGTGTTCTTCTGCACTCCTGGGAAGAAGAACATATAGGTGAGTCACATCTAGGAGTATAGAAAGGTATGAGGCTCAGACATCCCCACTAAGATTGAGCAAGTGTAATCTCTACTATTCTTTACTCGCACGGATAGTACGGTTTTCGCGATACTCGTTACTCGGAAAGTATTGCTGGTGTTCATGAGTGATGCATCGATCGCTATCGATCTGACACAAATTAACAGCTCTCTTCAGTAAACAATGGGAGCTGGCACCTCACTGAGAGCAGATTGAGTGGTAGGGTCTCTCTAGTGGGGGATGGGTACAGCAGGGTGTTTTATGCATTAGAAATGCAAAAATGACCAGCCTTCCTCCCTGTCCTGGAAACAAAAACAGAGGGGCGCAAATGAGAAGCACCTGAGACACTAAATTTGTCTGTGGTGGGTAGCAGTATTGCTCACCTTGGTGTGTTGTTTGCCTCCTCACCACACCAGTTAACGCTCAGGGCTTTAGACCTACGGATCCCGCCAGGCACTGATGCCGTCACTCCAGGAAGTCAACCCCTTGTGAAGCAGGACCCGGAAACATGTCACCGCAGGTCCTTTGTTAATGGTCCCAGTCGCCCAGCAAAAACAGGTCCTTTTGCTCTGGTGAATTGCCCCGGGGTTAAAGCTTAATCTTTCTTCCCACAGCAGCTACGGCCAGCCTCCCAATAGGATACCACGAATATAAACCGCCTTTTGTTTATATCCCTGTCCTGGAAAGACACATTTAATGGCCGGATGTGTGTGGTGGAGCCTATCACTAATTGACTAACATTGGACTCGGTATTCCGATGGGTACACAAGTATTGAAAACTACTCATTACGTGTATAGCGGGTAGCTTTTGATACTCGTATATTCGTCTGAATAGCGAGTCTAATGTTAGTCAATTAGTGATAAGCTCCACCCACACACATCCAGCTATAAAAGAGTATTTCCGACACAGGGCTGGAGGGTGGGCTTTTTTGCATTTCTACTGAATAAAACACCTTGCTGCTACCCCTCCAGAGAGTCATTACACTACATGATATATGCGATCCTGGCTGGGTGTGGTCTTGGGCCATGTGAGCAATATGCACATGTATGTCACTGAGTGCGAATGGTTTCCACTGGTCAGAACCAGTTAATGACTCAGGCTAACTAGAAGACCACCAATTTAGTTTAAACACAAAAACTTTACTTAATAGTTGTAGTTCATCAACTACATACACGAGATCCAGGACACATAAGTTCCAGCATGTTTCAGTTACGCAAAGCATATTCAGACACACCTTCAGTTCTCTCTGGATTTTTTGTTTTTACTGATTCTGTGAATCCTAGCACAACCCAACTTAGAGCTACAGTCCAATTTGTGACAGTCTCTTTTCCTTTATGTGACTCCATATCTATTCTAGTAGAGGAAGGGGTAAGGGGTTTGCCAATAGGGCCAGTGTACAGCCTCTCAGCCTCATTGGGAGAATCCACCCCGGAAAGTCTAATAAGTTCATGCGCCAGTCTCTTTCGGGATGTTACCATTAAACTGTAAGTAACTTGGGGCTTTGCTGCTAGAGTTCTGTCCTCCAGACCCTTCTGTCTAGGGCCACTCTATTGGATGGTCAGCCTCTAGACTAGATGAAGTCCTGCACTTTTTTTGATGTATTATAACCTTTTGTTTGTCTCTTAGACACATGTTTGCACATGGGGGCAAGGATCTGTCTAGGGATGTTAGGGAGTGCAGGGTTCAGTCACAAATAAGTGTCAAGAAGTCACATTTTCCCTATCTTCCTTTCATTAGGGTCAATCTTTACCTTGTCGCTGATCTTCCCCTTTCTTTTGTGTTTTGTGCTGGGCATCTACTCGCTCTGTCATGACATAAATTTGGGTAAGACTGTAATAGGTAATCTGTGATGGTAGATTATTTTTACAATTTTGGGTAAAATGTGATGTGCCTGACATGATCATTTATCCACATATTTTTTTTTACAATTTTTTCCTCGGAAAGTCTCAGGTTTGCCATGTTTAGCGTTAGCGCAGACATCTATGCCATTCAGTCGGATCTTGAATTGCAAAATATGGACTGGTAGCGGCTCTCCAGACCCAAGTCACGGAAATATATGGAGCTGTCATGCTTTGGTTCGGAGATCCCAGCCAGTCCGTGCGATGCAATCTAAGATCAGACCGATTTGCACAGACATCTGCATGAACCCTTAAGGTGCCAATACACCTTGTGACACCGCCGGAGATGTCGTCGGCGACGGGTGGGAGCGCGCACATTTCTGGCGCCCCGCCAGCGTCGCCGCCCCCCATTTACATGGGGAGACACCTCCGGCGATGCCGCGGCGAGCTAACAGGCGGCACCGCCACCGGGGTGTCTCAAAACCCCTTCGGCGATGCAGCACAATGGGAGCCTATGGCTCCCATCGCTGGTCAGCTCGCCGGCGACCAGTTACATGGGGAGATGTGTGCACATAGCCCCAGATCGCCCGCCTGGTTTCGCATCACTGATGTGAAACCAGGCGTGCTGTCAGATGCGCCGACATCGCCCCTTTACATTAGGCGACGTAGGGGCGATGTCGCCACCAATAGGCCACGCCCCTACGTCGCCTATGTAATTGGCGGCGATGTGGACTGGTGTGACGGGGCCTTTAGGGTCTGATTGTTGATAATATTTTATCTCTTCTCTAATGTCTGCTGGTATAAGGTATAGTGAGATCCCACCCCTCGAGATAATGTAATACTAGGTTGTCGGAAACGTAAACTTTTTAGCATATCATACGTTTGGTTCTGTAGTCATTAAGGGAAAGGAGCATGAGCAAAAACTATACTTCAGCCCCAATTACAATACAGCATAGTGTCTCGATGCTGTTCCATCTGCACAACATATGTTTTAATAGGATTTGTCTAGAGGCATGGCTGTCCTTTTAAAATGTCATAAGTCGTTTAAAGGATGACTAACCAGACTGCAGATAATTACACAGCAGTGACATTTATTAGTTTATAATATACTGAAGGATTCATGCACCGGTTAGATGACATATAAAACCCGGTGTTTGTCAGATGTTGGTTTAATAAGGTGGATTTTGTTTCGAAAAATTTATAATTTGCAAACATAGAGCTGAAATTGAATTGTAAGGTTCCAGACAACGGACTTATCAATGCCTATATTTCTTTTCACACAAAACTTATCAGAAAGAATGATCTTACTGTCACGTATATGTCACATCCAGCTAGGACTTTAGTGGTATCTGGGATCCAAAGGTCATAGCGATTAGCAGATTGCATTGCCTTGTTGGATTCCGGTAAGGGATACACATGAATTGAGCAGTTTTCATTTTGTTTGGTGCTGTAGGGGTTAAGAATTCCTTTTTGACCCCACTGAGATTCATTTTGCCCTATTCTCAGCTGCTGTTCTTATTTCCACTCCCTTCTTTTAATTGAACTCACTCCTGGCTCTCTCATTTGCCAGTTATAGTTATTCCACGCTGACCTCCCAAGAGAAGTTGCTTCTGTTATAGTCGTGGAATTTCTTTTGTTGTTTTATACCCACTTGTTCATCTCTTTCCTTGTGTTGCCTTATCAGAGTAGTAAGACTAGTGTCTTGCTGTCCAACTCACGAGCCAGGGCTAGCCCAGGGAGAGCCAGGGCTTAGGCATGTGAAGTAGCAAATAGCATCAGTGTGATGATTTGTGGGAGAAGGAGCGAGGGTATGCCAGTGGGACTATGGCCGTTTCACGTGACAACAATTCAACGAGTACCATTGAAGTGTTGTCATGTGAAACGGTCGTAGTCCCCAGTGGCGTAACTACAGAGCCGCGGGCCCTGGTGCAAGATGCACTCCGGGGCCCCCTTGGTGAGGACCGGGGGGGGATTGCTAGCGGAGTTGGCTGGGTGAGGAGCAGGCGGGGGTGTGGAGGGGTGCTAGCAGTGTTGGACGGTTGAGAGCGGGGGGTGCTAGTGGGTTTGGCTGGGTGAGGAGCGGGGGGGTTGGGGGGTGTGCTCGCGGGGAGCTCGTAGTTACTGTAGACCAGTCGCAGTAGTTACGACACTGGTAGTCCTACTTGTTTCCTGTTGATCACTATTCCCCTAATCATCACACTGATACTATTTGCTATTTTAATGATAGTTTAGTAAAGACAAAAAAATGTACCAACTTGAACCGCTAAAGCCTTTCTATTTTCTGATGCCTGGATTGCCCGCCTCTGGGATTATCGGCCGAGCGCCACCAATTCTTCAGCACATGTCACAGCAAAGGATCCAACCTAATGGTATGTCCCTATGAACTTGGGTTGCTTCTGGTAGTGCTAATTTCATGCCTGTTTTCTAGTATCAATAGGGCTTAGGCATGTGAGCACACAGGGGGGAAGAATCCATCTAGTGATGCTAGGGAGTGCAGCGATCAGACTCAGGTGAGTGTAAGGGGGTTTCTCTTCCCTGTCTTCCTATCGTAAGGGTCCTTCTTTACCTTATCCCTTGTCTTCCACTTTCTTTAGAGCTGCATGCCAGGTATTCCCTCGTTCTGTCGTGACACTTACTGCTCTTCTTCCCAACAAATGAAAACTTGATATATCCAGGTACTCTTCTAATTCTCACACTATGCAGCTAGCTATCCACTCTTTTAGTGGGTGTTTCCTCTTCAGCATTTTGCCAACACAATAGTCCTTTGTTCACTTACTAACATGCATTCAGCAATGAATTGCCTGTCCTAAGCTGATAGCTCACTGCTGAGTTCCGATGTTATGGCTATATGCAGTTTGACAGACAGGAGAGCAAGAGCAGGGAACCACCTCCATTTCCTGAATTCTATCTCAGCTTCTCTGCTGCATGTGACAGATTTCACTTGACAAAAGGCAGCAGACAGCAAGTTCAATAGAATGGAAAAAACTTAGGAGTACACCTTTGGGGTAAGGCAAGATCATTTTTAAATATTAGATTTGCAGATTATCTATGAGCAAATTAAGAAATTTTATCAAGTTGTCTGAAAACACAGTGACCATTTAATAGCAATGTGCCATAATTATTATGAAACTGTACGGTATTGGTATTCTAAACAGGTGAGTTTTCATGTCCTAAATTAAAATGAATCTGAATAAAAAAAAAATACAAAGCAAATTTGAAAATTGTTTTAATTATAATTACTATAGTTTTCTGTCTACAACTCCTATGCAGACCTATGTGTCTCCATGGTAACAGACTACAAATAAACCCTATGGAGTCTGATTCTGCCATCACTGTCTCTTTTGTCCATTACTTCTTTCTAACTTACATTTGGTAGATTAGTAAGACGTAGGTAATAAATAACTTGCAGGCTGATTGTGACTTGCCCCCAGGGCCGTGGGGTACTCGGCACCGGGCTGGTTTGGTCTCTCGGTGGACAAACGGCGACTAAGACCTGGCTCCGTGGACCTTTGGAGTCGCTATAATTGCGGGGGAAATGATTTAGGGATAAAGGATCGTGATGCCACCCGCGCTATTTGGCTATTTGGGCCGATGCTGTCAGAGGGTACCACTGGGAAGGATGGATTGGCAGATATAGTGGTATTTCTCCCCATGGGTGGAGCGTATCCCCAGTGCAACCGAGAAAGTCTATGGTTTTGCAAGATCGTTGGGCTACAGGACGTTGGGCGCAAAGTAACAGACAGACTCACGGTTGTTGTTTCCTCAGGTCCTTTACTGATGGTACTGGTGCAAGCTGGGACACTGTCAGGTGATGGTACTGTAGTCTGTGCAACCTGGAAGCAACTCGGGGTTGTCCTCACCTTGCAAGTTCCAAGGCCTCCCTGCTGCGCTCTTTCAGTGGGTCCCTGCTGCCTAAAACTGAGCTGCGGCATTCTCTCTCTCTTCCTCCATTGTGCTGGTATGGCAGGCAGCTTGAGCCCTTTTCTAGCTCCACTTCCCTAGCGGCTGCTCCTCGACTCTCTATGCTGCTTTGCCTCCAGACACTGTGGTGTGGCTTGGAGACTTGGAATCCACCCTCAGGTATTGGTTGCCGGGACGTTAGGCCCTGCACAGCCTTGGACTCCGGTGTCCGATTCTGGCGCTCCGTCCTGAGGTGAACTAAGTACCACTCCACTCCCCAGGCTCTCCTCGACTTTCTCAGACCCTCACTTACGGGTCCCCCAAGCTAGGTTTCAGCTATCATGGGAAGAGCTTAGCATTGATAAAGTTCATAGGATGTCTTCCTCAGTACTGCTCCATACAGAACTGACTAACTCAGCCCCAGACCAGAATTTATAGGGAAGCTGCCCTGAACGGGGGTTTGGAGCTCCCCCTTAAGGCCTGGAGGCAGAAGTATGTTGTGTGCTTTGTTCACTTGGTGTGGATACCCTCTGTTGCTCCCAGGTATGACACTAACCCCTGAGGGCGGCAATGACATTGTGGCATCCGGACTCTGTGGTGCCACAATTGCACCTTTAAAAAATAATTAATGGAAAACTTCTCTCATCTGGCTCTTAATGAAACACAACATAAAACACCTACAGCACAAGATTGGCAAATTCTGTACATTTATACAGTTTGTAATAAATATACAGTGAGTGTTCCTCTGCAGTCTGTATATTATACAAACTCAGCTCTGATACATGCACACTACATGCACATGTATTACCATTACAGGACTACTTTGTCATGCACAGGACGGTCTCACACACACCCTAATGTGACTGACACTTCACTGTGAATTTATTAAGGGCTGGGGTACTCAGCAACTGGGCTGCTCAGTCTGGATCATAGTGACAGTGCCCAGTGCTGCGGCCTTGGCGAATATTGAAAGGGAGGAAAATAAAAATGGAAATAAAAAAATAAAATAGAAAACAGTTTGTGATGCCAGCTGAAGTTTCCAGCCACTAGAGGACCAGCACTGCATGTGAATCCTCAAGGGGTAGGTGTTGTAGCAGTGTGGTGGAATACCCACTTCAGCAGCAGTAGGCCCTTGAGGTTTAAAGTGGATGATGGTAGTTGAATTGGAGGAGCAGTGTGGGGATTCAGAGGAAATTAAGGCACAGCAGACAGTCTCTTGCACTTTCACTGAGGTGAATTAGCAAGTCCAGGACACATGGAAAACCAGTTATACAGTTCAGCCAGTCCAGAAAGAACTGAAGTCCCAATGCTGAAATGAGGTGTTATGGCCCTCCTGCTGACTTTACCTGTAAGTTTCTAGGTACTTGATATCATCTCCTATACTCCTCGGTGTACGGTGGATAGCCTCCAGCCGGGCAGGTGATGCGGACCCTGCGTGCAACTGTATTTAAATCCTCTGGTACTCTTTGCCACTGTGTCCCAGGAGGGCTCACAAAGGTGGCTACTAGGCATGAAATCCAGCAGCCTACAGGATCTATGGCTAGTAGAGCTGAGCCACCACCCTGGTGTTCGAATTCCATTCGATTCGAGTGTGTGTTCGTCGAATGTTCATCGAGCACTGACAAACACATATAAAACATCTTCTTCTAACTTAGGACCAGCGGGGGGAGCAGCTCCAGGGAGCGGGGAGTGCAGCACCAGGGAGTGGAGAGCGAAAGACCCAGACGGAGAACCCGGCGGTGAGAAGACTTCACCGCCGGCTTTCTTGCTCTGTGCTGCACTCCCCGCTCCCTGATGTATCCTACCCGCTCCCTGGAGCTGCTCCCACAAAACAATTCATAAAACAATTTAAAAAAAAGCACTGCATCTTTATTAACCCATCGACCATCATCTCAGTGACGGAGTCAAGGGGTTAATTAAGATGCAGTCCTTTTTTTGGATTGCTTTATGGATTTTTCGTAAACATTTCGACGTGGCCTTCGCCGTATTTTTGTATGCCAGCCAGGTACAGCAGGCAGGAACGGCTGCCCCAGCCCCCAGCTGCCTATTTGTACCTGCCTGGAAACAGAAATATAGGGAAGCCTTGTTTTATATTATTTCATGAATTTCATGAAATAAAAAAAAAAAAAAGTGCGTGGGGCTTTGCACTATTTCTGTGTCCAGCCAGGTACAACTAGGCAGCTGGGGGCTAGAATCTGCAGCGCAGGGAGGCCCAAGCTTACTGGTCCCCCCCTGCTGCGAATTGCAGTCTGC
The DNA here is from genome assembly GCA_033576535.1 of Allobates femoralis. Lineage (NCBI taxonomy): Eukaryota > Metazoa > Chordata > Amphibia > Anura > Aromobatidae > Allobates > Allobates femoralis. Next base: position 707,841,735 of record JARQOC010000002.1, on the reverse strand, counting down.
AGCCACCCCAGAAAATGATGCGTTCATAGAAGCGTTCATAGAACCCTGGTGCAGTGGCTCACTGGGTAATAAAGGGGTTAGGGCCAGCTTTGTATTATCAGCAGCCCTAAGCCTGAAATTCATGGGGTCACGCCAATATTAGACATGACCGCCATGAAATTCTAGTAAAGTTTTTTTAAAAAAAACACAACACATAAAAAAATTCTTTATTAGAAAAAAATAACAAAATAACACTTAGACTCCATCTTTATTAAAAATGTATCTTCCGTCCGACGTAGTCCAATCCAGTTTTCTTCTTTAGCTCAGCTACATCTACATCTAGAGATGTAGCTGAGCTGTGCGCTGGGTGGCTGTAGGAAAGTTCATGTGAGTTCATGCTGCATGAACTCACATGAACCCTGACAGCACCGCGGCTACCTCAAATGAACAGCTGATCGGCTTTAGCTGATCATTTGAAATAACCGGCGGGAAGGCCAGCAGTGAGAAGACTTCACCGCCAGCTTTTCTGCTCTGTGCTGCACTCCCCACTCCCTGATGCTAGCCCCCGCCGCCTCCTCACCTGATCCTAAGTTAGGACCGGGCGGGGAGAGCAGCTCCAGGGAGCAGGAAGCGCAGCACAAAGCAGGAAAAACGGCGGTGAAGTCTTCTCACCGCCGCCGGCTTCCCCTCCCTGGTCCTTTGCTCCCCACTCCCTGGTGCTGCGCTCCCCGCCCGGTCCTAGCTTAGGATCAGGATGAGAGGTGGTGGGGGGAGCAGAGGATCGGGACGGGAGGCTGTGGGGGGCTGAATGATTGTTTATAAGCCGCCGGCTTTTTATTACCGGCTTTTTAAACAATCATGCCCCCATTTCAGCCTTTTACTCTGCCCCCAGACCACTTTATAGGGTCCTTTTGGTGAACAAACTGTTATTGAACATCACCTGGACCTGTCGAATTTGAAGCTAGTTGTTCGCATTCGTCGAATGACTCGAACACTGCCCAAAACAGCTTGAATTTGAGATTGTCAAGCATTTCGAATCGAACATCGCTCATCTCTAATGGCTAGGTCTTGGAAACCTAAACACTTAGGGCCGAGTACCCTTCCTGCAACTTGTCCCTCTGCCCAGCACTCACGACCAGCGGCAGATATGTCCTACCGGCATCACGACCCAACACCAACCAAGACTCTCCATTTGCCTACCTCTCCCTGTCCTAAATCCTCCTTCCAATCAGAAGTGGGGTCTGCCCTATGTAATTCCCTTCCACCCTGCAGTCTCTGATTGGAGATTGGAAAGTTTTGGATGTGTGGGGTTTCCAGCAGAGGGATCTTCACCTCCCTCCCGATGTGACATTACACATGATGTTACTGTAATACCACTTGTGTCAGGCAGACCCCCAGGGGCACCACACTGTTCTCAGATGAAGTATCAAAAACCTGCTGACAGATTCCCTTTAATGTTCATGAAACTGAATCTTTTGGGAAAATGCAGGGAGCACTTCTATTGATTTAGTGACTATAATACAATTATACTTGCTTCACGGTGTGACGTCCAGCCCGGTAAGAGCACCATCACTCCGAAAACTTAAATATGCAACAGTAAACATATGTTCCTTGTTCTTCTTGTGCCAAAATGTTTTCATACTAAAAGGTTGTTACAACACCATAAATCATAAGCACAAAAGCACGGCAGGACACGTCCGCTCTCCTTCGCTTCAATCTGTTTATCTACTACTTTATGCAGAATTTCCACTTCCCCACTACACAACTGGGACAGTAGTTCCATTAAATCCCTGAGATAAGCAAACTGCTCCCTATTATTTATTGACGGCCATTTGCAGCAAATAAGCGGACCGGTGCTAAATACAATGAGCAGTCCACATGATGAATACTCGTGGCTTCACTAATAACCATTGGTGCAATCCATCTCCTATTAGTCGACCTCTAGTTTACCATTGTTGGTAAAAGCTGCCCCCGAGGCTGATTATTATTTAGGTGAGATATTAATCATAAAACTGATTAACTAAAGACCATTATGTTGGAAGGAATATTTTCTCCTACCTTTCCCTATTGAAATTTTATCATCTTGACCTTAATAGGGCTGATATGAAATGTGAAGCATTAATAAGTATTATGAATCTAGTTGGTTCTCATGGGATGGCACATCGGAAAAATAGATAAAGTGGGATGTTAAAGAAGAACAGACCAGAGAGTTTGTTGCATGAGAAAAGACACTCGGCATCAATATTTCATTCTGTAATATATAGCTAAGAAGGTCTAGGTGACGGATAATAAGCAATATCATCGATTTGTCATTTTACTATAACAAAGCCCTTGTTTTCAGCTTTGTTCATATTCGACTGTGTATTAACTTTTCATTTTCCATGTTTTGTATCCTTTCTGCTAATTCATAACCATCCTCTTTTCATCAACCTTTCGTTTTCAGATGTGTTGTGTCTCTTTGCCAGGAGATATCCTGTCCTGCTCTACAGGTACCGTTACATGGCACGATATCGCCCGCAACATCGTCGAAAAGTCGCTGGCTGTGCGATGTTGACGCGGCATCGCAAGTGCGTTGTGCCATGTAACAGGACGATTCAACATTCACGATAAATCTCTGGTTGCAAGTTGACAGGTTTACTAACACTGTCCAGAAACCTGGTGATGTTGCACAAGCGATTTGGCAGGATCGTGCCGTGTCACACCGCGATAACGATGTTGTTTGCGATTTCAGTGGTGGCACAACCAAGGCCGTAGGCGTGCCTGGGCGTTGGGTTTTCCGCGCCCCGTCTGCGGCGATTGGTGGATACTACTGCATTCAGATTGGCTGGCCGTGGCAAAGTCGCCATATTTTATTATCCGTGCGTTCATCAGTAGACTCCTTGACTTCTTCTTCTCAAGTGTCATTAAAGACCTTCAAACAAAGAGCGTCATTGAAGTCAGCATCCTTTTCATATGGCTTGTAGCTTGGCGCGTGTTGATGAAACTAAAAACCTCGCGGCCTAACGAGTGGTATAGTGATGCCTAAAAATACATATATGTGGTCATGTTCAATTTTCATTGATGGTAGCACAAATGTCTGACACAACATGTGTCCCATATTGAAATCACTACACACATCTAATACCCCTCAATAAGGCCATGTCCTACGCTGGAGCGTTACCATGTGATGTTTTGGCGATGCCGCAGTGTTTTGCAGAAGCCTCAACAATTGCCAACAAACTTCAATAGCGAGATGGTACAAAGGGCAAAGGCGTTAAGGTAGCCGCCATCCTGCCAGACAAGGCTGAAAAATGGTAACGCAGTTGTTGCAACCAATCGGAGTGGTTGGGGCGTGGTAAAAGAAACTCGGGGACGCATATTTCCTAGGCTGTGTCAAACAGTACACCCACATTGATGATGTCGTTGTGCTGTGTGACACGGCGATCACGACCGGCAACATCGCTTCTGGTGTTGTTCAGGCGATTTCAGAATCATCGGTAGTTGCACACAATATCTCTAATGGTACCTTTACATGCCGCTACTGGATGGTGGCAACAACCGGGTGCTTCACGTGCACGAGCACGCACAAACGGTTGCCAACGGTAATCGCACCACCTTTACACGCCGCAACAAGGTGCGCTACGGTAGGTTACATCTATCTCTGGATACACCGCCGGGTGCCACAAGTTACCTTCTGCAGAGCACCTTACCTCATTTACACACCGCTACAACAAGCTAATATGGGCGGACCTGGTGCAGCAGGGACAACACATAGGCGTGCCACAATTGTGGATTACGAGACGCTCGTACGCTGATAGGAAAATGCAATAACATCATGATTGGCCAGCCAGCGCAGGAGGCTGACTAATACATGACGCTCGAGCAATTGTGTAGTGTGACTGGTCAGCTCCTTAAATATGCCGCCCTATGCAGCGTCTACCAATCGTAACGCAGGAGCTTCCTCCAATGATCGCTGATGGGGCGCGGTAACTCGGAGCCTGTGTCACGCCCCAGCTACATACCAGGTACATAGCCTGGTGTCGAAACAACCCTTCTGTTCCTTCTTTACACGCCGATACAGGTCGCTACCATCGGCTGGGTAACCACCTGTTTTAGGGCAGTGCTCTGAAACAGGTGCCGCCACTGGCGGGTGGCTATAACCGTCTTCACACGCCGCTACCTCGGGTTGATTTGGCGGTGCAAGATACATTTCACTCATGTACCCGGTTGTTGCCACCATCCAGTAGTGGCGTGTAAAGGTACCATAATGGTACCTTTACACGACACTACAGGATGGTGGAAACAACCGGGTAGATGAGAGAAATGTATCTTGCACCGCCAAATCAACCCGAGGTAGCGGCGTGTAAAGACGGTTGTTTCCACCCGTCACTTGCGGCACCTGTTTCAGAGCAGAGCTCAAAAACAGGTTGATTTCAAGGCGATGGTTACGGCCTGTATCGGCGTGTAAATAAGGAACAGGAGGGTTGTTTTGACACCATGCTATCTACCTGGGGCGTGACACAGGCTTCGGGATACCGCGCCCCATTAGCGATCATTGGTGGAATCTTCTGCGTTACGATTGGTAGACGCTGCATAGGGCGGCATATTTAAGAAGCTGACCAGTCACAATACACAATTGCTCGAGCGTCATGTATTAGTCAGCCTCCTGCGCTGGCTGCCCAATCATGATGTTATTGCTTTGTCCTATCAGCGTATGGAATTCTCGTAATCCACAATTGTGGCACGGCTATGTGTTTTCATTGCTGCCTTTGTCCCGCCCATATTACCTTGTTATAGCGGCGTGTAAATGAGGTAAGGTGGGGTGAGCTACAGAAGGTAACTTGTGGCACCCGGCGGTGTATCCAGAGATAGATGTAACCTACTGTAGCGCACCTTGTTGCGGCGTGTAAAGGCGGTGCGGGTACCGTTTTCAACCGTTTGTGCGTGCTCGTGCACGTGAAGCACCCGGTTGTTTCCAACCTTCTGCAGCGGCGTGTAAAGGTACCATAAATGTTACATCTCAAAAGCGATCTTGGCAAACTGTCAAAAACGTGCGCGCTCACATTGCTTCAACGTCGTGCCGTGTAACGGTACCATACAAGTTTCCAAAGGTTTCACAATCTTCTGTTTATCAATAACCATCATTTTCTCATCAATTTTTTGTTTTAAGATGTGTTGTATTTTTTTGCCAGGAGATATCTTACACTACTATACAAGTTTCCAAACGTTTCAGAGCCTTCTGTTCATCCAAAGCTATTCTATTTTCATCAACTTTTTGCTTTCCATGTATTGAGTCCTTTTTCCCAATAGATAGACTGTGCTACTCTACAAGTTTCCAAAAGTTTCACAACCTTCTGTTGATTCATAACCATCCTCTTCTCATCTACTTTTTGTTTTCAATGTATTATGTCCTTTTGGCAGGAGATATACTGTACTGAATAAAAGGGTGTGTAGGATCAGCGCATGCTCAGCGCTGAGCCTACACACCCTTTTATTTATTGCCCATTGAACAGGGGGATATTTGCACGGAAGATCCCCCTCAGGCTTTCAAGCAGCATATCCACAATTAATATAATTTGCTCCAGTGTACACCTAGCAATCCTGATATACTGTACTGCTCTAAAAGACTCCAAAAGTTTCACAATCTTGTGTTGATCCATAAACATAATCTTCTGCACTAATCAGCAAATGAAACATTTTTTTGGATAGACCTCCTGACAATAACACCCAGAAGTACACATGCTTTGAGAAGCTCACAATTGGTAGAAGATGTTGGGCACCACCATCGGTCGTTCCTCTCCGCTCGCAGGGTCAGCTAGTGAAAGTTCAGGGCACCGCCGGCCGGGTCCATGCTGTCACCACTTCCAGGTCTCGCTGGTGCACATTTCCAGTTCAAAGAATCATATTCGGTATAATGTTATCGAGTGAAGTATCACTCACCGGCCAGGAGGTAAAAGTTCATCTTTATTTACCAGTGGTCATCAGGCTTACAAACTTAGGTTGCGAGGAGGGAAAATGGGGAGTCTCCAGAATGACGGCCATTTCTCGTTGATAAGTGGCACTTTCACGGCCTGATGACTGCTGGTAAATAAAGTTGAACTTTTATCTCCTAGCCACTTTGTTCGATAGCATTATACCAAGTGCTTTGAGAAGCCAGGACTAGAGATGAGCAAACCATTTAAGGTTTGGTTCATTTGACAAATGAAACCTTAAATGTTCAGGTTTGGTTGGGCTGTTCAAGACACAAACTTGACCTGAGCCGTCAATGATTGGCTGCCTGCATACATACAGCCATAAGAAAAGTACTTCCGGGAGTGGACGGGTGGGGATTGTTGAATTTTATTTTAGGCAATGCGCACTACAGCCGAAAAGTCAGAATTTACCCTAGTGCAAACCAATCACGCACTGCAAGCTACTCACACTTGGCCAAGCACCAAGCGAATTGAAGCACAGCACTGCACGCTCCTGCCCTTTAGATTTGCAATTCATCCCCACTACAGCCCCAAACAGGTTTGCTCATCTCTAGCTGGGACTATGTTTCTTGGGTGACTTATTTTCAGGAAGGACTTTGGCAGCTTTTCCCTGCCTCAATTCCTGTGACTGATATGCATCTCGTTATTCACACACGTAGGGAGAAAACTATCGGTCTTTTGGAGGCGAAGAAGCTACTGGTGACCTGCCATGGACTAGTCATCCAAGACACATTAGCCCCTGATTCAACACTATTCTTGACAACAGTATGTGTTGGAATCAGGGGCATCTAATCCATTACGAGGCGCCTGCCTCTTAATGGAAGTGGCACTTCTGAAAAGTGTTGTGTGCCTCTATGTGCCTCTACACAAATCTTACTCCATTTGGGGAACGGTATGAGATATCTGCACGTCATGAATTAGATGAGCGCCCTATAATCACCAGCTGTGTCCATTTTGGTGGAACTCTTCAAAACTGTCAGGAAAATACTAAAAGTTGCACAAAATCTTTGACTTTTCAAAATATGTTTTCCCTGAAACATTGCATCATTTCAAAGGAAAACATACACAACTGCATCAATAAAGTCAGTGCCTAAATCATGCTGACTATCATTCAGTGATTCAGGCAGCATGAATCAGATGGGAGGTTCCCTTTAAACCTACAAGAGGGTTCACTATCTGAAAATAACTGGGGCTTTCATACCAAGGTTTGCAGCAGTGAGCCATAGGGGCTCTCATTTTTAGAAGAGGTTGGATGTGTTTCAAAGATATATAGTCGTAGAATGAAAAGAAAAAGGGGGGGGACAAGAGGCGCAATAGTGCCCTTATCACTCGACACTAAATCAAAGCAGGTGAGTAAGAAATGGTCACTCACCTATTCCAGTTGTGCCACCCACAACTGGTTAATAGACCTGATAGGATGAGTATCCTGATGGCTGCTGCTGGACTTCCACCAGTCTCCACACGGGTAGACGAAATCTGAAGCTTTGGGAAAGGAAGGTGTGCCACAGTCCGCGCTGCCAAAATCTTCCGCTCATAAATAATGCAAGTAGCCGATGTCCAAATCAAACCTCTCTTTTATTTCTCCAACGCGTTTCAACGCCCTCCTGGCGTCTTCCTCAGGGATCTGAGGAAGACGCCAGGAGGGCGTTGAAACGCGTTGGAGAAATAAAAGAGAGGTTTGATTTGGACATCGGCTACTTGCATTATTTACGAGCGGAAGATTTTGGCAGCGCGGACTGTGGCACACCTTCCTTTCCCAAAGCTTCAGATATAGTCGTAGAATGGTAGAGTTGGGGGGATCTCCTGGCTCATCTGGTCCAACCCCCTGCTCAAAGCAGAATTAACTAAATCACCCCAGACAGATGTCTGTCCAGCCTCTGTGTGAAGGAGAACTCACCACCTCCTGTGGCCGCCTGTTCCACTCGTTGATCACCCTCACTGTCAAAAAAGTTTTCCTACATACTAATCGTTGTCTCCTCCCATTCAGTTCCTTCCCATTGCTTATAGTCTTTGCTTGTGTAAATGTGAATAAAGCTGACCCCTCTACAGTGTGACAGCCATGAGTTTTTTTGTGGACAGCTATTACCGTAATTCTCCTGTCAGTCTTCTTTTTAACAAGCTAAACCTTCCCAAATCCAGTAACTGTTCCTCATAGGATTGTTTGCAGACCGGTCACCATTCTGGTTGCTCTTCCCTGAACTTGCTCCAGTTTGTTGATGTCTCTCTTATAATGTGTTGCCCAGAACTGGACACAGTATCCAGATGAGGTCTGACCACAGAGGAGTAGAGGGGGATAATGACTTCACGTGATCTAGACTCTATGCTTCTGTTACTACATCCCAGAATTGTGTTTGCCTTTTTTTCCTGCTGCATCACACTGGTGACTCATGTTCAGTCTGTGATCTATTAGTATACCCAAGACTTTTTCACACGTGCTGTTGCTTAGCCCTATGCCTCCCATTCTATATATGCTCGTTTCATTGTTCTTGCCCAGATGTAAGACTTTGCACTTTATCCCTGTGATAAACCATTCTGTTAGTTGCTGCCCATTGTTATCGATGTATCCTTAGTGTAAATCCGTCTTTAGCCCATTGGATAGGTAGGACAGTGATTATATATAACGAGTCTGTGAAATATCGACTGGATAACTGATAATGTTGTAGGATTCAAAAAATCAAAGGAAGGCCATGAGGCTTCCCCCCTACCCCCCCGCATCGCTCCGCCAGACAGATCGCGCTCTATTAATATTGCTTTCAACTCTTTGCAGGTAATAGTTTCAGTGTTTTTTTTCTTTCTTGGTCTTTAATCACTTCTCTTATTTCCAAGTGTCAGCTCGCATTTTGCATCGAGTGCTTATGGTAGCAGACGTTTAATTGCTTTAGGGCCTCGCTCCGTCCTTTGATTTGCCTATCGTATTATTGCCAGATGTGCGTCTTCCTCTTTTTTTTTCTCCTTCCTTCTCTCTAACTGAGACCTGTCTCGTGTCTCAACAGGCTGAGCTTTAATGAAGGAACGTCAAAACTGCTAACAGTCACACAAACAGGGACTCCAGACCCTAGTGACCAAGGATGGCGTCGCCATGGAAACTATATCTGCTGCTGTCAGTCATTGCGGGGTGTCTTTCAGGTAAACACTAAGGCTGTAAACTTTCTTTTAAAGTGATGAATAAAATATACTGTTTCTCTTATTATGTTTTATTTTTTTTTACAGAAGATTGGCATAAAATTGTATATTTACAGTAAGGAATTGGTAATAGGGATTGTAGAGAATTAAAGGGTTACTATTATTTTAATTTTAAGTTCAGAACTCAGTCCTACATCAAAATAAGAGGCTTTTCAATGTATCTTATCCAAGAAATCTGCTTTGTTCTCCTCCTGGACTGATCATTTATTCTTAATATTCTCAATTCACAGTAAAATCTGTATTAAGGGAATAAACAGTGAACAGGGAATAAACAGTTTCAAAATTCAAAGGAAGGAGATGACAGTTGGTGCTTATAATATTCTATGGAGGGGGAGGAGTTAGAGGAAGACAACATTCTATGGAGGGAAAGGAGCTAGAGGAAGAATCAGACAACATTCTATGGAGGGAGAGGAGCTAGAGGAAGAATCAGACAACATTCTATGGAGGGAGAGGAGCTAGAGGAAGAAACAGACAACATTCTATGGAGGGGAGGATCTAGAGGAAGAATCAGCCAACATTCTATGGGGGGAAGGAGTTAGAGGAAGAATCAGACAACATTCTATGGAGGGGAGGATCTAGAGGAAGAATCAGACAACATTCTATGGAGGGGGAGGAGTTAGAGGAAGAATCAGACAACATTCTATGGAGGGAGAGGAGCTAGAGGAAGAATCAGACAACATTCTATGGGGGAGAGGAGCTAGAGGAAGAATCAGACAACATTCTATGGAGGGGAGGATCTAGAGGAAGAATCAGCCAACATTCTATGGAGGGGAAGGAGTTAGAGGAAGAATCAGACAACATTCTATGGAGGGGAGGATCTAGAGGAAGAATCAGACAACATTCTATGGAGGGGAAGGAGCTAGAGGAAGAAACAGACAACATTCTATGGAGGGAGAGGAGCTAGAGGAAGAATCAGACAACATTCTATGGAGGGAGAGGAGCTAGAGGAAGAATCAGACAACATTCTATGGAGGGGAAGGAGTTAGAGGAAGAAACAGACAACATTCTATGGAGGGAGAGGAGCTAGAGGAAGAAACAGACAACATTCTATGGAGGGGAGGATCTAGAGGAAGAATCAGACAACATTCTATGGAGGGGAAGGAGTTAGAGGAAGAATCAGACAACATTCTATGGAGGGGAAGGAGTTAGAGGAAGAAACAGACAACATTCTATGGAGGGAGAGGAGCTAGAGGAAGAATCAGACAACATTCTATGGAGGGGGAGGATCTAGAGGAAGAATCAGACAACATTCTATGGAGGGAGAGGAGCTAGAGGAAGAATCAGACAACATTCTATGGAGGGGGAGGAGTTAGAGGAAGAATCAGACAACATTCTATGGAGGGGAAGGAGTTAGAGGAAGAATCAGACAACATTCTATGGAGGGGAGAGGAGCTAGAGGAAGAATCAGACAACATTCTATGGAGGGGAAGGTGTTAGAGGAAGAAACAGACAACATTCTATGGAAGGGAGAGGAGTTAGTGGAAGAATCAGACAACATTCTATGGAGGGAGAGGAGTTAGTGGAAGAATCAGACAACATTCTATGGAGGGGAAGGAGTTAGAAGAAGAAACAGACAACATTCTATGGAGGGAGAGGAGCTAGTGGAAGAATCAGACAACATTCTATGGAGGGGAAGGAGTTAGAGGAAGAAACAGACAACATTCTATGGAAGAGAGAGGAGTTAGTGGACGAATCAGACAACATTCTATGGAGGGAGAGGAGTTAGTGGAAGAATCAGACAACATTCTATGGAGGGGAAGGTGTTAGAAGAAGAAACAGACAACATTCTATGGAGGGAGAGGAGTTAGTGGAAGAATCAGACAACATTCTATGGAGGGGAAGGAGTTAGAAGAAGAAACAGACAACATTCTATGGAGGGAGAGGAGCTAGTGGAAGAATCAGACAACATTCTATGGAGGGAAGGAGTTAGAAGAAGAAACAGACAACATTCTATGGAGGGAAGGAGTTAGAGGAAGAAACAGACAACATTCTATGGAGGTGGAGGAGTTAGAGGAAGAAACAGACAACATTCTATGGAGGGGAGGGAGTTAGAGGAAGAAACAGACAACATTTTATGGAGGGGAAAGAGTTAGAGGAAGAAACAGACAACATTCTATGGAGGGGAATGAGTTAGAGGAAGAAACAGACAACATTCTATGGAGGGGAGAGGAGTTAGTGGAAGAATCAGACAACATTCTATGGAGTGGAAGGAGTTAGTGGAAGAATCAGACAACATTCCATGAAGGGGAAGGAGTTAGAGGAAGAATCAGACAACATTCTATAGAGGGGAAGGGGTTAGAAGAAGAAACAGACAACATTCTATGGAGGGAGAGGAGCTAGAGGAAGAATCAGACAACATTCTATGGAGTGGAAGGAGTTAGAAGAAGAAACAGACAACATTCTATGGAGGGGAAGGAGTTAGAGGAAGAAACAGACAACATTCTATGTAGGGGAAGGAGTTAGAGGAAGAAACAGACAACATTTTATGGAGAGGAAAGAGTTAGAGGAAGAAACAGACAACATTCTATGGAGGGGAAGAAGTTAGAGGAAGAAACAGACAACATTCTATGGAGGGGAAGGAGTTAGAGGAAGAATCAGACAACATTCTATGGAGGGGAAGGAGTTAGAAGAAGAAACAGACAACATTCTATGGAGGGGAAGGAGTTAGAGGAAGAAACAGACAACATTCTATGGAGGGGGAGGAGTTAGAGGAAGAAACAGACAACATTCTATGGAGGGGAAGGAGTTAGAGGAAGAAACAGACAACATTTTATGGAGGGGAAGGAGTTAGCGGAAGAAACAGACAACATTCTATGGAGGGGGAGGAGTTAGAGGAAGAAACAGACAACATTCTATGGAGGGGAGGGAGTTAGAGGAAGAAACAGACAACATTTTATGGAGGGGAAAGAGTTAGAGGAAGAAACAGACAACATTCTATGGAGGGGAAGGAGTTAGAGGAAGAAACAGACAACATTCTATGGAGTGGAAGGAGTTAGTGGAAGAATCAGACAACATTCTATGAAGGGGAAGGAGTTAGAGGAAGAATCAGACAACATTCTATAGAGGGGAAGGGGTTAGAAGAAGAAACAGACAACATTCTATGGAGGGAGAGGAGTTAGTGGAAGAATCAGACAACATTCTATGGAGGGGAAGGAGTTAGAAGAAGAAACAGACAACATTCTATGGAGGGAGAGGAGCTAGTGGAAGAATCAGACAACATTCTATGGAGGGGAAGGAGTTAGAAGAAGAAACAGACAACATTCTATGGAGGGAGAGGAGCTAGTGGAAGAATCAGACAACATTCTATGGAGGGGAAGGAGTTAGAGGAAGAAACAGACAACATTTTATGGAGGGGAAGGAGTTAGAGGAAGAAACAGACAACATTCTATGGAGGGGAGAGGAGTTAGTGGAAGAATCAGACAACATTCTATGGAGTGGAAGGAGTTAGAGGAAGAATCAGACAACATTCTATGGAGTGGAAGGAGTTAGAGGAAGAATCAGACAACATTCTATGGAGGGGAAGGGGTTAGAAGAAGAAACAGACAACATTCTATGGAGGGAGAGAAGTTAGAGGAAGAAACAGACAACATTCTATGGAGGGAGAGAAGTTAGTGGAAGAATCAGACAACATTCTATGTAGGGGAAGGAGTTAGAAGAAGAAACAGACAACATTCTATGGAGGGGAAGGAGTTAGAGGAAGAAACAGACAACATTCTATGGAGGGGAAGGAGTTAGAGGAAGAAACAGACAACATTCTATGGAGTGGAAGGAGTTAGAGGAAGAAACAGACAACATTCTATGGAGGGAGAGGAGCTAGAGGAAGAATCAGACAACATTCTATGGAGGGAGAGGAGTTAGAGGAATAAACAGACAACATTCTATGGAGGGAGAGGAGCTAGAGGAAGAATCAGACAACATTCTTTGGAGGGGGAGGAGTTAGAGGAAGAAACAGACAACATTCTTTGGAGGGGGAGGAGTTAGAGAGAGAAACAGACAAGATTCTATGACAGGGGATGATTTAGAGAAAGAAACAGACAACATTAAATGGAGGGGGAGGAGTTAGAGGAAGAATCAGACAACATTAAATGGAGGGGGAGGAGTTAGAGGAAGAATCAGACAACATTAAATGGAGGGGGAGGAGTTAGAGAGAGAAACAGACAACATTCTATAGAGGGAGAGGAATTAGAGGAAAATATAGTTATTCTGCTGCTAGTTTTCTGGAAACAGCTGTTATACTTTAAGCAACATGGCTGCTTTTGCCCATTAAAACTAGGTTCACACATTGCATTTTTGCTGCATTTTTTGCAACATTTTTGATAACTTTTATGCAAATTAATTGCTGCTTTTTGCTGCACCAGCAAAAGCCCTGAGATTTCATAAATCTCCTGCACGTGATTGCATTTTTTGTCCAGACTGAAATGTAAAAATGCTGCGTTTTTGAAAGAAGCAACGTTTCAATTCTATCAGCATTTTTGCAGCATTTTTTCAACATTAAAAGCAACTAAAAAATGCAAAAATGCTGCAAAAAAATGCAGCCACTGTGTTTTTTGCTGCTTTTGTGGTGAAAAAATTATTTTCATCAAGCATGTATTGTGGATAAATGACACACCATCAACGCAGCAGAAAACTGCAGCAAAACCTGCTTTTTTGGATGCTGTTTTTTCACTGCCAAGAGAGCAGGTTTTGCCTGCCGAAAAAACATAGCAAAAATGCAACTTGTGAGCATAACCTAAGGGTATGTGCAGACATTCCGGAGACACTGTGTGCTGGTTGCAGTGTCTCATCTCCTGCGAGGATCCGATATTCTCCACGGGTAAAGGAGCCGCCCTGTACTTACATTCTGCGTTATGTGCAGGGCGACTTTTCCCTTCATTCACCCATTGGTGATCACTCCCATCTCCGAAGCACTAAATTGACATGATGAAGAAGTTGTGGTGCAGAAAGCCGTCTGGCAGGTCAGTTAAAGGGACTCTGTCAGGTCATTATTCAGTATGATAGTAATAGCACCATTGAATAGTGCCTGGACAACCCTTTTAAAAACATGTAAAATCATTATTCTACCCTTTGTAGTTTCCATGCGATAAGCGTTTTCACATAGTGATGGGCAAATCCTAAATTACTCGGAATCGCTTGACTCTAGCGAGTCCGAGCACAGGACTCGCTACTCGTTGCGAGTCTAGCGAGTCCAATGTTAATGAATGGGGAAGCGAGTAATAGCGAGTAGTGTGAGATTTACAAATCGCAGATGTGTCTCGGAAGCTTCAGCCTGAAGCAATCCTAGTTTTGTCATTTATTTGCATTGGACTCGTTTACTTTGTAAGTAATCGCTGGGAAACTCGCACAGATAAGAGTCCTGTCTGCTCTGTGTGCTGGCTGCCACAGCTCCAGGGTCCTAGAGCCCGCCTGCTGCCTGATGTAGCAGAGCTGAGATTGTTCTCAGTCTGCTCATTCCCTGTGCATAGACATCTATATCTATGCACAGGGGATGTAGCAGAGAGGACATTGCGTTTTGGACTGCGTCGGACGGAAGAGGATTTTTTAATTAAAGATGGAGTCCCTAATGGCTTTTTTTTTTATTTCTAATAAAACATTTTCTCTGTGTTGTGTTTTTTTTAAAACAATTTAATAGAAATTCATGGCGGTCATGTCTAATATTGGCGTGACCGCCATAAATTTCGGGCTTAGGGCCAGCTGATAATACAAAGCTGGCCCTAACCTCTTTATTACCCAGCGTGCCACCGCCACCAGAGCCGCTGGAAGAGCAGGGTTCAGCGCCAGAGGATGGCGCTTCAATGAACGCTCCATCTTCTGGGGCGGCTGCGGGCTGCAATTTGCAGCGGGGGGTGCCCAGAAAGCTTGGGCATCCCTGCGCTGCGGATTCCAGCCCCCAGCTGCTTAGCTGTACCTGGCTAGACATAGAAATTGCGCGGAGCCCCACGCATTTTTTTAAAATTATTTCATGAAATTCTGAGACTCTGACTCTGAGACTCTGACTCTGAGACTCTGACTCTGAGACTCTGACTCTGAAATTCATGAAATAATAAAAAAAAAATGCGTGGGGCTCCGCACAATTTCTATGTCTAGCCAGGTACAGCTAAGCAGCTGGGGGCTGGAATCCGCAGCGCAGGGATGCCCAAGCTTTCTGGGCACCCCCCGCTGCAAATTGCAGCCCGCAGCCGCCCCAGAAGATGGCGCGTTCATTGAAGCGCCATCCTCTGGTGCTGAACCCCGCTCTTCCAGCGGCCCTGGTGGCGGTGGCACGCTGGGTAATAAAGGGGTTAATACCAGCTTTGTTATACAAGCTGGTATTAAGCCCGAGATTCTTAATGTCAAGCCACGTTTGACCCAGCCACTAAGAATCTCCAATAAAGGGTTAAAAAAACACAACACAGAGAAAATTTTTTATTTGAAATAAAAAAAAAAGCCATTAGGAACTCCATCTTTAATTAGTAAAATCCTCTTCCGTCCGACGTAGTCCAAAACGCGATGTCCTCTCTGCTACATCCCCTGTGCATAGATATAGATGTCTATGCACAGGGAATGAGCAGACTGAGAACAATCTCAGCACTGCTACATCATGTCTGTGAGCAAGCGGGCTCTAGGACCCTGGAGCTGCACAGAGAAGACAGCTGGACTCGGCTCACAATGTAACAGCAGTTATTTGAGAGTTTCCCTGCTATCACTGGCACAGTAGCAGAGTCTAATGCAAACAATGGCAATCCTAGTTTTGTCAGCGTTTGCATTGGACTCGTGCGAGTAAACGCTGGGAAACTCGCAGAGTACCGAGTCCTGCGAGTCCCTTACTACTCGCCGAGTAACGAGTCCTAGCGAGTAGATTCGCCCATCCCTTTTTTCACACTCTGCAGGGAGCTGGTACATTAGTCGTCTCTATTATATTCACAGCCGAATAGTCTGACTGCTGTATAAGTGTTATTTACATATCCCCACCCACACTGGTGTTCTGTCCCTCCCCTCTGTGCTGGGAGGGGAGAGATGTTTTATGCTGCACTGTGCTGTCTGTAAGATTTCTATTATAAGAACATTGTTTTTTCTGCAGACATGTAATGTGTGTATTTGCAGAGAAAATTATCAAATGTTCTTATAATCACATAGAAATATCTCAGACTGCACACACCAGACACATGCCTCATATACAATGAAGATCTCTTAAGGTACCGGTACACACAGAGATATCTCTGGAGACATTGCTTGCAACTCACTGGTTGCAGTGAAATCATGGACACATTGTTACATTTGTACACGGCAACAAAATGGAACAATGTGTTCATGATTTCACTGCAAGCAGTGAGTTGCAAGCAATGTCTCCAGAGATATCTGTGTGTACTGGTACCTTAAGAGCACACACCTCCTCCCCCCTCCTTTCTGCTCTGAATTGAGTCACACTGCAAACAGATCACAGAAAGGCAGGGCTGTGTAGTAATGCATGAATATTCATTCCTTTGGGAATGGGCAGCAGAGAACTCACTGTGATTGACAGATGGAATTATTCTTTAATTTTGAAGTTTACAGAGGATAGGAGGGGAGTATAAATAATAGAAATACATGAATAGAAAGAGCTTAGGGAAAGGAATTAGAAAATGATAGCAGTTACTGTGCTTGTACTGTACAATGCAGCATTATGGATGCAATACAAACACACTGTGTACAAACCCTGACTGTGTGCATGCGGCCCAAAATTGCCACATATACCCATAGGTTTTGTTTGGTATTGTAAGTCAGTTATATTTTGGCTAATGCAAGTCAGTTTATTTTGGCTAATGGAGAACCGTGGTGCCATTTTTTGATTATTTTTAAAATCTTAACTGAAACAAAATGAGCTAATGCAGCAAATAAATGAATTAATGAATAGTAATAGTACATGTATATAACAAAGGATACATAGTTGACACTATTTTGATCAAATGAGTACAAAAGCCTTTCCATCGTGACACAGTGAGCCAATCTAGATGATCCTTAATTCTCGTCATTCACCTAGGAACGTGTCAAAATAGTGTGGAGCGCCTACACATTGCAATTATACCAACATTTGTTCAGGCTCATTTCTGTGGTTTTGCTTTAGTTTTGACATAGTGTGACACACTTCACTCCTGTTTACAAGGCTGTCAGTCATAGTGTGACGCACTTCACTCCTGTTTGCAAGGCTGTCAATCATAGTGTGACACATTTCACTCCTGTTTACAAGGCTGTCAGTCATAGTGTGACGCACTTCACTCCTGTTTACAAGGCTGTCGGTCATAGTGTGACGCACTTCACTCCTGTTTACAAGGCTGTCAGTCATAGTGTTATGCACTTCACTCCTGTTTACAAGGCTGTCAGTCATAGTGTGACACACTTCACTCCTGTTTACAAGGTTGTCAGTCATAGTGTGACACACTTCACTTCTGTTTGCAAGGCTGTCATCATAGTGTGACACACTTCACTCCTGTTTACAAGGCTGTCATCATAGTGTGACGCACTTCACTCCTGTTTACAAGGCTGTCAGTCATAGTGTTATGCACTTCACTCCTGTTTACAAGGCTGTCAGTCATAGTGTGACACACTTCACTCCTGTTTACAAGGTTGTCAGTCATAGTGTGACACACTTCACTCCTGTTTACAAGGCTGTCAATCATAGCGTGACGCACTTCACTCCTGATTACAAGGCTGTCGGTCATAGTGTGACTTCACTCCTGTTTACAAGGCTGTCAGTCATAGTGTGAAGCACTTCACACTTGTTTACAAGGTCTGTCAGTCATTGTGTGATGCACTTCACTCCTGTTTACAAGGTCTGCCACTCATAGTATGACGCACTTCACTTCTGTTTACAAGATCTGTCAGTTATAGTGTGACGCACTTCACTCCTGTTTACAAGGCTGTCAGTCATAGTGTGACGCACTTCACTCCTGTTTACAAGGCTGTCGGTCATAGTGTGACGCACTTCACTCCTGTTACAAGGCTGTCAGTCATAGTTGACACACTTCACTCCTGTTTACTAGGTCTGTCAGTCATAGTGTGACACACTTCACTCCTGTTTACAAGGTCTGCCACTCATAGTGTGACGCACTTCACTTCTGTTTACAAGATCTGTCAGTCATAGTGTGACACACTTCACTCCTGTTTACAAGGCTTTCAGTCATAGTGTGACGCACTTCACTCCTGTTTACAAGGTCTGTCACTCATAGTGTGATGCACTTCACTCCTGTTTACAAGGTCTGTCAGTCATAGGGAGCTGTTCTTCAGTCACATTTACTTGACACATTGTGTCAGTGACAGTCTGAAATACAACACGTTTATTCAATGGGTTTAATTGGTCATAAGCGCAAATACGCCAGTGACAATGAGAGAAAAGCTGCAGAGGCAGCAAGGCAATGACAACGTCGACACCAAGAGACACCACAACAAACTGCCATGAGACAAGTCCAGGATGCGGCATCTCACAGACGTCATTGGCAACAGGAGACAACACAACAAACTGCTGCCAGAGAAGCCCAAGATGCCGAATCTCATAGACAGTGTTGGCTGAATGAATCTCCAGAAGACAGGGCAAACAGACAACAATATGTTCGCGCCATTCATACAACACGAATGCTCTACCAACTAAGGCAAGCCCAGGAAAATATTTAATAGACATGATAGACAAATAGGTAGATGATAGATAGATATTGTGTATTCATTGCATTATTCTTAAATCTTCATAAATAAACTACATACATATTCTAGAATACCCGATGCGTTAGAATCGGGCTACCATCTAGTCTTATATATGTGTCCCTGCAGGGGAGGATGCAAAAGAGTATACAGACATTACAGCATGGGAAAGAGCATACAGACATTACAGTACGGGAAAAGGTATACAGACATTACAGCACAGGAAAGAGTATACAGACATTACAGGACAGGAAAAAGTATACAGAGATCACAGCATGGGAAAGAGTATGCAGACATTACAGCACGGGAAAGAGCATACAGACATTACAGCACAGGAAAGAGTATACAGACAATACAGTACAGGAAAGAGTATACAGACATTACAGCACGGGAAAGAGCATACAGACATTACAGCATGGGAAAGAGTATACAGAAATTACAGCACGGGAAAAAGTATACAGACATTACAGTACAGGAAAAACTATACAGACATTACAGCACAGGATAGGTTATACAGACATTACAGCTTGGGAAAGAGTATACAGACATTACAGCTTGGGAAAGAGTATACAGACATTAACAGAAAACGGGAAAGAGTATACAGACATTACAGCACAGGAAAGAGTATACAGACATTACAGTACAGGGAAAGTCCACAGACATCAACACAGATTGGAAAAGCAGATATAAAGACAAACTGTGCAATTTTGTTGAATGAAGCCCATCAGCAAAAATTATTTTTAGCCTCAAATACATACATTTAGGTAAAATAAAATGCCCCAAAAAGTGGACAACTGCTTTGAAAGTTATAGGTTATAGCTTGCTGAATGTGGGGATTACAGTAGATCACTGGGTCAATCCACCAATTCTAAAAATGAGGCTCTGATATAATCACCACTGGAATGGGAATAGTGGCTACAACTGCTGTCAGTGCCATAGAGAATGGATGGCCACTGTTCATTTCTGGAAAGGTACTTCAGTAATTGAGATCCATGGAGGCACCAGTGATGGGACATCCACAGCTCTGCAAGTTATAACATATCTTTTCCTATAAATCATATATGACTAGGAATGAGCAATATAGAGGGAATCTGTCAGCAGGTTCCAAGGCAAAGTGATTATGCAGGATATATAGAAAAATGGCATCAAATCCACGCTGCTGCCAAATAATCCAGGTCAAAGCGATTGTCGTAGTATATGGTGGTTTAGTCTACGCTGTTCAAAACATAAGCCCACTTCTTCATCAGGAAATTATATCAGTCTGGTATACATGTCCTGATGAAGAACAGGATTATGCTTTGAGACACTTAGAATAAACCACCATATGCTACAACGATCGCTTTAAACCTGGATTATTTGGCAGCAGCGCGGATTTGATACCATTTTTCCTGATAGCCACATAACATAGAAAAAGAGACCCTGAATCCAATGAGGTATCACATAGATCACAGGCTGCAGCCATTCTGACACAATCAAAGCATTACGTTTTAGGAACACAACAGAGCTGGGAGAGCTGCCCCCGCCCACACCAAGCTGCCCCCGCCCCACCAATCCCCCACACCAAGCTGCCCCGCCCATCACCCTGTCCTTTTGCTGGCTGCATGATGAGTTAAATGAGAATCCGTCAGTGAGCTCACAGGTTCTTTCTCAGCTCCTGTCAGTGATTCATGACCAAAGACCACATCAAAATTGAATTCACAAAACAGACTTTAAAAGTAACACTGGAAAATCTACAATGAATACAAATATTTTTTGCTCCAAATACATGCATCAAAAAAGAACAGTGCTTGAAGGTGGACAACCCCTTTTATGATATTCTTTTGTCTAGATTTTTTAAGTAATTCTTTTCGCATATTTATACATTTATTTATAATGATGATATAATAGACGCTTTAGGTGGCTGATAAGAGAGAACCATAGCTTGTACGCCATTACTGAGCAAATGGAGCCTTAGGCATAGTGTCACTTTAAATTGGATTTTTTGGTGCTGGAGGGGTTAATCCTTCCCTGAGATATGCCTGTCTTGTACCTGTAGGCACAGAAGTAACTGCATTGATTCTGACAAGTGCGATGTTCTCGGCCCCTAATGGGATCTGATGCCGCATTAATTAACGGAACAGAGGAGAATCCGGGCTGCCGTCACCTTCCACCTATGCAAATCAGATATTACTGCCCAATTCTGCTTGACATCATTTGTGATGAATATTCTATATGTTACATTTCAAGAAGATTTTCCAGTAATTAACATCTCCCAACCTTGTATTCTGGGAAATGAAGCGCCGGCATTGATCCCGCAGGTTTTGATCACTAATTCAGGCAGCAGATACAGAATTTGGCAACTTTTACATGTATTTGACTTTTATATTCAACCTAAAGCTTTGATATTCCTTTCATCTGTAGAATTATTGTGGTATGGGTAAATGTATATATAATATATATATAATATATATACATGTATTTTTTTTCATTATTTTGAAAAGCATGCTGTAGGGGTTAAAACACAAGAGTCAACTGTACCTCTCTTATCAGTGTGCGTGCTATTGTCTAAAGGATTTATCATCTGGTGATTATCATTACAGGACTGCTTTGTCATGTGCAGGGCAGTCTGACCCACCCCCTGCTCACTGACAATGTACAATCTCTATAGAGAGCCTAATGGAGATGGGGGCAACTTTCTCAACTCTGCTACATGCTAAGTGTCTCTTTTTTTACTTGTTTCCATATGGAAGATGGAATAGAGGTGGTAAAGCAGTGGGGGCTGATGAGTGTTGGCTCTGAATAAATAGGCAAAACACAAGATACCAGGAAAAACCTTTTCAAGCAAGGAGTGAAAAGACTTTCTCTCTCCCTTTTTGGCCTTCTTATTGTAACGCACTGGATCAAACTCTTGAGTCTGTGCTCGGCTTCTCTGTCCGCCAAACCACAGCACATACACCTTTCTCTGATGTTGAGTTTCTCTTATCCTTGCTTTATTCTATTAGGGCAACAGGTGTATTCATGTAGTTCATTAGTCTGTCCAATCACCTTTTGGGTTCAGCTTTAAATACTTTCCCCAAACTGGTATTTGCTGCTGGTGATATTTTCATGTGGATGTCCAGCCATACTGCCGTTTGTTTATGCCAATCAGTGGAAGACCAGCTACGATTTATCTCTCTGCTGTTTTTAGTCTTTACTCTTCTTTTATCTTCTGCTTGTTATTAGGAATAGGTGGCATACTCTTAGCAGTATAG
This sequence comes from Allobates femoralis, assembly GCA_033576535.1. Taxonomy (NCBI): domain Eukaryota; kingdom Metazoa; phylum Chordata; class Amphibia; order Anura; family Aromobatidae; genus Allobates; species Allobates femoralis. The sequence goes on along the minus strand of JARQOC010000002.1, from coordinate 707,819,744 downwards.
AACTTCCGTGTATTTTATTGTTTGTTTTACTCACTCTAGGATCACCTTCCACCTCAGCACACCTACCCTTCTGTAGGGAAATTTCACTCTCCTCTACCCTCCAGTTCTTTAGGAGGAAAGTGAAGCACTCCATGGTTGATCAGACAGAATAGGTCTGAGTTCCTAAAATTTGGTCTGTGGCAGGGCTATCTTTGGTTGAGACCTCTAGTTGTGTTGGGCTGATGAATTGGTATCTCTAGTTGTATAGAGCTGTTCGTTGGGATCTATAATAATAATAATCTTTATTTATATAGCGCAACATATTCCGCAGCGCTTCACAATACAAAGGTTCATATTTAAACAATCATAAGAACAGTTATCAGAAAATACATTACAATGCAATACAAAAAATACAGTACAATACAATAATAGAGAAAAATAATGACAGCCCTGCTCATAAGAGCTTACAATCTAACAATGAGGTGGGGTGACACAAAGTACAGGTGCTTATTTACAATGATGGAATAGTCAACTTGAGGAAATGGGGAACAGATAATAGCAGTATACGTGGCCATCAACTATTATTTGTGATTCACTTGATACTGGTGAATTGCTAGTTGTCTTGGGCTGTTGGGTTGGGACCTCTAGTTGGGTTGGGCTGTTTGGATCTCTAGTTATATAGAGCTGTTGGTTGGGATCTCTAGTTGTCTTGGACTGTTGGATTCGGATCTCTAGTTGGGTTGGGCTATTGGGTTGGGATCTCTACTTTATAGGGCTTTTGGTTGAGATCTCTAGTCTGTACAGGAACCATCAGAGTCAGTTGCAGTTTTTAGTTTGTCTGCTATTTCCTGTGTGAGTTGCTGCACAACCATGACAGTGTACCTGAGCCTACGCATTCCTATGCTCTTCCAATATGCTTCTGATTGCCTACTGATCTTAATCAGATGAAAAGTTTAACTTCCCATACACTTTGGACAACTGCCTGGTTCGGCCGGCAGCTATATGCCCAACTCCTACATACACAGAATCGATGGCTTTGCTGACTGCTCCTGTGTTCTGTATGAGAGAGCCTCTGCCAGAGATATTTGGCAGTGGCTTATTTCTTAGAGAACAAAAAGATCATTGGTCCATAATGAGACATTCTGGATCCTTATCTCTTCCAACATCATCTCCATACACATTAAGCTGATATCAACGAGATCGGCCAACACTAATCTAACATATATTTGTGCCTTATCATTTTCGAGAGCCAATACACCTTGGATAGCTGTCATTCAACAGCACTGAACCTATCAAGGCCTATACATGCACCCACAGCTTGGAAACATTTTGAAGATCCCCTGTTGAAATAAAGGATCGGGCAAGTTGAAATCCAACATACGTAACTGATCTTCTTTGCTCCAACATATGTTATGGGACTCATCAATATAAATATGACAGATGGACATTCCCATCATAATTGGCAACTTTGGTTGACTTTCCTGCAATGTGTATGTGTAACTTTGGGCTTGTATTGCTTCAGTTAACAAAAAATGTTAATTCTATTTAAAAAGAAATTAACAAACAATCATAGAAAGTCAACAAGCCGATAGAATCTGAACGCAGACAAAAGGCGGCGGTGTATCTGCTGCTCGGCTTTGTCTGGGTGCACAGACATGATAACCATGTTAAACAATTGAATCCTTTGTTGCATTATCGCCATCATTCCGCTACATTTAGGCCTTTGAAGAGATGTATTGATTGTGTTTTGCATAGACTTGAAAGTTTGATGTTTAATCCCGGTTTGTTTGCTGCCCTTGTACATGATGACAGGATAATTGTAACTCAATGACATATGGAAATGGAGGGACTGGAAATAGCAGAGGTCATTAAGCAAAGTGACCTCTTCTAGTGAACGAGAAGAAGAAAAACACACGATAGGATTGTAGGAGCCAGATTTCTTGAAATGACGACCATTAGTTATTTTTATGTTATAAAAGAAAATGTTCTTTGTGGATTTTGATTAATAATTGATATCGTTTATCAGATTTCAATGGCAAGTTTAATTTCGGAGAGAATCATATAAAGACAATGTTTCATCCTCTCCCCGTGTAGAGGACCGTTTCTCCTTGTGAACAGTGCCAAGCCGGCATAAGGTGACGTAAAGGCCATGCAATGCTCAGGAAGTTAAAAATGCAAATAGCCCCTTCAGAAGGTAGAGGACTTGATCTCTGGCGCCACCTATTGGATGAAGCAATCCTAAAAGTCAATATTGACCCATTAGTAAACCTTGCCACATGACGTAGGATAAGGCCGGCATCACACCACGGTTTCTTGCTGTCAAGCTGTGTCAGGTGTTTTGCTGGATGCACCGGACACAGCCTGACAGCTCCAGACAGAACAAACCGGAGGGTTAATATGCCCTCCGGTCCTGTTTCTGCCGTAATAGACAGTGTTCGGCCGATGCCGCTTTCCAGTCCTGAAATTTCAGAATCGACTGCGGGGAGCTGGCCGCAGTTTTGAAATTTCAGCCGGGAGCTCTCCAGGTGATGAACTCATAGCCGGCCGCCACTGAACTTCAGCATCCAACGTCCGGCAACCGGATCCGATTTTCTGTCGGATCTGGTGCAATCCGGCGGCCATAGCCTCCCATGTTAGGGGGCGCCGGATAGTACCGGATCCAGGAGGATTCAGCTGGATTCAATTTTGTCAGATTTTTGCCCCGGACACAAAAATCCTGCAAGCTGCGATTTTGTGTCTGGGACATATATCGAATGCAGCCTGATGCTGCTGGACAGGGACATAACCGGATTGCAAATCGCTGCCATCCGGCCCCATAGGCAAAACGTTAGTACAAAATCGGGTCCGGGGCTGTCAGGTTCACACTGGACAGCCCCAGACCCAAAAAAATTGTGGTGTGAAGCCAGCCTTAGAAGCCAAACCAAAAACCCCATGTGGAGACACAAGGGTCAGTGTGAGCTCTCATCCACTAGCCTGGCTGTCTTTAGAATAATCACCCAGGGCCGAGGGTCTTACCTCTGTACGCCCATACTCCTTTACCATGGCAGAACACTACTCAGACCACACATGATGACGTTACCTTACCCCAGTAACACTTTATGGGGTAACCACCAATAGTCATATAACACATTGCCAGTAAGGACACAAGATGATGCATGTGATAGAGTTTCAGCCTCTCACTGGCTTGCCTGGGACCAAAACCTCTGTGACTTCAGCAGATCCAGGACAAAGTACCCTATCCAGCAGCACCCTGCTTTTGGTGGGTACCTGAGAGAAGGTAGTGGCAATCTTAGGAAATTGAGCACATCAAGGTATATGGCAAGGAGATTAGATTGTCTTAACCTTGGTTCTCCAAATAAATTGGTGGGTTCTCTGTTAGACAGTAAAGGAGTGCTGTAATCTACCAGCTTGAAACATGGTCCCTAGGCTGGAACCATGGACCCTAGAATCACACCGGTGCCAGGAGCAAACTTGTTTTCATAACTCTCAGCTCCCATTTCAGGGCATTGTGTCCCACATGATTGGTGGGAGATAATCATGGCTGTTTCCTCATTGGTTACAAGTTCAGTCCAACCGCATAGTTGTCCTCTGAATGTTGCAGTCTAGTACACTACTAGGGAGCTTTTACAGCTGGTGATCATACCTGATTATTTCTTTAATGAAAAACAGCTGATATCCCTGGCTGTAGTGTCTGTATAATCTTATATTCTGTGATCCCCAGCTGTAATGTCTGTATACTCTTATATTCTGTGATCCCCAGCTGTAATGTCTGTATACTCTTATATTCTGTGATCCCTGGCTGTAATCTGTGTATACACTTATATTCTGTGATCCCCGGCTGTAATGTGTGTATACTCTTATATTCTATGATCCCCGGCTGTAATGTCTGTATACTCTTATATTCTGTGATCCCCGGCTGTAATGTCTGTATAATCTTATATTCTGTGATCCCCAGCTGTAATGTCTGTATACTCTTATATTCTGTGATCCCCAGCTGTAATGTCTGTATACTCTTATATTCTGTGATCCCCGGCTTTAATGCCTTTATATTCTTATAATCTGTGATCCCCGGCTGCAATGTCTGTATACTCTTATATTCTGTGATCCCTAGCTGTAATGTCTGTATACTCTTATATTCTGTGATCCCTGGCTGTAATCTGTGTATACTCTTATATTCTGTGATCCCCGGCTGTAATGTGTGTATACTCTTATATTCTATGATCCCCGGCTGTAATGTCTGTATACTCTTATATTCTGTGATCCCCGGATGTAATGTCTGTATACGCTTATATTCTGTGATCCCCGGATGTAATATCTGTATACTCTTATATTCTGTGATCCCTGGCTGTAATATCTGTATACTCTTATATTCTGTGATCCCCGGCTGTAATGTCTGTATACTCTTATATTCTGTGATCCCTGGCTGTAATATCTGTATACTCTTATATTCTGTGATCCCTGGCTGTAAAGTCTGTATACTCTTATATTCTGTGATCCCCGGCTGTAATGTCTGTATACTCTTATATTCTGTGATCCCTGGCTGTAATGTCTGTATACTCTTATATTCTGTGATCCCCGGTTGTAATGTCTGTATACTCTTATATTCTGTGATCCCTGGCTGTAATGTCTGTTTACTCTTATATTTTGTGATCCCCAGGTGTAATGTCTGTATAGTCTTATATTCTGTGATCTCCAGTTGTAATGTCTGTATACTTATATATTCAGTGATCCTGGCTGTAATGTCTGCATACTCTTATATTCTGTGATCCCTGGCTATAATGACTGTATACTCTTATATTCTGTGATCCCCAGCTGTAATGTCTGTATACTCTTATATTCTGTGATCCCAGCTGTAATGTCTGTATACTCTTATATTCTGTGATCCCAGCTGTAATGTCTGTATACTCTTATATTCTGTGATCCCCGGCTTTAATGCCTTTATATTCTTATTATCTGTGATCCCCGCTGCAATGTCTGTATACTCTTATATTCTGTGATCCCTAGCTGTAATGTCTGTATACTCTTATATTCTGTGATCCCTGGCTGTAATGTGTGTATACTCTTATATTATGTGATCCCCGGCTGTAATGTGTGTATACTCTTATATTCTATGGTCCCTGGCTGTAATGTCTGTATACTCTTATATTCTGTGATCCTCGGATGTAATGTCTGTATACGCTTATATTCTGTGATCCCCGGATGTAATATCTGTATACTCTTATATTCTGTGATCCCTGGCTGTAAAGTCTGTATACTCTTATATTCTGTGATCCCCAGCTGTAATGTCTGTATACTCTTATATTCTGTGATCCCTGGCTGTAATGTCTGTATACTCTTATATTCTGTGATCCCCAGCTGTAATGTGTGTATGCTCTTATATTCTATGATCCCCGGTTGTAATGTCTGTATACTCTTATATTCTGTGATCCCTGGCTGTAATGTCTGTTTACTCTTATATTTTGTGATCCCCAGGTGTAATGTCTGTATAGTCTTATATTCTGTGATCTCCAGCTGTAATGTCTGTATACTTATATAATCAGTGATCCTGGCTGTAATGTCTGCATACTCTTATATTCTGTCATCCCTGGCTATAATGTCTGTATACTCTTATATTCTGTGATCCCCAGCTGTAATGTCTGTATACTCTTATATTCTGTGATCCCAGCTGTAATGTCTGTATACTCTTACATTCTGTGATCCCAGCTGTAATGTCTGTATACTCTTATAGTCTGTGATCCCAGCTGTAATGTCTGTATACTCTTATAGTCTGTGATCCCCGGCTGTAATATTTGTATACTCTTTTCCTTCCTTCCTGCCCAGGAGTTGTGGTATAAGCAACCCGTTCTTGCATGGTCAGACACATACATTACAGCGGGCCCATATATAAGGATATCTCGGGACAAGAACTTTTTTTAACACATTCAATTGTGCAATTTATTATTATTTTAAGATCTATTAATTAAAATATACAATTGTTCATAGCACAACCCCTTTAATTTGCAGAGAATAACTTTACCGCCACTCAAACTTCCTGGCACTGGCGTAACTTCAGGCCCTGAGGCCCCGATGTGAAAGCTCCAATGGGCCCCCAATTGTTGCAAATCTTTAATAGTATTACCGGTAGTCTTTTTCTAAGGGCCAAAGGGACTTTTGGGGGCCCCCTAGTCTGCAGGGCCCGGGTGCGATCGCAACCCCTGCACCTATTGTAGTTACGCCCCTGCTTCCTGGTAAAATCGGCACCAGTTGGTAAATTTGAATTTTTCTTGGATCAGAGTGAAAATGGGACAAAAGAGACAATTACTTTAACTTTTATGCATCTGACTCAAGACTTTGGTCTTTCCAAACATGGGTCCTAAGGCACAACTTTACCTCCTGAAAGTCAGCGTAACTTCAGGTTCAGGGGTCCCAATATAAAAGCTCTGAAAGCTCTACCAGGTCCCCCAATTATTGCAAGTCTTTAATAGTATTGGTTATTTCAAATACGCCAAAGGGACTTTTGGGGTTCCCTAGGCTGCAGGATCCGGGTGCGATCGCAACCCCTGCACTTACTGTACTCACGCCTCTGCTATATGGTCAGGTTTCTCTATCTATGCCGAATCTAGTTCTTGATGAAGAATCGGTTAATGCTTGTAAAACAATCAGAATTGCCTACTCTTTGTTTGTTGGTGTAAAGGCCACATAAATTCAATAAATATAATAATAATCATGGCTAAAGCATCATGGGTTTTAATGTATTTCTCAATAAACATGGGTGCACTGAGCTCTACATAACTGTCTCTTTGATGATTAGATTACCAAGGGTCATGATAACTGCAGATTGGCTTTCATCCACTGAATCCAGAGCACTGAATTATTAACCCCTGGCTCAATGATGCCCAAAGTAACTGAGCTCATTTAAAACCACTAAATATAGACCGTAATCAGGAGCTTGGGTGCACGTCTTCAGGTTCGGAGAGATGCAAGACTGAACGTTTAACACTGAAAGGAAAAAAATGGGCACGATGAATCCAACAGAGACCGGTCCAAGTCTTTGTGTTAGACTCTTCTAGTTCCAGAATTTGGGTTATAATTAGAAATTTTAACAGTTGCGTAATTAACATTACTGATTTGGAGCCAAGGATGAGGTGCAAAGGAACGAAATTATACATGTAGAGCACAAGCCTCCATCTGCTGTGTATACCAGATAGGTTACAGCACAGGTCTCCTGTATCCAGACACATGTAGCAGTATAGGATTGTTCATTGCACTGTTTTTTGTGAGCAATGATCACTCCAATCACTAACATTATCTTCAGTCGTACAAAAAATACCGATAACAATTAGTGATGTTATATTGCTGCACTGAGTTAATGCTGGGCAACCGGCTTTGATGTGATGCCACTACAAGGGAGGCATTACTTACTTCCCTTTGAAATCCATGGGCTGTCGGCATGATACATGATGGTCCAGACTAATAAATGTGGGTCCTGAAGGATGGACTTCTCTTGTTACTCATCTCCACCATTTCTAATATGGAACGCCTAAGAGTGTCCATTGTTTTGGCTCCTAGCATTGGTTAGAAGTCTACTTCTATCAGCTGTGTCAGCCATGGTGACCAGTATATACTGATGACTTCAAGCTTGTTGGATCATTTCAAGGAACCCTAAACCGAGAAACCATCTTTTCACCGTCCTTAACTGGTGGTCAACTGAAGCCCTGCCCCCATCCATTTACTGAAGCCTCATCCATTTAACCAAGGGTTTTCAGCTTAACAATTTTATATACTCCTGCAGTAGGACCAGAAGGAGAGCCTTTAAGAAGGCGTACTGATGCATAATTTGTAAGGCTTTATAACCGATCACTCTTCTTGATCTTGGCTTTGATCTTGCCCCTTTTCTCCTACTACATTTTTGCCTGGACCATCAGTTTTTGTTACCTTGGCATTGACTCCAGACTTGCCTTCTGACTACAACTCCATGTCTGGCAGCACTATCCTGCTGATGAACTCCTTGGCAATGTATAACTATAAGTTCAAGCTATAGGTCAGCCACTGCAAAATAAGAGCCTTACCTGGTTCGAGGGGTTGACGATGAAGAGTGGAGGAATACCTACACTGGCCATAAATTTCCAATAGCTGTCAGTTTATTTGACGGACGAATATCTCTCTGATAAATAAGCATGCGCGCTCTGCGGAGTGTGCCTGTGTTTTCTATGAGAGAGGCGCTACAGGACAACTTTATAGGTTTATTTCTTAGAGAACAAAAGGATTAACATTACAAAATTGGATCTGATGGATACTTCTTCCCCCCCGTACACATTACATTTTGAACCAAACCCATTGATATCACCAGATTCGTCCGGAGTTGGCAAATGTATAGAGGAATAGGAGTTTGTATAGGCTCTACAGTGCCAAACCTATTGCGGCTTAGAGAATCCACTTCTCAGATGAGATGTTTAACACCTCAAAGATATAAATTCATACAACCGTAAGTGTGGTAAAGCCCGTAAACACTGACTTGAATGAACATGGGTTAAAGTTTGCTTCAATCCAGAACTTTGTGCCTAACACTCCTGACTACTATCACTGGAATCATCTAGACCAGTGTTTCTCAACTCCAGTCCTCAGGACCCACCAACAGGTCATGTTTTCAGGATTTCCTTAGTATTGCACAGGTGTTAGTTTAATCACCTGCAATGGGGATAATTCTAACACCTGTGCAATACTAAAGAAATCCTGAAAACATGACCTGTTGGTGGGTACTGAGGACTGGAGTTGAGAAACACTGATCTAGGGGTAAATTGGACCAGGATAATATTTCGACAGTATTTATATGCCCCCACATTCTTACCTGTATTTCCTTCAGGTTCTCCCATTCCCTTCCTAGCAAACAAAAAACCCAATTACAGGACTGATTTCTTAAGAATTGTGTACAAGTGTGTGTTTGATTGTGCTGGAGACAGAACTTAGACTGAATTCCACTGTGTACCTCTAAACCTCTTCAGTGTTTGTAAGTCAAACCCAAAAAACGTTTGCAAGGGTGATCAACAAGTGCAGCAAGCGACCATGAGAGGTGGTGACTTCTTCAATGAACGTCCTCACACAGAGGCTGGACAGACATCTGTCTGGGATGATTTAGTGAATCTGTTAGGCCCCCTGGCACTGCTTCCCAGCTCACCTCTCCCGGGTCAGCATCTCCTGCTCCTCTGCCGACCGGGCGTCCGGCATCCAGGAGTGCTGTGTTTCGGAGCCGTCGCCATGTTCCCTTCCTGTCAGCTGAAGGCCGGGTTCGCATATGAGCACATTACTATGGTCATTTTCATGAGCCTACTCAGCGGCGCGATAGGTGCATTCCTTCCCTGTGACTCTAGGGGCCAGCAAGGTCTAACCTGACACTCCTCTTCCCAATAGCTGCTCTTCCCATGGTATATCAGGCCACATCCTCTGATGGGAGGTGCCTGATTATTTAGTCTGTTTGCTTCTGCCTTGCGGGCTCTTGGTCAGACCTTCCTTGTGCTCTGTGTCCTGGAACCCTTGCTGTGCTCCTTCCCCAGTAGCACCATTCCTGGTCTCCTAGCCTTGTGCCCTGTTACCTGGAATACTTTGAGCAGAGGGTTGCACCACATGACCTAGAAAGTCCCTTTTATCGCTACCACTCTTTGAATCTCAAAACCAACCTAAAAGATAGGGTCTAATATGGGAGACTAGATGGCGGCCCGATTCTAAAGAATCGGGTAGTCTAGAATCCATATATAGTTTATTTACTAATAGTTACGGGAGTGCGGTGAAATGAATTGTGTGTATACAGGCGGCTCAGTGGGTAGCAGAGTATACGGTGGCTCAGTGGTTAGCAGTGAGTGCGGTGGCTCAGTGGTTAGCAGTGAGTGCGGTGGCTCAGTGGTTAGCAGTGAGTGCGGTGGCTCAGTGGGTAGCAGAGTATACGGTGGCTCAGTGGTTAGCAGTGAGTGCGGTGGCTCAGTGGTTAGCAGTGAGTGCGGTGGCTCAGTGGTTAGCAGTGAGTGCGGTGGCTGAGTGGTTAGCAGTGAGTGCGGTGGCTGAGTGGTTAGCAGTGAGTGCGGTGGCTCAGTGGTTAGCAGTGAGTGCGGTGGCTCAGTGGTTAGCAGTGAGTGCGGTGGCTCAGTGGTTAGCAGTGAGTGCGGTGGCTCAGTGGTTAGCAGTGAGTGCGGTGAGATTGGTCAGCGCAGCGACGTGGGCAGAGTGGTCAGCGCAGAGGACAGGGGGCAAGAGGCGGCTGGGCAGAGGACAGGGGGCAGAGGACGCAGAGGACAGGGGGCAGAGGACGCAGAGGACAGGGGCAGAGGACAGGGGGCAGAGGACGCAGAGGACAGGGGGCAGAGGACACAGAGGGGGCAGAGGACGCAGAGGACAGGGGGCAGAGGAAACAGAGGGGGCAGAGGACGCAGAGGACAGGGGGCAGAGGACAGGGGGCAGAGGACAGGGGGCAGAGGACACAGAGGACGCAGAGGACACAGAGGACGCAGAGGACACAGAGGGGGCAGAGGACACAGAGGGGGCAGAGGAAACAGAGGGGGCAGAGGACGCAGAGGGGGCAGAGGACGCAGAGGGGGCAGAGGGGGCAGAGGACGCAGAGGGGGCAGAGGACGCAGAGGGGGCAGAGGACGCAGAGGGGGCAAAGGGGGCAGAGGACGCAGAGGGGGCAGAGGGGGCAGAGGACGCAGAGGGGGCAGAGGACGCAGAGGACGCAGAGGGGGCAGAGGACGCAGAGGGGGCAGAGGACGCAGAGGACAGGGGGCAGAGGACGCAGAGGACAGGGGGCAGAGGACGCAGAGGACAGGGGGCAGAGGACGCAGAGGACAGGGGCAGAGGACGCAGAGGACAGGGGGCAGAGGAAGCAGAGGACAGGGGGCAGAGGACAGGGGGCAGAGGACGCAGAGGACAGGGGGCAGAAGACGCAGAGGACAGGGGGCAGAAGACGCAGAGGACAGGGGGCAGAGGACAGGGGGCAGAGGACGCAGAGGACAGGGGGCAGAGGACGCAGAGGACAGGGGGCAGAGGACGCAGAGGACAGGGGGCAGAGGACGCAGAGGACAGGGGGCAGAGGACGCAGAGGACAGGGGGCAGAGGACAGGGGCAGAGGACGCAGAGGACACAGAGGACGCAGAGGACACAGAGGGGGCAGAGGACACAGAGGGGGCAGAGGACACAGAGGGGGCAGAGGACACAGAGGGGGCAGAGGACGCAGAGGGGGCAGAGGACGCAGAGGGGGCAGAGGACGCAGAGGGGGCAGAGGACGCAGAGGGGGCAGAGGACGCAGAGGACGCAGAGGGGCAGAGGACGCAGAGGGGCAGAGGGGGCAGAGGACGCAGAGGGGGCAGAGGACGCAGAGGGGGCAGAGGACGCAGAGGGGGCAGAGGGGGCAGAGGACGCAGAGGACAGGGGGCAGAGGACGCAGAGGACAGGGGGCAGAGGACGCAGAGGACAGGGGGCAGAGGACGCAGAGGACAGGGGGCAGAGGACGCAGAGGGGGCAGAGGACGCAGAGGGGGCAGAGGACGCAGAGGGGGCAGAGGACGCAGAGGACGCAGAGGACGCAGAGGACGCAGAGGGCGCAGAGGACGCAGAGGGGGCAGAGGACGCAGAGGGGGCAGAGGACGCAGAGGGGGCAGAGGACGCAGAGGACAGGGGGCAGAGGACGCAGAGGACAGGGGGCAGAGGACGCAGAGGGCAGAGGACAGGGGGCAGAGGACGCAGAGGACAGGGGGCAGAGGACGCAGAGGACAGGGGGCAGAGGACACAGAGGGGGCAGAGGACGCAGAGGACAGGGGGCAGAGGAAACAGAGGGGGCAGAGGACGCAGAGGACAGGGGCAGAGGACACAGAGGGGGCAGAGGACGCAGAGGACAGGGGGCAGAGGACGCAGAGGACGCAGAGGACGCAGAGGACGCAGAGGACACAGAGGACGCAGAGGACACAGAGGACGCAGAGGACACAGAGGGGGCAGAGGACACAGAGGGGCAGAGGACACAGAGGGGCAGAGGACACAGAGGGGGCAGAGGACGCAGAGGGGGCAGAGGACGCAGAGGACGCAGAGGGGGCAGAGGACGCAGAGGACGCAGAGGGGGCAGAGGGGGCAGAGGACGCAGAGGACGCAGAGGGGGCAGAGGACGCAGAGGACGCAGAGGACAGGGGGCAGAGGACGCAGAGGACAGGGGGCAGAGGGGGCAGAGGACACAGAGGGGGCAGAGGACGCAGAGGACACAGAGGGGGCAGAGGGGGCAGAGGACGCAGAGGGGGCAGAGGGGGCAGAGGACGCAGAGGGGGCAGAGGACGCAGAGGGGGCAGAGGACGCAGAGGGGGCAGAGGGGGCAGAGGACGCAGAGGACAGGGGGCAGAGGACGCAGAGGACAGGGGGCAGAGGACGCAGAGGACAGGGGGCAGAGGACGCAGAGGACAGGGGGCAGAGGACGCAGAGGACAGGGGCAGAGGACGCAGAGGACAGGGGGCAGAGGACACAGAGGACAGGGGGCAGAGGACACAGAGGACAGGGGGCAGAGGACACAGAGGGGGCAGAGGAGGCAGAGGACACAGAGGACAGGGGGCAGAGGACACAGAGGACAGGGGGCAGAGGACACAGAGGACAGGGGGCAGAGGACAGGGGCAGAGGACAGGGGGCAGAGGACACAGAGGACAGGGGGCAGAGGACACAGAGGACAGGGGGCAGAGGACACAGAGGACAGGGGGCAGAGGACACAGAGGACAGGGGGCAGAGGACACAGAGGACAGGGGGCAGAGGACACAGAGGGGGCAGAGGAGGCAGAGGACACAGAGGACAGGGGGCAGAGGACACAGAGGACAGGGGGCAGAGGACACAGAGGAGGCAGAGGAGGCAGAGTACACAGAGGACAGGGGGCAGAGGACACAGAGGACAGGGGCAGAGGACACAGAGGACAGGGGGCAGAGGACAGGGGGCAGAGGACACAGAGGACAGAGGGCAGAGGACAGAGGACAGGGGGCAGAGGATACAGAGGACAGGGGGCAGAGGACACAGAGGACAGGGGGCAGAGGACACAGAGGACAGGGGGCAGAGGACACAGAGGACAGGGGGCAGAGAACACAGAGGACAGGGGGCAGAGGATAGGGGGCAGAGGACACAGAGGACAGAGGGCAGAGGGGGCACACAGGTTGGATGGCAGAGCAGCCTGTATGGCTGCAGACTTACCGGTGGCCGGATGTCGGGTGTGAGGAGGAGAGGAGGGGCGGGCAGAGCTGCAGGAGAGGAAGTCCCGCCCTCCCTCCTCTCCAGGCACACGGCAGGGAGCACGGGTACCCCCAGGGTGTGTGTGGCCCTCCGAGGTGGCGGGCAATGGGCCCCCCTGCCCCCCCCCCCGGTATGTAGGTACTGGCTGGAGGGCAGAGGGTGGAGGGGAGTGGCAGGAGGGCACACGGAACTTCCGAGATCGGAACGTTCCGTGTGTCGGTGACTGTAGCCGGGGGGCAGCCTGGCTACAGTGCACTGGATGAGCCTGGGCGACGACCATCACGGAAGTGGGCGTGGCCTCCTCCGGAAGTGGCCTTCGGGTTTTATATAATAGATAGGTCTAACAATTAGAGGTATCAAGGCTCACCTTTAATGGTTGTGAGGAGTCACAACCACTGTAAAAGCATATCACAGCTGCAGCAGTCCCCAACAAGGAAATATGAACCAACGGTAGTTAAAAGGGCTAATGACCACGCTGCTGGTTTAATTGTCAACATGTTTCAAGGCTTTCAGGCCCCTTCTTCAGGAAGACATGCTGGTTTATCCTGAGGAGGGGACCTGAGAGCCTTGAAATGTGTTGACGATCAAACCACAACTTTATTCAACATTTGGTGTCTCCCGAATTTTGATGTCCTTTGGAGTCCGGCGGCGTGGTCATTAAGCCTGTCAACTACCGTTGGTTCGTATTCTATGAAACTCTCAGGGAAGAGATGTGATAGCGGAGGTAGAGAAATGGGGAGAGTTGGATGATCGAGGCAGCACAGTTCAGGATAGATTAGAGGATCTCAACGATATTACAGAGGACTCCACAGAATCTGTTGCACTGTGGATATACCAGTTTGATACCAAATATTCTTAATATCCAAACCTGTAGTTAAATTACCTTGAAGCTGCGGAGACTTACAGAAAATTATAGCACTAAAGGCAAATTCCTAAAACGTGTTAGAGACTTTCCAATTAATTAGAGAAACATCTACGGTAATCTATGGTGTTAGCTGTAGTCTAGAACATTAGTTACAGTAGGCAATGGAAGAAGTAATCAACACAAACCTTCCTATTTCTTCCTCTCTGTTCTCTTGCATGATATTATAAACCATAGGTAAACTTTATATTTGTGACTCAATGGCATTTTAAATATTGAACATGCTTATTTCGAGCAGTTTACTCTACCTATGCTTACGCAACGGTATATTTTCCTGCCGCTCCAGGCTCTTAACTCAGATGACTACTGTGCCAAAAGCTCTTTAGTTACAGCACTGCAGGTATGATCAATTGAGTTCTGAACAAACTGTAGGTGGCTAGCCATGGCTCAGCACACAGCTGCAAATGGCAGCGTTTTAGGTCACCACTACCCTGCAAGCGGTAACATTTTAGGTGTTCTCGGAACTATTAAAGATAGTTGTTTAATGTCGCTGTAAAGATTGAGACCATTTCTAACTAAGCATGTAATTTAGTGAAGGTTAATGCCGAAGAACACAGCTACAAAGTACATTACACAAGGCAATTATTTCTCACTCCCATTTCTTGTGATCATTTACTTTTCCCCACATGCAATTTAGCAAAAGTCACACATGTAATAGGAGCATTATTACCCATGAAATGTATAGTCGTTTTGATAGAAGTCCGAGAAGAAAATAATGCTTTGACTTTGCAGAGCTTAGAAAGGACGACTGTTCCACTGCATTTCTGTACTGTCACCATTGTCACATGCTGTATTTAAATGAATAAACTTATACTGGTCTTTTTTGCTTCTTTTTCCATTTTGATTCTTCTTTTCATGTCAATATCCATGTTAAAAAATAAATCCTGAAAGCTTGCCATTTTCACTCTGAGCCTCATATTAAGCTGACACTTCCAGTTCGATAGAGACTGGATACAATGGTGAAAATTATACCGTGCTGTGCTATTACTCTGATAAGACCCCATTGCTCTTTATTATATCCACAGCATTTCTTCTGATACTTCCAGTTCGGCAGAGATCACTTTTAAAGTCATTGTCAGGAGCTGACCATGGACTAATGACTCTTGGACTTTTCCAACATGGATCGCTAGCTGTATTGATTTTATTGTTCCCAAGTTTAAAGGGTGGAGGAAATGTACCAATGTGTCACTTTAAGCCTGTTTTCATAGACCATAATGCATTCAGGTCTTTATTACCATTCAATATACTGCATCTGGGGGGGGGTGCAACTTTGCTCCTCTCTGCAAGGTATTTCCCCGAATAGACATTCTACAGACAGGGCAGGAGACTGGGCTTCTGAAGCAATGAACAACATATTTTAGTCAATTGGTGCTGTGAATTGGAAGCAAGAGGATCTGTTGCTGAGGACATGTCTTGAAACCCATGGATGGATACATGTGCAACAGTTGTGATATTTACCTTCTTGATTTTTGGAACAATTTAAAGGACTATTCTTAACGACTGGACATGGATACACGTTGTTTGGAGGAACTTAAGGACTATGGTTTCCAGCTAGGTTCTGACCTTATGGACTGGGGGCATTGCATCGTGGCCATCTACCTGGAGTTGCAGGAATACCATGTACAAATACAAATAAACATTGTTGCATTGTTAACCTGCCTAGGTGATTATTACCCACAGCGTCAGAACTTTAAAGGCATCATAATAACAGACAGGGTCAGACTGGCCCTCAGGTAAACTGGAAAATGATCTGGTGGGCCCCTTTACAGTAGTAAGTCCCTTACTCCCAACATAATCAGTAATTGATACAATACACTTTTTTCACTATGTAGAGGTAAAGGAAGCATCTCATCATTCATACTACACCCTTCTTAGTATATTATTATGTAGAAGAATAGGTGACTTTGGGAGTGTAATATTTGCATGTAGTTGATCAGTGGCCCCTAGAGTCAATGTTACTGATGGGCCCCTGCCTCTCCAGTCTGACAGTGATTCCAGATAGGATTATAATGAAAGTTAACACTTTATATATAGATACAACAAGATCGGATCATGGAAAAAGTTGATGGTCACACTTCACTTCTCTGCACAGAGACCTTTCCATAGGTCACAGAACATGTCCACAAATGTCTGCCATAAAATCAGGTCTGTAGGACTTTTAAAGGGAACTTGTCATGTCTCTTAACACTGCACTATTAATATGCAAATAAATAGCATTACAGTGATGTCTAGTCCCCTTAAGGGTACTGTCACACGAGGCGACGGTACCGCCGATTTATTAGGTGATGCAGGGGTGTGGCCTATCGGCACCGACATCGCCCCTGCATTGTCTAATGTAATTGGGCGATGGTGACGCCATTTACTGGTTGCCTCGTTTCAGAGCAGTGCTCAGAAACCAGGCGGCCGATCTGGAGTGATGTGTACACATCGCCCCATGTAAACGGCCACCATCGACCTGTCAGGCGATGGGAGCCATAGGCTCCCATTGTACTGCATCACCGCTGGGGTTTTGAGACACTGCTCTGAAACCAGGCGACCTCCCGGCGGCGCCGACATCGCCCCTTTACATGAGGCGACGTAGGGGTGATGTCGCTGCCGATAGGCCATGCCTCTACGTAGCCTATGTAATCGGCGGCGATGTCACCCCGTGTGACGGGCCCTTAAGGTTTTCTCTTCAGCTTTTAGAGATCGTGCTTTAAATGCAAGTTCTCGGCTTCACTCGATATCCCAGATGCTCTGTTGGGCTCTGGCTAAAAAGTGATCTGCCAGTGCATTACAGTGTTTCATGGAGGTAACCTTTTAACACATCTCTATAAGGGCTTAATTCTGGCTCTCATAGACTTGCAATGAGCTTTTGTGACGTAACTTCTGACTTTTGGCCAGTCAGAAGTTGTGGGCACAATATGGCACCAATTAAACAGAGCAGTGTTGGTAGAAGGTAATGCTGCAGAAACATGAGTATATATAACAAAGGGCAGGAGTGTTACATTTAGGTTGGAATCACACGTAGTGGCACAAGTCTCGCATTGCATCACCTCCTGCTCTGTGGACAGAAGCTCGCAGCTGCATAGAAATACATGCTGCTGCACGCTCCACTCCTGTCTGGAGAATGGGCGGATGCACCGGATGATGCGATGTGAGACTCTCGCGAATGCGTGTGACTCCAGCTATCACTCCAGCTCTGAAAAAAAACGCTACAGTTGTGCTTTAGAGCAAGTCTCCAATCTATTTCAGCATCAGCTCGGGATCGATGGCCATCACTGCAGATTTTTTGCAATGATCAAATGATTGTCCACAACCTCATTTACTTAATGAAAATGTTTCATTATTTTACAATTGTGACAATGCTGCTATGTAAGATCATCTAACCTTATTACACAATTATAAACATTTTAACCTTATATCTACCGTATATACTCGCGTATAAGCCGAGTTTTTCAGCCCAAAAATTGGGCTGAAAAGTCCCCCCCTCGGCTTATACGCGAGTCATACGGCACAGGCCGCTTGCCCGCCACCCCCATCAGTATACAGGGCCCCCCCTTGCTGCCGCAAAACTGTAAAATAATATATCATTATACTTATCCCATTGGCCGCCGTCACTGCTCTGCATCGTGCTCCTCCGGCTTCATCCGGCTTCTTCCGGCTTCCTCCTCCGGTGGGCGCAGGCAATGACGTCTTTGTCTGTGCGCCAGAGGAGGAAGCCGGAAGAAGCCGGATGAAGCCGGAGGAGCGCGATGCAGAGCAGCGGCGGCCACAGGGATAAGTATAATGATATATTATTTTACAGGTTTGCGGCAGCAAGGGGGGCCCTGTATACTGATGGGGGGGCGCCTGTATACTGATGGGGGTGACGGGTGAGCGGCGTGTATACCTCTGGGGCTGCTGCTGTATATACCTCTGGGGCTGCTGCTGTATATACCACTGGGGCTGCTGCTGTATATACCACTGGGCTGCTGCTGTATATACCACTGGGGCTGCTGCTGTATATACCTCTGGGGCTGCTGCTGTATATACCTCTGGGGCTGCTGCTGTATATACCTCTGGGGCTGCTGCTGTATATACCTCTGGGGCTGCTGCTGTATATGCCACTGGGGCTGCTGCTGTATATACCACTGGGGCTGCTGCTATATATACCTCTGGGGCTGCTGCTGTATATACCACTGGGGCTGCTGCTGTATATACCTCTGGGGCTGCTGCTGTATATACCTCTGGGGCTGCTGCTGTATATACCTCTGGGGCTGCTGCTGTATATACCACTGGGGCTGCTGCTATGTATACCTCTGGGGCTGCTGCTGTTTACCTCTGGGGCTGGTGCTGTATATACCTCTGGGGCTGCTACTGTATATACCTCTGGGGATGCTGCTGTATATACCTCTGGGGATGCTGCTGTATATACCTCTGGGGCTGCTGCTGTATATACCTCTGAGGCTGCTGCTGTATATACCTCTGAGGCTGCTGCTGTATATACCACTGGGGCTGCTGCTGTATATACCACTGGGGCTGCTGCTGTATATACCACTGGGGCTGCTGCTGTAACACTGCTGGGGCCTGTATATACCACTGGGGAGGCTGCTGTATACCACACTGCTGGGGGCTGTATACCTGTGCTGAGGTCCACCCTCGGCTTATACACGAGTCAATAGGTTTTCCCAGGTTTTGGGGGCAAAAGTAGGGGGGTCGGCTTATACACGGGTCGGCTTATACATGAGTATATACGGTAATTTGAGATACCTTATACCCTTTTGATAAACCCTATTATAGTTTTTTGTCCCTGAATATTTAATAGTTACAGAATTCACATTATAAAATCCTTGTCACAGTTTATGAAGTCCTGTTATATGAAAAAAGGCTGGAAACATGACCTGAGCCTGAGAATTGTATTTAACCTTGAGAATCTAGGAGCAAAAAAGTTACAGAAAAGATGTCCCCAAGTGATGGCTCCAAGTAGACCGAATAAGAACTTGTTATCGAGACACCAGTCTCAGAGTGAAAAGGGGAGAAAGCCAAAAGTAGAGAGGTTACCAGACGGACGCTGTACCCGACTCTTCCAGGGGCCCCGTGCTGTGTTGAGAGCTTGGGTAATTGGACAGATCTAAAGAAATGTTTATTACACTGTGTGCAGAATTATTAGGCAAGTTGTATTTTAGAGAATTATTTTTATTATTGATCAACAACTATGTTCTCAATCAACCCAAAAGACTCATAAATATCAAAGCTTAATATTTTTGGAAGTTGGAGTGGGGTTTTTTAGATTTGGCTCTTAGGAGGATATCTGTTTGTGCAGGTAACTATTACTGTGCAGAATTATTAGGCAACTTAATAGAAACCAAATATATTCCCATCTCACTTGTTTATTTTCACCAGGTAAACCAATATAACTGCACAAAATGTAGAAATAAACATTTCTGATATGTAAAACAACACCAAAAAAATGAGTGACCAATATAGCCACCTTTCTTTATGATGACACTCAACAGCCTCCATCCATAGATTCTGTCAGTTGCTTGATCTGTTTACGATCAACATTGCGTGCAGCAGCCACCACAGCCTCCCAGACACTGTTCCCAGAGGTGTACTGTTTTCCCTCCCTGTAGATCTCACATTTTAGCAGGGACCACAGATTCTCTATGGGGTTCAGATCAGGTGAACAAGGGGCCATGTCATTAGTTTTTCTTCCTTTAGACCTTTACTGGCCAGTCCACGCTGTGGAGTAGTTGGATGCATGTGATGGACATTGTCCTGCATGAGAATCATGTTTTTCTTGAACGATACTGACTTCTTCCTGTACCACTGCTTGAAGAAGTTGTCTTCCAGAAACTGGCAGTAGGTCCGGGAGTTGAGCTTCACTCCATCCTCAACCCGAAAAGGTCCCACAAGTTCATCTTTGATGATACCAGCCCATACCAGTACCCCACCTCCACCTTGCTGGCGTCTGAGTCAGAGTGGAGCTCTTTGCCCTTTACTGATCCAGTCTCTGGCCAATTGTGAGTGGCTAATCAGCGCCCAAAGCATCATCAATGACGTCATATAAGGTCCTGTCGATCAGTACCTGGCCTTGGCTCTGCACTGGATAGCGCGAAAAGGGTAAGTATTCATTCTTTATTATTTTCATAATTGGCTTTATTTAATTTTGATTTCGCAGTGTATATTAATACACTGTGAAATCAAATGGGGCAGCACACATGTCACAGAGGGGAAGAAGAACCAGGATTCCTCCTCCCTTTCTGTGACATCACATCCAGCAGAGCCGCCCCCTATGAGAAAAAGCACCAGCGTTGCTGCGTAAAGAATTGACATGTCAATTATTTTTACGCCGGCGCTTTTTTCTATAAAACGCTGCATAAAATTATGCAGTGTCTGTACAGCAAAGTGAATTTCCCATTCACTTTGCCAGCAGACAAAAGGCACATTGCGCATTTTTGAAAAACGCTTGTTAAAAAGCGCTCAAAAAGCGCAATGTGTGAGCGTAGCCTTACAGTAGCCTTAATAGTCTGCTCTATAATGAATATTTATTTGGAGATATAAAAAGCCTGGCTCTCTTAGTTTCCCTCTACCCTTGATGAAGCTACATGTGAAACGTGCGTCGGGTGTGGTTCTGTTGACTGGTGAGTCCATAGCAGTATGTCGCAGTGCACTTCTCTCTTATTATCTTGAAATATTCCAGGATTGATTACGTATGAATCATTATTTTACTATATGAACACTGTTTCAACAATTCTTGCAAAAATACTTTTCATGCACTTTTTGCATTTTACTTAAAAGGTATTGTACCTGTTTACCTTCTTATGCAGAGCTTTCGTTTATTTGAAGTATCTGTAATGTCCGTCCAAGTTAGAGGTAAAAAGTGGAATCCCAGACAGACTAAATGCAAACCGCACTGTCAGGCAAAACCTTGAGATGACAAGACACCCTTTAACCCCTATACAGGGATCTGGCTTTACTGTCAGGTCCAGAGGGTTGCTGCCGATAGATGGGTTGCAGTCCAGGAATAGAAAAGTCGTCAAGCAAGGACAAAGCAGAGGGGTCAGGAAAGTACAAAATCGTCAGCTGGAGAATAGTACAAAACAGGTAGAGGTCAATCCAGAAAATCAATAATACTAAGCAGGAATACCAAATGTGCCAGGAAGTATATCTGACAGCTAGCAGCAAGACACAGAAGATTCAAATAGACTGCAGCATTTCCTAATTGGCTGATGTCAGCTGGACAGCCGCAGAAACACATCCACAAGTCAGACTACTATATCACCACCCACGGAGTGAACACAGTAATATTGATCAATAACATTTTTTCATTCTTGCATACTGTCCGCTCCCCAGTTTTATATTCCTGTGTCTTTGTTGCATTTTTTATTTTTACTTTTTGACCCAATAAAAATATATATAAATTTTTGGCATTACTTGGCATTGCACTTTTTCAATATAGGTTTTCTATCACTACCTTGTGCTATTAGTCCCCTTATATTTTTCTATTTGTAAATTTTTCAGTTTTCCTTATATTTTAAGTGTATAAAAGTCTGCAAAAATCTAAAAACAAATACAAAAGAGTGTTACATGAATTGTTTGACATGTTTTCTGACATCTCATAATATTATTATTATTTATTTATATAGCGCCATTATATTCCATGGCGCTTTACATGCTAAAAAGGGCAGACTAGGACAAGTAACATAGTAACAATACAAGTAACAATAAATGTGGACAATTTGGTCGTACAGATATAAGAGGGGAGAAATCCTGTCCATGAGGGTTATCAACTTACTTCAGCTAGTAAAGAAAAGTTGTTGTTTTTTTTAGACTATTTTATAAAAATGTTTCCTGCTTTTATATACCAGTATTACTATATTAATTATCATTTAATTATAAATTATATATGACTGTAATTATTCTCTTTTTCTCTTATTCTCTCATAATCTCGCATACATAGTATTGGCTATGCCATGGGCATATGACATATTCCTAGCCCTTCTGATGTAGTTTTCATTATTATTATTATTATTATTATTATTATTATTATTATTTTATTTTATTTTCATATTGCTACAAAGGAAATCAACAAAAAAATCCCTGTTGCAGACACTGAAAATGTCTTTTCTGAACATTATTAGGGTACCGTTACATGTCGCAACATTGTATGCAATTTCACTGGCAATTTGCTGGTTGCAGTGAAATCATAGACACATTGTTCTATCTTGTTGCCATGTACAAATGGAACAATGTGTCCATGATTTCACAGCAACCAGTAAATTGCAAGTGAAATTGCATGCAATGTTGTGACGTGTAAAGGTACCCTCAGTTGCAACTGTGAAGGATGCTAATTTTATTTTAACCCATAAAGCCATGTGCACATGGGGCACTTTTGATGCGTTTTTTGAGCAATTTTGTCACCAATCTCCATGCCAATTCTTCCACCAGCAAAGTAGATGAGATTTCAGAATAGTTGTGCACATGTTGCTTATTTATTCCTTGCAGATTTGGTGCATAAAATAATCTGCAGCATGTCAATTCTTTCATTGTTGTTGCAGTGTTTTCATCCCCCTCCACTCATTGACTTCAATATGTAAAATGCACCAAAAACGCATCAAAAATTCATTACATTTTTGGTGCATATTTCTGCCAGGAGATGCAGATTTGGTGCAGAAAATATCTGCAACCAAATACTCAATATGTGCACATACCTTAAGAGAGCAAAATCCTTAAAGGGAACCAAAATCCAAATCCCCCCCAAAATCAAAAAATACGGCAAAGCCCTCTACCCCCAGATGCCTAGTTTTACCAGGCCAGAAACCAAAAATATAGGGAAGCCCTTTTTTCTTACTACTTCATGAAATATTTTTTTTAAAAGTGAGGCTTTGCTGTATTTTTGGTTTCCAGCCAGGTATAACAAGGTAGCTGGGGGCTGAAATCCACAGCATGGGGTGGCCCAAGCTTTCTGTCCCCCATTGCAAATTTCAACCCGCAGCCGCCCCAGAAAATTCATAGAAGTGCCATTTTCTGGCGCTCTAACTGATTGCGCTGGTGCTGGTGACAACTTGGGTAATTAAGGGGTTAACACCAGCTGAATTTTGTCAGCTGACACTAAACCCGAGGCTCCTAATGTGCAAATGTTAGACCTGGCCATTAGAAACCTCTAAGTAAATGTTAAATAATACACCACACAGAGAAAAATCATTTTATTTTGACAAATACCACAAAGACATATTTCAACTCCATTTTTATTACTCCCAAATACCCCTCCATGATCCCCTGGGATATCTTCTCATGGCATGACCGGAAAGTGAATGATTTCTGACTCCTACTGTGAGAGTGGTGGCATCACAGTCTGGGTCACCTGAGTTCAGCTACAGCTCTGAAGTCAGGTGACCTTTACCATATCATCCTGGCTCACAGCGTAAGCCGAAAACCACTTGTGTTGTTCTTCATTTACAACCCTGCCATGTTACATGGCGCTCGCTTTCCAGCTCCATATCTTGCCCACTACGCATTCTGAAGTTGGCAAGTACACCCAATAGTCAATCACAATGAGTCAGACAGGAAATAGATGTGGCCGGATGGGAGAGAGGGTGATGAAAGCAGCACTTGGCAGTTAGGTTATCACTCCTACATTGGCGTGATAACCACGCAAGGAAGGCAGGAATGGATACCATCCGAATGCTCCTGCGGACTAGTTTATGGCTGATTTACATGCAAAAATATAGGTGTATAAATTATTATTTTTTCAACTGTAACATAACACTATCAGCTAAGGGAGGGATGCTTAGGAAACCATCATGAAGCTTCAGGTAGAAATAATGCTAGCTTGGGGGACATAAATGATCTAACAGGTTCCCATTAAAATCAAACTATGATGATTACCTTAACTATTAAGAATTCTTCTTCTTCATAATAATAATAATAATAATAATAATAATATAATTAAACAATATTAAAATATGGAGTTGTTTTTTAACAACATATGGCGTAGATATAAAAGAAATATGGATTTTATTTTTATAAATCCCGGCCAATAAGTTAGGGCTTCCAGCCTAGAGTATATTGATGGAATAAAGCCACAACTCTCACACGTCGTCTAGAAGGATCTCACAAGGCGTGGAACATCTTTATGTATACAAATGTAGTGCCGTGTCCTCAAATAGATTTTTCTCTAAAAGTGCAGTGTGGTCAATTCCTCAAAGAGGGAAAACTGCAAAGATTCAGCGAGGAGGAGAGCAAAAATCAATAGAAACCTGCTCTGAATGATATCAGACAGTCAACTGAGTATTACACCTTCACGACTTCTTATAGGAAAGAACCTTTACAAATATTTAACTTTATATGACATTCGCATTCACTAGTGGAGCGCATGAATCCTAGGCTACATTTCAAGGTTTATATGGCTTTTTAAAATTCAGTGTTTTACTGTCCATTGCAGATGTCTCCTCTTTACCAGTTCTACTGACTCAACACATTTCCGACGTGTTAAATGAGACTAACAGATTTGAAGAATACATGATTTTCTAAGGCTGAATGCACACTGTCGTGTATCAATCACGAAGCGTGTTTGATGCACGACAGTGATGAGAGTGTGATGCGTGTTTTGGGGTGTGTGTGGTGCGTGTGGTGAGTGTGCCTGCCTGTATTCATGTGAGTGTGCTGTGAGTGTGAGTTGTGCTGAGTGTGATTGTAATGCTGTCCGGACAGCATTTGCGGTGATTTTAACTCGTCAGCTGTGAAAGCCGGCAAGTTTGAATTTACCGCTTTCCTAGTACAATAATCAATATTATTCCAGCGCTGTCACAGCAGTGCTGAAACATTATTGTTTAATAAACTCAGTTAGAAATCAAAATAATAAAGTTCTGTATGTTATTAATCATTTTAATTCCCTCTGCAGGCTCTGCGCTACATGTTGGCATAGAGCCTGCAGATGCGGCTATTACAAGCCGTGTCTGAAGGGTTAAATTGCTATGGGTGTGCTGCCATCATGTAAACACAGAGTATATAGACTCTGTGTATACATGGTGACAACACACCATGGCAGTGCAGGGTTAAATCCCTTATTTTTCTGCTCATGGCATTGCTGGCTAATTATACAGTACTGTGAAGCTGCTATCCTTCTGCAGTGAGCTGTCCATGGTCCTGAAGCTTCAGTGTGATAATCTGATAGGGCAACACTGGTCCGAGTGCAATGCGAGGGAAACTTGCATTGCACTCGGGCGAGTCCCTCACACAGTGTGCCTTCAGTCTAATACTCTGTTGGAAGATGTTTATACTTTATGTGGCCATCCAGTGGATATGAAGTGGATTATGGCATGTCATGACATATCATAATAATATACTGAAGTTTTATTAAGAGAAATGTACAAATCAGTACATTGTATATCATAACGAATGTATTTATAAGCACCTGCAAGAAAAAGTAAGGGATTGTTATGCCGCAGCGAGGAAACAGCTCAGCGTTTGGTACAACAGATGGGGAACACCTAGAGATGGGTAAAAGGAAACCCTCAGGATAGGGAGAGGAGTTATCCCTTAACACTCACCCGAGTCTGAACCCAGAGCTCCCCATCATCTTTAGACAGGTCCTTTCCCCTGTGTGTGTAATCACATGCCTAGGCCCGGATGACCCTGGGCTTGCCATGACTAATGCGTAGGACAGCAAGACTCTAATCTTACTACTACTATAACACAACATGGGGAAAGAGACAAACAAGCGGGACGAAACATAAACGATGAAACTTCTCAAGAAAGGGACTTCACAGCTTCAACTGGAATAACTTCACCAGAGTGATCAGTATAGAAGATTTATAACCAGCATAGCAGAGACCTGGGAGTGACTTTATAGAGAGGAAGGGAGTGGTCATAAGGTGAAACAGCTGTAATTAAATCTACAAGTATTCTCTTTAGAAAGGAACACTTTACCCCTAAAGGATAGTAAGGAAATAATTCCACCACTTTACTCATGATAATTGTAGAGCGAGTTCTAAAGAGGACCTTTGATCAGCTAAATGCCATGACCTTCTGATCCCAGATACCCCAGAGGAGTCAGAAGGCTGTGATACACTCATATGACAGTGACTTGCACTGGGCCAAGCTCCAAATGCACCTGACCACAGATTCTCGCTCCAGTGCTTTGCAGATATAAACCCACCAAACTCCAAACACCAGGACGTTTAGTGACCCGAACTGAGCCTTGAAAGGTTTGCTCATCTCTACATTAAAGGTGGAATTATTTCTGAAGTGATTCTTCGTAGTATGATATATTTTTTTTTTATACAACAAAATCCCAGTATTTCAACAGAGTGTGTATACCATTTATATACACTGCATATGCAATACTCAGTTTACAAATATGATTAACTGATGTTATATTTTGATAGATCAGACATTTCTTAATGCACCAATACCAAATATGTGTATTTTTTTTTCAATAGTTTTATTCTCAATGGGGCAAAATGGGGGTCATTTCAACTTTAATTTTTTTACTTTGTTATATTTGTAATATTTTGAAAAATATTTTTTTAAAATGTTTTTCTTAATTTTACATAGCTCCTTAGGGCCTTCACTCAGCACTGCAGTGTCTGATTATCTGTGTTATGCAGAGAGAGGCTACAGCACAAATGATCACTTTCTGCCGGCGGCGTCACTTGAGCATTGCTGGGAGGAAGTGATTCATGACATCATCCGGGGTCATCAGCTGACATGGCAACGCATCGAGCCATGTGATCACCTCACGGGACCTCCGATGCCGGTGGCGAATGGTGCGATCCCTGCCTCTGTGCTTTTGATCATGCTGTCAGCAATTCCAGTGCGATCCAAAGGGTTAACAGTGCTGATCGGATCGCTGATCCAATGGTGCTGTTAGCTACGCATGTCAGATGATCAGAGCAGCTGGCATGTGCGGGAGAGAATGTGAGCTCGGCACGTGAGCTCACATCAAAGAGAGGGAGGCAGCCACGGCATATATATACGCCCAGGTCATGAAGGGGTTAAAGCCTAAATGGCTACGGATTTACCATAAATACCTAAGAAATGTCTGTGCTGCCCATAGCCACCAATCACAGCTCAGCTTTCATTACAGCAGACCTGTTTGCAAAATGAAAGCTGAGTTCTGATTGGTTGCTATGGGCCACTCAGACTGCTTTGAGGCCTAGTAAATTTGATCGCATCATACATTTTTCTGCATCTGTTTTTTTCTATCGTCATTATTTTGATTTTTAGTTCTGGCTCCGTCGCGATTCTACGGTTAATGATCATTGCGATTGAGGAGGCCAAGGTAATAGATATACACCCTTGGTCATGAAGGGGTTAAAGCCTAAATGGCTACCGATTGACCAAAAATATCTAAGAAATGTCTGTGCTGCCCATAGCAACCAATCACAGCTCGGCTTTCATTCCAGCAGAGCTGTTTGCAAAATGAAAGCTGAATTCTGATTGGTTGCTATGGGCAACTCTGACAATTGAGGCCTAGTAAATTTTATATTATCATACATTTTTCTCCATTTGTATTATTTCTATTATTTTGACTTTTAGTTCTGGTTCCGCTGCCATTCTATGGTTAATGTTCACTGCTGGCAGCGCTAACTGTATGTCTAAAGATTAACTGGGAAGAAAAATCCTTGGAATTGGCCAGAGAATGCACATCTAATAATAGAAAGCTATTATATTCCTCATAAGATGTTGGATGCCCCGAATAAATCAATGGATAGGGCTTCTTTAATTGAAAAGAAATTCTTCAGCTCCGTAAATAATTAAAAAGAAAATCACATATCATAAAATGTAGAACATTGTCTGTTCTCTGAAATGTCGGGTGTATTTAACCCTAAAAGATTTATTTTTCTGCAGAAATTATTCTCATGCTGAACATCACCTAATCCTGATGGAAAATAGAGTCTTTATTTAAAGGGGTGGTACAAGATTTAGAAAAAATAAGAGATCCTGTGTTTTGATAACACAGCACCACCTCTTGTCTAAAGGTTGCATGATGTACTGCAGGTCAACTTTATTCAGTTCAGTAGAGGTTTGGTGAATACAACACCCCTGCAAATTGAGATTCTGGTTTGGCTCTGATCCTAAAGGCCCCGTCACACAGGGCGACATCGCCGCCTATTACATAGGCGACGTAGGCGTGGCCTTTCGGCGGCGATATTGCCCCTACGTCGCCTCATGTAAAGGGGCGATGTTGGCGCCGCCGGGAGGTTCTGAAACCAGGCGACCGATCTGAGGCGATGTGCACACATCGCCCCATGTAACCGGCCGCCGGTGACCTGTCAGGCGATGGGAGCCATAGGCTCCCATTGCCCTGCACCGCCGTTGGGGTTTTCAGACAGCTCGCCGGCGCGGGGCTGGAGATGTTGCCCCGTGTAAATGGGGGACAGCTACGCTGGCAGGGCGCCAAAAACGTGCGCGCACCCGCCAGTCCCCGACGACATCCCCAGCCTCGTCGCCCCGTTTGACTATACCTTAACTCATATGACATGGCTTGTTAACCAACTACCCCCGGTGATTTTTCATTTTCCATTTTCGGTTTTTCCTCCCCTTCTTCCAAGAGCCATATTTATTTTTCCAGCAATATAGACATATGAGAGCTTGTTTATTGCAGGACGAGTTGTACTTCCAGATGAAATCATTTATTTTGCCATACAGTATACAGGGAAATGGGAATAAAATTTCAAGTGTGGTGAAATTGCAAAAAAAAAGGGCAATTACATGTTTTTGTTGGGGTTTTTTAAGTCACCTTGTTCACTATATAGTAAAACTGGCATGACGGTGTGATGCCTCGGTCTGTACGAGTTCATAGATACCAAACATGTTATCTTTACTGGGTATCTAAGTGGTGAAGAAAAATTCCGAAATTTAAAAAAAAAAAAAAAAAAATTGCACTTTTATCGCCATGTTCCGCACCCCATAACGTCCTCATTTTTCAGTATTTAGGGATGTGTGATAACTTATTTCTTGTGCCTTGAGCTGACATTTCTAATGATACCATTTTTGGGTGGATGCGCTGTTTTGATCGGACGTTATTGCATTTTATTGCAATGTTGTGATGACCAAAATAAAGTAATTTTGGCGTTTGGACCTTGTTTTCAGTTACACAGATTAAAGCTCTGATTAATTGGTTTTATATCTTGATAGATCGGGCATTTCTGAACGCGTCCATTCCAAATATGTGTATTTCTTTTTTTTTAAATACTTTTATTTTGAATGCACAAAAAGGGGGTGATTTGAACTTTTGTATTTTTTTCACGTTTTTAAAAAAAACTTTTTTTTATTTTTAATTAATTTTACAGTGCCCAATATATGGCACAACAGTGCTGCAGTGTCTGATTGCTTGTGCTGTGTCCAGATAAGCTGCAGCACTTCGGGATATAGCACAAATGATCACTTTCTGTGATTGGCAGCCGTTGCCAACCACTCACAGGAATTGATACCTGATAGCTTCTGGGGTCACTGCAGGACCCCAGGCTATCAGGTGACGCATGGAGATCCCGTGATCTTCTCACAGGATCTCCGATCACGCCGAGGAACGGCAATATCTCCGCCGCGTTGCTTTTGGATTGTGCTGTCAGTGAATGACAGCATGATCCAAAGAGTTAACAGCACGGATTGGATTGCGGATCCGATCGGTGCTGTTAGCCCCACATCTCAGCTGATGAAATCAGCTGAGATGTCAAGGGAATGATGTGAGCTCACCGCGGGAGCTGACATTAAAGTGAGGAACATGATTTATGACGTACACATACGTCATAGGTCATGAAGGGGTTAAAGGGTCAAAACTGACTTATATTATTGTTTCTAAAATTCAAGTCTTCTTCCTCGCTGAAGAGGTAATTTACATATTTAATTTCCCAGAGAAGCATTGACTGGCTTATAAGTTTCTCTACACTGGCATATCAGCTATTGCACTCACCAAAAGGAGAAACGTAACTCATTCGACATAGCGTAAGTGTGTAGTATACTCACTGCCATCTTACCCAATTTCCAGCACTCGTTCGGGGGCCTATGAAGTCACTTTTACATAGTAAGTCTCACACTCGGACTAGGGGATGACCGGTGCATGGTGCAACACACAGGTACTATGGATTAAAAAGGGATTGGGTAGTCCTGACGATAGCAGGGGAGTGGGGGATGGGACACCTCCTTACACTAACCTGGGTCTGGCCCCTGAGCTGCCTAACATCCTTAAGTGTGTCCTTTTCCTCCCCTGCCTCCATCACGTGCCTAGTCCCTGGACGTCAAAGGCCGGTGAGTGCACTAAACATCACCACAGTTGTAATAAAGTGCAGGGAAAGGTAGATAGACAGGGAACATAGACAATAAAGGATACAACAAACTTGATGGCAACAACCCAACACCAGGACTGCAGACAACACAGCTCCAAGCAGCAGAACACCAGCAGCCACAAGAGATCTCCTTAATGCACAGGGTTCAGCATACTAAAATTCTATAATCGGCATCAGGTGATAGATCATGTGATTTCTTAAAGGGAGGGGGAGTGGTCATAAACCTCTGCAAGCCGAGATGAAATTACCTGGAGCGGCCAGCAAGGAAAATGTGATGAAGGCCCCTTTCACAACAACGTTTTTCGCTCATTGCGACAGATCCGGCAGATTTACAGCATCTGCAAGTGCGGTATTGCCGCGATCCGGCACTTACGGCAGTTGCGGGTGCAGAAAAAAACAAGGTCAACTGCAGTATTTTTGCATTGCCGCAAGTGTCGGATCGCGGCAGTACCACACTTGCTGCACTTACCGCAAGCCACAAAGACAATGCATGGGGCTTGCCACAAGGGTGCCACAAGTACGGCTGTTAGGCGGCAGATATGGTAAATCTGCCGGATCCGCCGCAATCAGCGAAAAATGCTGATGTGAAAGGGGCCTAACCCTAGCTGGTCCAAAAGAAATCTATCACATTTAAAATCAGCTGATAGCATAGATCAGAACTGATGTGAATGGAAAGGAGTCAGATAAGATCACAAGAGCTGTGTGCTGACACCCTCAACTCAGCACTGTCCCTGCCTGAGGTAAGCCGCACATACACTGATCAGCTTTAGTGTAAGCGCTGTGTAGGCCCTGCCGCCTTCCCATTATATGGGTGAATTAAGTGTGTGAAGCTGAAGGCGGATTTCCTTGACAACGAGCATATGTCAGGTTTGGAAACAGCCTAGTGGGGACATCTTCTGGAACGTTTTTGAAAGATTTTCTTCCAGATTTCAGTTATGAAGTATATTAGAAAGTTTATTATAATCACTTGCTCTATATTATTATTAAATAAAAATTTAAATGGCGGTTACACTTTAAGGATCAGCCAATACCTGTACACGGTTCCTCATATTGTATCCCACTTCTTTCAGCACTGATGTGCTCTTATGTGGCTTTCAAGTCTGGATTCATCTACATTTACCCTCTCCCTATAGCTACAAGGGGTGATCTAGTATAAAACACAAGGTCATTATCGAGACATAATGTAACACCTTTTTCCTCACCGGCAGTGCATTACCTCCACAGTCTAGACGAGTTCATCTTTTTCATGTTACATTGGATACATTCTCCATTGTCTTGAGATTAGGTGACTTAAACAAGTGGACGGACTAAGTAAAGTTATTGAGCCGTAAACCAATAACACGCTATTTTTTCCACCCCATCCCTTGTGGATGTCCTATTCTTGTTTAAGTCTATTTTTTTTTCATACATTGGATTTATTAGAAAGATGCCAGCTTCGCTTTCTAAAGAGATCTTCTAACAGAATTGCAATTCACTTATCACAGCAGGACCTAATATACAGCAAAGGCTTTTAGAACTTTAAGCAATTCTCTCTCTTGGGAAATAAAATAGGAAGCAACAAGAAAACAAGTGTGTTGACATTTTTATTTGCTCAAAGTCATCTGACATAAAGATTGATGACATTTGTATTGATAGAAGTGCTACTTTAAATCACATGCAAATACAGTAACGTAATGGCTCCAGAACACATAATAGCCTCAAATTGAAATACGGCCGTGACATAAAGGCATCAAAGGAGCACTAGATTTTAAGGAGGATTGAATCGACATGATCATGTAGTAATGACAAATGGAATTCTATTTATATGTGGAAATCTATTGAAATGTCTCAAAGTAATTTAGTAGGTTATCTTGTGGGAAATTATTTTTTTCTTCTTGTAAATTGCTTGGGATATTCTCATAAATGTCCTGACTTTCTGGGGATATTCTCATAAATGTCCTGACTTTCTGGGGATATTCTCATAAATGTCCTGACTTTCTGGGGATATTCTCATAAATGTCCTGACTTTCTGGGGATATTCTCAAAAATATTGTCCTGACTTTCTGGGGATATTCTCATAAATGTCCTGACTTTCTGGAGATATTCTCATAAATGTCCTGACTTTCTGGAGATATTCTCATAAATGTCCTGACTTTCTGGGATATTCTCATAAATATCCTGACTTTCTGGAGATATTCTCATAAATGTCCTGACTTTCTGGGGATATTCTCATAAATGTCCTGACTTTCTGGGGATATTCTCATAAATATCCTGACTTTCTGGGGATATTCTCATAAATGTCCTGACTTTCTGGGGATATTCTCATAAATATCCTGACTTTCTGGGGATATTCTCATAAATGTCCTGACTTTCTGGGGATATTCTCATAAATATCCTGACTTTCTGGAGATATTCTCATAAATGTCCTGACTTTCTGGGATATTCTCATAAATGTCCTGACTTTCTGGGATATTCTCATAAATGTCCTGACTTTCTGAGGATATTCTCATAAATGTTTGGACTTTCTGGGATATTCTCATAAATGTCCTGACTTTCTGGGGATATTCTCATAAATGTCCTGACTTTCTGGGGATATTCTCATAAATGTCCTGACTTTCTGGGGATATTCTCAAAAATATTGTCCTGACTTTCTGGGGATATTCTCATAAATGTCCTGACTTTCTGGAGATATTCTCATAAATGTCCTGACTTTCTGGAGATATTCTCATAAATGTCCTGACTTTCTGGGGATATTCTCATAAATATCCTGACTTTCTGGAGATATTCTCATAAATGTCCTGACTTTCTGGGGATATTCTCATAAATGTCCTGACTTTCTGGGGATATTCTCATAAATATCCTGACTTTCTGGGGATATTCTCATAAATGTCCTGACTTTCTGGGGATATTCTCATAAATATCCTGACTTTCTGGGGATATTCTCATAAATGTCCTGACTTTCTGGGGATATTCTCATAAATATCCTGACTTTCTGGAGATATTCTCATAAATGTCCTGACTTTCTGGGATATTTTCATAAATGTCCTGACTTTCTGGGATATTCTCATAAATGTCCTGACTTTCTGAGGATATTCTCATAAATGTTTGGACTTTCTGGGATATTCTCATAAATGTCCTGACTTTCTGGGATATTCTCATAAATGTCCTGACTTTCTTGGGATATTCTCATAAATGTCCTGACTTTCTGGGATATTCTCATAAATGTCCTGACTTTCTGGGAAAATTCTCATAATTGTCATCCTGACTTTTTGGGGATATTCTAATAAATGTCGTCCTGATTTTCTGGGAATATTCTCATAAATATCGTCATGACTTTCTGGGGATATTCTCATAAATGTCCTGACTTTCTGGGAAAATTCTCATAATTGTCATCCTGACTTTTTGGGGATATTCTAATAAATGTCGTCCTGATTTTCTGGGAATATTCTCATAAATATCGTCATGACTTTCTGGGATATTCTCATAAATATCCTGACTTTCTGGGGATATTCTCATAAATGTCCTGACTTTCTGGGATATTCTCATAAATGTCCTGACTTTCGGGGGATATTCTCATAAATGTCCTGACTTTCTGGGATATTCTCATAAATATCCTGACTTTCTGGGGATATTCTCATAAATGTCCTGACTTTCTGGGGATATTCTCATAAATGTCCTGACTTTCTGGGGATATTCTCATAAATGTCCTGACTTTCTGGGATATTCTCATAAATGTCCTGACTTTCTGGGATATTCTCATAAATGTCCTGACTTTCTGAGGATATTCTCATAAATGTTCGGACTTTCTGGATATTCTCATAAATGTCCTGACTTTCTGGGATATTCTCATAAATGTCCTGACTTTCTGGGATATTCTCATAAATGTCCTGACTTTCTTGGGATATTCTCATAAATGTCCTGACTTTCTGGGATATTCTCATAAATGTCCTGACTTTCTGGGAAAATTCTCATAATTGTCATCCTGACTTTTTGGGGATATTCTAATAAATGTCGTCCTGATTTTCTGGGAATATTCTCATAAATATCGTCATGACTTTCTGGGGATATTCTCATAAATATCCTGACTTTCTGGGGATATTCTCATAAATGTCCTGACTTTCTGGGGATATTCTCATAAATGTCCTGACTTTCTGGGGATATTCTCATAAATGTCCTGACTTTCTGGGGATATTCTCATAAATATCCTGACTTTCTGGGGATATTCTCATAAATGTCCTGACTTTCTGGGGATATTCTCATAAATGTCCTGACTTTCTGGGGATATTCTCATAAATGTCCTGACTTTCTGGATATTCTCATAAATGTCCTGACTTTCTGGGATATTCTCATAAATGTCCTGACTTTCTGGAGATATTCTCATAAATGTCCTGACTTTCTGGGGATATTCTCATAAATGTCCGGACTTTCTGGGGATATTCTCATAAATGTCCTGACTTTCTGTGATATTCTCATAAATGTCCTGACTTTCTGGGATATTCTCATAAATGTCCTGACTTTCTGGGGATATTCTCATATATGTCCTGACTTTCTGGGATATTCTCATAAATGTCCTGACTTTCTGTGATATTCTCATAAATGTCCTGACTTTCTGGGATATTCTCATAAATGTCCTGACTTTCTGGGGATATTCTCATAAATGTCCTGATTTTCTGGGGATATTCTCATATATGTCCTGACTTTCTGGGGATATTCTCATATATGTCCTGACTTTCTGGGATATTCTCATAAATGTCCTGCCTTTCTGGGAAAATTCTCATAATTGTCATCCTGACTTTTTGGGGATATTCTAATAAATGTCGTCCTGATTTTCTGGGAATATTCTCATAAATATCGTCATGACTTTCTGTTGATACTTTCATAAATGTCATATTGACTTTCTGGAAATATTCTTATAAATGTCATCCTGACTTTCTGGGAATATTCTCATAAATGTCCTGACTTTCTGGGGATATTCTCATAAATGTCCTGACTTTCTGGGGATATTCTCATAAATATCCTGACTTCCTGGGGATATTCTCATAAATGTCCTGACTTTCTGGGGATATTCTCATAAATATCCTGACTTTCTGGGGATATTCTCATAAATGTCCTGACTTTCTGGGGATATTCTCATAAATATCCTGACTTTCTGGAGATATTCTCATAAATGTCCTGACTTTCTGGGATATTCTCATAAATGTCCTGACTTTCTGGGATATTCTCATAAATGTCCTGACTTTCTGAGGATATTCTCATAAATGTTCGGACTTTCTGGGATATTCTCATAAATGTCCTGACTTTCTGGGATATTCTCATAAATGTCCTGACTTTCTGGGATATTCTCATAAATGTCCTGACTTTCTGGGATATTCTCATAAATGTCCTGACTTTCTGGGAAAATTCTCATAATTGTCATCCTGACTTTTTGGGGATATTCTAATAAATGTCGTCCTGATTTTCTGGGAATATTCTCATAAATATCGTCATGACTTTCTGGGGATATTCTCATAAATATCCTGACTTTCTGGGATATTCTCATAAATGTCCTGACTTTCTGGGGATATTCTCATAAATGTCCTGACTTTCTGGGATATTCTCATAAATATCCTGACTTTCTGGGGATATTCTCATAAATGTCCTGACTTTCTGGGGATATTCTCATAAATGTCCTGACTTTCTGGGGATATTCTCATAAATGTCCTGACTTTCTGGGATATTCTCATAAATGTCCTGACTTTCTGGGATATTCTCATAAATGTCCTGACTTTCTGGAGATATTCTCATAAATGTCCTGACTTTCTGGGGATATTCTCATAAATGTCCGGACTTTCTGGGGATATTCTCATAAATGTCCTGACTTTCTGTGATATTCTCATAAATGTCCTGACTTTCTGGGATATTCTCATAAATGTCCTGACTTTCTGGGGATATTCTCATATATGTCCTGACTTTCTGGGATATTCTCATAAATGTCCTGACTTTCTGTGATATTCTCATAAATGTCCTGACTTTCTGGGATATTCTCATAAATGTCCTGACTTTCTGGGGATATTCTCATAAATGTCCTGACTTTCTGGGATATTCTCATATATGTCCTGACTTTCTGGGGATATTCTCATATATGTCCTGACTTTCTGGGGATATTCTCATAAATGTCCTGCCTTTCTGGGAAAATTCTCATAATTGTCATCCTGACTTTTTGGGGATATTCTAATAAATGTCGTCCTGATTTTCTGGGAATATTCTCATAAATATCGTCATGACTTTCTGTTGATACTTTCATAAATGTCATATTGACTTTCTGGAAATATTCTTATAAATGTCATCCTGACTTTCTGGGAATATTCTCATAAATGTCCTGACTTTCTGGGGATATTCTCATAAATGTCCTGACTTTCTGGGGATATTCTCATAAATATCCTGACTTTCTGGGGATATTCTCATAAATGTCCTGACTTTCTGGGGATATTCTCATAAATATCCTGACTTTCTGGAGATATTCTCATAAATGTCCTGACTTTCTGGGATATTCTCATAAATGTCCTGACTTTCTGGGATATTCTCATAAATGTCCTGACTTTCTGAGGATATTCTCATAAATGTTCGGACTTTCTGGGATATTCTCATAAATGTCCTGACTTTCTGGGATATTCTCATAAATGTCCTGACTTTCTTGGGATATTCTCATAAATGTCCTGACTTTCTGGGATATTCTCATAAATGTCCTGACTTTCTGGGAAAATTCTCATAATTGTCATCCTGACTTTTTGGGGATATTCTAATAAATGTCGTCCTGATTTTCTGGGAATATTCTCATAAATATCGTCATGACTTTCTGGGGATATTCTCATAAATATCCTGACTTTCTGGGGATATTCTCATAAATGTCCTGACTTTCTGGGGATATTCTCATAAATGTCCTGACTTTCTGGGGATATTCTCATAAATATCCTGACTTTCTGGGGATATTCTCATAAATGTCCTGACTTTCTGGGATATTCTCATAAATGTCCTGACTTTCTGGGGATATTCTCATAAATGTCCTGACTTTCTGGGATATTCTCATAAATGTCCTGACTTTCTGGGATATTCTCATAAATGTCCTGACTTTCTGGAGATATTCTCATAAATGTCCTGACTTTCTGGGGATATTCTCATAAATGTCCGGACTTTCTGGGGATATTCTCATAAATGTCCTGACTTTCTGTGATATTCTCATAAATGTCCTGACTTTCTGGGATATTCTCATAAATGTCCTGACTTTCTGGGGATATTCTCATATATGTCCTGACTTTCTGGGATATTCTCATAAATGTCCTGACTTTCTGTGATATTCTCATAAATGTCCTGACTTTCTGGATATTCTCATAAATGTCCTGACTTTCTGGGGATATTCTCATAAATGTCCTGACTTTCTGGGGATATTCTCATATATGTCCTGACTTTCTGGGATATTCTCATATATGTCCTGACTTTCTGGGGATATTCTCATAAATGTCCTGCCTTTCTGGGAAAATTCTCATAATTGTCATCCTGACTTTTTGGGGATATTCTAATAAATGTCGTCCTGATTTTCTGGGAATATTCTCATAAATATCGTCATGACTTTCTGTTGATACTTTCATAAATGTCATATTGACTTTCTGGAAATATTCTTATAAATGTCATCCTGACTTTCTGGGAATATTCTCATAAATATCATCTTAACTTTCTGTGGATATGGTCATAAATGTCAACTTGACAGGTGAACCCTGCCGTCACAGCCCGAACACTGCCAACGCCGGCGGAAATCGCCAAGCGAAGTGCAGTGCAGTGAATATTACCGGAAGGTAATGACTTTCTGGCCCCCCCACTGCTGCAAATTGCAGTCTGCAGCCGCCCCAGATAATGGCGCCTTCAAAGAAGCGCCATCTTCTGGCGCTGTACCTGACTTATCCATGGTCCTGGTGCGGTGGCTCACTGTGTAATAATGGGGTAAGGGCCAGCTTTGTATTATCAGCTAGGCCTAAGCCCAAAATTCATGACGTCACGCCAATATTAGACATGACTGCCATGAATTTCTATTAAACAGTTAAAAAAAAAACACAACACAGAGAAAATATTTTTATTAGAAAGAAAACACAAACACAATTACTGACTCCATCTTTATTGAAGACCCCCCCTCCGATGTAGTCCAGGGTCAAGGACCCCGCAACGTCCAAACCGTATCCAATATCATCTGATCAGTTTAATGCCTGGCAAAACGATCAGATGATCAATATCAGGTTCAAGGACCTGAATTAGTTGTCAGAACAGCTGTTAGTTTAAATTTCCCGCACCGACACCAACAGCTGATGTTGGAGCAGGAGCTTTAAACACAGCTGATCTGACAGCTGTTTAAATTTCCCGCGCTGACATCAGCTGTTCGGTGTGGGCGCTTCAAATTTAAACAGCTGTCAGATCAGCTGTATTTAAAGCTCCTGCGCCGACACTGCCGAGGAGATGAGCGTCTCTAGCTGCCAGGAGGTCAGCGGCGGGCACCGCATATCTCCCAATGGTGTCCGTGCGGGAAATTAAAACACAGCTGATCTGACAGCTGTTTAAATTTCCCGCGCCGACATCACCTATTGGTGCCAGTGCGGGAAATTTAAACAGCTGTCAGAGCAGCTGTGTTTAAGTCTCCTGCGCCGACACCGCCGGGAGATGAGCAGCTGCTGCTCCTGCAGGCCCCTGGTGTCATCTGATCACCCCCTGTCCCCCATGCCTACCACTTGTGCAGCAGGAGTCTGGGGTTGATCTGGGGGCAGCAGGAGCAGAGCCGCTCATCGCCCGGCAGTGTCAGCGCGGAAACATAAAACACAGCTGATCTGACAGCTGTTTAAATTTCCTGCACCGATACTGAACAGCTGATGTTGGCGCAGGAAATTTAAACCGCTGTCAGATCAGCAGTTTTTAAAGCTCCAGCGCCGACACTGATCGGGTTCCCCATACATTGACATTGGGCTCGGTGCTCGGGTCGTGCACCCGAGCTTCTCGATATACTCGACTCGGGCCTCGTGCACCCAAGCATTTTAGTCCTCGCTCATTACTACTCATTTGCCATTTATCAGGTCAAGCCTCCAGTTTACATAAATGCTCCAGTAATATAAAATTGTCCTCCTCTGTATTGATTAACCTGCAGAGTTTAGTGTCATTGTCAATTATTGAAATTCTACTCTGTATGTCCCCTACAAGGTCATTAATGAATATGTTAAAAAGAAGCAGGCCCAACACTGACCCCTGTGTTACCCCACTGTTAACTGTGACCCATTCTGAGTGTGTTCCATTAATAACCACCCTTTGCTTCCTATCACTAAGC
Organism: Allobates femoralis; assembly: GCA_033576535.1. NCBI lineage: Eukaryota > Metazoa > Chordata > Amphibia > Anura > Aromobatidae > Allobates > Allobates femoralis. The sequence goes on along the minus strand of JARQOC010000002.1, from coordinate 707,780,057 downwards.
CAGTTCTTAACCTACTTACATATATATTGCCCTATTTCCATTGCTCTTTTTTTATGTATCAACCTTTTATGTGGCACCTAATCAAAAGCTTTTGAAAAGTCCATATACACCATGTCCATTGCATTTCCTTGGTCCAGTCCAGAACTTGCCTCTTCATAGAAGTTTATCAGATTAGTTTGACAGGAATGGTCCCTCGTAAACCCATGTTGATATTGGATCATGACGCTATTTTTTTTCAGATACTTCAGTATAGTATCTCTTAGAAAACCCTCTAGGATTTTACCCACAGTAGAGGTTAAGCTTACTGGCCTATAATTTCCAAGTTCAGTTTTTGTCCCCTTTTTGGATATTGGCACCATATTTGCTATACGCCAGTCCTGTGGTACAGACCCTGTTATTATGGAATCTTTAAATATTAAAAATAATGGTCTATCTAAGACAGTACTTTATTCCTGCAGCACTCTGGGGTGTATCCCATCCGGGCCCGGGAATTTGTCAACTTTAGTTATTATTAGACGGTGCCGTACTTCCTCTTGGGTTAAGCAGGTGACATTTAATGAATTTTTTTTATCACTGATCACATTGTCTTTCATGGGATTTTCTTGTGTAAATACTGTTGAAAAAAAGTCATTTAGCGTATTGGCTTTTTCCTCATCCTCATCCACCATTTCACCCAGACTATTTTTAAGGGGGCCAACACAATAATTTTTTAGTTTCTTACTATTTACGTAGTTAAGGAATATTTTGGGATTTTTTTTTTTACTTTCTCTGGCAATGAGTCTCTCTGTCTCAATCTTTGCTGCCTTGATTTGCTTTTTACGTACTTATTTAATTTTCTGTATTTATTTAATGCTTCATCACTACCTACTTGCTTTAATTCCCTAAATGCTTTCTTTTTGTCACTTATTGCGCCCCTTACAGCCTTATTTAGCCATAGTGGTTTCCTCCTATTTCTAGTATGCTTATTCCCATAGGCTGTATTTTGTGCACAGGCCCTATTCAGGATGCTAATAAACGTCTCCCATTTGCTTTGTGTACTTTTATGTCTCATGACATCGTCCCACTTTATTGCACTAAGATCATCTCTCAACCGTTGGAAATTTGCCTTCCTGAAGTTTAGTGTCCTTGTAGCCCCTCTACTACACATCTTATTAAAGGATACTTGAAAACTTATTATTTTATGATCACTATTACCCAAGTGACTTCCAACCCGTATATTTGCTATGCGGTCCGGCCTGTTAGTTAATATGAGGTCCAGCAGTGCCCCCCTTCTTGTTGGGTCCTGAACCAGTTGTGGAAGGTAATTATCTCTCATAGTTGTAATAAACCTATTACATTTGCTGGAACTGCAGGTTTCTGCTCCCCAATGTATTTCAGTGTAGTTGAAGTCCCCCATAATAATGACTTCTCCCTGAGTCGCTGCTTCATCTATTTGCTTTATGAGGATATTCTCCTCCACTTCCATTATTGTTGGGGACTTATAACAAACCCCTATCAGTAATTTATTATTTTTTCCCCCTCCCCTTATCTCCACCTACAGGGACTCTACATTTCCATTAGATTCACCTACATGATCACACAGGATGAGTTTTAAGGATGATTTTACGTATAAACATACACCTCCTCCTCGCTTATTTGTACGGTCATTTCTGAACAGACAATAGCCCTGTAAATTAACAGCCCAGTCATGGCTCTTCTCCAGCCAATGTCAGCCTCACTTTCTGGGGATATTCTCATAAATGTCGTCTTAACGTTTTGTGAATATTCTCATAAATGTTGTCCAGACATTCTGGGGATAGTTCCTTGATTAGTCAAGTCATTACTTTACTGAATAAAATTATTCAAGAAGTTCCTCTATGGAGGGTTCATCCTCATATTGGTTTTCTCAACTTTAATATAGTATATTAAACAGGTTTTAATAGTGACAGTTCAGGTTGTGAATAATGACGTGACTTGAAGATTGTGGGTTCCTAATGCAAAATTTACAACAAGTCCAAAACCTATAACAGGTAGTTAAAAGAGATGAGTGAACAGGTGGAAGTTAAGGTTCTGCAGGTTCAGAGCCGGACTTCAGATAAAGTTCTGTTCTGGACCCGAATTTGACCTGAACCTCATTGGAAGTCACTAATTGGGCAATTTGGATCTCCACCCACATACGGCCAACCACAAACAAAATACTTCTGAGAGAGGGGAAGAAGATAAGAAGATTATGCTGATTTTACCAGCATTGTGAGCCATTAAAAAATTACTAGTGGCTCGTACCGGGCAAAGCAACGATGTATCCAAGAACATTTAGTTGTTAAAAGTAAAAACCTTTTGATATTGAGCAAACCCCCCTTTCCCAATTCTACAGGACCCAAATATGATTGCACCTCTTAAAGTTACATCCCTAGGTCAGACCTTTGAGGTCAAAAGTGTTGGAGAAACCAAGGAGCTTCATGAATGGAAAGCAGAATGACCACGATCCATCTTACTACATAAAGAGTAAAGGGATTGTAGGACAGAGCAATGAGGTTTGCACCCACTGACTATTTTTCTTGTTCCCATTCACTTTACATGAGTCCAAAGTAACAGTTTGGTTTCTTTTAATGTCTACATTGAACTTTATGTAGACCTCTCTTTTAAGCTTTTAGATACTAAAAACAATATTTCAATGTAGACGTACTCGTGATCTTTCTGAGATTTTTGTAAGACTCCAATTTCTCACATTACACATTCAATACATTATATCACAACTATTGGGCAGACATACTAAAACATGTATGTTTAGACAATTCCTAACAGTATTGCAAGATTGTGCTTTAATTTTCAAAGCTGGATATTTTGCGCCACTTTTCTCAAATTATATATTGACTCAAGAGTAGGGTTCAGCAGTCCTGCGGCAGTTCGGGTTCTCAAGGTTCAGCTGTACTTTTTTTAAAGTTCTGTTATGGACCCAAACTTGACCTGAACCTCTTTGAAGTCCCTGATTGGGCAGTTCGGTTCTTCGCCCACATAGAGCAAAACCAACAGTAGGGGACAGAGGACGGGGTTTTGCAATATTTTGGGGGGGACCACACTAAATACGACAACACTGATTTTACCCCCGGTACGAGCCATTCAAACACTTCAAGCAACCAAGTGCCTTCAAAAAGTCATAATAATCCATGAGAAATCGATAGCGCAAAGATCTCTGACCTTTGTCCCTGTGTGTGAAGGAACAGATAGCTGCAGGAGGGATGATCATTTTGCTGACGGCTATCATATGTGTGGGCACCTTTAGACTGCTTAGTGATTAGCATTATGAAGGCTGAAGCCTTCTTGCTTGAAGCTTCATGGAGACTGCCATCTTTCTGGGAGTTGCTGTGCTTATTCCAGTCTCTTGGTGGAGATGAGGGGGTTATAGCTTAGAGCAGATCAGGAGCAGTGAAAGAGCAAGCAGACTATCCTTATTGATAGTCCCATATAACCTATTGATATAAGGCTTTTACCAAGTTTAATACGTTGTGTGCCACATCCTACCAGTCCAATGCCCTAATGCCACTTAGCCATAAACTGTCAAGTCATATATTTTTCACTTAAAGGGAACCAACCACCTCAGATCACCCTAATACACAGTTAGTACATGTCCCTGCACCCTAAGGATACCTTTCCAGCACTGTTTTTGTGTAAAATCTTGCATTAGTATAACTCATATATAGAGTTTATAAACTTACCAGCCTGGAGACTTCTGGGCGTATCCCTCCTTCTGTTATACTTCAGGGCTGTGCATTGCATGTCTGTGCTCCCCCTCCCTCCGTGCCTGCTGCTCTGCCCTGATGGGTGTGATCGTTATCTCCTCTGCACAGAGGGAGGGGGAGCACAGCCATGCAATGAATGCACAGCCCTGAAGTATAACAGAAGGAGGGATACGCCCAGAAGTCTCCAGGCTAGTAAGTTTATAAACTCTTTATATGAGTTATACTAATGCAAGATTTTACACAAAAACAGTGGTGGAAAGGTATCCTTAGGGTGCAGGGACATGTACTAACTGTGTATTAGGGTGATCTGAGGTGGTTGGTTCCCTTTAAGTGTTACCTTAAGGTGATAGAATTTTGACCCAAGTAACATTTTCTATTAATGCAGCTAGGAACTGTAGAAGAGAGTGATCTGAGAGCTTCATATGGCTCTTGAGATATTTATAGGGGCACCATACTCTAGTTTATGTCCAACAAGTCCCATCAGACTCAATAAATTATATAGGAATGTGCTAATTCCATCCACAATGAACGTGCTGTATGTTTTCCTTTACTATAGACAGATCACAATGATCATCTGAAATCTTTGGGTAAACCCAACAGTGTTTCCCTGTAGCGCTAACAGAAGAGACACAAAGTGTAATGCCGGCGTCTCTGCACTTCCCCGCCTCCTCTTCCACCTCCTCTCGGCAGGGATGCCGACGTACTCACCACTGCAGCCGGGCTTTGGTGTCCTCCCCTGTTCTGTCCCCAACCTCCAGGCATCAGGGCCTGGGTAGATTGCACTATTTGAGTACGCATGCACTGATCACCTTTTAAAGGGGCAGCACGCTGTACTTAACTGTCTATTTAAGGACCTTCCCTTGTTTGGAGATGCCTGAGCAATTAGGTTTCTTGTGTCAGATACTGCTGCAACTCCAGTCTTTTGCCTTACTCATGTATGTGGTGCGAGTCCCTCTGCCAGTCTCCAATCCCCACTTGTCCTGTCAGTCATCAGTACTCACTCCTGCTTGCTGCTCCAACTATGCCCAGATGTCACGCGAAAACTGCTCTGCAGTCTCTGTGTATTGCTGCAGTAGTTAAATGGAGTTAATTTCCTTCAGTCTATTAAGGGTTAAAGGGGAACTCCAGTGAGAGAAAACTTTTTAGTACAGTCAGCGCCCTCCTACATAGTGAAGCAGAGCCGTACACTGCAGTTCTAGGATCTATAGTTCTCTTATAATTCAATAAAATCATACCTGCTACTCTGTTCTTGTCCCCACCTCAGGGAAACCCAGAATCTACAGCTTGGCATCTTCATGTAAGAGCAAAAAGCAGGAGGTGTGTCAGGGACATGGATGCTGGGAGCTGCAGGATCAGCCTACATTCACACCCCCCACAAATCAGTTTACTGAGAGGGCGTGGCAGGGGACGTGCAGAGATTTAAGTTCCCTGAGGTGGGGGCCAGAACAGAGGAGCAAATATGATTTTATTGAATTATAAGAGATCTATAGATCCTAGAACTACAGTGTACAGCTCTGCTTCATCATGTAGCAGGGCAGTAACTGTACTAAAAAGTTTTCTCTCATTGGAGTTCCCCTTTAACTTCTATGACTCTGTGTATCAAGTGATATGCTTATCCACTTCCCCTGTCTTTAAGTAGACCCATAAGCTGGTGTCACTGATAGAGCTCATTCTCTGAAAATACTGTGTGCTGTGCTGATGCCAAATGCTGTTCTGCTGCAGCCTTCTTGCTTGAAGCTTCATGGAGACTGCCATCTTTTTAGGAGTTTCTGTGCTTATCCCGGTCTCTGGGTGGAGATGAGAGGGTTATAGTTTAGAGGGCTTAGAGATAGCGTGATCAGGAGCAGAGCAAGAGTGGCAGCCAAGACATCCTCACCTTTAGAGGTACTTTACTTCTGGGAACAGGATCAGCTAGGGACCCTCAGTCTAAGGATCAGACTAGTTCACCTTTTGCCCATCACTGCCATTCTGCTACCTAACCCCTTTGTTTGTTACTACCATCTGTGATACCAGCCTGCCCTCCTGTTCCTGTGTCTCTGACTGGTCTGCTGCTGTAGTACCATTGACTACCTTGGAGTGATTCCTGTTGTCTACCGGCAGCCCAGTCCATTCTCAACATCAGAGGCTCCTGTGAAAACCTGGTAGACACTTAGCCTTACCCCTCCAGGGTGAGCCTGGTCATGGTACAGTGGGTTCACACCCACTAGCATGACATGAGAATTACATTATGACCATTTCTATCAGTGCTCTGTGTACTTGTACTACTAGGCAGTAGAAGTCTTCCAAGGAGAGAGAGGCACTTTGTATCCACTTTACACCCTGGCAATGAAGATCCTAAATAAGAATCATCGAACAGAATATTTGAAGTAGGTTTATTCATCTAGACAACCCTTTTATTATATATTGTCAACCTTGGCATTATTTTATTATCAATTTGCATACCTGACTAGTGAATATATTACGGTATACGTCTATACCCGTCCTTCCTTACACATGATCACCAATCAACCTACTATCAGGAAATAGCTACTCGTCTATTTTCGTCCCGCTGTTTTCCTCCCGGTTGAGAAGGACAATATAATCAAACTTGTTTTTTTTTATTGTTTCCTCTTGTGATTGAAATTGTTCTCTTCTTTGGCTTTTCCATGTAAGCGTGGTAAGTATTCCCTGTCCTTCAAATCACCTGTAGTCATTGTGTGTAGACATCTTGTTGCAGATGACTGATTGCCTACAACTTGGTTGATGGAGGGGAACAAGCTTTCACTAGATGTGACAGCATAAATTTCATCACTTTTAACACAATCGAATTACAACTGAGTTAATCAGTCATTATTCCGTGCCATAAATCAGCCTTTATAAGCATCATTTATTTATGAACGCTAGACGCGGGAGCAAAATTATGCTGTTTCAAGGCGCCACTGATTTATATCTCGGGTTTTAGATAAGTAATCTGCACCATTTGGATATATTTTAAAGCAATCGCCATTCCTAAAGCACTTTCATTTATATTACCCTAAGGGATTGAACCGGTGTTTAGCAGATTAAATTAAAGTATATATAACATATACCTTGTAGGAGTGTAAAAAGGAGCAATAGCACAACATCATGTAGGTATACCAATAAAAATATATATTTGCCTAATTCTACTTTAAATGTTATAATAGATAATAGAATTGGATATGAGATAGATCAATAAATAGATATACAAAGAAATAGATGGATAGAGAGACGTTAGATAGATGAACACCGCACAGTGCAAAAGTTTAGGTGTTAGAAAATATGCTGCCAGGTAAGAATATTTCATGAAAAGAAGTGTTAGTTATTTATTTTTAGCAAAGTGAATGAACAAAAGAGAAATCTAAATCAGACCAATTACATCACACCCTGTTGTGACCTCCGGGGTATCTAGGACAGAAGGTCACAGCGTCTGTCTGATCGCATGTTCTCTTTAGAGCCCGCTTGGCAATTATCATGGGTAGAGCAGAATTATTTCCGTTCAGTGCTGAAGGGGTTAAGAGTTTCTTTCTTTATCCTGCAGAGAATCCTTGTAGCTTTAACCTCAGCACCTTATGACCACTCCCATCCTCTAAAAAAGCTCACTCCTTGCTCTCACCTAAGCCGGTTATACATCTTCTATGCTGACCAATCTCCAGTTGAAGCTGTGGAGTTCTTTTCAGTAGAAGCAAAGAAATTTCTTTCTGGAGAAGTTGTGGAGCTCTGGTTTTTGTTTTGTACCCTAGTTTGTTTTGTATTCTCCCCTTGTTGTTTTGTCCCAGTAGTAAGACTAGCGTATTACTGTCCTACTCACTAGCTATGGTTAGTCTAGGGTCAGCCAGGCCTAGGCATGTGATCATGCATTGGAGGGAGGACCCCTTTAGTGACCATAGGCAGTTCAGAGTTCAGACTCCTCTTTCCTTTCCCTATTTTCCGGGCCATTCCTTCAACTTTGACCTGGCGTTCCTCTTGCATTGCAAGCATTTCCTCCCTGGCACATGACAAATAATTGGGGTGACCACCCTTTACCTGATGGTTTTTTTCTCTTTTCTTCCCTTGCTTTGCTGTTAGTCAGGTGTTTCTCACATTTCTTAAAACGTGCAGGTCCTGGAGAATTTGAACAATTGGCAATCCTATTCAGAAACTTAGACATTACATTTATTGTGCTTGTCTTAAAGAGTTCAAAAGGGCTTCAATACTAGGAAACCTCTGAGTGTTTTACATGTCTTTTCTGATCAATTAAAGGCTTTTCAGAATGAACATTTTAGGGCCTTTTCACATCAGCGTTTTTTGAAATTTGCGGCAGATGCGGTGAAAAAACCGCATCTGCCGCAATTACCGCATACCGGCTGCACTTGCGGCGCAGTTGCGGTAAACGCCATGCAAAGTATAGGCGTACTTGCGGCAGGTGCGGCAAGTGCGGTTTTGCACTTGCGGCAGGTGCGGCCGCGAAAAAAACCGCGGCTGACCGCGGTTTTTTTCGCGGTCGCACCTGCCGCAAGTGCAAAACCGCACTTGCCGCACCTGCCGCAAGTACGCCTATACTTTGCATGGCGTTTACCGCAACCGCGCCGCAAGTGCAGCCGGTATGCGGTAATTGCGGCAGATGCGGTTTTTTCACCGCATCTGCCGCAAATTTCAAAAAACGCTGATGTGAAAGGGCCCTAAGATGAATTCATTAACTGAAAATCAATTGTTTTTTAAACTCAGCAAAGTTAACAAATTCAAATTTGAAAAGATTCTGTTGACTTGATCCAGTGACGTCTTGCTTTGTGGTCCTTTTCCTCCTTAGTCACAGGCCTTGTTGGTCTCTGTCCAACTGCTGATAGTTCTTTCCTTGCTTTGCTGCTAGTAAGGTGTTTCTCACTGTCCTAGTTTGTCTCTGTCCTATCACAACTTGGGTTGACCTATTTATACTCACTTTGCACCAGCCTTCTTTGCTGGCTATAGTTCTTGGTGAATGTCTGGTAAAGAGATATAGCCCTGAAATGAAGGGATTTTGTGAAAGATCGATCCAGCTCACCTGTCCCTTTTGTGCTTCAGAGTAATCCCATAGGACATCCAAACACTAGCACCAAAAGCTCTTGTTCCAAAAAATTCCTTTATTTCCAGATAGCACAGAAAAGCACAATTAACCAAGGAAAACCTAGGCCAGTTTACAGCACAGACATCCCGGGCACTGGTTTACATGTTTCGTGGCTGAGGTGCCTCATATCTTTAAGACTCTATCCGGGGCCAAGTGTCTTTCAGTCCGCGCCGCTGCTCAGATAAGTACCAGAACCACTGGAGTGCTTTAAATAAAAGATGTTCAGTTTTATGTTCCGACGCGTTTCGGAGCTAAACACCCATCTCCTTCTTCAGGGAATGACCCCCACGTTTGTGGAAGTGCGGTCCCTGCTGCGGCTGCTGTGTTTGAGCGATCAAGCTGGTTGTGGGCTTCACAACCGTATCAGGTGAGCAGTTTTCATACTGTATGGGATTTGATTTCTATTAAGGATAAGACCCTATGCGCATTCTCATTTTTTAGATATTCATATGTTTAAGAGGCATCTCAGCCTTGAAATATGTAAACCAATGCTCGGGATATCTGTGCTGTAACCTGTCCTAGGTTTTCCTCAGTTGTCTGTGCTTTTATGTGCTATATGGAAATAAAGGAATTTTTTGGAGCAAGAGCTTTTGGTGCCGGACCTTGTTGCTAGTGAACGAAAGGAATTTGTCTGCTTTCTGTGACCAGTTGTATTAATTTTCTGTGTTTTCTTATTTTCATTCCCAGCACCTTTCCTCTCAGTTAGGTTGCTGGGAGGTTTCTCTTGCTTTCATTTATTATACTCATTTCCCCCCTTTATACACGTGCTTTAAATTTCCTCACCTTGGGTCCATGTCTACCTCTGGTGCGTTGTATCCTCCCTTCTGGTTCTTCAGGAGGAATGAAAAACTGCTTGATGGCCTCTCAGGGAGCCAGGTCCGAGTGGGTGTTTTTCGTTGTTTAGCTTTTATTTGTGAAGATAGGGGTTTTCTAGCCTGTACAGGAACCACTAGAGTGTGGATGTGGCTGCTGTGTTGTAGGCTATATTTTTCCCTTTATCCATGTTTGAGTTAGGTATGTACATACCAGATTCGCTCATCTTATTATCAATAGTACTGAAAAAATCTCTATCTATGATCAACTAGACTTTTTTCCTGAGTTATCTCAATGTGGATGTTTGTGATAAAGTTTTGTTGGGTCCTTCTTGGGTTGTTTAATGACTTCTTCATACTTCTTTATTTCTGTCCATTTGGGAATGTTTCGAGAACTTTTCTCTTAATGTAACATAAGTGTACTAGATGTTTGACATGTTTATTTCAGGCCAATAACCCGGTAATGGATTGAACCTGGTTGCAGTAATGTATGTCATATAAAATGTTATATAAAGATACATCGCTGATGCCGAACAGCCAAGAAATCATCAGAGTAAAAGATTAATGTGACTTGACTTGGTTTAATGTTCTCTCGATGCATGTTAATCTCAATACATAATACGGTGCTGTAAGTGGGAGTTATAAGGATGGGCTTTAATGGAAGTATATACAATTTTTATAGTGTTATCTTCACATTTTATAGACTATTTTGGGTAAATGGTTTTTTCACGGCTTCCACTTATCTGAGTTAATTTGAACAAATCTATGGAATTTTCTACAGAATTACTTTACAAGTTCTTCTATATTGCCCAGGACTAAGGAAATGCATATAGTATAATCATCAGTTCAAAAGCAATCTACGCAAATTTACCATATTTGCCCACTGCGGAAGATTTCTGCTACCATTTGGGTCATGAATCATTAACAAATCTGCCACTGATTTCAATCAGGTTTGGCAGCAGATTTCAAGCTAAATCCAATGCAATTTTTGTTTTTGCCTGCAACATGTGAATGTCTAAGTGTGTGGTCGGTACCCAGACGCTCCTGCCCTGAATGCACCATCTGCTTTGTGTTGTAATGTGAATTGTGTCTTGCATTTATGTAATGTAATGTAGTGTACTTTGTTCATGTTACATGTATAGACTATAACACAACATTATTTGATAGGGCACAGTATTAGATGTGATGCCCTTAGTATCGGAGCAGTAGGGTAAGCAGTAGTTAAGGAGTGGGACTAACCCAGTAAGGGTAGAGCGGGCTGTGGGTTTTAAAGGGATGACGCCATCTTAGTTTACAAATACAAGCGGGGTGGGGGACAAGAGGCGCAATAGTGCCCTATCACTAGAGACACTAAGATATGAAGGTGGTGCTGTGGATCCACTCACCTGGTTCAGTTGTGGTACCCACAACTGGTTTGAAGAGCATCAATAAGCAAGCTGCTGCATGACCTCCACCGACCACTCGCACGTGGAAACATCCAGAGAAATGTTGGGATAGCAGAGGTGTATCACGGTCCGCGCTGCTATGTCCCAAGAAAAACACTCACATGGAAGTCAGGATTTCATAAGCAGTACCTCTCCTTTATTCCTTTACTCCAATGCGTTTCGGTGCACAACCTGGCACCTTCGTCAGGGACATCCCTCAGGAAGGTGCCAGGTTGTGCACCGAAACGCGTTGGTGTAAACTAATAAAGGAAAGGTACTGCTTATGAAATCCTGACTTCCATGTGAGTGTTTTTCTTGGGACATAGCAGCGCGGACCGTGATAGACCATCTTAGTTTAGTTAGATAGTGTGAATAATGAGAAGTAGGAAGACAGCAGAAGTGTCTTAGGCTTCGGTAAGTGGGTGAATGAGGCATCTGTCACCTTACCATTGGTAGACGTTGGGAACACAGTACCCGGGAAGGACTCCAGATGGGAAGGTTGTTGGTGGATCTCCACCATCCAGCAGTTGCAAGCTCCAGGCACAAACTCCAAATGATTGCCGTCAGTGGACAGACCCCAGCGGTATGAGTCCAAAAGTGCAGGCTTGGCATAAACCTGGGCAAACAGTTCAGCACAGGAAAAAACATTAGGCAAGGCTGGTCAGACAGTGGTTTACAGGGACAGGGTTACAGTGGACTTAATGAGTTTATCATGTTGGACTGTCCTGCCAAGTACTGTTGAGTAGTACGGACATGTAACAACTAAAGTACAAGGAATGATGGAGCAGTCTATACTAAGCTTGTACATTAAAGTGGAAAGGATTTGTCACCTTGAGTTTTGCTCAAACTTTGCCAGCTGTAGTGGTGGCAGTGGGCTCTGTTCAGATTGGTGATTCTGATGCTCCAAACTAGTGGTTTCTCTGGTGTTTGGAATCAACATAGGAAGACTCGGGTGTTGACCTTCTGTGTGTTGATTCATAGGCAGGCTAGCAAAATGTAATCTCTGCTGTCTACCTTCTCCTCTTTTCACATATTGTGGGGAGGCGTATCACAGCGGCTCGTAGAATCCTTCTTCCCATGTCAGTTATAGTTTATCCTATGTTGGTCTGTGAGGTGTGGTGTCCCAGACTCTGGTGAAAGTTGTGCTATTTACTTGGTGCAGTTGTGGAAGTTTTCCCCTGTTGTTATGTAGCTTCCTTCCTGCTCTTGATTTTCCTCTTGCTACTCTTATTATCTTCATCTTTGTGTGTGTTGCTTAGTGACAAAGATTTGGTTTTCCCTTGTCTGTCGTTAACTATGGGCTTCATTACTCCCCTGTCTTAGGGGGAAGGAGAATCTGATCAGGATTGGTCAGGAGCAGGACCAGGATAGGAGACTTAGGCCTCTCCACCATAGCATAGGGCTCCTAAGTTGGAGGGACAGATCACGTGCCCTGGTTTCTCATTATCCCATTGTCATCGTGACAGTACTTTAAAGGAGTTGTATACTCTATGTGTGCACCGTATTGAAGTGTTCGTGGTACAGTGCCAAGACTGTGTAAAAACAACTCTACATCCATGTGTGTGTGAATCTCCAGTGGAAGAATTCTGGTCTGCATGGGAGTCTTAATACAGGTAAGGCTTACACACACCTAGACCACACACCCAGCCAGGATCACTGTGATCATCCCCCTCCCCCTTGCTCGGTGGAGATAGCAGGGGTGCAGACTGCCACCAACTGACTGAGCCCCTCACCAACAACAACCACCAAGGGCCATGGGAACACAGGACCCACCACTCCCCACCACTTAACCTACACAGCCGAATAAAGACTCCAGACGACAATTGGCAAAAGATGGGCGTAAGGCTTTAATTCAGGGTAACTAAAAGTGGTACAAAATAAGGAACTATTTCAACCTTTCCATACATTTAAATTAATATTCATAAATACCCTATTTGTACCGCTAAACAACCACAAAAGTGAACCTTTCAAAATCACCTTTACTTGCTTCTTACTGTAAATTATGGATTTAGGGTGTAGAAAGTCAAGCAAAATAATAACTATTTTGTTGGGGCAGATTTTGCTTAATATTTTGCAAGGTTAAAGCCCCCGTCACACATAGCGAGATCGCTAGCGATTTCGCTGTTGGGGTCACAGGTTTTGTGATGTAGCAGCGACCTCGCCAGTGATCGCTCTATGTTTGACAGGCAGCAGCGACCAGGCGCCCGCCAGGTCAGGAATGATCCCACCCATGGGATGGAACTGAGCCTATGAGCTAGAAAAATTGCTGCAACATCTCTCCAACTATAATAAAAATTCTGAAAATTGTTGAGATCATTGGTCAACAATTTCCAGAGATCCCATAGTAGAAATGGGGAAAGGTTCACATGTGCTGCTATCTCTCTTTCCTCACTGTATACAAAGGGGCCACCATCGTGAGATTGATGTTGGTCCAAGTAGTCAATTGGACGTTTATACCACAAATTGCCAAAATGCCTTGAAAGTGATTTATCAGCAGTCTTTTGCAATATAACTTGACAGCATGATATAGGACTGAGAGCCTAATTCTATCGATGTGTCACTTACTGGACTGTATGCTGTAATTTCAATATAATCATTGTTTTATCAGCAGGAAATTATCACTACAAGACAAGCTACCTCATTCATTCTAGTCCAAGCCCCAGCTTTGTGTCAATATACCGTGTGCACAGAAATCAATGGTGTGGGTGGGGTTATAAACAGCTCAGCAATCTGAGCTTTGCTACATCTCTAGCAGACAAAACAGTGATTGTATGAAAATGACAGCATGCAGACCAGAAAGTGACACATCACTGGAATCAGATTCTCAACCAAGAACTTAACTTTAATAGGTGCAAGGGTTAAATTGCTCCTGGGCCCTGGAGACTATGAGGGCCCAAAAGCTATTACTATTACATACCTGTGATAGAAGGGGGCCCTGTTGGAGATTTTTGCTTTTGGGCCCACAATCTTCAAGTTATACCACTGGTTTCAGCCCCTACAACATGCTGCTTCTCAGATGAGACAGCAAAAATCTGGAGACAGAATTATTTTAAGTTACCCAGATGGGACTACATATTTAAGAAAACTTCATAACTTAGGATTCAGAATCTATTTAAAATTTTTAAGGTTTCAGAAAACGTTTGATCCCCCCGACTTTAGTTTGTTTAAAAAAAAAACAAAGTATGCTTTACTCACCCTCACTGGGTCCAATGATGAGTCTCCACTGCTCTTGGTGCCTGTTATTGCATGCTGCACTGTAGACAATCACTGAGATCAATGACTCTGAATGCCATGCCATCAACTCTGGAACTATTTCTGAGATCAGTTACAGGCTGCAGCAATGCCAAAATAATAGACATCAATAGCAGGGGTGGGGGGAGGGTGAGTATTTTTATTTTTTTTATTTAATTTTAACAAACTTTAGCCAGGGCAGAGAGGTTTTCTTAATCTGAAATATCCCTTTAAGGGCTCAAAAGCTTTAAAGTGTAACCACCCTTTACATTTTTATCCTATATAATAATGTAGACCAAGTGATTTTAATAAACTTTCAAATATAATGTATTAGAGAATTCTGGTTGAAAATTATTCATAAACCTTCCACAAGGTGTCCCCACTGCACTGTGTGTGAAACAGACACATGTTCGTTATCAGTCAGATCCGTCTTCAAGCTTCTCTCACTGAATACTGGGCATGTAACCATATAAGGGAAAGAGGGTGGACATACAGAGCATTCACATTTCTGACTGAAGTTGATGGATGCAACAATGTTATCAGATTACTTCAGGCTATAGCGCACTTGCTAAGCAATGTCAGAATGAGGATCACTTCAAACTCCTCTTTGCTTGGCACAGGCTTCTGATCTGTTATTTTGCTCCACACAGCTCAGTCAGGATTTCTGTAAACCCCTTTCTCTGCTGTCACATTGCACTGCTTCCTATCAGCTGCTCTCGTGTGGACTCACTCCATGAACCTTCCTATGACTGCTGCGATGCTCCACAGCCCATAACATTGTTTTAGAGCACTGACAAAGTAGAAAATAAGCCATATGGCATAAAAACATTATTTAGCTGTTATGTGACCTATCACTGACAATCCAGTCGCAGTATTGTTTTTTTTTTCAATGGTAAATGCAACATTTTTAATAATATTAAAAATAATTTTATATAGGCTATTACTCCACAGTGCTTTACATAAACATTTGCAACACTGTCCCCATTGGGTCTCACAACCTAAACATCCTATCAGTATGTCTTTCAGGTGTGGGAAGAACTGGATGACCCACAAGCGCCTGCGGCCCATTGAGAGTTTGTGGGGCCAAAAACGAATGCGGGTGCATCCAGGGTAAGCTGGAATCACACGAATTACAAAAAACGGCTGTGTGAATCCAGTCTTACATGGTCCTACAGGATCTGTGTGCACTGACTATAAAACACGTCAGTAATGATGGTTTTGTCTAAGGTCGGTTTTCACACCATGTGTTTTTGTGGTTCAGGTTCTTTTCCAGTGTTTTGCTGGAAACACAGGACAGAACTGACTTTCCCGACAAACAGAACCAGAGGCAAATATGCCCTCCGGTCCTGTTTTCTGCCAGAATCTCTGCAGTGGACAGCTCCAGCTAAACTTCAGCAGCGGGCGTCAGGGAGCCGCATCCGATTTTATGTTGGATCTGGCACCATAGACTCCCATGTTAGTGGGCGCCGGATCACGCCGAATCCGGGAGGATCCGATTTGTGTCCATTTTTTCCCCAGACACAAAAACCCTGCAAGCAACATTTTTGTGTCCGGGAGAAAAATCCAAATTCTCCGGACCCTCCTGGACAGATAGAAACCGGATGGCAGATAGCGGCCATCCAACTCCATCCGCCCCATAGGATACTATGGGGGCCCAAATCTGATCGGAGATCAGATAAACCGTGGTGTAAAACCGGCCTAAGACTTCAACCCGGGCACAGATACAGATACCGTGCTCTTAGAACAACTAGGATTTTTTTTACTTTTTAATTTGTTGGCTCTCGTATGTGAGCTAGTTAAATGAAAATTTACAACCCCCCGCTGTCCGGGATAAAAACTAGTCTGCAATCAATTCCCGTTAATGAAATTGAAGCCACGCACAATTAGAAGACACTGAAAGCCCCTGTGTGTATTTTGGAATTGATAATGAGTGGAAATGTAACAGAATGCACGCGCCGATCTCAGACATCACCATCTATGTCACAACACCCGGAAATATTTACATAATGGAGGCTTCTACTCAATCACTCAACGGAAACATACTCATTAGTGTCACCGAGAGAAATCTCCCCGCTAAACAATGGTAAAGAATAAATAAAGGCTGATATACCGACGTATTGTTACATTGCGGCGGCTGACCAATGTCAATCAGTAGAACATTTCTGGATCCAAATCATCATAGTTAGTATTTACTTTATGGGAAGTTACAATATATACTGTTATACAGACACGGCCGTTGACAGGTGACTTGAGTGTGTAATTCTGATCTGCAGTCTGACATTCCTAAATCTGCGCTGAGTTAGATTGATGGACGTATAGAAAAATCGATAGATAGTGAGTGATGCGCAGTGATTATGTAGCAAAATTGGTTCATGATGCAGTAAATGTCAAGTTAAAATCTGCAACATCTATAGATAGACAGGAAACTGGATAGATAGATAGATAGATAGATAGATAGATAGATAGATAGATAGATAGATAGATAGATGTGTACATGCACATATAGACAATTGTGCTCAAATGTTTACATACCCAGGCAGATTTTTCACTTTCTTGGTCTTTTTTCACAGAATATAAATGATAACACAAACACTTATTTTCCACTCATGGTTAGTGGTTGGGTGAAGCCATTTATTGTCAAACTACTGTGTTTTGCCTTCTTAAATCATAATGACAACCAAAGACATCCAAATGACCCTGATCAAGAGTTCACATCCCCCAGTTCTTAATACCATGTATTGCCCCCTCTAACATCAATGAGAGCTTGAAGTCTTTTATGGTAGTTGTGGATGAGGCTCTGCATTTTCTCAGATGGTAAAACTGCCCATTCTTCTTGGCAAAAATCCTCCAGTTCCTGTAAATTCCTGGGCTTTCTTGCATGAATTGCGCTTTGCTTGAGTTCTCCCAGAGCGGCTCAATGATATTGAGGTCAGGAGACTGAGATGGCCACTCCAGAACCTTCATTTTGTTCTGTTGTAGCCAATGACAGGTCGACTTGGCCTGGTGTTTTGGATCGTTGTCATGTTGGAACATCCAAGTACATCCCATGGGCAGCTTCCGGGCTGATGAGTGCCCATTTGCCTCCAGAATTTGCTGATATCGTGCTGCATTCATCTTTCCATCAAATATGACCAAGTTTCCTGTGCCTTTGTAGTTAACACATCCCCATATCATCAGTAATCCACCTCAATGCTTTACAGTAGGAATGGTGTTCCTTTCATCATAGGCCTTTTTGACACATCTCCAAATGTAACGTCTATGGTTGTGGCCAAAAAGTTAGATTTTGGTCTCATCACTCCAAATTATAGATAAAATAACAAATCTTTGCGCCAAATCACTTAAGAGCTTCTTTTAATGTAAGGATGGAGCAGCTAAGTGAATAGACGCAGTCCACGGCCCAATTAAGCTGTGGCTAAAATAAACAAAAGTTAAATCACTAACATGCTGCCATCTCACAACCAAATTGAAGGTTGCACAAACAACTAAAGGAAAGGCAATCAATGCTGATAATACCAGGGTTTGAGCACGAGAGTCACCGCGGAGCAGATTCCTATGAATCTATAGCTCCAGAAATTAAAGTCCTACAAGGAAAGAAAAAAGTTCTTGAAGGTAGCTAATTGATTGCGACTGAACATTAGTGCTATACATAAATTGCCACCATCTCGCTCACTGGCAACCAGCATACTGACACCCTCACTCTTAGCCTAGGGTCACGCTGAGTTATGGACCCACATTTCCAGGCCATCGCTATTACCGCACACCAGTAATGGCAAGCGCTGCTTGGAAATGTGGGTCCATAGAAACCCTCTGTTTGCCTTAGTAGCAGCCACACACAGAGTAGCTGGGCGACCACTTTTCTTCAGCACTGCATGCAGCGTTTCCTGTGCACTGAGGAAAAGCGCACCTCCTGCCGCTCTGTGTGCGGCTGCTACTAAGGTAAAGAGACGGTTTCTATGGACCCATGTTTCCAGGCAACGCTTGCTGTTAACGCTGTCCGGTATTAGTGATGACCTGAAAATGTGGGTCCACAATAATAAATAAACAATTTTAAAAAATGACATGGTATTTTTGTTTCTCAGCACAGATAAAGTGGACAGCTATGGGCTGCCACCCCCGGCAGGCTGACTTTACCTTGGCTGGCAATTAAAATACAGGGAAATCAAAGATTTTTTTAAATCACTTAAATAAATAATAAAAAATGTTTGGGCTCCTGCCATATTTTGATTGCCAGCCAGGTAAAACCAGGCAGCTGAGGGACTGGGATTCTCAGTATGGAAAGGCCCAAGTTTTCTGGGCCCCCCACACTGAAAACTGCAGCCTGCAACCGCCCTTAAAAATGGCACATTCATTGTAGTGACATTTCCAGCTGTAGGGTGGCACGCTGGGTAATAATGGGGTTAATACCAGCTTTGTATTGAGAGCTGGTACTAAGCCAAAAATGTATGGTGTCGAGCCAAATTAGACCTGGCCACCTTGAATTTCTAGTAAACATTAAAAAAAAACACAACACGGAGACATTTTTTTTATTAGAAATAAAACAAAAAACACTTTTAGGGACTCCATCTTTAATTACTAAAAAACCTTCCCTCCGACGTAGTCCACAGCTAGAGCAGGATAAAATCTGCTTCATCGCTCTGAACAGATAAGCGTCTGTCCAGAGCGACAAGTAGCCTGAGACTGACAGTGACAATTTTCAATCAAGTTCATAGCTGAGCCATGAATTCGGGTGACCCTTGACATCATCGCCAACAGTGCTAAGAACTGAAGCAGTTCTTGGCAGTGCAGTGAATATCCCCGGAGGTTAACGAGCATCCTCTGATGTAGATGCGGCTGGGACAGCAGAACTAAATGCCGAGGGACCTGGTGGGTATAATAATGAAATTTATTAATAATGTGCTTTGTTTTACAGCCCCCAGACCCGAACTGCAACTCGGATTTCCCAGGGAAACCTGTGTACGGGATTGGTGCACGAACACTAGGTGTTTGGGACAGACCCAGAATTTTACAGTTCAGGTTCACCCATCACTACACAATACCCAAAACATCAAGTGTTGGAAAATAAAAGGCAGATCCGATAGTACAGCTAGCGCCATTCCACTCCCAAACCCATTATATTAGAGCATTTGGGCTGATTCCATTCACCAGGTGGAGCCAACCATTAAACTTGTCTGCAGTGGAACGAGGAAGACAGCAGCTCAAATACCAAGGGACTTGATGGCACACAATGTGCCTGTGACAGGAGTGATGCAAGCAGGACAAACTGGTCCGTGTGTCAGCCTGGCACTTGCCAACTCTTATTTTTTGCATCTTGAAGGGTCTTTTGAGTGTGATTCTTTTGGGGTGTCTACTTTTCTTGGTGAAGGGTCTATCCAACATATGCTACGGCACTGTATGTAAACAGATGAACAAGAAATTCACCGTACTAGACTTTGAACCACTTGTCAACATAAGTGCCAAAAGAAAGAGCTATTCTGTTGACTACAAGAGTCACTACAGTAATAACTAGTCCTAGAAGTGGAGAGAAAGACTACAATTCCAGATAGACAGATAGTAATAATATTATAATACTACTAACAGGATAAGTAAAGGGAGGTTAAATGATCCGAGGTCAGGTCCAGGAAATGGTGCAGTATAGCAAGGGAGTAGTCAGAGACAAAATTCAATTCACGAGCCGGTGTCAGGAAAACAAGAAAGACAAGAAAGTTTACATGGAGCAGGCAAAAGAGTAGTCAGGTCACAGGCAAAGGGTCAAAGTCAATGTAAGGGAATAAAGTCAGGCTGGGTCAGGCACAGAGCACAGAGAGATCAGTCTTACACAGGCAGCAGCAAGTGTACAATTGACAATGGATGGAGGAGCTAGCATGCTTAAGTAGAGGAATAATCAAGGGAAGTGAACACAGATGATTGCAGCACAGACCCAGCACAACCAAAACAGACTGAAAGCCTTCCAACACAATAGTCACATAGCAGACAACGACAGTGTGTAGATCGTGACAACTATATTTGAATAAATGTAAATTTTTTTTGTTCAAGAGTAAATGTTAATAGTTATTCATGTAAAAATAAGACAACCCCTGAATATAAACCCTAACATGTGTTTCGCAGAAAAATTAATATAAGACCTTGTCTTATTTTTGGGAAGTAGGTAGATAGACTTGAACACCACAGATCCTTCCATAGAATCAATCTTCAGGATTTCATGGTCTCTGGAACTTCTGATCTGCTCTTTTTTACATTTCCTACTTGGCAGTTGTGTCATTACCATAAAACATTTACAGCTCTATCCATTATGCATATCTCCCATCCCCATGCTCCAGTCACAGCATCTCATTTTTCTCATCAGATTAGTCAATTTTTCTTTTTAATTTATGAGATACTCTGTATACAAGTTCCCCAGTGAGCCCAGATACAAATTAACTCAAATAACGAGGTCTCTTTTGCCCTAATTTAAATAATCAGGTGTTTAATATTTGATGTTTGATGATATTGTACATATTATATATCATTATAGTCATGTTGTACAGATTTATATAGCTGCATGTGGTTACTATGTGTGGAGAAAGATGTTGAGAGGAGATTAATTTGCACTTACTGTCCTGTAATGGGTCTCATCAAGTCTACCTAGTAGTTTAAAACAAACCAAGAATATAGCTGATTAGGCCAGAAACAGTCAATGTTCAGGAAACTAAAGAGTTATTATTATTTACTGACCTTCAGCTTGATCTAGAGCCATGGTGAGTTGATGGATGAAGATTCTGTAAGAAGATTAATCTTGCACAGCCTAGATTGGTCCACCAGGTCTTCTCCAAGCCTAGATTGTCCACCAGGGTTTTCTCCACCTAGATATGTCCAACAGGGTGTTTTCCAAGCTCAGATTGGTCCATCAGTGTCTTCTCCACCTAGATAGGTCCACCAGTGTCTTCCTTGCCACTATAGGTCCACTAGGGTCTTTCCAAGTCAAAATAGGTCCACCAGGGTGTTCTCTAAGCCTAGGTAGGTCCACCACTTTCTTCTCCACCTAGATAGGTCCACCGTGGTCTTCTTTGCCTAGATAAGTCCACCGGGGCTTCTCCAAGTCTAGACAGTTCACCAGGGTGTTCTTCAAGCCAAGATTGGTGCACCAGATTATTCTCCAAGCTTAGATAGGTCTACCAGGGTCTTTTCCACCTAGATCAGGTCTTCTCCGACGTTATCTTGATAGTGTCAATCCATCAGGTTGCTGGTCTTCCTCTTCACCTTGCACCTTCCATTCTTTCAGCCTAGATGTCCTTCTCCAGTGATTAGACACATCATAGGAAGAAAGCAAAGTAGGCAAGTTGTAGATAGGCATTTCTGGTTTTATTTGTTCCAGAATTGATTTGTTTGTTCTTCTCGCCATCCATGGTACTGATAACATCCTTCTCCTGCTGCACATGTCAAAGGCATTGATTCTTCTTCTTTTGAGTTTTATATCGTCCGTGTTTCACTGCTATATGTTACTCAACAACATGTCCGTTCCTGGTGCGGACGAGAGTGTGTGATTTGTGCGCGGGCATCCGCCTGCATGCAAATCACATATTGCAGTGAATAGGAACGCACGGTCATGCGCAGTCAAGCGCAGCACCGTGCGCTCCCATTATAAACATAGGGGCTTGAGCTGGCTGCGCTCAGCTTGCGGATCCCCTTCCGCAGGACCGCCTTAGGTCTTGCCCATGTTGTAGAGGATAGAGTCTGACCGATTGAGTGTGTGGACAGGAGTCTTTTATACAGGTGACAATATAAGACAGCTGTCTTTAATGCAGGTAAGGAGTTGATTAGGAGCGTCTAACTGGTCTGTAGGAGCCAGAACTCTAATGGTTGGTAGGGGATCAAATACTTATGTCTGTCTTCAAAATGCAAATACATTTATATAATTTAGACAATGTGATTTTCTGCATTTTATTTTTGATATTTTATCTCTCACTGTTAAAGTTAACCTATCCTGAAAATTATAGACTTTTCATGTCTTTGTCAGAAGGCAAACTTACAAAATCAGCAAGGGATCAAATACTTTTTTCCTTCACTGTAGATAGCTGCTCAATTGCATTTATGTTAGAATCCCTTTAATGGAAATTATTAAAGATGTTGTAGTTAGTAGAAACGAGCAGTATAGATTGATACAGAGTTCACACTTCATCAAGCTCATGTGATGAGAGCAGATTTGGAGGTAATGGATTTTATATTCTGCACAATGTCAAATGAAATCATACACACCGATGCATGTTCTCCAACACCCAGGACAGATGTAATGTACATCTAATGAATCTGCTAAACGCCGCTCACAATGCTCATAATTAAAATATTTTTGTGCTAACATGTTCATTGGAATCATTTGAGTAAATTGCTTTATGTTCTGTCTGCTGAAGGCACGTTTTAAAGAATGTTGAATTTTTTATTATTTTATATATTATTAGATATGTTATACCATGAAACATACCGTATATACTCGTGTATAAGCCGAGTTTTCAGCCCAAAAATTGGGCTGAAAAGTCCCCCCCTCGGCTTATACATGGGTCAATACGGTAACTCTAGCAACAAGGCTGGAGGAGGCGGGGGGAGGCTGCTGTATGAGCGCCCCATCACGTGGGGCTCTCATTATGTATGCACTGCTTCCACCAGTCAATCAGCGGCAGGGGGAAGCAGTGCATATGTGCCCCAAATGCTGGCACTCGTCCCCCTCCGTTATAAGCCCCCCCCCCCCGGCTGCTTAAGTTACCATCCCTGTATGCTCCGTCCTCGGCAGCATCCGGGGTCATGTGACCGGCCGGTCGCATGACATCATCGCTACTGGCCATGGACACCGGATGCAGCAGAGGACGGAGCATGGAGGACCGGCGCAGAGCAGAAGACCAGGGATGGTAAATTAAGCAGCTGGGGGGGGCTTATAATGGAGGGGGACGAGTGCCAGCATTTGGGGGCATATATGACTCACTGCTGGGGCCAGTATATACCTGTGGGGCTGCTGTATACCACTGGGGCTGCTGTATACACCTCTGGGGCTGCTGTATACCTCTGGGGCTGCTGTATACCTCTGGGGCTGCTGTATATCTCTGGGGCTGCTGTATACTTCTGGGGCTGCTGTATACCTCTGGGGCTGCTGTATACACCACTGGGGCCTGCTGTATACCTCTGGGGCCTGCTGTATACCCCTGGGGGCCTGCTGTATACCATACTGTGGGGCTTGTATACCACTGGGGGGCCTGTATACCTCACTGCTGGGGGCCTGTATACAATACTGCTGGGGGATGTATACCACTGGGGGGACCTGTATACCTTACTGCTGGGGGCTGTATACCTGTCCTGGTGGCTGTATACCATACTACTGGGGCCTGTATACCACTGGGAGGGCCTGTATACCACACTGCTGGGGGCTGTATACCTCACTGCTGGGGGTTGTATACCTGTGCTGGGGTCCACCCTCGGCTTATACGCGAGTCAATAAGTTTTCCCAGTTTTTGGGGGCAAAAGTAGGGGGGTCGGCTTATACACGGGTAGGCTTATACACGAGTATATACGGTATATATTATTTATTTATATTATTCATTTATACAGTATAGTGCCATTCATTCCATAGCGCTTAACAGACATCATCATCACTGTCCCCATTGGGGCTTACAATGTATAGTTCCATCAGTATGTCTTTGGAGTGTGGGAGGGAAACCAGAGGACCCGGAAGACACCCACACAAACACGGGGAGAGCATAGGGGAGTGATCATTTGTAGTACTTTAGGTAAATATTGACAAATATTAATAATAGGGAAGTTCTATAAAATATTCCACGTCCTAGATCCTCAAGAGAAAATCTTTTTGAATCCTGAGGAAGTGAGACGTCTTCTCTCGAACGCGTTGATTGACAGCCCCACCGACCAACATCTCGACCTTTTTTGAGCTTTTTGACTACGCAACTTCACAGTGACGTGAGAGATTGACGGCAGAAGCGGAAACAATCCCAGGAGCTGTGCGCCCTCACCACTGGCCACGGTGTATGGACGCCGCTCCGAAAGGAGGACACCACAGAGAGGACAGGCAAGACAATTAAAAACAAGAAAGACCATAGGAAACAGAGTGAGGAGATAAAAAACCGCAACGGAGTGGTGTGAACAGCAGGCAATAGATGAATGAACACGAACATATAGGAACTAGGAAAACAGCCACAAGAATCTCAACAGTGCCCGATAAATGTGAAAAAGACAAGAACCTCTAAATCAGATTTTTTATTCAGATTTTTAATTAATTTTAAAATGAATTTTTAATTGGTTTGTGATATATGCATGAGTGATAATAAACTTTTTTGGTAGAAATGTTGAGAAAAAAATCTTCATTATTATTAAAGAGGTGGTTGTGAGCGCTGAGCCCTATAAAATTAATTATATCATTAATTACAGAATAATTGATGATAATATAATCACCTGAACTGGTGATGATTCCAACACTTGTGCAATGCTAAGGAAATCCTGAAAACATGACCTGTTGGTGGGTGCTGAGGACTGGAGTTGAGAATCACTGATTTCAGATATTTTGTGACGTCTTTTATTGCTCCCACCTGCTGTTCTTCTGATTTCCTCCCAGAACATACAGCGGTTTCCAGTGCGCTAATGCTCAGCAGCTCCGCTCTAAAGCCGCGATCCTTCTACACAGTCACTGGACTGATTCCTGATATTAGTCAGGTCCGTCAAATAGAATAAGCACACTAGAGTAATTTTGGGCATTGTGAATTACTTGGGGAAATCAAAAGAGCAGCAGGGGCTCCTCCACAGGTATATAGCAGCTATATCTGCAAAACTTACAGTTATAAAAAAAAACATACCGATTCCAATCTGCAGAGACATTTAAAGAGCTCCCATTTTCAGGAAACGTGTCCACAAGTGTAATCTGTAGCACTGTTGTCTGTCAGCATTTATACACTGATGACACGTTGACAGAGCTGCAGCCAATCAATGAGCCACTGATTGACTACAGTGCTGTTGATGTGACATCAGTGCTGCAGACAATCAATGAGCCCACTGATTGACTACAGAGCTGTTGATGTGAAATCAGTGCTGCAGACAATCAATGAGCCCACTGATTGACTACAGAGCTGTTGATGTGACATCAGTGCTGCAGAAAATCAATGAGCTCACTGATTTACTACAGTGCTGTTGATGTGACATCAGCGCTGCAGAAAGTCGATAAGCCCACTGATTGACTATAGAGCTGTTGATGTGACATCAGTGCTGCAGACAGTCGATGAGCTCACTGATTGACTACAGAGCTGTTGATGTGACATTAGTGCTGCAGACAATGAATGAGCCCACTGATTTACTACAAAGCTGTTGATGTGAAATCAGTGCTGCAGACAATAAATGAGCTCACTGATTTACTACAAAGCTGTTGATGTGACATTAGTGCTGCAGACAATAAATGAGCTCACTGATTGACTACAGAGCTGCTGATGTGACATCAGTGCTGCAGACAATGAATGAGCTCACTGATTTACTACAAAGCTGTTGATGTGAAATCAGTGCTGCAGACAATAAATGAGCTCACTGATTGACTACAGTGCTGTTGATGTGACATTAGTGCTGCAGACAATGAATGAGCTCACTTATTGACTACAGTGCTGTTGATGTGACATCAGTGCTGCAGACAATCAATGAGCTCACTGATTTACTACAGTGCTGTTGATGTGACATCAGCGCTGCAGAAAGTCGATAAGCCCACTGATTGACTATAGAGCTGTTGATTTGACATCAGCGCTGCAGACAGTCGATGAGCCCACTGATTGACTATAGAGCTGTTGATGTGACATCAGTGCTGCAGCCAATCGATGAGCTCACGGACTGACTACAGAGCTGCTGATGTGTCATCTGTGCTGCAGACAATCAATGAGCTCACTGACTGTAGAGCTGTTGATGTGACATCAGTGCTGCAGCCACTCAATGAGATCACTGATCGACTACAGAGCTGTTGATATGAAATCAATACTGCAGCCAATCAATGAGCTCAATGATCGACTACAAAGCTGTTGATGTGAAATCAGTACTGCAGCCAATCAACGAGCTCACTGCTTGACTACAGAGCTGTTGATGTGACATCAGTGCTGCAGACAATGAATGAGCTCACTGATTGACTACAGTGCTGTTGATGTGACATCAGCGCTGCAGAAAGTCGATAAGCCCACTGATTGACTATAGAGCTGTTGATGTGACATCAGTGCTGCAGACAATCAATGAGCTCACTGATTGACTATAGAGCTGTTGATGTGACATCAGTGCTGCAGCCACTCAATGAGCCCACTGATTGACTACAGAGCTGTTGATATGAAATCAATACTGCAGCCAATCAATGAGCTCACTGATCGACTACAGAGCTGTTGATGTGAAATCAGTGCTGCAGCCAATCAATGAGCTCACTGCTTGACTACAGAGCTGTTGATGTGACATCAGTGCTGCAGACAATCAATGAGCTCACTGATTGACTACAGTGCTGTTGATGTGACATTAGTGCTGCAGACAATGAATGAGCTTACTGATTGACTACAGAGCTGTTGATGTGACATTAGTGCTGCAGACAATGAATAAGCCCACTGATTGACTACAGAGCTGTTGATGTGACATCAGTGCTGCAGCCAATCAATAACCTCAATAATTGACTAGATAGCTGTTGATGTGACATTAGTGCTGCAGTCAATCGATGAGCTCACTGATTGACTACAGTGCTGTTGATGTGAAATCAGGTTGACATGGGACAGTCCTGCTTCTTCAGAAACATTTGCTGATGAAATAATCACATGATGTCCCGCTGATGATGAACTCTCTGAGTGTTATATTTCCCCATACTGCCCCTTCAGGAGAGACAATGTATTACAGTTGGTCCCCCAGAATGAGAGATACTAACTTCAGGTGTCATGAAGGAGTCCCATGTATTGACAAGAATTCAATAATAAAGTATTTGGAGTTGGGTGTCCAAAACTAGACAACCCCTTCAACCTTTGCAGTTATGCCCTATCCAAGTGTTCTTCGCCAACAGAGATTTTCACACGTATTGATATTCAGTTGAAAATTCTTCATGTTTTAGTGTCTGAATACATATTGGACAAGTGGCTAAGTGAGTGGAGATGTGCCCTCTGTATGTCAACTTGTATCACATTTAGAACGTTAATATAATCTGTATGTATAACTAAGACATGTCACATCTTACCACAGACCTAAAGGAAGGACGGAGATCATGAATAATCTATACTAATTGTGTTGTTAGACACAAAGAGATGAAGGATGAATGATAATCCATGATTCAGGTCCTCTTTTAGACATAACAGAAACCTCAGCATAGTGTGGCCTGTATGTAACGTATCTGTGGAAATGCAGAACTTATACAGAGAGTAGCATCATATTCCTTAAACATTTTAATATTATTCAAATACATACACCTTCTTAACAATATAAGCCCACTCTTCCACATATTAGCTGTGTCCCCTACAAACATGGCATGTGGAAGAAAGGGCTCTGTCAGATGAGAACAAAGTAGTATATTTTGGGCAAAATTCAAACCGCTATGTGTGGTGGAAAACTAACACTTTACATCACCCTGAGAACACCATCCCCACCATCACACATGCTGGTGGCAGCATCATGCTGTGTTTTCCTCAGCAGGGGCAGGGAAGCTGGTCAGATTTGATGGCAAGATGGATGAAGCTAAATACATTGCAATTCTGGAGGAAAACCTGTTAGAAGCTACAAAAGACTTGAGACAGGGGAGTAGGTTCACCTTCTAGCAGCACAGTGACACTGAATATACTGCCAGGGCTACAATGGAGGGTTAGATCAAAGCATTGATGGCCCAGTCACAGTCGAGACCTAAATCCTATTGGGAATTTGTGACAAGACAAGTGATAAATCAATGAATTCTGCTATTATCAGAGAAATATAGTAGCTAAAGCTGCTTCAAATTTTTTTGTATCTATTATTATAAGTACAAGCTATGAAGAACCTTCATGTCCTATGTTACAGTTTCTATTTTTTTTATTGGAGAAAGTCAGCTTTGTGTAATACCTAATCTGCCCTGCTGTGGCACTGCAGGGAAAATGAACCACCAATTGCTAAATTCCTCCAGAGATTACACTTGCTACATTAATGCTCCTAACGGCAGGGACACACTTGTCCGACAGACATGCGAGTCTGT
The DNA here is from genome assembly GCA_033576535.1 of Allobates femoralis. Classification (NCBI taxonomy): domain Eukaryota; kingdom Metazoa; phylum Chordata; class Amphibia; order Anura; family Aromobatidae; genus Allobates; species Allobates femoralis. Next base: position 707,751,612 of record JARQOC010000002.1, on the reverse strand, counting down.
CGGAGGAGACTCGCAAAGGGCAGGAGCAGTGACCCGGAACGGCCTCTTTCTGTCAGGACGGGGCTGTCAGCTGATTGTGTGTTTGTGCAACTCTACACTCCCCGTCCTGACAGAAAGAGGCCGTTCCGGGTCACTGCTCCTGCCCTTTGCGAGTCTCCTCTGACAGACTCGCATGTCTGTCGGACAAGTGTGTCCCTGCCGTAACACAAATACAGATGTAGTATTCCTTAGCTTGTTAGATAACACAATACTTTATTAACATAGTCATGTAGCATGTTAATGAGCAAGTTATGGATTGCTACGTGTGTACAAGATCAGAGATAATCACAGTACTTAAATATAGAACTAGACCCAACATCAGTACTCAAAAAACAACCAAAACCTTCATCAGTACATAAATATAAAACAGAACCATCTTCAGTACATAAATATAAAACAGAACTATCTTCAGTACATAAATATAAAACACAACCATCATCAGTACATGAATGCATGAATACAGCACCAGAATGACGATCAGTACATGAATATAGTTTCAGGATCTTACAGTTGAGGGTTTTAACAGTCATACACTTTGACCTGTCAGGTCATTTATGCCCCCCAAACCTATGACTACCTGTCCCTGCAGCTTCTTAGTACATCCCTAATCATCCCTGTCTGATGTGAGAATTGATCAATGTTTTGCTTTTTGCTTCATTCTCTTTTGTGTTTTTTCATTGAAGACAAATTAAATGAAGATAATAATACCAAAGAATATGTGATTGCAATCATTTTCAGGAAGAAACCGAGTATTATCTGACAGAATTGCAGGGGTGTCAATACTTTTGGCCACAGCTGTACATGTCACTCACAGGTCTAGCCAATGGGGGAAAATGTTACTTATAAAAAGCTTTTATACAACCATTATACTTCACTTTTAGGTCAGACAGGGAGGATTAGGAATGTAGTAGGAAGCTGCAGGGACAGGTAGTTTGGGGGCATAAATGACCTTACAGGTTCCTTTTAAGCAATTCTTAAATATATATTGCATACAAAAATAAAGCTACCCTTTAAGGCCACCATAATCCCAATACAGGCTTGTCAAAACATTTTTCTCTTTCTATAATATATAAACATTTATCTTTTGGATTTAAGAAGCATGAAGAAATCTACATCTTGACCCAATGGAGACCAGCAGTGGACAGCAGTCTCATCAATTTCAATGTACAACTTGATTTTTGGAAACCATTTCACATGTTAAATCAGAAGTTAGATTAATGGGGGTTCAGGTATCAAACTACAGTTGAACTCATAGACTTGCTGTTGAGCCTATCTTTAGTCTATAGGTCCCGTTACACCCAACGATATTGCTGACAATATCTTTGCAACGTTACCAGTTTTGTGACGTTGCAGCGACCTCGTAGCGAAGCCGCTGCGTGTGACATGTACCAACGATCAGCGATCAGCTCGCTCATAGCTGATCGTTGGTAAATGGCCAGGACCATTTTTTGATTGTTGGACTCCCCCTGGGCAGCCAGCATCAGCGTGTGTGACAGCGGGAGACCAATGATCAACGACCTCCCAGCGCGCACAGCACATGCTGGGATGCTGGTAACCAGAGTAAACAGTGGGTAACTAAGCGCAGTGCTGCACTATGCTTACGTCTCGCTGGACACTGATTGCTGGTGAGTCTGTCTGTGTGACAGCTCACCAGCGATCAGATAGCGATGTCCCAGCAATCCTGATCATTGGTGGGACTGCTGGGACATCACAGCGTGAAACGGGGCCTTTAGCTGACAGCAGCACTAAAATGACCTCTTTTGATATTATGCTTTAGTGATCAACTAATCCATACTTCTGACGTCACTATAAATACGCCAAGTGTTTTCAAAAATTGTCTACATTTTAAAGATTTAGCTGAGGTTCCTCATAATTGAAATGTCCCTGGTGGTTAACAGTAGCAAACGTTTTAAAGCTAAAGTCCCTGGTGGGTCAGGGTAATAAAGATGTGATCGGTAAAGTCCCTGGTGGATCAGGGTAATAAAGATGTTATCGGTAAAGTCCCTGGTGGATCAGGGTAATAAAGATGTGATCGGTAAAGTCCCTGGTGGATCAGGGTAATAAAGATGTGATTGGTGAAGTCCCTGGTGGATCAGGGTAATAAGGATGTGATCGGTAATGACCCTGGTGGATCAGGGTAATAAAGATGTGATTGGTGAAGTCCCTGGTGGATCAGGGTAATAAGGATGTGATCGGTAAAGTCCCTGGTGGATCAGGGTAATAAAGATGTGATCGGTAAAGTCCCTTGTGGATCAGGGTAATAAAGATGTGATTGGTGAAGTCCCTGGTGGATCAGGGTAATAAGGATGTGATCGGTAATGACCCTGGTGGATCAGGGTAATAAAGATGTGATCGGTAAAGTCCCTGGTGGATCAGGGTAATAAAGATGTGATCGGTAAAGTCCCTGGTGGATCAGGGTAATAAAGATGTGATTGGTGAAGTCCCTGGTGGATCAGGGTAATAAGGATGTGATCGGTAATGACCCTGGTGGATCAGGGTAATAAAGATATGATCGGTAAAGTCCCTGGTGGATCAGGGTAATAAAGATGTGATCGGTAAAGTGTCTGGTGGATCAGGGTAATAAAGATGTGATTGGTGAAGTCCCTGGTGGATCAGGGTAATAAGGATGTGATTGGTAATGACCCTGGTGGATCAGGGTAATAAAGATGTGATTGGTAATGACCCTGGTGGTTCAGAGTAAGAAAGATGTGATTGGTTGGTGAAGTCTCTGATGGTTCAGAGTAAGAAAGATGTGATTGGTGAAGTCTATGGTGGTTCAGAGTAATAAAAATGTCATTGGTGAAGTCCCTGATAGTTCAGAGCAATAAAGATGTGATTGATGAAGTCCCTAATCTTCCAGGCAGTTTAGTAAAGCACCTCATGGTCCAGAGCCATACAGGTGCCATTGATAAAGTCCCTGATAGTCTGGAGAGGTAAAAGATATTATTGGCAAAGTCCCTGGTGGTCAAGAGGAAAAAAAAATATTCATTGTAAAGTTTCTGGTTGTCCAGAATAATAAAGAAATGAATGGTAAAGTCCATCATGGTCCAGGGCAGTAAAGGCGTTAATGTAAAGGCGTTATTGGGTAAGTCCCTGGTAATCCAGGCTCAATGTTACTGGCTCAGGCATTTCTCAAGTTGCCGCGGACTCTTAGTCTTCGTGGCTTCCTAGAAGTCAACAGCCCTTGGCACTTACTGTTCACTATCTCAATAATTTCAATCCGGTATCATTTCAGCCTTGTTTCCTATAACAACCAGCAGAATTATGATTGCAGCTCTTGGCTTGTTACAGTATATGGATTGCCGTTATTTACATTTTTACGTCCCTTGTATCTGTCTGTAAAGTATAAATGATACAAAAGGGCAAATATAGACTTAAAATTGCATCCAAAATTTGCTTTCAATGCGGAAACTCTAACCAAAACCCTGCAGTGCGACTAATTGATTTATCTGTAATTTTCCGAATGTTCCTCTACATAAATTCCCCGTGTTCCATATTTTCAGATTTAATGTTCGCTGACAATAGCTTACAATCTATATTGCTATTTGTCTCCAGTTATTTAACATAACAATAAGCCGTTTGACTCTCCACAAATATTTATCATTATTTTTCCTTCTGTTCTTCCCATAAAAAGCCCCTGAGCTCCATTGTGCTACTTTTCAGCAGCCGCCCCATTGGACGACTGAGCGGAAAGATGTGCTGCAGGTTTAAATCCCTTAGTACGAGGAGTCGTTTGGCACCGGCACAATGGCGGTGGGACAAGCATGTAGCACGGTGCAGCCTGACAATCAGACGGGGGATTTTGTCATTTATAGAATTTCGCTTTTCTGTTTGGATTTTGCAGCTGAATAAACATTGCCCAATTTCAATTCAAAAGTGTAACATAAAAGACTGTCGATTCAGGCGCCGTCCCTGCCATGTGTTTGAACGCGGTGCCAAATGTATTTCAGATGCGGAGCTGAGCCTACTTCTGTGTCAGCTGCATTGTTTCACTTGGTATAATTTTAAGAAACTTCTTAAAGCGATATTTCAGGATCCTGTACATCTTTCATGTCACTTTATACATGGATAAGCTATTGTCATGGACATTATGGTCATCGCCATTTAACATGGGACATATAACACCTTTGTGTGTGTGATCGCGTACGTACATAGTAGAGCAGCCCCCCCCCCCCCAATAGAAATGTATCAGAAGCGGCTCTTTGTCCCAATGTTCAGTGTGTTTATCACATCATCTCAAACTTATAAAGATATACTGTTCATTGTAACATTACAGTTGGTTGAGCTTATCTTTAGGTATTTACATATATTCGTCCTATTGGGTGAACATCAGCACCCTTTGTACACTGCTCAAAGTGTTATTCTCAAATTCCAACTTTTCCGAAAGTATCGTTTTTAACAAAGGAGATACAGTCCTTATATTACATAAACATTGGAATTCTCTCTACCTGGCACTTGCAGAAATACATTGTAAAGATTTTCACACAAAGAGAAAATGGATTCTAGATATAACAAAATAAATTCTGCTATCACATTACAAACAGAGTGTTGTATTTCAAGTGTTAATTTATGTTAATGTTGATGATTATGGCTTACAGCCAATGAAAGCTCAAATGTCATTGTCATAAAAACGTAGTCAGGACCTGCAGCTCTCTGGCGCCCTCTTATCCTGCTGGCCAAACCCGGTATTGCCAGAGGATAGGAAAAGGAGCCCAGCTGCCCTAATTTATGTCGTCTACTGTGGTTCGTGATATGACGGGATATATATATACCACCAGTTCCTGCTGGGAACATATATATACCTTGATCCAGCCACAATATCACATAAATACAAAAATTATGATTTATGTATTTGTGGTATGAATGGGTCTTATTAAATCTGACATTAAAAGTCTGTGGATGCAGACAAATAGACTCTGGAGGAGAAGAAAACCCCATTCAGTTGGGCTGTGAAACAGGGTAATAAAGTTGCATTCCTTCGATCATAAACATGGTGTCCCTGCTTGGATTGTCATATAAGAAATGCTTTTCTGACCAAAGGATGGGGTCAGAGGGGGACTGGTCAGTGATGATTTGTAAAGACACAGAATCTGAATGCTAAGAGTTGGGTGTCAGCTCTGAGCCAAAATGGAAGACAGCTAAAAAGGAAAGACAATTCCATATTTTCCTGACAGTCATTATCTCAGGAAATAAAGTAAAGTAGGGAGGATGAAGGGTTAAAAACCGGGTCGCCATATTCCAGACATCAAAGGGTGAATACAATATTGATTTATTAGTCAACGCGTTCAGCTCCTAGTCCCTTCCTTACGACAAATCAATATCATATTGCCATATTTCAGGACGTTTCAGGGAGCCTTGACCAATAAATCATATTATATTCACACTTTGATGTCTGGTGGAATACATCAGCGCAGTGTTTAACCCTTTATCTCCCTACTTTATATGCACCACGCTGGGGACTGCAGCAGCCGTGATCTGCTTTTATAGTGGTTGTGACTCTCACAACCACACAAGGTGAAGCCTCTGATACCTATTTAGGTCATATTTTATCTCTCAGACCCTTCATCCTCCCTACTTTAACTTTCTGAATAATGACCTTTGGGTTTTCATTAATCATCAACATTAACAGAAATAAACACCTTAAATAGATCACTGTTTGTAATGACTCTATAATTTTGTGCGTTTCACTTTATGTATTGAATTACTGATATAAATTAACTTTTTATTGATATTTTAATTCATTGAGATGCATATTTACCGTAATTAATTGGTGAAGGTCCTAGCACCAATGCAAACTGAAGAAGCTGGGACTAGTGATGAGCAAGCGATACCATGCTTGGGTGCTCGACAATCATAACTAGGAGTTGGACGCTCGGACTGGCGCGACTAGAGTACCCAAATACAACAGAAGTCAATAGGGAACTCAAGCATTTTTCCAGAAACTCTTACCTGACAGAGCCATAAAATACCTAGATGTGTTTGATCCACAGTTTTCCTTGGTGATATTGCTGGTCATCATATTACTTCATAAACTATAACCACTGGGGTCATTTTGCAGATGTATATATAATCTAATCTCCAAAAAAGCCACATGGACGAGTGTAATGAGGCATCTATTAGGTTGATGGGTTTCAGTCTCTACAATAACTAGAATGTGAAAAGTCAAAACTTACAGCATTAGAGGCAAAAGGGTGGTCAGGGGATCCAACACCAGTTCCAGAGGAGTATGCAACAGCTGAGAGTAGACAGAGAGAGGGTCATATAAGGGTAAAAGGTCAGGTTTTCCAGGAGATCACAAAGAAAATCCAAGGGCTAAACAAAGGCTTAATCAGGAAAGGGTCTATGGTCTATATACCAGGATGAAGACAACAAGTACAGGGTACAGGCACAAGAGTAGTCAAATAGTAGTCCAAGGTAAGGTTTTCCAGTATCACGAAGAGAATACAATGGCAAAACAAAGGCTTAAACAGGTAATGGTTCAGGAGTCAAAATACCATGAGGCAGACAACAAGTACAGGGAACAGGCACAAGAGTAGTCAAACAACAGTCCAGGTCAGCTAACAGAGATCAAGGTATACACAGGAGAGCAGGCCACACAGCACTTCAGTCAAATATGTGACTGGCAGCAATTTGGGGAAAGCTGCTGAGTTAAGTAAAAGAGCAATCACAGAAAGTAGAGACACCTGAGTAATCCAACCCTTCCCAAAACTAGAATAGAGAATAACACTGAACATAACATAGTAACAATTCAGCACACCCAGGTACCTGTGACAGTGACATACAATAACATCCTAGAAGTGCTGTGATGATTGTTACAGTTGAGACATTATTCAAGATAAAGACTCAAGGGCCTTCTAATACAGAGAATACTTTTGGTGACCAACCTTTTTCTTAGAAGGATCATGGACCATATATTGATCATAAAGTGACCTAATGCTTAAAGGGGTTGTCCACTACAAGGACAACCCCCTCTTATTTCACTTGTTTCCCCTATTTAAAATAAATAAGCTTATACTCACCTCCCATGCTGGAATGGTTCCAGTGATGCATGTGTTCGCTTTCCCAGGGTTCACAGGAGGTTGTGATGTTACACAAGCCCTGCGCCCAATCACCGCCATCTTCTGTCTCCCCACATTTAGACAAATAAGTTAATAACCAGGAGTGACACAGAGGCTACTGCTCACTTTCTGATGATTGCTCTTGAGTCCAAAGGCGGAGAGGAGAGAGAAGCTAACGGTGAGCCCTGGGAGAGCAAGCCCAGACACGGCTGGGACTGTGCCAACACAGGAGGTGAGTATAGGCTTTTTTCTATTTTAAATGAAGGAAACATGGAATGGGGGGAGGTTGTTGTAGTAGTGGACAACCCTGTTTAAATTCTCTTCAGTTCAGTGGTATTGTAGGTGTTAATTCCTCTGCAGCACCCCCACAGGGGAATTTAAGTATTGCACATCTAAATAAATTGTCTGTGTAATGCATGGGCTTGCTGGGTCCTCCAGAGACAGACACATTTTGTGATTTGACTAATTGATAGAAGCCCCAAATAGGAGCCCCCCTTCTATCACTTCTGCATTCTCTAATGCTAAATTTCAAACCCTTTGAGAAATCATCTCTACCTGACTTTGGCTTAAACTATAGATACAGATATAGAGATGCTGAATTAGCAATTCATCTGATGCATTGATAAACTCCCTCCAGCCTCATCTATGAAAGAGGTCGCCTTATGCATTGCGAGCGCACATGGTGAAGAGTGGAGTGCGATATTTGGCCCATTCGGATGCCGTCCCCTGTGTTATGAGCATTAAATGCCTATAAGGTGTAAGCAGTTTACACAGCCGGCTAATTACCTGCCACTTGATTGATAGGTGATGATTGGTCTCCTGGGACGAGCACATTTTGCAATCTACCAGTTTGGAGCAGAGAAATCTCTGGAGTTGTGGTGGTTTATTCTGGGCAGATTACACGTTTAGCATTTGCAGCAGTATTTCTCCAGAAAGGTGATTTTAACTATCTTTCTGATGCTTCTATAATACCAGAGCTTGGTGTATAAAATGTGCAAGAAGGTCACAATCAATAGTTCTTTTTGGCAAACTCATATCTGCTGACTGTTCTTCGGCACAGAGACAGGCTTTATTAGTTACAATTTTTTTTAAGAAAAATCCTTTTTTAAAAGGGTTTTTTTATGTAGGAAATGTTATATATTGTAGCCTCAAGTATATTTCATATCTATCTACCAAGAAAAAAATACCAAGACAAAAATGTCTCTGCAGCACACAGCTACTACCAATATCGTACATATGCTAACAAGCAAAAAAATGAGAAAAAAATTTAAAAACTTATGTTTTTTCAAAAAAACTCATTATTCTTAATTTTTATTTTCTGGGTTCTTAGTACACACATTGGCCAATGTCTGCTTGCTCACCAACCACGTCACGGTGCGCCCAGGTCTGATGAGTCCTGCGCTGACATCCCTATCCTCCTTTTCCTCCCTGTCCCACTGTTAGGTGGGTGGACACCATCTCAACCTGAGACCACCTGTGGGTGATGAGGGTGCTAAGTGCCAGCAACTCCATATCTTATACACAAAGCAAAAAAAAACTGCACAGCACTCAAGACACAATGTGAACGGGTGCAGTCTTTTTTTTGCTTTGTGTATAATGGTGGGTTTACACGTGTCAATATAGTTGCAATATCGCAACTCAATGGCGCGGGAGCGCGCAATTAGTGCACGTTTCTCCCGCATCGCATTGGATGTTTACACGCTGCGATATCGGAATACAACGTCCGTGCGATGTCTACGCCCCCCAACCCAGGATCGCACACTTAACATGGGAGTGAATGGGTGACGTTGAACATCGCATCGTAGTTGGGCTGTCACACAGCACGATCCGACTCCAATCTCCCTTCAATATCGGGGCATTGAATAGCACGCTCATTCAATCCCCGATATCGCATTGACATCGTTCCTGCATCGTATTCGACGTTCACACCATACTACGCAGGAACGATATCGGCTCCAACGATCGAACCACGTGACTTTTGATTGAAATCGTACTACGATATCGCAACGTGTAAACCCGCCATCAGATGGTGTCCACCCACCTAACAGTGAGAGAGGGAGGAAAAGGAGGACAGGGATGTCAGCGCAGGACTCAACAATAATTAAAGCAAATATAATATAAAACCCTGTTCAAAAGAGCTTACAATCTACAGCGAGATAGGGGGTTACACAAAGTACAGGGGCTTATTACACTGATGCTCCAGGCATCTTGAGGAAGTGGGGGATACAAAAAATTGGCTGGTGACCATTCATGTAATCTGTGCAGAGCTTTTGAGATTGATGGAGTTTGAAGGAGAGTTATGTCCAGAAAGATAGTGAATGGGCAATATACAGTACAGAGGACTTCTATTAGGGAGCATGATACGCCACATTAAAAAGATGTGTTTTTAGGAAGCCTCTGAAGGTATGTACGTTGTGGATAATCCTAATTTATTGGGGTAAAGCATTCCAGAGGATTGGTGCAGCTCTGGAGAAGTCTTGGAGCCGGGAGTGGGAGGATCGGATTAGTGCAGATGTTAGTCGAAGGTCATTAGTAGAATGTAGAGAACGGTTGGGGTGATAGACAGAGATGAGGGTAGAGAGGTTGGGAAGTGCTGCATTGTGAAGAGCTTTGTGGGTGGGAACAAGCAATTTGTACTGGATCCTATAGGGTAAGGGCAGCCAGTGCAATGACCGGCACAGAACAGAAGCATCCGAGTAATGGTTAGTCAGATAAGTGACCCTGGCTTCTGCATTAAGGATGGACTGGAAAGGGCAGAGCCTAGTGAGAGAGAGGACAATTAATAGAGAATTGCAGTAATCAAGGCGGGAATGGATCAGGGCCATGGTGAGGGTTTTTGTTGTTTCCATGGTGAGAAAGGGAAGGACTCTAGAGATGTTCTTCAGGCGCAAGCGACAAGAGCGGGCGAGAAATTGTATATAGGAGGTAGAGGAAAGATCGGCATCAAACATAACACCCAGATGGCGAGCCTACTGCCTAGGTGTGATCGTGGTGCCGCACACCGAGAGGGAGAAGTCAGATTTAGGGAGATTAGTGAAGGGTGGGAGCATAAGAAGTTCAGCTTTGGAAAGGTTGAGTTACAGACATTACAGCATGAGATCCTAGATTATTCTTTATTTGAGGCAGAACATTTTTGAAAAAGAAGCAAGGAAATGTTTTACCTCACAAAAAGAATCATCTATGATCCTGTGCTGCAATGTTTATATATTCTTTCCCATCCTATAATGTCTGTATACTGATCACCTTGTTGTAATGTTTGCATATTCTTTCCCGTGCTGTAATATCTGTATACTCTTTGCATCTTCCCCTGCCAGGAGATGTGGTATGATCAAACTATGTCCTCTATGGTCAGACACATCCATTACACAGTACATAGAAGGGACACATACATTTGATTATCTCAGCACAGGAGATGTGGCATGATCAGACCATGTCCCTGTATGGTCAGACACATCCATTACACAGTGCATAGCAGGAACACATATATAAGATTATCTCAGCACAGGAGATGTGGTATGATCAGACCATGTCCCTGTACAGTCAGACACATCCATTACACAGTGCATAGCAGTGACACATATATACGATTATCTCAGCACAGGAGATGTGATATGATCAGACCATGTCCCTGTACAGTCAGACACATCCTTACACAATACATAGCAGGGACACATATATAAAATTATCTCAGCACAGGAGATGTGGTATGATCAGACCATGCCCCTGTATGGTCAGACACATCCATTACACAGTACATAGCAGGGACACATATAAAAGAATATCTCAGCACAGGAGATGTGGTATGATCAGACCATGTCCCTGTACAGTCAGACACATCCATTACACAGTACATAGCAGGGACACATAAATAAGATTATCTCAGCACAGGAGATGTGGTATGATCAGACCATGCCCCTGTATGGTCAGACACATCCATTACACAGTACATAGCAGGGACACATATAAAAGAATATCTCAGCACAGGAGATGTGGTATGATCAGACCATGTCCCTGTACAGTCAGACACATCCATTACACAGTACATAGCAGGGAACACATAAATAAGATTATCTCAGCACAGGAGATGTGGTATGATCAGACCATGTCCCTGTACAGTCAGACACATCCTTACACAATACATAGCAGGGACACATATATAAAATTATCTCAGCACAGGAGATGTGGTATGATCAGACCATGTCCCTGTACGGTCAGACACATCCATTACACAGTACATAGTAGGGACAAATATATAAGATTATCTCAGCACAGGAGATGTGGTATGATCAGACCATGCCCCTGTATGGTCAGACACATCCATTACACAGTACATAGCAGGGACACATATATAAGAATATCTCAGCACAGGAGATGTGGTATGATCAGACCATGTCCCTGTACAGTCAGACACATCCATTACACAGTACACAGCAGGGACACATACTCAGCACAGGAGATGTGGTATGATCAGACCATGTCCCTGTACGGTCAGACACATCCATTACACAGTACACAGCAGGGACACATATATAAGATTATCTCAGCACAGGAACATTTTTATTAATCCCATCCAATTGTAGAAATTATTATTACTATAAGGTCTATTGATTAAAATCAACTTTATTCTTGGGGAAACCCCTTTAAATAGAATTACTTTTTGTTTCTATAGGAGGCCATGCATGACAGTTTTATTATAATGTTATCAGTATATAACTACAGTAAATGTTACTCTTTTGACTAAGAAATATGGAATTATACCTCCCTGTATCCTGATGTCTCATTAATTCCTATTTAATTCATGTTGTGACAATAGTTCTCACATCCACCGTCTGCATTGCTGTCAGCCATATGGGAGCTATTCCTTGTTATATAAGAACGTCACGAAAAAATTGTCATGACAAGAAATGATTGAGGAAATCCTTGTAGAAAGAGTGGCACAAGTAATCACAACAATACACCAACCTTTGTGATAGTTCCTTCCCCCACACTGACATAATAATAATAATAATAATAATAATAATAATAATCATTATTATTATAATATAATTTTATTTCTATAGCACCAACATATGCCACAGCACTTTACATTTCAGAGGTGTCATGTACAGACGATATGACAATACAGAGTAACACAATTCCAACAAATACCATGAGGAGTGAGGGCCGAGTGCTACAATTTATTAGGAAATAGGGGAGACTCAAAGGTAAATGGTAAAAAGTGCCATCCTATATGGTCCAGCCATCAATATAATGAGTAGGGAATTCACATAACGTTCAATGAACCGGTCACCAGTCAGGCTCTGTACAAGTAGAGAAATAGAGTGCTATCGAGTGCATCGAAAAGAGAACATGGGATAGCTAGTTAGATTATTTAACTGAGGCGATAGGCTAGTCTAAGAAATGAGTTTTTAGTGCATTCTTAAAGCTGTAGATACTGAGAATTAATCAGATTGTCTGGGGTAGAGCATTCCAGAAAATTGATGCAGCACAAGAGAAGTCCTGGAAACAGGTGTGGTAGTTCAGATTATGGAGGATGTTAATCTTAGGTCATTAGTGGAATGGATAGGTCAATAGACAGAGATGAGGGAGGAGATGTAGGGTGGTGGAGATCTGTGGAGAACTTTGTATGTAAGAGTGATACAATTATAATGTAGCCGATGGACATCCATTGCAATGACGGACACAGGGTGGAGGAGTCGGTTTATGGTTGGAGATAAATATGAATTCAGGATACATTGGAGAGTGGAGAGTTTAGTAAGACGGAGACCAATTAGTAGAGAGTTGCAGAAGTCCAAACGGGAAGGAATAAGAGCAACAATAAAAGTTTTTAAAGAGTCAGAGGTAAGAAAAGATCAAATTCTAGAGATGTTCTTGTCTTATCTGCATGTAGTAGCTGCTGTAAAATCCCTATATCTCATCTGCTTTGATCCAATTTTCTTAACTCGAGTAAAACTGAGAAATATTTTAAGAAACCTTCTCTTTGTGTCTCTATGGTCCCCTATGTGGCTTTATCTCAACTGTCTTTATAGGAGCCTCCCTACTCAATGGCTTTAGTGTTTGTGCAAATGTATAGATGAAAATGAAAAAATATGATATTTAGCATTAAGTGATAAAAAAAACAAGGTTCTTAGTTGAGGCTGCTCACTGCATTGCACCTCTATTGTGGGAAACTAGGAACCCGTCTCATCTCTCCACTGTTGTTGTACATAAAAGAGACCATGCATTGGATGCTTCACTCAGTCTTCATTTATTTATGCTTAGGTATAAGGAAAGAGGTTTATCCCAACCAAAAAAAGGATCATGTGTCCTAATTGAACTTAGACCCTTCTTTATGGACCATTTACCACTTATGTATTCCACCTCTATGGTGTTTGTAAAATAAAACTGTCGACATGCTTTAGAGAACGGTCAGCCAAATGTTCCTTCTTCCTTGAGTCAAGGCAGATCTGCATGTATCTTAATGTTGGAGATGTGGTGTAAACTATAGGCACACACCTCTGGCGGCAACCTGTCTCGTCTGAGAACAAAATGATTGAGATTTGAGAATGTTGAGCTCTAACAACCCAATCCTCCCTCCATTATATCTTCTGTTGGTGGAAGGTTGGGAATCCCTTCACATAGCAAACATTAAAAGAAAAAGTGGCACTCACTGACTATGAAAAAAAATGACAGCCCTTAAACTGGCGCCTATACGGGATGGACCCATAAAAGTGGCAATTTAAGCGTGAAACAGCCGTTGTCCGTTCAAGGCTGGCCTCACCCTGCCACCTGTATGTACATTGACTTACTTTAAAATGGAATTAATAAAGAGAAGAAATGTTTACCGTCCCCGGTGAGTGCCGCTTTTTTTCTATGTTTGCTGAATTAAGTCTTGGACATTATATACTGTTGAACACCACAAGTGGAGTGATGTTGTAAAATGCCAATCCAAACAAGTGAAAAGGGGTATAGCCGACTTGTGAAACCACAAGAGTAATACATTGTGAGCTGTGGTGCACAACATTCTTGGATAATCCCTTTGTATATTTTAATTGTTTTGTGGTTCCAACCAAAATTGGTGAGTTTGGCTGACATTAAACTAATGTGTATGGTAATCTAGTTTTTAAAGTACCCCAAGGCGTGTGACCATCCTCACTTGCCCTCATTGACATCAATTCACGCTATTGTAGACTCTCATGACACCCAATAAATAAAAAGACTCCGAAAAAATGAGTCCTCTGTGGTCGGTAGATTACCTTTCACCGCCCCATGACTGTTCAAGCCTAGTCAAGTATCCGGCTAAGAGGTTTTGGCTCGTAATGAAAGAATTCATATTATATTACACGTCGACTCATCTGACAATGTAACAAGTACAAAGCTTTTAGCTTCTCCGATCCATTAATAAAGAACACATGTAACCAAATTATCACATGAAAGGTAATCACAGATCTCAGGCAGCTACAAATTACTCACCGCAGTTCTGTCTATTTTCCGGGTTATCTTAACAATGAGTGTAAAGCTTTTAGGCATCCAAAAATAATCATTTATCACTATTTCCGTTAGTGACATATTAGATCGGCTACAACACGGTGTATTCTGTTACCTCTAGACTGCGGAGTTGTATCTGTATGTGCTTTGTTAGGATACATTGTAATTGTGTAACACTATGGGTTCAACAGGGTAGCAATCAGTCCTGGTCAGAAACATTCTTACCACATACACTACTTTTTGGTGCATATTGTCATAGAGTTCTACGCACTGTAAGGCTAACGTGGAGGTTTCCCAGTCTCTCAAAATACTTCACTGGTGAAAAACTTTACTCCTTATCTTTCCTCTTGTGTCTGAGATGAGAGCCTATAGATAAAAAGTCCCCAACCGGTAGCTCGGGAACCACATTTGGCTCACGGGCCAATGATCTGTGGCTCACAACTGCCTTCCAGCTTGGTGCATAAGCAGCAGGTCGAGCAAACAGCTATGAAGAGCAGGTCTCTAGATAGTGACTTCTGTGAGTAGCTCTACATAGAAGAGCAGATCTGGATGGTGGAAAGATAGGAATCCCTGGATCTTGGTATACTGCCTCGAAGTGATCTCTGTGGAAATGTTTTGGATTTCATTATACCGGTAATAGGGGCTCTGGATTTCAGTAGTGTGAGGGAGGGCAGGAGATTGATGTTGCTCGCAATCTTCTCTCGGAGCTGAATGTGGCTTATGACCCTCTCCTCTTAGAGCTGAATAGGACTTGCAACCCTCTATCAGAGCTAAATATGGCTCACAACACTCTCTCTCACAAAGCTGAATGTGACTTGCAATTGTCACGTGTGGAGAATAAAGATGTCTGTCACATGTCATAACACAAACAGACCGCAGGATGGTAAAGGTCTTACATAGTAGGGAGCAGGGGATGGGGACACCTCCTGACATTGGCCTTTATCTGTCCCTTCCTACCCTAACAGCACTGAGCAGGTCCTACCCCTTGCTACCATCACAAACTTAGTGCCTCTCTGTCACCTAAGGCAACTCTTGCTAGATGAGGGCACTAGACATTACCTCTAACGTAATAACACACAGGGATTAGTAGAAAGACTGTGGATACACAAAAGGATACAAATACTTGAGGGAAGCAGCAGAAATCCAAAGCTACAAAATATTCAGCTCCTAGACCAGAGATCTCCAGCATAAACAAGAGAGCTCCACACACCAGGATGGTCTGCATAGAATGAACTCTATCAGGGGTGGACTGGCCCAGGTGGCAGGGGGGCAAGTGCCCCCCAGGCTGGTGGTTTTGCCCTAATTTAGGGCCGCCCCTTTAATTACATGGGCCGGCGGCCATTGTTGCTTTGCGGCCGCAGCTGCCTCAATTACACAGTTGGCAGCGCGCGGTGAGTGTCAGAGAACTACCCCAACCCGCCTCCTCCCGCTCCTCACCCGGCCGCATCCAATACCACCCCCCCTCGCTCCTCACCCGGCCGCATCCGGTAGCACACCCAAACCCCGCTCCTCACCCGACCGCATCCGATAGCACCCCCCGCACATCAGGGCTGTGGGATCAGGCTGCCACCCAGGACGAGCTCCGCCAGCCAACCCCTGAACTCTATCAACAACATCAGGAGATTGGTCGTATGATTATTTAAAAGGTAGGAGAGAGGTCATTCACCATATCACCTGATTAAGGCAACAGCAACAACAGGAAGGGGAAAAACTAACTTAACCCTTAAACTCCCAAAGGAAAGAAACAACATTTAAAATAAATAGACTGCAGCGCAGTCAACTCGTGACAGCAACCCTCTCTCTTTCAGAGCTGAATGTGGCTCTCAACGTCCTCTGCTTTAGATCAACAAGTTGAAAAAAAATATGTTTTTGATTTTACTTTGTTCGGAGATAAAAATTCTAGTGTCTAATTCTTAGTGTCTATATTGGGGCCACCAGTGGCTGTGATGTAGATTGCAACATGTGAAGGGTTTTTCTCACCTTTTGCAATAACATACTATATTTGTATAAGGAGAAATAGGAGTTTTTAAAAGGGTTTTCCCTAATACTACAAACTTCAGAAGATACAAGTAAGAAACAAGGAAATAAGTTATACTATTATATCCGGCACCATTTCCAGGATCCACGTAAGGTTTTGCTTACTTGGCAATAATCATGATGTCCTGTTTACCCACCACTCGCCTCATCACTGTAGGGCTCCAGCATCAGTAACCTGCCGATGGGACTTCACCTCTGGAGCCAGGTAAACAAATGTCCATGGGCAGTCTGTTAGCATTAGTTGTCTTGTAACTTTATAACATTCTCTAACCCTGACCATATGTTGTACGATCCCAGAAAACCCATTTTGATTATGCTCACATGCAGAATTTTTGCTTATTTTTTGGGGGAGGTCATTCAAATCTTGCTCTCACAGCAATAAAAATGCTGCGTCCAAAACACATTGTTTTGGTGTTTTCTGTTTAATTTTCGTAATATTTTTGGCAGTCTTTTTTGGTTGTGGAGTATGTTTGCTTTGTCTACAGTATAGATTTAATAAAGTTTGTTCTACTCCCCTAAAATGGTGACCATAAAAATGGCCAAAAGAAAAATGCCCACTGGGTAGGGGTTATGGTTAGGGTTAGGATTAGAGATTAGGTGTTAGGTATAAGTGCTGAAGTTAGGTGTTAGAGGTTAGGTGTTCAGTGTTAGGTGTTAGGGTTAGGGGTTAGGAATAGGTGTTAGGGGTTAGGGGTTAGGGATAGGTGTTATGATTATGGTTAGGTGTTAGGGATAGAGGTTAGATTTTAGGGTTAGGTGTTAGGGTTATGTGTTTGGGTTAGGTGTAAAGGTTAGTTGTTAGGATTAAAGGTTAAGCTTAGAATTAGGTGTTAAGGTACCTTTACACGCCGCTACAGAATGTTAGAAACAACCGGGTGTCTCACGTGCACGAGCACGTAGCAACGGCTACAAACGGTACCCGATACCGCCTTTACACGCCGCTACAAGGTGCTCTACAGAAGGTTTAATCTATCTCTGGATGCACCGCCGGGTGCCTGAAGTTACCTTCTGTAGAGCACCTTCCCTCATTTACATGCCGCTACAGAAGGTAATATGGGAGGACCTGGGGCAGCAGGGACAACACATA
Organism: Allobates femoralis; assembly: GCA_033576535.1. Taxonomy (NCBI): domain Eukaryota; kingdom Metazoa; phylum Chordata; class Amphibia; order Anura; family Aromobatidae; genus Allobates; species Allobates femoralis. The sequence goes on along the minus strand of JARQOC010000002.1, from coordinate 707,733,924 downwards.
GGCGTGCCAGAGTTGTGGGTTACGAGACGCTCGTACGATGATTGGACAATGCAATAGTATCATGATTGGCCAGGCAGCGCAGGAAGGCTGGCCAAACCCATGACATGACGCTATAGCAAATGTGTAGTGTGACTGGTCAGCTCCTTAAATATGCCGCCCTATGCAGGGACAACCAATCGTAACGCAGGAGCTTCCACCAATGATCGCTGAAGGGGGCGGTTTCACGGAGGCTGTGTCACGCCCCAGGGAGTTAACTAGGTGGTGAAAAAACCTTACCCTACCTTATTTAGACGCCGCTACCATCGGGTTGAAATCAACCTGTTTTAGAGCACTGCTCTGAAACAGGTGCCGCAAGTGACGGGTGGCAACAACCTACTTTACACGCCGCTACCTCGGGTTGATTTGACAGTGCAAGATACATTTGTCTCCGAAACCCGGTTGTTTCTAACCTTCTGCGTGTAAAGGTACCATTAGCGTTAGAGGGTAGGGTTAGGTGTCAAGGTTAAGGGTTAGGTGTTAGGGTTAGGATTAAGGGTTAGGTGTTAAGGTTAAGGGTTAAGACACAACACAGTAGTTTGACAATAAATGGCTTCATGCAACCAATAATCATGAGTGGAAAAAAGTGTTTGTGTTATCATTCATATTCTCTGAAAAAAGGCCAAGAAAGCAAAACCTTTGTGGGGGTATGTAAACTTTTGAGCACAGCTGTACATTAATTGCTGAGCATGAACTGTTCCAGGACAAATTAATACCAGGTCATACTATGTAGATCTACATTATGGCCGAAAGAGTTGTCACTCTTGAAATTTGTCCAGAAAATGAAGCATTTTTCTCTGAGCGGCCAAGATCAATCACAATATAGACAGATAGAATGGCATACAAAACCAAGAACACTAAATATCTCAGTTTTAAAGTACAGTTAGAAATTAATATATGCATATGCACTTCTTGTATTGCATGCTAACCATAGGCAGTGCTGGCTTCTTGGCTTTTTTATATACAGGTTTTGTTTTAACATATTTCCTTTGTGTGTATTAGAAGAACACAAAAAAATGAGAAAAAAAGGCAAATTGCTAGTGGCTTATCCACTATTCTGACTACGCTCCATTGCAACCGTTCATAAATTTTTCTACAGGGAGATTTGCTACAGTGCCATTGGTTGTAAACCTCTTGATTGTGTAAAGGTACCTTTACACGCCTGCAACTACGTTGTAGCAACTGAGAGGCAATCCGGAGTTCCGACACCGTTGCCCTGAAATTGCTACGAAATTGCAGAGTGTAATTGTGGAACCCGGTGGTGATTTTTAAAGTTGCTCCTGGTTGCGGTTTCAGAGCATTGTTCAAAAACCATACGCAACCCTGAAAGTGAATTTCCCTGGTTTTGGCATGTGAACAGGTGATAGGGATGGAATCTGCGTCGCCTACTGATTTCCCAGAGGCGTTGTTCTGGACACCGCACCCCGTGCGATGATTTGTGGGGACTACTAACCATTGGCTGTCCCTTCACAGGGCGCCATCTTTAATGAGCTGTCCATTCACACTACACAATTGTAATGGCGTCATGTATTAGCCTTCCTTCCTGCGCAGGCTGGCCAATCATGACGCTATTGCGTTGTCTAATCAGCGTGTTTGGGGCATGGAATACACAAGTTGTCACGCTATGTTTGCGGCTGACAGTACGCCCACATTCCTTTGGGAATTGCGGCGTGTGAAGCGGCGTCAGGAGTCAACCGGATGTTTCACAATGTTGGTGTGGGAACTTCTGGGACGACACATCACCTTAGGTTGACGACGCAATTGCGGAGTGTACATGCGGCATCGGCGTTCGAAGGCAACCGTCAAAAATGTGCACATGCACGTTCGGTTGCCTCCGATCGCCGCCAAAAGTTGTGGCGTGTAAAGGTAACTTTACACATCATGGACAAGGGACATTAAGAGATAGACTTGTAACTTAGAGATTGTTGATATTTTGGTTCTCAAGTCCTTTGACAGTTCTCTTCTCCTCTTTCTACTCTTCATGCTTAGTGCGACACACACAGACACACATTGCAAAGGCTGAGTCAATTTCTCCCCTTTTTATTGGGTTTGAGGTGTGATTTTCATATTGCCCACACCCGTTACTTCCACAGGTGAGTCTGAATGAGAATCACATGCTTGGTGCTTCATTTTCTGGAATAAGTTCAAGGGCGCCAACACTTCCGGCCATGACTGTATGTATATGTCATATTTGAGGCATTGATGGGAGCTCTCAACTTCTAACCCCTTCTAACAAGGAATAGAAACTTTAGAAAAAACTGTCATATAGGTCCCATCTTCATATATCATGTTAATATTACTTTACTATTAAGAATTTATTATTAAGAACAGAGAAAGTTGGTCATATATGTTTGTATCCCAGTGATGGACATTTCTTCTCAATGGAATGGCACAGCATTGTTTACCAGGTTTAAGTACACACATGATATAATACAAGCATTGCCCTGGCTCCAACATTTATTATCAGCATATTATTTAAGGTAAATTCTGTTCTTGGTCCCAGGTGGGATGTGCTCTGTGATTCTGTTGCAGCTGCTTCCCGGTGCAATGTAATATTGTAATTGCATTTGTCAGCACAATAAACTTTATAGATTTACTACAAGTGAATGAGGAGGAGCAGAAATCCACAGAGGAAAATGTGCCGAAGCAGCAAAATTAAAATTTAATTCCAAAGTACCAGAATTTACTGGATCCAGCCCAATGTACAGTAATACGTTATCCATCTGATAATATAAAATATATATACTTATTATATATGGAAAATACAAGTAAAGATCAAACCGTAGGCACCTCAGAACAAAATGAATAAGAATTTTTACCTTCAAGCTCTTTTCATGTCTCCTGAGCCAATCCCCTCCTCCTCTTGATACCTAAAGATAAATTTCCTCTGGATTAATTCCTCCGGTACGAGTTCTTCTGGGAGGAGTTCCTCTGGGGAGACGTTCCTCTGAGAGGAGTTCTTCTGGGAGGAGTTCTTCTGGGAGGAGTTCCTCTGGGGTGGAGTTCTTCTGGGGAGTTCTTCTGGAGGAGTTCCTCTGGGTGGAGATCTTCTGGGAGTTCCTCTGGAGAAGTCGGAGAGGAGTTCCTCTGAGAGGAGTTCTTCTGGGAGGAGTTCCTCTGGGGAGAAGTTCTCTGGATTTCTCTGGGAGGAGTTCCTCGGGAGTTCTCTGGGATGAGTTCCTCTGGGGAGGTGATCGACCATGGGAAAGTTCCTCTGGGGAGGGAAATTCCTCTGGGAGAGATTTCTCTGGAGAGGAGTTTCACCATTATTAAAGAATCTCATCAGTAACAGCTGCCATCTCCTATCTCAGTAATGGGAAAGTCTTCACTGGATATTGATTTTATCTCAGAATTGAGAATTTTGATAATGACTGATCAATTCCGGCAGAGAAAGATTTGTCTGATAAAAAATAATACAAAGTTGCTTATTTTCATGTGTATTATTGATTTATGAAATGAAAATAAAAAGAATAGCTATGCTTTACTGTAGTCTAACATATTGAGCTCTCTTCTATGACAGAGTGGTCATTACATATGGTCCCAAGGGAAGGACTACTCACCTGGCAAACATGATCATTATTTTTTCCCCTTCTTCTAATATATACAACTTTTTTGCTGTTTTCTAGACCCTAGAGCATAATAAATTTAAGACATAAAAAAATATGTAAAGTAATCCTTTACTCACTTTACCCCTCTCCTCTCATCTCATTCTGTTCTTACCACCTCTCATCCAGTACTCACTTTCCTTCTCACATTGGAATCCCTAATCCCTCGTTCACGAAAATTGAGCAAGTCAGAACTTTTGGCTTCCATGACAGGGTTCTGTATGAGATCGCTGGAGGTCACAGCATCTTGACTTCTTGACATGCGCCGTAACCTTTCATGCTCATGGGCGGAACCCTCAAAGTGGGGTTCAGAAGACTCTGTATCTTGATAATTGTAACTTTTTCCACAATTTAAGTAGAATTCAGTTATGTTCGAATTTCTTCATTCATTCTTTAGTTACTGCTGTTACTAAGATCCCTGCTGTATAGCATAGCCACCATCTTCCTTCTGGTCCGGAGTCCCCAATTCATTTGTGGACCCCAGCGCTGAGACGCTGAGATCCCTGCTATTTGGCATAGTGACCATCTTCCTTCTGGTCCGGAGCCCCCTCTTCATTTGTGGACCCCAGTGCTGAGATTCCTGATGAATAGCAAAGCCACAATCTTCCTTCTGGTCCGAAGCACCCTATTCATTTGTGGACCTCAGCACTGAGATACCTGCTGTATAGCATAGCCACCATCTTCCTTCTGGTCCAGAGCCCTTCTTCATTTGGGGATACCAGGATCCCTGCTGCATAGCATAGCCACCATCTTCCGTCTGGACCGGAGCTCCCTCTGCATTTGCAGTCGGGGGTTAAAGAAATAATTTCTATTCATTTGACATCTTTAAAAGATTTTGTAGACTATATGACTGATCTATTGTCTTTGGCTCCTCTAAGATGCACCTAAGCTATTTATGTATTTATGAAATCTCCACAAAAACCAATATGTGTCATAGTAGATTGTTTCCAGAGGTTTAGTGTCCAAGACATCGCAGAAAAGTCTAAGGCTGATTTCATTTTATCGAAAACGATTTAATTTTGTAGCATCATTTCATTTTCTATATGGAAGAATCCTGTGCATTATCTGCCTCTTTCCTGATCCTTATGGGATTTTCTGGAAATAAATGTATTAGGATTTGCAATTGTAATGGTAAAAACAGAGAAAATGACAGTGACGATCACATTTCCTAGTGGGAAATGTTGTTTGCTCTTACAGCTAAGTGATGCCCTATATCACATTATAAGTAATGGAAACCAAGATAATATTAAGAGAAGAGGGTAATAATGGGAGACGGTCCAGTGTGAAAACGTTACAACTTTTAGGGCTTATTCATGTGTCAGTTTGTCGTACGAGCGCTATCTGTGTTTTTCATGGGTAGACCGATTTTCTCCTATGAAAAAGTCACTTAAATTGTGGTTATGGCCTTGCTGTGAACTACAGGGTAATTTCCTTTTGTAGGGGTGGCACAAGTAAGGCTAGGGTCACACTTGAGAGGTTGCATCCGTTTACTGGATGCATTAATGGATCCAGTTTTTCCCCTTGCCATTTTTGAGGCATTTTTACAGGATCCGGCACCGGATTCTGTTAACGCATGCGTTAACGGATGCATTGCCCATAGACTCCCATGTTAAGAAACCCATCCGGTTTTGAAGATGCACCAAAAAACGTTGCAGACTATGTTTTTACTGGATTTAGAAAAAACCCAATCCGGTAGACGGGTTGCACTTTTGCAGTTCGGTTTTTGCATTGGAGTCTATTGGTGCATTACCGAATCCGGTTTTCAAGATTTCAACATCCAGTTACTGGATGCATGAGGCAAGTGTGGCCCTAGCCTAAGACTGTTTTTATTCCTTCTACAAGAGCGCTAATTTTCATGTTATTTTTCATGGAGCATTGCAAACAAGCATTCTTATGTTATATGAGCACGGCAGTCCATCCGACTCTGTTTGGCTGCAGCGCCCACGCAAAATAACAATGCCGTGTGAGTGCAAACAGAAACACACAACAGCTTTAAACATCTAGGAGTTGAGTATATGGGGATTTTATGTAACAGGCGACACTGTTAAATTTAAAGATCTCAGCATTTTACTAAGTACACACATTGCCATATTGGCGAGGTCATACCAATAAAAATGATAAATGATGTGAAGAAATTAATTTTGTAGATTTTCTTTACTCAGTGTTTGAAGTTTTCATCTATTCTCATCTTCATGCCTTTGGTTGAGCCTGGCGGGTGGAACTAGTTGAAGGATTTTCAGTTCTTGTCCAGCCCCTCCACAGTGTCTTTTCTTCAGCCTTTAAATTTTGCACTGATTCCATTCTAGCTGGGGGCAGCATTTGCGCAGATCAATATTCATGATGGCTTCCAGGAAAATGGTGCCACTGCGCATGGCAGGTTGACGTCAAAGTGATTTCAAGGTGGGCTTAACAAAAATTGTGTCACTGGTAGCACATAAGCAAAATGCTCAATGTCACAGGCGCCCTTTTACTGAATCCCACCATGGGATTCACCTGTGCATATGTTGATGTTGGCTCAATTATTTTGGAGTCCACCATGCTATCAATCTGCGCAAGCCCTACCCTTGGCAAGGATAGTGCCAGTGCAGAATTTAAAAAAGGCTGTGGAAAAGACAAACAGAGGCAGTGGGAGAGCCGGACAAGAGTTGAAGACCCTTCCATCACTCCTGCCCAGCGCCGGACTAGGGTGTCTTGGGGCCCACCAGGGAAATTGACTCCAGGGGCCCACCCATGTTTTCAGCTATATGCAAATACCTGTTATACCCATCATAGTGTAGCTGGACTGTAAAACACAGGCGGCTCCTGCACATCACTGTGTGTCACCATTACTGTGATGTACAATTACTGTAGTTTGCATTAAAGGGATTTTTTGGTGAAAACAAGTTATCAGCGATGTACAGGTTCACTGGGTGATCAGTTATTTATTGGTGGAATCTGCACCATCAGAAGAATGTGGAGCTTTGAGTATTTGGTGAGTTTTTTACCTCAATATTTGTAAGACAAACCAGGAGCAATCAGAGGTATTTTTTTATACATTTCTCACCCACTCCTGGTTTTGTCTTATAAATACTGAGGTGAAAATTTTCACCAAATGCTCAACTTGCTTTCTCTGGCGAACCTCAATAACTGCATCTCTGCTGCTGTGTCACAGGACAGGGAGGGGTTAAACATCCAAGTATTTAATATCTATTGGAAATAAAGAAGTTTCCCCTTATTGATATCAGATAAAACAAATGACCAAACACAATCCACTTTACCAAGACCAATAATACCAGATAGAAGGGAGAAAAAACCACCACACCGTGACCAGATCATATATTATCACCACATAGTGCCCAAATAATGCCACATACAAGACAAATACTGCCACACCATGACCAAAGCATATAAAACCACCACATAGTGATCAAATGCTACCACATACAAGGTATAAATACTGCCACACTATGAGACCACATATTACTACCAAATATTGACCGAATAATACGATATACAAGGGACAAATATCGTCATGTGATGACCAAAGCACATAATGCCACCACATATAATAATAAATTATTATAAATGTAAAAAAGCTCTGTATATTGGGTCAGTGTGCAGGTTATACAGTGATCACCAGTGACATTATACACAGGAGCTCTGTATATAGTGTCAATGTACAGGTAATAGTTATCACTGGTGACATTATGCACAGGAGTTCTGTATATAGTGTACAAGTTATACAGTCATCACCAGTGACATTATATACAGAAGCTCTGTATATAGTGTTAGTGTACAGGTAATGCACTGATCATCATTGACATTATACACAGGAACTCTGTATATAGTGTCAGTGTGTGTATAGGTAATACATGTAGCTTCTCCCCCCATATTCCATGTAGTTTCTCCTCCCCAATTCTGATCTGGCTGTGTGAGACGCTAAGACAAGGTCTTGTGGGTAGCTATTCTCCTCATGGAGAGGCTTGTTAAAGAGTCAATTATGACTTTAAAGGGACTCTGTCACCAGGTTTTTGCCATCTCATCTGACAGCAGCATAATGTAGAGACAGAGACCTTGATTCCAGCGATGTGTCCCTTACTGGGCTGCTCAGTATACTTTTCATAAAATCACTGTTTAATCAGCTGGAGATTAACATTGTAGGACTAATCACGTAGTCCAACACATTCATTTACTGCTAAATCTAAAGCAGAGAAAACAGTAATTTTATAAAAATGACAGCAAGCAGCTCAGTAAGTGTCACATCACTGAAATCAGGGTCTTTATCTCTACATTATGCTGCTGTCAGATGAGATGGCAAAAACCTGGTGACAGAGTCCCTTTAAGGATTGCTACCTTTATTGGGTGGCATTAGAGTTTTTCACTTTCTCATTGAAGTGACAATTTGCATATTTCCCAGAAGAGCATTGCGGCTATAAGTCTCCTTATCAGCTTATCTGTCTCCTTACGTTCGCAGGCAGATTCCTCTCAATGAGAAGAATAGCTAGTCCCCCTGACCTTGTCTTAGCCTCTCATACAGCCAGATCACAATTCCCACACACTGGACTGATGAGGGGCAGTCACACCGAAATGCAGCGTCTGCAGTGTGGGGTTGTGATCTGGCACAAATCCTAAATTACATTAAAAGGCTTGTTAAAGAGTTGATTATGACTACAAGGATTGCTACACTTATTGGGTGGCATTAGAGTTTTTCACTTCCTCACTGAAGTGACAACTTGCATATTTCCCAGAGGAGCATTGCAGCTATAAGTCTCCTTATCAGCTTATCTCTCTCCTTATGTCAGCAGGCAGATTCCTCTCTATGAGTAGAATAGCCAGTCCCCCAGACCTTGTCTCAGCCTCTCATACAGCCAGATCAGAATTCCACACACTGCACTGATGAGGGGCAGTCACCCCGAAATGCAGCGTCTGCAGTTTGGGTTTATGATGTGGCACAAATCCTAAGCCATATTAAAAGGCTTGTTAAAGAGTCAATTATGAGTTTAAGAATTACTACCCTTATTGGGTGGCATTAGAGTTTTTCACTTCCTCACAGAAGTGACAATTTGCATATTTTCTCCCAGAATTTCCCAAGCTTGTCTAAATGTTGATGAACAAACATGAAATGCTCTTGAATTTGCTTTGTGTTCATCAATAGGGTATCGTGTGGAGCATGCATACAGGCCATGGAGGTTGAGTTCATTACTTATTGTTTTCTTTGTAACACTTGTACCTGCTGATTCCAGGTCTTTCTGTAGCTCTCCACAGGTGGTTCTTGGGTCTTGGGCAACTTTTCTGATAATTTTGTTCGTTCATCGTGTTCTTTCTATTTCTGGATTATGGATCCAACAATGCTCACTGGAATCTGTAGTGGTTTAAAAAATCTTCTGTAACCAATGCCATCAGTATGTTTTGCAAGAATAAAGTTGTGAAGGACAGCTCACTGGTTTTACCTATCATGAGATGTTTCTTGTGTGGTAATGAGACAACTTTTTATAGCCCATCAGTTGAACTAGTTGATATTATTTTTTCACTTAATGGCAGGATTGCTGTCCAGTTACTGATAGATGGATTTCCCTGACAACCAGCACATGTCAGGTTTAGAAACAGCCTAGTGAGGACTTCATCTGGAAGGTTTTTGAAAGCTTTTCTTCCAGATTTCACTTATGAAGTATATTTGAAAGCTTAGTATAATGACTTAATCTACATCATTATTCAATAAAAATGTAAATGGTGTTTACACTTTAGGTTTGTTACTGTGGATGTCTTCCAATACTTCAAAAACATCTGATTGAAGCCATAAATCTAAGACCTGCTTGTTACATGATGTTGAAGTATTGGCATAAAAAAAAGAGATGAGGCGTCTGTCATTTTGATGGGTTGCACAGTGTAACACATAGGCATTTTTCCAATCAAAAACAATAGAATCTGCAGTGCAGGCTCTTAGGGGATCCTAAATCCGTTGGACATCATTACTTCAACATTGGTGGTTTTCATGCATGAATTATCTATGACTTTTCAGAATTTACCCATCTTTCAATATTTTCAATATTTTTTTTATTTAGTACCTTAAAAAAATGAAAAAAGAAAAAAAAAATAATAATCACTGCCTTGGGCGGGAAGAGCAGTAAGTAAGGAGAGAGAAAAAATGAGATATCATGAAAATTTTAGTGCATTGGGATACATAACTACAAATCATTGTAAGGCGATTAATTTATGGCGCCCGTAAAATCTCTTCGAATTGAAGAAGCCTGCAGTTTATAAAATTTTACAGCGGCAATATTTTGTAGTATGCTAATCATATTGATGTAAGTTCTTCAATAATACACAACAACCTGTTTTTTTTATTATTATTTTCTTCAGTCCGTGTGGCTTCTGGCGCATATATATGCATGTTGTCTGCGTTACTTGATGAAAGTAAACATATATGAGCACGTGTGGGTTTTTTGTGCATCTTGATTAATGGTAGTTGTTGTAAGGTGCTTCTCTGGATAAGATTTATGGACCATGAATACATTAGACCTCGTGTCCCACACCGGTCATAGAGCATTACTACACAGGTTGTAAATGAGAGAGCGCTACGGCAATAATTGGTGCCATTGTTTGCCTCTTGTTCTTCGATTAGATAGGAAAACATCAATAGGGATGGACGGCGTTGAGGGCGACATGTCAGCTTCGCTGAATGTAAAGTATGAATGTAATTAATAAATGTGATTCATGGATAATAATTCTATTATTGAATCTAGAAAGTTAAATATACATAAATTGTACATGTATGGCGACTGGGTCCTTTCACATCATCTACCAAGGTAACGTGGAGGTAATTATGAGAATTCTGTGCTTATAAGAAGATCTCATTGGATTTGACATTAGTTGATTCTATGTTTTAATATTGGTCAATAAGCTGGTACCAAGAAAAAAAACTATAATAATTCTGCGTTGCTGTAGACAAAAAGATCCATTCGTAGATGAATAAAAAGTGGTCTCATTCTACGTCTTTCGAAGAGAAACCCCACTTCCTCCTCATGAAGAATGAATGAAACCACCTTTTAACAATGTACGTGTCAGGATTCTGGACCTTCTGATTACCCTTTGTGTCTCCTTGCCCTTTTCCAAAATCGAGTTTGCTACCTCATTCTTGTGTTCCTGTCTTCCTGCCTTTATAGGCTTCAGTCCTTGCTTGATTAGTCTGCTTGGATCCCTGGCTCCGGTGTGCAATTCAAGTTGTTGTTCCTCCTCCTGCTATTACAGTTCAACTTTTAACAGCTTCTGCAGTCTGATCTACAGGAAGACCACATCAGCTTACAGTTTGTCTCCTGCATCTAGCTGCTTTGTGCTGCTTGTGTTCCTACTCCAGCTTTGCCAGCCAGCCTCATGTCATGTAAGCTCAATTAGTTTTTGTAAGCTTTGCAGCAGCTTTTCTGTTTTTTGTTGCAACTGCAGTGATCAGGACAGTTCGGACTTTCTTAAGTTACACTGCACTGCATTCGTATTTGGACTTGTTGTCAGAGACTTTATGATCCCACGCCTCCCTGGGAGAGATATGTTACTGTAGACTGTTCTGCATCAGCATCTATCAGTGTGAACTGTTATTTATAGACTGTTCAGCAATCGGCATCTCCCAGTATGAGCTGTTACTAAGAGACATTTGCTAGTGGCTTCACTGTGTATGGCTGTTTCTCAGAGACTATTCCATCTGGCTTCCCTAGGACTATTATTGCATGATTTATGAGTTTTGCTTATTTTGCTGCACCTCACATTTTAACTTTGCCACATGTATTTACATACAGATTTTTTCACCTAAATACATTGTCTCAGTCATGTCTTTGCTCCCACGCTATTAGATTCCTGAGATATCCACAATAATTTTTTTATACTACAACTCGAATCCTTTGGTCTACAACAGCACAGATTTATCTTTTTTTTCCATCATTATAGATTATTATCTTTAGCCTTATGCTCGAGGATTGTGCAGCAACTGTTTATGCATTTAATGTTGGTTGTGGGCCACACAACCTGACAAGGTGAGCTACCAGCTCTTTTTGCACCTGCTTAATTTGGGTAAGACATTATTGCACCTCTTATTCTGCAGTATTCCAATTGATATTGGACAAATATAATTTATTTGCAAAGAAGAAAGACAGAGCTCACTATCTTTAAAGGTGGATGGAAGAAACACAGGAAGTGGGTGCTTTAGCTTGCTGGTGCAGCAAGGCAAAGAACATGAGTAATGAGGAGTGGAGAACATTCATCCAGTGATTGAAAAAAACTTGAAGATTTTTATAGAAAGTTCATTAAAACATAAAAAGGCCTGAGGTGGACATGAAAATCTGACATGTTTCTGGTAAAACCCCCCTTAGTCATTAGAGCGCTGGACTGATTTGGTTGGAAGATTTTAAAGTTGTTTTTTTCAGAAGTTAAAAACAATATTCATCTAATGGATAATGATGATTGAGAAATACTCAATGAAAATCCTTCAAATCATTCAAAAAAGAGTGATGCTGCACTCACCTGGTAACATGGACATGAGGCTGAGCTGTAGTATTAGGCACAAAAATACCCAATGGTGGACAAAGACAGAAGAAGACAATACATGGGCCCTTTGCAGTCCAATAGTTCATCATAATCCCAATTCCACCTTTTTTAGAGGTGGAAATGGCTCCTCTACCTCTTGGTCCCCTATATGGCTACAAATGTTAGGCCAATGATATGTCCACCTCTAAACATATCTCTATCATTCTTTGATAAACTCTGGTAAAACATCTTGCCTTCACAATACAGCCACAGCCCCCTGCAATCACAAGAAGTGGAATCCCATTCTCCCTTTTCCTCCTTTCTGCCTTCATTATCGAATGGAGATTGCACAGGATGGTTTGAAAAGATGAGTCTGTCAACAAACAATGACTGCTCAAACCAAGCACAAGCACTTAATCCATCCTTGGCATGGCTAAACCTCCCCATTTACTTGCTTTCCATCTATCTCTGCTTCTTTTCCTTGACCGATAGCTCTTGCATTACAGAAGCTAGAGGAGGACATAGATAGATAGAAAACAAATAGGTGGAAAGGTGCACTGAACTGTACAGCCATGACAAGAGTGCATGAACAGTCAGTTTGTGCTGGCAGATTCCCTTTAATGTCTATGGAACTTACAGAGATACGTAGCTTAGCACTGTACTCTACTATCTCAAATTGTCATGTCTTGGATGTGATTCGGAACCTGTGCTGTGTAATCAGCTTCTTTCTCCACTGAGCCACAGCAGTCTCAGTTTCTGTCTGTGTGCTGATTATCTTTTACTTTTGCTTCAGTCATTTTTTGTCAGCAGGTGTTTCCATTTATCATTTAGTCTGTCCTATCAAATTATGGGTGCGGTTATTTATACCTTCCCTTCCTGGTCTTCACTGCTGGCTGCATTCCAATGTGGATCCTGATTCCAGCCATACTACCAACGATTTATGCAGTCAGATGGAGACCAACTAGGTTTATTATTTTGCTGTAACGACAGTCTATCCTTCTTTCTCCTTCACGCTTTTACTTTGTATCCATGTTTCATATTTCTAACTTAGGATCTCTTCAATCTCTGTACACATTCTCTTATTCAGGATTATAGTGCCCTGCACCTTTCTCCAGTTCCTAAGGTAATATGCGGAATGCTTAATGGCCTATTTGGCAGCCAGGTCTCCTAGTTTGCAGTTAGGGCTATTCCAGCCTATACAGGTGCTATCAGGGACTGTACAGTTAGGAACTTAAGTTAAGCCTGTATAGGAACTGGTTGAGTCAGGTGCAGTAGTTTTGAGATAGGCTCTATTTCAGCATGTGAGTTTCCACATGTGCATAACACAAATGGAACAAGAGACCACATCCAACCATACTGCTCCATTCAACTCCAAATACACTGGGGTGGACTCGTTCCCTTGTTCCCATGATGACGGGGTCCAAAAAATTAGACCTTTAGGAACTATCTATGTATAAGGGATAAATGGAAATTTCTTATCATCCATTGTACTGTATACATTGAACTAGTAACCCAACACCTTTAGATGACATGTAAAAAAGATGAAGGAAAAAGAAACGTAAGTAAGTCAACCCCACCACTTGTCATAGAATTTTAGCTGTATTTCCATTGGCATTGTTCCTTGATATAATATTGCTATAATACAACTCCCTCTATCTCTTGCGTGTCCTGTCCATCCAGTGTCACTTCTGACTTTTAGTAACCTGTGCTCTATTAACTCAACTGGCCGAGAATAATTACCTGCTGAACCCAGGAAAAAGACAGCCTTGTCCACAGAACAATTTCTTTGGAAAATATTGCTGAAAGTGCCAGTCCTGACTCTGTAATCTCCGTATTTCCTGGGTGTCGAAGCCCCTGCAGCCCATTTTGAGCTAAGTGGCCTGACAAATAATGATCATGTGCAGAATGGGAAAAGCGAGTAATTTGGTCAGCGGAGGCAATCTATGAAGACTGTGTTCTGCAGTCAGCACAGCTGTGTGTGGACAGAGAACAATAATGGGGACCTTGGGAGAATTTCATGGTTACTGCTCATGTACTGCAACTTTCCCTTCAGTTTCTCTAATAAACATTGAATCTTTTTCTATTTCTTGTACTGTAAGAACGAGTTCCATATGGCATTGCTCGGGCGACTGCAAAACTACTTTTTTATTTCGTTCCGGAGCAGCAAAATGGAACGAGCTGGTATTGTCCTATTGTGAAATCAAACATTATAGCTTTTTTTAATGTTGTTATTAAAGGGAACCAGCCACACTTTCTAACAGTAAGAGTAGTCAGAGAGTGGAACCGGCTCTCAAGGAAGGTAGTGAGCTCTCCATCAATGGAAATCTGAAACCAGAAGCTGGATAAACATATAGCTGGGATGATTTAGAGAAACCTGCACTTGCAGGGAGTTGGTCCTAAGGACCCTTGACATCCCTTCCAACTCTACCATTCTATGACAATGAAATTACGTCCTATATGAAGACACCCTGTTTTAGAGAATAATGAGCTTAGATGATAGTTAACATATTTGTACAAAAGATTCAGTAGAATTTTTTATTCCTTACAATATCTGCTCATTCAGGGCTCAAGATTCCAGGTGGCAGTCCTTTCATGATTGACCGCATAATTGGAGGCATGTAGGACCACCCACTAGACTCCTAAACTCAGCTTTATTGTGGCTGGTTATCAAAAAGGGGGGAATATTTTTCTTTTAATGATGGGATCCCTCTATTATTGATAACCACTTCCAGCCATGGTAAAGCAGGCCACTGGGGTTTGTAGCCTGTACCTGCTGCTCTACCCACGATCAGTAACAAACATAGGGCGGGAGTCCACGTTATTTTTTTTTTATTTTACAGCGGTCCACCAGTTAATCATAGACATGCCAATGCTTGACATGGCCTTGATGTGGGCGGAAGTGTCCACACCATAAAAGCTTGCTGATTGGCTACTCTGAGGCCTTTAAGCAAGCTTTATTCAGATAAGAAAACTGAACAGTAATCTGGTGTAATGTAGAAAGTCTGTTGTCATGTTTAGACTGCTCTGCAGTGTATGTGAACTGATCTGCAAATTGAGTAGTTTACTGGGAATAATTCCTTTTTGTACCTTAAGGGTTAATTTCTGCTGCTGTGGCTCTGCAGTATCAGTTGCTGTGTGTCAGACAATGTGGTTGACCAGTCCCTCAGCCTTTAAGTAGTCCTATGAGTTATTGCCTGATGTCGCTAATAGGGATTATTCTCTCCATGACCGTGAGCTATGCAGATACTGTTGCAGTTCCTGCTAAAGCCATCTTGTAGATTTCCTGGAAGCTGCTATTGTGTGTGGGAGTTGCTATACTTATCCCTGGGTGGAGGTGAGGGGGTGTTAGACTAGGGCTGGTTAAGAACAGGGCAAGGGTGGAAACTCAGACATCCACCTTCCAGAGGTACTTCTGGGAACATGGTCAGCTAGGGACTGCCAATCTAAGGGTCAGACTAATTCCCCTGATTGCTTTTCCCCGTTGCTGCCATCCTGCTACCATTACACTTTTGACCATTGTAACCACCCCATGACATCAGTGTTTGGAGTTTATTACTGGATACAAGGTTTTCAGTCCAAACCACAAACTTTATAGTTCAGGTTCACTTATGCCTTTTCCTGATGATGTTTGTCTAGCAAATAATTAATCTCTCCATAGCTGAAATCACAGCTACACTACTCGCGTTGGTACTGTATATATTGTTCTCCATGCTCATAGTGCTTTTGTTTGTATACCACGAAGGAGCAGAAATCTCTTTCTGTGTGTTGTAAATGAAGATCTTCATAGCTGGTAGTCCACAGCCATCAGCTAAGAGACAACTGACATGAAACACTGGTTATAAACATACAGTTAGGGCCAGAAATATTTGGACAGTGACACAAGTTTTGTTATTTTAGCTGTTTACAAAAACATGTTCAGAAATACAATTATATATATAATATGGGCTGAAAGTGCACACTCCCAGCTGCAATATGAGAGTTTCCACATCCAAATCGGAGAAAGGGTTTAGGAATCATAGCTCTGTAATGCATAGCCTCCTTCTTTTTCAAGGGACCAAAAGTAATTGGACAATGGACTCTAAGGGCTGCAATTAACTCTGAAGGCGTCTCCCTCGTTAACCTGTAATCAATGAAGTAGTTAAAAGGTCAGGGGTGGATTCCAGGTGTGTGGTTTTGCATTTGGAAGCTGTTGCTGTGACCAGACAACATGCGGTCAAAGGAACTCTCAATTGAGGTGAAGCAGAACATCCTGAGGCTGAAAAAAAAGAAAAAATCCATCAGAGAGATAGCAGACATGCTTGGAGTAGCAAAATCAACAGTTGGGTACATTCTGAGAAAAAAGGAATTGACTGGTGAGCTTGGGAACTCTAAAAGGCCTGGGCGTCCACGGATGACAACAGTGGTGGATGATCGCCGCATCCTTTATTTGGTGAAGAAGAACCCGTTCACAACATCAACTGAAGTCCAGAACACTCTCAGTGAAGTAGGTGTATCTGTCTCTAAGTCAACAGTAAAGAGAAGACTCCATGACAGTAAATACAAAGGGTTCACATCTAGATGCAAACCATTCATCAATTCCAAAAATAGACAGGCCAGAGTTAAATTTGCTGAAAAACACCTCAAGAAGCCAGCTCAGTTCTGGAAAAGTATTCTATGGACAGATGAGACAAAGATTAACCTGTACCAGAATGATGGGAAGAAAAAAGTTTGGAGAAGAAAGGGAACGGCACATGATCCAAGGCACACCACATCCTCTGTAAAACATGGTGGAGGCAGCGTGATGGCATGGGCATGCATGGCTTTCAATGGCACTGGGTCACTTGTGTTTATTGATGACATAACAGCAGACAAGAGTAGCCGGATGAATTCTGAAGTGTACCGGGATATACTTTCAGCCCAGATTCAGCCAAATGCTTCAAAGTTGATTGGACGGCGCTTCATAGTACAGATGGACAATGACCCCAAGCATACAGCCAAAGCTACCCAGGAGTTCATGAGTGCAAAAAAGTGGAACATTCTGCAATGGCCAAGTCAATCACCAGATCTTAACCCAATTGAGCATGCATTTCACTTGCTCAAATCCAGACTTAAGACGGAAAGACCCACAAACAAGCAAGACCTGAAGGCTGCGGCTGTAAAGGCCTGGCAAAGCATTAAGAAGGAGGAAACCCAGCGTTTGGTG
This sequence comes from Allobates femoralis, assembly GCA_033576535.1. NCBI lineage: Eukaryota > Metazoa > Chordata > Amphibia > Anura > Aromobatidae > Allobates > Allobates femoralis. The sequence goes on along the minus strand of JARQOC010000002.1, from coordinate 707,716,611 downwards.
ATGTCCATGGGTTCCAGACTTAAAGCAGTGATTGCCTCCAAAGGATTCGCAACAAAATATTGAAAATAAAAATATTTTGTTTGGGTTATGTTTATTTGTCCAATTACTTTTGACCTCCTAAAATGTGGAGTGTTTGTAAAGAAATGTGTACAATTCCTACATTTTCTATCAGTATTTTTGTTCAACCCTTTAAATTAAACGTTACAATCTGCACTTGAATTCAGTTGTAGAGGTTTCATTTGAAATCCAATGTGGTGGCATGCAAAGCCCAACTCGCGAAAATTGTGTCACTGTCCAAATATTTCTGGCCCTAACTGTAGTATACACATCATATAAAGGCCAGAATACTGTCATTCCTGCTGTACACATGACAGTATTTTCTGAACATGTCACTCTTTAAAATAAATGATGAAGCGACTAGTGTTGGACCAGACACTGGAATAAAGAGGACCCTCTGCTGGGTCTGAGCACTGGCAGCTTAAAATAACCAAGCACGAGGCATCCCCATTTAGAGCCCATAATAGACTCAATCGAGTGCAACTTTTAAAACTTGATAGCCTAAGGGTATGTGCACACGGTCCGGAAGAGCTGCATGTTGGACGCAGCTCCTCCGGACCTGAGGGAAGCCGCAGGTGGCCGCAGGGAGGATCACTTCACTGCTGACTGATAGTTTTGTTAGGTTTGATTCCAGCTGCAGCTTGTGATTATCCCTCCTTTCTGCTATATGGATTCACTCCATGCCAGATATAGAATTTCAATTCTGACCTCGGTGGATGAACTCATTCCTGTTTTGCAGTGGTGTCTGTTCTTTTAGCTGCAGCTAAGCTTCCTACTGGAGCAGATCTTGGAACACTTTCATATCTGTTGCTGTGCCTAAGTCACCCATTTACTTGCCCTTCTGCCCCTCAACTTGCCCCTTTTTAGGGGTGGTCCAGTCACTCCATATTGATGACTGTAGGATAGGTCATCAATATCAGAGCAGTGGAGGTCCAACACTTGGCAGTCCTAAAAACTGCTCCATTGGTGGCTTAAATGTGAACACTATTGAGCTGCAAAGTAAAGCTTAATTTAATGTGTAGCACCCACTGCTGGGTGCTGCAGAATTGCCCCTATTCTTCTGAATCGGCTTGCACTGTCTGAGCATTAGATAGTTTTGATAAATATATCTTTTTGTTTTCATATCTAAGAAAAATGCCACTTTCACCTCTTTTCTGTTATTTCTTCATTCCCTCTGCTGAAAAACTAAAACTGTCCGAGGATCCATTTTTACTGAGGGCTCAAGTTACACTTGCTTCCTATGAAAATCTATGGAGAAGGGAAGAATGGAGGGAGCAAGGGGCGGAGAGGCACAAAGAAAAACTGTTGAGACTATTGAAAACTGCTAAAAAATAGAACACAATACTGTAGAACATATAAGTAGTCAAAGGCCAGAAAGTTTTATCCATGCACACACAAAACATCTTAGGGTGATTCCACACTTGCATTTCTCAGCCAGCAACCTAAACGGGCTGAAACCTGATGCTATTATAGACTTAGAATGGGGTGCTGCACCCCCCTGTAACCATTTCATTGGCATGCAGCACCCCTCCTGTACCTTGTTTCATTGGCATCTAGCACCCCTCCTGTACCCCTTTCATTGGCATGCAGCACCCCTCCTGTACCTCACGTTTCATTGGCATGCAGCACCCCACCTGTACCTCATTTGTTTTATTGAAATGCAGCACCCCTCCTGTACCCATTTCATTGGCATGCAGCACCCCTCCTGTACCTTGTTTCATTGGCATCTAGCAACCCTCCTGTACACATTTCATTGGCATGCAGCACCCCTCCTGTACCTCATTTCATTGGCATGCAACACCCTTCCTGTAACCATTTCATTGGCATGCAGCACCCCTCCTGCACCTCATTTCATTGGCATGCAGCACCCCTCCTGTACCTCGTTTCATTGGCATGCAACACCCTTCCTGTACCCATTTCATTGGCATGCAGCACTCCTCCTGTACCTCATTTCATTGGCATGCAGCACCCCTCCTGTACCCATTTCATTGGCATGCAGCACTCCTCCTGTACCTCACACTTCATTGGCATGCAGCACCCCTCCTGTACCCATTTCATTGGCATGCAGCACTCCTCCTGTACCTCACGTTTCATTGGCATGCAGCACCCCACCTGTACCTCATTTGTTTTATTGAAATGCAGCACCCCTCCTGTACTATATTATAAATATTCTTCTCATTTTCATTGCTCCCTAAATTAATTATTAGGAATCCTGCCTAAATGTGAGCAATTCCGGATGCAAAAATAGAAGATGAGCAATGAATGGGTGTAAATGAAGTTTAGAATTGTAAGTAATTCAATAGAAAAACTCAAAGCACACTGGCCGTATTCCTTCCTGCTGGGTGATAACAAGGTCTTGTGATTCCTTCCAGTGCCCCACTATTTAACACCTGCGAATTTAGATGGCATATTTTAGTTTTCAACCTTTTGTTAGTTCTGAAAGGTCACGGAGAAAGCATTACATTGCATTTCTAAACTGCTCCGTTAGCCATTCTTTATGGTCCATATATCATCTTAATTACTTGTGTTACTTGCCGGCTGTCTTCTCCCCAAGATTTGTAAATTAATAATACAATATAGAGTGAAAACCAAGAATAAAAAGTCTACGGAACTAAAAACCTGTTCCAATATTTATTCAGTGATATCTATATGTGCATTTATTTATTAACTTATTTATTTATTCATGCATTCATTCCAAAAGTACAGTCTTTCTTTTACAGCAGAGGACAGCATGCTGTAAGGGTTAAAGAACAAAAGCCACCTGTACCTCTCTTATCAGTGTGTGAGCTATTTTTTCTAGAAACTAAAGGTTTTATCACCTGGTGATTACCATTACAGGACTAAAAAAGTGATGTGCATGGCAGTCAGACACGCACCCTGTTGTAATTAATATCTCACAGTCAATGCACAATCTCAATTGGTGTGGGCGGCAGCAGCTCTCCCAGCTCTGCTGTGTTCCTGAAAATAAATTCTTTGATTGTGTCAGAGCGGCTGAAGCCAGTGATGTAAGTGATACATCGTTGGATACAGGGTCTCTTGCCTACATTATGTTGCTTTCAGATGTGGTAGTAAAAATCTGCTGACAGTATCCCTTTAAGCTCTGCTGTACATACATAATCTGGAGCAGGGCGGACTCCGGCGCTGACGTCACTGCCTGGAGGTGTTTCAGCTGCCGAGACCCGTTCCCGCCCATTGCTCGCTCTGCATCTGCTTGACTTCAGACGCAGAGGAGCATTGAGCGGCTGAGGAGGGGAGACACATAAAGGAGGCGGCACGGAGAGGGCTGGAGGTGGGGAGGACATCAGGGAGCGGCGATGACTCATTACTGAGTAAGTCCCACCGGACTCGTTAACTGTACACTTTCTAAAGTGTTTTGTACAATTTACAGGGGGGCTAGAGACATAGGGGACCCCTTCCTTGAATGCAGCAGACACGCTGCATTCAGGGGTGCTTTCACTTTGGAAAGCATTGGGGGGGGGTGACAGGTCCTATTTAAATGGATAAATAGTTGGATACTAACATTCTGACTTCCAGCCACTGCCACTAGGGTACTAACACTATATAATCTATAGTCTATAGTCTATAGTCTATGCAGGTGTTTTAGTTAATTATTCTAAATTGTGAAATAATGAATTTTAGGTTCTAATTGGCTGTAAACCATAATCATCAACATTAACAGAACTAAACACTTGAAATAGATCACTCTGTGTGTAATGACTCTGTATATTATATGTGTTTCACTTTTTGTATTGAATTACTGCATTAAATGATCTTGATATTCTAATTTATTATGAATCACTGATAGATAGATAGATAGATAGATAGATAGATAGATAGATAGATAGATAGATAGATAGATAGATAGATAGATAATGGAGAAATAATGTATCTTTTGATGACAGATCACTTAGACAGACATTCAGATAGGAGGACTTTTCCCCTGAATTCCCGGATTTCCCCTGTGATTGCCGCACTTCGTGTTCTTGGAGCGGAGGCAGCGATTCTGGATTTCTGTTCCTCTGATTGATCCTGAATCATCATCCTGCACTGATTCATTCATTCTCTCTATAATGGGCTCATTCTCTTTCTGAGATATTTTAGCGCTCTGATGGGAAAGATGATGACTTATTAGACAAGTCATTGTCTGCTGCCTTGGAAAGTGAAGTGTCGGAGAGAGCACAGGAATTGGAATTTCTGGGGGCTTCTCCGAGAAGAGTGATACAACCTCAGATATAAAGGCATCATAGATGGGCACAGGCGAGAATACCCCCCCATATAAGAAGACAGTGATTAAAGTAGGGCTCAGGGTGGAGAATGGAGGGAGAAAAAATATAATATTGCTTTCTATTGTATGTTAGATCCCATGTAGAAGGATACAGTCATTTCTATCCTGGGCACAGAGTCACTGGAGACTGAAGGGTGTAGGCGAGTCAGACTTGAGGTGGTGTACGAGCACCCACTGTCATCTGACTGTAGTTGGATATGAGGGGGTGCACAGTATGGGGTCCCTCTGAATTAACCCTGCTATTCTGTTCCCATGTACTATACACTTGTAATGCTCCTGGGTCACTATGACCCGGTTTATAAAATCTTGATTTTAGATACTCTAACTCAATTATTTTTATACCTTTTGCTTACTAGACTGTATGGGAACATGTTTGGAAATAAAAAAAAAAGAAAATGAATTTTTTTTTTATTCAGAAAAAACTTAGTAATAAGCAAAACGAAAAATAGCAAACTACACATACAGTAAGAAAGGAATTATCACCATATACAGTTGTGGCCAAAAGTATTGACACCCCTGCAATTCTGTTAGATAATACTCAGTTTCTTCCTGAAAATGATTGCAATCACACATTCTTTGGTATTATTATCTTCATTTAATTTGGCTTCAATGAAAAAAGACAAAAGAGAATGAAGCAAAAAGCGAAACATTGATCATTTCACACAAAACTCCAAAAATGGGCCAGACAAAAGTATTGGCACCCTCAGCCTAATACTTGGTTGCACAACCTTTAGCCAAAATAACTGCGATCAACCACTTCCGGTAACCATCAATGAGTTTCTTACAATGCTCTGCTGGAATTTTAGACCATTCTTCTTTGGCAAACTGCTCCAGGTCCCTGATATTTGAAGGCTGCCTTCTCCAAACTGCCATTTTTAGATCTCTCCACAGGTGTTCTATGGGATTCAGGTCTGGACTCATTGCTGGCCACCTTAGAAGTCTCCAGTGCTTTCTCTCAAACCATTTTCTAGTGCTTTTTGAAGTGTGTTTTGGGTCATTGTCCTGCTGGAAGACCCATGACCTCTGAGGGAGACCCAGCTTTCTCACACTGGGCCCTACATTATGCTGCACAATGTGTTGGTAGTCTTCAGACTTCATAATGCCATGCACACGGTCAAGCAGTCCAGTGCCAGAGGCAGCAAAGCAACCCCAAAACATCAGGGAACCTCCGCCATGTTTGACTGTAGGGACCGTGTTCTTTTCTTTGAATGCCTCTTTTTTTCTCCTGTAAACTCTATGTTGATGCTTTTGCCCAAAAAGCTCTACTTTTGTCTCATCTGACCAGAGAACATTCTTTCAAAACGTTTTAGGCTTTCTCAGGTAAGTTTTGGCAAACTCCAGCCTGGCTTTTGTATGTCTCGGGGTAAGAAGTGGGGTCTTTCTGGGTATCCTACCATACAGTCCCTTTTCATTCAGACGCCGATGGATAGTACGGGTTGACACTGTTGTAGCCTCGGACTGCAGGGCAGCTTGAACTTGTTTGGATGTTAGTCGAGGTTCTTTATCCACCATCCGCACAATCTTGCGTTGAAATCTCTTGTCAACTTTTCTTTTCCGGCCACATCTAGGGAGGTTACCACAGTGCCATGGGCTTTAAACCTCTTGATGACACTGCGCACGGTAGACACAGGAACATTCAGGTCTTTGGAGATGGACTTGTAGCCATGAGATTGCTCATGCTTCCTCACAATTTGGTTTCTCAAGTCCTTAGACAGTTCTTTGGTCTTCTTTCTTTTCTGCATGCTCAATGTGGTACACACAAGGACACAGGACAGAGGTTGAGTCAACTTTAATCCATGTCAACTGGCTGCAAGTGTGATTTAGTTATTGCCAACACCTGTTAGGTGCCACAGGTAAGTTACAGGTGCTATTATTTACACTAATTAGAGAAGCATCATATGATTTTTCTAACAGTGTCAATACTTTTGTCCACCCCCTTTTTTATGTTTGGTGTAAAACTATATCCAATTTGGCTTTAGGACAATTATTTTTGTGTTTTTTCATTGAAGACAAATTAAATGAAGATAATAATAGCAAAGAATTTGTGATTGCAATCATTTTCAGGAAGAAACTGAGTATTATCTGACAGAATTGCAGGGGTGTCAATACTTTTGGCCACAACTTTATGTGGTAAAAAAAAAAAAAACAAGCAAATCAAACATTTTGTGACAAAAAAATAATGATAATAAACACTTCAATTTGAACATATTCACATGGTAATATTACTTTATGTATTCTTGCATGAAGAACAATAAACATGGGCTTTGCATAAGAATTTTTGTCATCCAGAACATGTAATACTGGTTTTATTATCACAAGAATAAGGGCAATAGCTGCACCTTTTTCTTTTTATTCTTGAAGCACCGCTGGTAGAGCCCATGGGTGTAGAAGTGGTTGTGGAGGCCATAGTTTCACTTTCCTGAGCATGTTGCTGGATGCTCTGTACAAGGCCTGTACAGGATAAAAACCCTTCTGAAAACAAGGAGATAAGCCAGAAAGACAGACTTACTTAGCAAAAAAAAAATCATTTGGAGGCCTTTAGAGCTCAGCTTTACAAAATAAGGCCCTCTTACACAGCGCGTTCTGCGCAGTCCGTTCTGCGCAGAATATACACGTGTAGTGCACATCTAGTGATCTCTCTGGATGCGCTCTACATTTTAGTATAGACTGCGCACCAAAGATAATCAATATAAAGCCATTATTATGGTGCGCAGATCTCAATTAATACACCGGGCAGATCGTGTGTACGACCCCATTGAAGTAATTTAGTAAATAAATAAATTGATATACAATAGTAGATGCAATAAATAGACCCAGCTGAAAATATGGCCTCACAGCAGTAAAAAATGATGCCCCGAACACGACAAGTGTACAAATCGGCGCTTAGCTAAAAATAAACACAAAAAAAAAAAAATACTCATAGATAGGTCCCTCCAAATGAGGAAAAGTCAAGTAACCTCAAGTTTTAGAAACTTGTAGAAAAATATCTACAGGGCCACAAAAAATTGTCTACGGGTCACTATGACCCGAACAGAACAGCAGGGTTAAAGCACTTCCTCTTGCATTTAGCTTCCATAAGACACCTCATATGCTGTAGAATCTCATATTACATGCCCCAGCTGCTGCAGAACCTCATAATACACATTACGCACCTTATCTGAAGAATAGTAACATAATAGAACCTCATAATGCAAACTTTATCTGCTGCACAACATCACATTACCCATATCAGGTGCTGCAGAACATCACACTTCACTGTGTGCAAAATTATTAGGCATATTGTATTTTAGAGAATTATTTTTATTATTGATCAACAACTATGTTCTCAATCAACCCAAAAGACTCATAAATATCAAAGCTTGTCCCTGCCGAATAGTAACGATTCTACTCGCTCATCCCTATTGAAGACGTTTTCTCCTTCCCGCACACCAAGCTCCAGAACTTGTTTACTAAGGACTCGAAGTTTAGAAATGTGAGACTGTACGAGCACTTAGCATCTTTCAAAAAAACTAATGAAATACAAGAGTCGCGGACACAAAGTGTTTCTTAAATTGGCTGAAAATTGAGCAATAATGTAGAGAAAATGCTTTATAAAAACTATATGAGAAGTTTCCAAAACTGACCATCTGCCAAATGCTGCCATCAAGCGCTGGCACCAGTCACAAGTGCCACTTTCATTCCCACTGCTATTGCAGCATTTAATACAAAAAATAATTTCAGTCCAAACTATCATTCGTATCATATCGTTCTAAGGTTTTCCTGAATTTTTAGGTTTTTAGAAATTTAAAGGGAACCAACCAGCAGGATTTAGGGCAATAAAGTGAAGCCGGTGCTTTACAGGTTCTGGGATGCAATCATACCTTTATTTCAATGATTACATAATGGAATAAACCAGGGCTGGAACTAAAATGTTATCATGCAGTGGTGCATGTTCACACTGGCCTTATAATGAAAACAACAACAAGAACAACCAGAGAGCAAATACCCTAAATTAATAAAAGTAAAATGCTAGAAAATAAATTGGTTACTTGGTATTTTGATAAAAAAAAAATGCGTAGCTGTCCTACCGCAACAAGGTGACCCCGTCAGGACAGTCCCTACCTAAAAACAAGTAGTGATACCTTGTCACCCGTCTGTGACATGGAAATGACAAAGAATGGATGAAGCAGGACCTGAGTCCCAATAGAGCACACCATATGATGGGAAGCTACACATTAAATCATGTCCAGCTCAAAGTCAGGCCATATGGGGTTACCTTGTCGCTGGTAGGGCAGCTTAAGCATTTTTTTGATCAAAATAATGTCACCAAGTACCCTATTTATTTTCTTGCACTTTAGCATTTTACTTTTATTATTTTAGGGTATTTCCTCACTGGTTGTTCTTGTTGTCTTTTTCATTATGAGGCCCTGCATGATAACATTTTAGTTCCGGCCCTGATTTTATTCCATTATGCATTCATTGAAGTAAAGGTAGGATAATTATTTTAGGGTATTTGCTTACTTGTTTTCCTTGATGTTGTTTTTTCAATGATTACATGTTTGATTGCAAAAAAAAAGTGTCACAAAATTCCTGAATAACAATAATAATAATTTCCACAATTGGATGTTTAATAAAAATGTTCCTGTACTGAGACAATCTTATATATGTATTCCTTCTATGTACTGTGTACTGCCTGTGTCTGAACATACAGGTTTAAGGGGGTATAGGGTGCTACCACCCCTGCCCTGGGAAATGTTGTGCTATTGGACATATATTTATGTGTTATGGACTGGTCTGATCATACCACATCTCCTGGACAGGAGAGGTTGCAAAACAGTATACAAACATTACAGCACAGGATCACAAATTATTCTTTCTTTGAGGTTGAGGTAGAATATTGTTAACAAGCAGGGAAATGTTTTACCTCACAAAAAAATTCTTTATGATCCTCCTGTGCTGTCCATATACTCTTTCCCGTGCTGTGATGTCTGTATACTATTTCCCGTGCTGTAATGTCTGTATACTCTTACCCATGCTGTGATGTCTGTATACTAGTGATGGGCGAATCCTAAATTACTCGGAATCGCTTGACTATAGCGAGTCCGAGCACAGGACTCGCTACTCGTTGCGAGTCTAGCGAGTCCAATGTTAATGAATGGGGAAGCGAGTAATAGCGAGTAGTGTGAGATTTACAAATCGCAGATGTGTCTTGGAAGCTTCAGCCTGAAGCAATCCTAGTTTTGTCATTTATTTGCATTGGACTCGTTTACTTTGCAACTGTAATCGCTGGGAAACTCGCACAGATAAGAGTCCTGTCTTCTCAGTGTGCTGGCTGCCAGCTCCAGGGTCCTAGAGCCCGCCTGCTGCCTGATGTAGCAGTGCTGAGATTGTTCTCAGTCTGCTCATTCCCTGTGTACAGACATGAATGTCTGTGCACAGAGATGATGTAGCAGAGCTGAGATTGTTCTCAGTCTGCTCATTCCCTGTGCATATACATCTATATCTATGCACAGGGATGAGCAGAGAGGACATCGCGTTTTGGACTGCGTCGGACGGAAGAGGATTTTTTTAATTAAAGATGGAGTCTCTAATGGCTTTTTTTTTATTTCTAATAAAAAAATTTCTCTGTGTTCTGTTTTTTTTAAAACAATTTAATAGAAATTCATGGCGGTCTTGTCTAATATTGGCGTGACCGCCATAAATTTCGGGCTTAGGGCCAGCTGATAATACAAAGCTGGCCCTAACCTCTATTACCCAGCGTGCCACCGCCACCAGGGCCGCTGGAAAAGCGGGGTTCAGCGCCATCTTCTGGGGCGGCTGCGGGCTGCAATTTGCAGCGGGGGGTGCCCAGAAAGCTTGGGCATCCCTGCGCTGCGGATTCCAGCCCCCGCTGCTTAGCTGTACCTGGCTAGACATAGAAATTGCGCGGAGCCCCACGCATTTTTTTGACTCCGACTCCAAGACGACTCCGTCTCCGAGACGACTCCGACTCGACTCCGAGACGACTCGACTCCGAGACGACTCCGACTCCGAGACGACTCCGACTCCGAGGCGACTCCGACTCCGAGGCGACTCCGACTCTGAGGCGACTCCGACTCTGAGACTCTGACTCTGAGACGACTCTGACTCTGAGGCGACTCAGACTCCGAGGCGACTCCGACTCCGAGGCGACTCCGACTCCGAGGCGACTCCGACTCTGAGGCGACTCCGACTCTGAGGCGACTCCGACTCTGAGACTCCGACTCTGAGACTCTGACTCTGAAATTCATTAAATAATAAAAAAAATGCGTGGAGCTCCGCGCAATTTCTATGTCTAGCCAGGTACAGCTAAGCAGCTGGGGGCTGGAATCCGCAGCGCAGGGATGCCCAAGCTTTCTGGGCACCCCCCGCTGCAAATTGCAGCCCGCAGCCGCCCCAGAAGATGGCGCGTTCATTGAAGCGCCATCCTCTGGCGCTGAACCCCGCTCTTCCAGCGGCCCTGGTGGCAGTTGCACGCTGGGTGATAAAGGGGTTAATACCAGCTTTGTTATACAAGCTGGTATTAAGCCCGAGATTCTTAATGTCAGGCCACGTTTGACCCAGCCACTAAGAATCTCCAATAAAGGGTTAAAAAAACACAACACAGAGAAAAAGTTTTATTTGAAATAAAAAAAAAAGCCATTAGGGACTCCATCTTTAATTAAAAAAATCCTCTTCTGTCCGACGTAGTCCAAAACGCGATGTCCTCTCTGCTACATCCCCTGTGCATAAATATAGATGTCTATGCACAGGGAATGAGCAGACTGAGAACAATCTCAGCACTGCTACATCATCTCTGTGAGCAGGCGGGCTCTAGGACCCTGGAGCTGCACAGAGAAGACAGCTGGACTCGGCTCGCAAAGAAACAGCAGTTACTTTGCGAGTTTCCCTGCTATCACTGGCACAGTAGCCGAGTCTAATGCAAACAATGGCAATCCTAGTTTTGTCAGCGTTTCTGACAAAACTAGGATTGATATTGATTTGCATTGGACTCGTGCGAGTAATCACTGGGAAACTCGCAGAGTACCGAGTCCTGCGAGTCCCTTACTACTCGCCGAGTAACGAGTCCTAGCGAGTAGATTCGCCCATCCCTACTGTATACTCTTTCTTGTGCTGTAATGTCTATATACTCTTTCCTGTGCTGTAATGTCTGTATACTCTTCCTGTGCTGTAATGTCTGTATACTCTTACCCATGCTGTAATTTCTGTATACTCTTTCTTGTGCTGTTATGTCTGTATACTCTTTCCAGTGCTGTAATGTCTGTATACTCTTTCCCGTGCTGTAATGTCTGTATACTCTTTCCCGGTCTGTAATGTCTGTATTATCTTTTCCATGCTGTAATGTCTGTTTATTCTATTCCTTCCTCGCTGGCCCAGGAGATGTGATCAGACCATGTCCCTGTATGGTCAGACACATCCATTACACAGTACATAGCAGGGACGCATATATAAGATTATCTTAGCACAGGAGATGTGGTATGATCAGACCATGTCCCTGTATGGTTAGACACATCCATTACACAGTTCATAGCAGGGACACATATATAAGATTATCTCAGCACAGGAGATGTGGTATGATCAGACCATGTCCCTGTACAGTCAGACACATCCATTACACAGTTCATAGCAGGGACACATATATAAGATTATCTCAGCACAGTAGATGTGGTATGATCAGACCATGTCCCTGTACGGTCAGACACATCCATTACATAGTACATAGCAGGGACACATATATAAGATTATCTCAGCACAGGAGATGTAGTATGATCAGACCATGTCCCTGTACAGTCAGACACATCCATTACACAGTATATAGCAGGGACACATATGTAAGATTATCTCAGCACAGGAGATGTGGTATGATCAGACCATGTCCCTGTATGGTCAGACACATCCATTACACAGTACATAGCAGGGACACATACTAATGCATCTCAATGAATAAGAATATCATCAAAATCATTGTAATATTGCCATGTTGCAGGACGTTTCTGGAAGCCCTGAAACACGTTGACTAATCAAATCAATTATATTCACCCTTTAATGTCTTGTTGAATCTGGCAATGCAGTCTTTAATACTCGCCCTCCCTACTTTAATTTTCTGAGATAATGACCTTTGGGTTTTCATTGGCTATAAGCCATAATCATCAACATTAACATAAATAAACACTTGAAATAGACCCCTCTGTGTGTAATGACTCTATATAAAATTACTGAAATAAATTACATTTTTAATGATATTCTAATTCACTGAGATGCTCCTGTATATACGAATGTCTCAGCACAGGAACATTTTTTTGTAATCACATTCATTTGTGGAAATTATTATTATTCCAAGATCTTTTGATTGAAATCAACTAAATCAACTTTAAGAAAAAACCTTGTTCTTGGGAAAACCTGCAAAGCAGCAAGGAGCTTCTATCTTAGGCTAGTTTCACACTACTGTTTTCTGCTGTCAGGCTGTGTCCAGTGTTTTGCTGGATGCACCGGACACAGCCTGACAGCTCCGAACAGAACAGGACCGGAGGGTTAATATGCCCTCCGATCCTGTTTTCTGCTGGAATCATCAGTGCGCGCTGATGCTGCTGTCCAGGTCCTGAAATTTCAAAATCACAGCTAGTGGGTAGTTGGCCACGGTTCTGAAATTTCAGCTATCCAGATGCTGAAGTTCAGCGGCGGCCACCGCTAAACTTCAGCACCGGCGCCCGGATCCGATTTTCTGTCTGATCCAGTGCGATCCGGCGCCCATAGCCTCCCATGTTAGGGGGCTCTGGATCGCACCGGTGGTGGATCTGGCAGGATTCGATTTTGTCATATTTTTGCCCCAGACACAAAAACGCTGCAAGCTGCCATTTTGTATCTATTCTGCCGGATCCTTCCTGACAGCAGAGAACCGGATGGCAAATTCACTGCCCATCCGAGTACTAGGGGTCAAAATAGGATCCGGGGCAGCCCCGGATCCCAAAATCCGTGGTGTGGAGCTGGCCTTAGCCAAACTATTGCACTTGAAAGGGCCCATATAGTGTCCTGGCACAAAGACCCATTTCTGTTTATCTCCTCCGCTGCAGTAACGGATTGCACCAAAACCAAGAGCCCGGTTGAGTCGAATCCTAAGAACCTAGAACGGGCCAGTGGCTGAAATGACATTGCAGAAGGAAGCTCTCATCTGTGGCATTGTTCCTCTCGCGCCCGTTCACCTGGAGCTATTATATTACTACTTGTAAGATGATTGACGTGACATAATGGAGTGTGTTTGTGCACGGAGCGTAGTTATGAACCCGCGCTTCATTACATCGATAAAATCTCAGCCTTCAGAAGAATTGCCACATTGATGAACCTCCCTCCCGTCCCATGTATTGTACGAGGCGGACGTTATCATTAGTAACCCGCTGCTACTTTCAGAAATGTGCATTATTCTAGCGTCACTCCTGACAGGTTAATCTTTTCATTTTCCTATTTTATTCTATACCTAAAAAGATATGGATTTAACTTAGCGGACTATTTCCTAATCAGGGTGCATTAGAGTTCACTCAATGTAATACTACGAGCGTATCTCAATTATTATTGCAGACAATAGCTAATCACATCGCCATCACATATCTCCCTGCACTCGGATTATTAAAATCTATATTTCACGTTAAGCTCCATACGTGCGAGATTACTTTCCGAGGAGCTGTGCACCTGTAATAAATATCTCCTATCAGTTATCCGCTGAAATACTAGTGCTGTCAGAGATTAAAATTCATGCTGTGAATTCATAAGTGCCATCCGCTTTGTAAATGGAGGCTAAGCGTGTAATACTTGACCCATATTTTTCTTTAGATGAGACGTCCGCGGCCCGTTCCGCACAGATACATTTAGGGATAAAAGTGGCTTTGCACAAAATCTTTGGGAGAACATTTGGAGCAAGACGCCAGGAAGATTTCTCTTTCTTTGTTTAGGAAATATCAAATTATTAGCGGATTTATACATGTACTAGATGGTAGACTTATAGCAAACTAATAAATATTAAGCAACTTTAACATTTTTGACATAGTAATAGCTTACTTAATGCGAAGAGCTCTGAAATGGGCTTTGTAGGATACAGAAGAGAAACCTGGATGATAATAAACAAACAAGACGGTAGAAGAACGCCTTCAAAATATGGTGCTGGAGAAGGATGTATCAATACCCCGGATGGCAAGAAGAACATCAAGCCAGACATGTCACTCGAATAGGAGAAACAAGAAGAATAGGCAAGAACACAAGTAGCCTGATGACTTCATACCATCACCGAAGAAGGACATCATGGTTGGAAGAATAAAAGGAACAAGGGAAAAAGGAAGACCAGCATCCGATGGCTTGACACTGTTACTTGAGAGGGACATCATGGTTGAAAGAATAGGAGGAACAAGAGGAAGACTAGCAACTCGATGGCTTGATAGTATCACTGAAGAAGGACATCATAGTCAGAAGAATAAAAGGAACAAGGTGAACAGGAAGACCAGCAACCCAATGGCTTGATACTTTCACTGGAGAAGGACATCATGGCGAGAAGAATAGAAGGAACAAGGTGAGAAGAAGGAAGGACCTAAAAGGCATAAACAGACCGCCATGGCTTGATACAATCACTGAAGAAGGACATCATGGTCGGAAGAATAGAAGGAAGAAGGAGAAGATCCTAAAGGCCGCTTCACACGCTCCGATCTCGTTAAAGAGGACCTGTCACCAACCACACATGTGATCTAATTACAGCACTGAATGCAGCATGTCTGCTGCATTCAGGCAAGGGTCCCCCAGCCCTTGAGCCCCCCTGTATCCAAAGATAATACACTTTGAAAACTTATATTGTGGAGCAAATAGGAGGTGGCTTGTGGCTGGAGCCAAAGGGCAGTTTCACACCCCCTGTATGTTTTATTGCCAAAGCGATATTTAAAATACAGTAGAACGGCTTCTGCTTGAATCTTTTGCCGGCCCTTCATCAGTTAACATACAGCAAAAGCGTTTGTCACGCATTGGCAGCTCACACTGCAAAAACTCTGTTTTACACAAAAATGAATTTGTTCATGAAGTGCACAAACTACATGGAGTGTAAACTCCTTTAAACACCTTATTTGCCCAACAATGCCATATTAAAAGGATTTCTTTCAGCAAGATGGCTTGGTGTTTATCACAAATTTTACATTTATGCATTATTAGATCACATTTTCATATCTTTTTTTGTTGTGTCCATTGTAAACGTTATAAGCATATTTTGTGTGTTTTGTAATAATTTTATTAAATCGTTGATACCTTATCAAATAAATTAGTCATGAAAAGTCATAGTTCGTGTTTGTTCTGTAACAATAATGCAATTATGTATATTTTTTGGTCATTTTTATGGTTTTAAACAAATTCCTGCGTTATTTACTGTGCGGCGAATGGATTTTTTTCCTTTTTTTTACTTTTAACATCACTTCATATTTAAGTATTTATTTTACGTTTTTGACCCTTTGGACCACTGATGGAAAAGGAAATAATTCGCTTCTTTGGATCATGGGAATCATTTTTACTCATAAGGTGCAGAAATCTGATAAGTTTTCAGCTACTGCATCAGCTTAGACCATTGAGTTTAGTGGAATCTACAGGTCACTGTCCCTGGGGTCAGTCAGATATGATATCAGGAGAACTATGTAATGATCGGCATCCCATGATTAAATCCCTGAGAAGGTAATCTTGTGTGGAGCTATATACACTTATGACCCCTTTAAATGTTGCCATATTAAAACATAATTGCTGAAAAGTTTATTTGCAGTGGTGAGTTAAATCAGTAGACGTGATACCGCAAGTGTTAGCGGTCAGTACAATGTATATAAGCAATTTTTTTGTTTGGATTATACACATCAAAATTGCTATTTTAAAAATGTAAATTTTAAGTCCACTCTCTGGAATGTAACATCTTTAATTTATTCATGGCCGATATAGGAACTATCTTTCTTGCAAAGGAGGCTTGATTGTCACCAATTTTTGAAATATGCATTTTGATCACTTTTCAAACATTTTTTTGTGTGTCAGTACAAGAAAAAGCATCATTTTTGTTGTGTTTTTATTATTTTATTTACGTTGTTGACCTTATGGAATAAATAGCATGAAATGTAATAGATCAGGTTGCTCTGAACACATCAATGCCAATTATGTATATTTTTTGGTCTATTTTTGTTTTAACACAAATTCTGCGTTTTTACTTGTGAAACAGGGTATATGCACTTTTTTCTGTTTTTTTTTTTTTACATATTTTATTTAACTTTTTTTTTACTTTTTCACCTTCTCCCACTGTGTGACATGAATATATTTTGCTTTGATCACTGTATCATGTCTTGCAGTACATCACTCATGTATAGCAGTGCAGGAGACCTGATAGTTGTTCACTGACTGCCTGTTAGACCATGCTTATAGTAGGATCTAACAGGTCACTGTACCCCGGGGTCATCAGATGATATCAGGGCACTATGGTAATGATCGGGTCCCGTGATTACAATCATGGGATGGTCAATCTTGTCAAAGGGGGTCTTATAACCTACTTATAACCCTTTAGATACTGTTGCCATGATTAACAGGCACACTGCAATTGCTGTTGTGATTATTTGGCGGTGGTGAGTTACAAGTCGGCTGGGACTGATACCGCAGGGTGTCAGCGGTCATGTACAACTGTAATCAGCAAGATTTTTGGTTGTTGGACAATCACTACACAGTCACAATTGCTATTTTAAAATGGCGATGTAGGAATTAAGCCACTCTACGGATGACATTTTAATGTGTATCAGTGGTCGTTAACGGGTTAAATATGCAAATTGCCTCTTCAGAAAGGAAAAGGACTTGAACTTTAGTGCCACCTATTGGAAATAGCAATCCTAATAGTCAATAATAACCTTTTATACAATTGATTCTACTGAGCAATGGAAAAACCCAGACAATGGCTTGCCTGCAAAATCAAAGCCCCCTTGATTGCAGTTTTGCAGCCAATTCGATATAGCACCCGTGAGGATTAAGAGTTTTCTAACATTTATCATCTTTTTTTTTAACTGTCACAAAAAGTATAAATTATTTCTTCATCTCTCTGGTTTTTCCAGGTGTCTCTCTGACATTCACAGGGTCCGACTTGCAATTATGGCTCTATCTTGACTGTACCTATACATGAATGGAATAAAATAGACTGATCCTGGCAGAAGACCCTGCCCTCAACAAAGACATGTGCTGCTCATACATGGTCTGCTGGCTGCATCATCACACAACCATCTGTGGGCATGGCGCGCTGCCCGCTCGGAAGGTGGCATGGCATTTTATTACTGATATAGCAGTTGCGGCCAAAATAAGAGGTTGAGATGAGCACCGGGAACAGTTTTGTATTACTAATCCCATCTGTGCTCTTTTCCTGAAGATTTTTACAAATACACATTCCTGTTTGTAAAATTCCATCTAGTTTAAGGAAAGTCATCATGACGGCCATCGTATTAGTGTAAATTATGGTCTGGAGTCATAAACAAAGCTTTATATTTATTACAACCTCTATGCCATGCTGCATTATCAGCTCTGATCGATATTCCAGGAGCTTACCTCCTCTCATTCATCATACTTTGTTTTCTATCATTTTATTTATTGTTTTGATTTATATTTCTCTTCATCTTTCTTTCTTACTTTTTTCCTTTATTCATTCTTTCTTTCTTGTTTCGTTTCTGTTTAGTTTTTTTCGTTTTTTATCCATTTCCCTGTCTTTAATTATATTTCTTCCCCTCTTTTCTCTTTTTCTTTTCTTTTCCTATCAATTCCCTTTTTCCTTCCAATTTCCATTTAGTTTTTTCTTTTCTATTCCTCCTTATATTCTTGTTTATCATCTATTTCCTTTTTTCTTTATATCCCATCTAACTTCACTCTTTCCTTTATCCATTCTTATTCCTATTACCTTTCCTTTGTTCTTTCCTTTTTTCACTTTTCTTTCCTTTCCCTTTTTCTTTCTTTTTCCTGTCCTTTTTCGTTTCCCTTTTTTATTAAATTTTCACATTTAATTTTCCATTTCTTTACTTTTCATTTTCTTCTTTCACTCTTCTTTCCTTTTCCCTCCCTCGCCATGTTTTCTTTTCACCTTTTCCTTACTCTTTCCGATCCCCTCCACCTCCATGTTTTCTTTTCACCTTTTCCTTTCTTTTTTCCTTCCCCTCGACCTCCATGTTTCCTTTCACCTTTTCCTTTCTCTTTTCCTTCCCCTTGACCCCATGTTTCCTTTTACCTTTTTCTTCCTCTTTCCCTTCCCCTCCACCTGCATGTTTTCCTTTCACCTTTTCTTTCCCCTTTCTATTTTATTTTGTCTATGCCGTTTCCTCTTCCACTTATCTCTGATTCTTCATTTACCCTCCGTCACTTTCCCTTTCTATTACTTTTTTGCTATCACATATCCCTTCTCTTTGTTATTTTCCTTTTATTTTCCATTTCTCTCTTTCACATGTGGCTATTTGCATAGTGAGGCCATTTCAATACAAAGCCAACTCAATGCCGTTATCTTTGAAGGTACCGTCACACGCGGCAATTTTGCAAGCAATTTCACTGGCAATTTGCTGGTTGCAGTGAAATCATGGATACATGGTTCCATTTCTACACGGCAACAAAACAGAACCATGTATCCATGATTTCACTGCAACCAGCAAATTGCCAGTGAAATTGCTGTGTGACATGTTAATTATTTTCCTGCGTTTTTGCTAAAGTCAATGGAAAAAACGCAGGAAAAACGCAGCTATCAAAAACGCACATAAAACGCGCAAAAAACGTGCAAAAACGCACAAAAAAACGCTGACAAGATCATAGCTAATCTCCTGTCAAGGACTCTAGAATCTTCAGGTTTTGCTGCGTTCAGGACTGCTTACAAAACGTCCTGTGGGCTCATACCCTTATACCCTGTTGGAACTACACCAATGTTTGTTGCATTTTACCTTTTGCATTAAACACTTTACATTAACTGCATACAAATGTGTGGAGTGGTTCCCTGTCTGAGATGCAAATATACATAAGTTGGTTTGGTTTTATAAGGAACTAGCTGGGTGCCCGATGCACATGCATCGGGATTCTAGAAGAGCGAGTCTCTGACTCGCAATGGCCGCTTCGCGGCCAATGCTTCGCGCTGCTAAGGCGACTCGCCATGCCCGCTGCGCGGGCATAGCGAGTCGCCTTAGAACTGCTCGCAATGGCCGCTGCGCGGCCAATGCTTCGGGCGTATCCACATGACCACGCCGACTCGCATTGCGAGTGGACTCAGAAGGGGCAAAAAACCCATTCGCAATTATATAATAGATTGGTATTCCCTGCATCCTGCAGAGTTGTTTATTCCACAGCCTATCCCTTTCCAGCACTAGTTTGTCCTGACCTCTCCTAGCCTGGCTCCCATTTGTCCAGATCTCTCCTCTCCTGTCCTTACCTAAGTTCCTATACTTGGCTGTTTGTCCCATTCTTACTCTGTCCGACTATGTTTCTGGGTTTTGCCTTGTACATCTTCTGCATACTGACCCACTGATGAGCTGCTGCAGGGCCAGAGACTGCCTTAAAATAGTACCTGGCAAGTACTTTCAGCTCAAGTCTATCCTTATCATCAGAGGCCCTAGCAAAAACAAGGTTGCCACTTAGTCACAACCCTCCAGGGTAAACCTCACCCATGGTGAAGTCAGTTCTCATTCACCAGCCATCATAGTAACATCAGGCCATGGACCCTGCTGACATTCTCATAGGCCTTGAAATTTTGTCTGGGCCCCTGTCTGAGCCTATGTCTGAGCTCATGTCTGAGGCTATTTCTCACCCTGGCTGTGGCCTGCAGGTTGTTCCCTGTGGAATGGTGGCTCCATGTGCCTCTACCTTCTGGTCTGCAGCTTTGTGTGTCTCTGGAGTCCTTTGTGCGACCCATCCCTGATCTTGATGATCTTCTGCCTGTGTGTCCTCCTTTGGTTTCCAAGATGTCTTCCTGTCTATGTGCAGCTTTTGGGCTTGTCAGACTTCCATTTACTATAGAGATTCTTTTGTTTCTGCCTCCAGGTGTCAACTCAGTATTTCTTGATTATTGTTGTCAGTAACTTTATCGGCTCTAGTTCTTCAGCACTCTGTGCTCCACCAATCTTTAGGAATTATTTCTGTTTGCCTTGTCAAAGTAGGAGGGGGTGTAGTATGGCAGGTACTATCATGCCTGTAACTTGCACAGGTGGTATGCATCATTATACTCGCTGCAGACACAGTCCCGTAAAAACTCACCAAAAATCAGCCAGGTCAAATATCCTTTGCACCCAGCAGAAGGCTGCCAGCTCCACTGGGAGGTAACACGGATGTTTGAATACCGATGCTCAGTCCCTGAGCACCGGTATTCAGACATCTGTGTTACCTCCCAGTGGAGCTGGCAGCCTTCTGCTGGGTGCAAAGGATATTTGACCTGGCTGATTTTTGGTGAGTTTTTTCTGAGTTTAATGTCCTGTTTTGGTGACACCATGCCGTACCTGACCAGCTTGCTGAACTATCTCCTGTGACTCTCCTAGCTTTGATTCATCCGCTTGTTGCTGGTGAGTCTCCTTATGGCTATAGTGCGGCACGGCCTGACTCCAGCAGTCGGTACACTCATTATAGTCAATAAAGTGCCAACTAATGTTCATTTATAATCACGTGGGGTTCATCACACTTTTACAGTGGCCCAACTGGGGAGTCACTCCGAGC
The DNA here is from genome assembly GCA_033576535.1 of Allobates femoralis. Lineage (NCBI taxonomy): Eukaryota > Metazoa > Chordata > Amphibia > Anura > Aromobatidae > Allobates > Allobates femoralis. The sequence goes on along the minus strand of JARQOC010000002.1, from coordinate 707,695,574 downwards.
CTGAGCAAAAACCAACCCCCCAAAGAGGAGCAACATGATTTGTTAGTATCTTAGTTCCAACAGACATTATATTTGTACATTTGTCTCCTGTGTACTTTTTTGTTTGGATCATTAAAGAAATAGATTTTTTTACACAGCTGCCAAAAGCTGCACAGAACATCTGCTGGAATTTTCCAAGTGGCGCCATGTTGACCGGACCCTAGGTTTTATCCTATTCAAAACTACCCATTAAGGAGCAACCATGGAAAATTTGATTTGCAAACACAAAAACCTCTAATTATTTTTCAGATTTCAGTCCAATATACAAGCAATATCTGCTTTCCCGGTGAATTTCACATTCCTTATTGTTGCATCCTTTTTATTATTAAACACCAATCTAAGTAACACCCATTCGAGTTTTTTTACGCCCATTGACAAGTTTTTCATTAAACCGTATAGTCAGATCTCAAAATGTCTAAGCTAACATGCCGGGACTCATCGATTCTGTAAAAGGTCCATTGATTTGGCATCTATCTCACTTACACATATTGTCAGCAGTCCATGCAGTCTCTCTGTTAAAGACTCCAGAATACGCCTTTATTTTATTATGTCTGAATGTCCTAATTGTTCCATCATGTGTTAAGTGATGCCAAGAGTCAAGAACTACGGTCTCCAACTGGTCACAATTACCACTGACCTCTGTGTCTTGCGACTTTCGTGTACTAAGGTTGCATTCTGTTGCTGTTTTATCCAAGCTTTGTCGTAGAGTCACTGCCATAGCTCATTTTATGGTGAAAGTCATGAAAATCATTGACAATTGCCTACATTTTGCAACAATTCTTTTGGTTGTCATGAGATGAGAAAATGCACATTTATTATGAATTTCGCCCCAAAAATGTATGTTTGTACCGTGTTAGGCTGCCTTCACACTTGCGTTTGTGTCTGCATGTTTATGGCATGCAGATGCAAACGCAGTGCAACGCAGCACATACTTATGTGAACGCAGCGGAGAATCTCCGCATGCGTTCACATAAGTATGGTGCCCGGGCAGCCAATCAGCTGCCTCTGGGGGCGACCGGAAGGAGGAGATCAGCAGCAGAGATCTCCTCCTCCCGGCACAGCTGATCTCCCGCCGGTGTCAGCGGGGAGATACAGCTGATCTGACAGCTGTTTAAATCTCCCGCGCCGACACCGAATAGGGTGATATCAGTGCAGGAGATATGAAACAGCTGATCGCTACTTCAAATCTCCCGCACCGACATCACCTATTCGGTATCAGCACGGGAGATTTAAACAGCTGTCAGATCAGCTGTATCTCCCCGCTGACACCGGCGGGAGGTCAGCTGTGGCTCTGCATGATCTCCCAGTGGCCACCGATGATCACCGGCGGCCACCGGGAGAGATTTCAATGAGATCCACAGCGTTCTCCTGCACTGCCATGCAGAGGACACTGCGGATCCATTGAGATCCATGCATTGTTTGTGCGCTTGCGGGCGCTTGCAGATAAAACAAGCGCCCGCGACCGCACAAAAAATAGAACATGCTGCGTTTGGAGTGCGCTCGGAGGGCGCACAAATTGTGCACATCCGAACCCAAACGCAACCAAACGCAGGCACATGCGTTCCCATGTTAAACATAGGAACGCAGTGCGCAAACGTTTGGCTGCGTTCGGTACGATGCGCTTGCAAACGCAAGTGTGAAGGCAGCCTTAGCCAGTAAATAGAAAAATATTAAAATCATAAAGTCCTCAGTGGTTTATACCTTTTAATGGCTAACTGAAAAGATGGTAACAAATAGCAAGCTTTGGAAACAACTCGGGGCTTTTCTTCAGGCTAGTATAAGACAAAATCTGATGGGGCACATCAGATATTGTCTTATACCAGCCTGAAGAAGACACCTGAGTCGTCTCGAAAGCTTGCTATTTATTACCATCTTTTCAGTTTGCCATTAAAAGGCATCAACCACTGAGGACTCTCAGACCCCCAAAAAATTTGCCAAAATTCTAATTTTTTAGATTTGATTCCAAAATGCGGTGTGCCCACAAGATGCTAAAAACTTATTTATTCACCCCTTTCTCAGCCAACCATATACTGTACTTCACCAGCCCTCACGAGTCTGCTGATCAGCACCTCTGTTTTCTATCTTCTTTTTTCTTCTAATCCTCCGGATTTACTAAGAAGGGGCTGGAGTGACAAAAGAAGCGCAGATAATGCCTTATCCAGGATAGACAAACAGATCTCAATTGGAATAAAAAGGCTCCCCTCATGTGAGAAAAGGAAGAAACAGATTGGTATGGTCGTGCACAAGGAAAGGAAGACAGGGACAGGAATTTCTTTATCTAATGCTTTATTTCATCAATGAATTTTGGTGGTAAACTTCGCCTTTGTCAGGTGATGAAGCCTCCATTTGTATTATCCTGCATCACATGATGGTGGCGGAGTTTATCGGCAAAATGTGTTGTGATGAAATAAAGATGCGTTAACTAAAAAAAATCCTTTCCCTGGTTTCCTCACCTGGTGCCCAATCATACCTCTCTATTTCTTCCTTTTCCATTATTTGTGCCTCTCTGAGGGTGAAGCGGACAGAGCTGCTAGGAGATGGTTACTAACTTACAGCACAAGAGGACCTATGACTGTAAGACATGCTGTGACATCACCATCTCATGACTGACCCACCGCTTGACCCAAAAGCCCGGTAACGTTTGGTGCAGATAGACACCGCAAGCCCTATACCGTGGTTGTACAATGCTTGCACAATCCACTAAGGTTAGTGTATACATCCTCCTCTTGACCACCGGGTATGATGGTAGGAGCACCCCTCTGTTTATCCCTTTTATCTCCACCTTATGAGAGGGTCACATCTACTATAATCACATATCAAAAACAACTTTCGCAGCAACCCTATTAAAGATGGTCAAGTAGAGAGGATGGGTGAGAAAAAGTTGTGCTGCCGTGTAGGAAACATCTAATCCAGAGTCTTGGAGATCGTGATCTTTATTTGTCAATGGCAATGTGTTTCCGAGAATACATCTCCTTCTTCAGGACAAAAATTACAAATCAAAAATGTGATTTTGACCTGGTGAAGGAGATTTATTCTCGGAATCACGTTGACAAATAACGTTCATGATCTCTAACACCCTGGGTTTGATGTTTCCTCTGTGGCAGCACAACTTTCACCCACTAATCTTCCGTCCTTAATCATTTCTCTGGCATTGACATTCTTCAGTGATATTGGGTGCAACACACATCATTAATGTCAATCTGGGTACCTTGCCTCATGTGAATGCATGGGCCCCGTGAAGAATGACTGTGCTCCAGCATTGAGTTTAAAGACAGAGGAACCAAATGGAGAGATATGAAGTGGCTCAAGGAGAGGTGAGTACAAAATATATGTTTAGTTTTTAACATCCCTTCCTGGCAGATTTTTATTCCACCAAATTTCTGCTACGCTGATTGAATTTGCTTGAAGAATTCAATCAAACTTGCTAATTTGAATTCCGGGAGATCCGTTCATCTCTTGTCATTACATTGAAGAAGTTATCTTATCTAAAGACCTTTTCCATTCTTATGATTATGGCATAACAATTTATAAAAGGGGAATCCCATGCTCAGGACATCCCTTTAATAAGACTAGAATCAAGGCATGGTAGAGTTGGAAGGGACCACCTGGTCCAAAGCAGGAGTCACTAAATCCTCCCAGACAGATGTCTGTCCAGCCTCTGTGTGAAGACTTCCACTGAAGGAGAACCCACCACCTCTCGTGGCCGCCTGTTCCACTCGTTGATCACAATCACTGTCAAAAAGTTTTTTCTGAATCTAATCTGTGTCTCCTTCCATTCAGTTTCATCCCATTGCTTCTAGTCTTTCCTTGGCTAAATGGACAGTCCCTACAAATCAGTGACCCGCATCCTGACAGACCCAACTGATTGTCCACATGTAATACAACATTTTTCCTGTAGAGGCCTCTCTGATAGAAATCAGCAGCCAAGTCAACTTGGAAGTTGGATATGCAGAGATGGACTTTCTGTAAAGAGAAAAACCCCTTTAAGATTTACATCGATGTCAATATAAATTTTAACCAATGATTTGGATGGAAGGAAGATAATCCCAGAGTCGATTTATATACTCCACATGCAAAACATAACTTTAATGTAAAAGTGTTCTTTCTTTTATTCACATTGAGAATTGTTTTTGTTATCTCTGGAGTGGAGTAATTTTGCGTCTCGTACTACGCCCACACATGTCATGTTTCTAGTTTCTGAAGAATTTAGTCTGGCTGATTATAAATAGCCATTAGTTGCCTGCTGAGCGGTTATTAAGATTTTGCAGAACTCCATTCCTCAGAGACATTTAGGTTGAAACAAGTTTTTCACTTTCATTTGCGCTCAACTGTTAAGGTTAAAGAACTTCGAGTGAGCGATAGAACAAACAGTTGGGGAATCCGAGTTCTATATCGCTTAGGAAAACTAGATGGTGTAGATGGGTGTATGATTATCTTAGATGTAATTTAAATTAATACATTGTTCAACTTTTATATAATCAATGGAGGAAAACATTTTCTATAGTGTCAGATAAATATAGTGGCCGTAACGGGCAGTAGTAGAGTTGAGCAAATCTCCCCAAATTGAATTTGGGAGATTTGCTCAATTCACTAAATTCAATTTGCTCAGGATTTAAAAAAATATAAAAATATTTAACTCGCCTTTCTTCAGGCCTCGCTCTACAGGCTCATTTCTGCAGCTCGCCGTCCAACCCTCCGCTCTACAGGCTCATTTCTGTAGCTCGCCGCCCAACCCTCCGCTCTACAGGCTCATTTCTGTAGCTCGCCGCCCAACCCTCCGCTCTACAGGCTCATTTCTGCAGCTCGCCGCCCAACCCTCCACTCTACAGGCTCATTTCTGCAGCTCGCCGCCCAACCCTCCGCTCTACAGGCTCATTTCTGCAGCTCGCCGCCCAACCCTCCGCTCTACAGGCTCATTTCTGCAGCTCGCCACCCAACCCTCCGCTCTACAGGCTCATTTCTGCAGCTCGCCACCAACCTCCGCTCTACAGGCTCATTTCTGTAGCTCGCCGCCAACCCTCCGCTCTACAGGCTCATTTCTGCAGCTCGCCGCCCAACCCTCTGCTCTACAGGCTCATTTCTGCAGCTCGCCGCTCAACCCTCCGCTCTACAGGCTCATTTCTGTAGCTCGCCGCCCAACCCTCCGCTCTACAGGCTCATTTCTGTAGCTCGCCGCCCAACCTCCACTCTACAGGTCATTTCTGTAGCTCGCGCCCAACCCTCCGCTCTACAGACTCATTTCTGCAGCTCGCCGCCAATCCTCCGCTCTACAGGCTCATTTCTGTAGCTAGCCGCCCAACCCTCCGCTCTACAGGCTCATTTCTGCAGCTCGCCGCCCAACCCTCCGCTCTTCAGGCTCATTTCTGCAGCTCGCCGCCCAACCCGCTGCTCGTTCCTTTTCTGCAGCTGATTAAGCCCCACACAGTAAACTCGGAGTAGGACAAGTGAGAGGATGGTTGAGTTAATATTTTTTTTTAACCCTTTCCTAACAATCAGGATTTACATAATTTTGACTAATTAAATTCTTCCCATATTCTCCAAAAATGTAGATTTATTAGAATCTGTCTTTTTTTTTGCAGGGTGATTCATAGCATAATTGATTCTCCACCCACCTCTTTTGACAGCTATTCAGTCTGCATGCACCCAGCCTGACAGCTACTCAGCCTCCTCCTACCTATTCTGACAGCTATTTAGTCTCCACCCAGCTAATTTTGACTGCTTGAGTCTCCACCCAACTATTCTGACAGCTATTTAGCCTCTGCCAACCCAGCCTGACAGCTACTCCGCATCCTCCTTCCTATTCTGACGGTTATTTAGTCTTCACCCATCCAGCCTGACAGCTACTCAGTCTCCACCCACATATTTCAACAGCTATTCAGTCTCCGCCACCAGCCTGACAGTTACTCAGTTCACCACCTATACTGACAGTTTATTGCTTCCGGAAAAAAAGCAGCTTTTTTCTAGTAGTTTTTGTACAATTTTGTTAGGACTGGTGAGCATGGGATCCCTTGATCGTGGTCATCAGCTTAATGTCTTGGGCCAACACATGAACCAAAATCCCATCTATAAAGGTTTTTTATTTATCATATAAAAAACTTTTGCACTTTTTATCCATCCAGGGCGCAGTGGGCCATAGGGCGCCGTTCATCCAGTGGTGCAGAAGCATCGTACTGTGCGGCCCAATGCTCAGGCAGCGGAGCGGTTGGGTAGCTTTCAGACACTCTGCATCATATGTATCAGTGTGAATGGTGCTCTATGCAGGCCTAGTGTATGCATGGCAGGTCGCCTCCCACAATTTGCTGGTAGAGGCGACTCATCAGCCAGCAGCTGGGCTTGCTCCACAATTGGCTCTGACTGCGTCCTGTAAGTGCTTTGGTTTTCTGTCTTGGCATGGATGGTATATTGCTTCCGCCTCACGGACTGGTAGCTTCTCAATCTACACCCACCTATTCTGACAGCTATTTAGTCTCTGCCCACCAGCAGCTTGTACTGAGCAGTGTGAGTTTTCCTGCATAGTGGACACCACTAAAAGCCTGGTACCTAATGACAATCACCAACTTTAATATAAAGTGTATCGCTGCAATATTGAGAAGTAGTATAGTATCGTTTTTATATTTATTTATGTATGGTGCAATTTTTGGTGACTATTGGAATTATTTGGGCAACGATTTCTATAGGATCAATGTTAAATGAATTAATTGGTTCGAGACACTGAAAAAGACTACAAAAAAAAACATTTCACAGTGAATAAAGATAGCAGTTAATGATAGAATCACTCAGAAATGACTGTAAAAAGAATATGAAACACTAATATACAGAAAAAAATAAACATTTATTATTTAATTTTATTTTTAAAAAAGCTCTTTTTGGTATATGGGAGATGCCAAGGAGGGGAAATTTTATTTTTTGGAAGGGGAATTACATTTTCATGTCTAAATTAGTAGCGATGTACGGAGAAAAAACGATGAAAACCGAGGCATCAACACAAACCGAGACACGATTTTCATTGAAAAAAATTGACAAAACCCAAAACCGACGATATCCAAAGTCAACGAAAACCGAGGTATCACTGTATTTACTTTACTGACACTTTTTCATCTTATTGGTCACCTGTATGGAATCCATATTATGCATCAGCAGTCACTGAAATTTACAAAACTAAATATAGTTTCCCATGCTAAAGAATTGCATTCTGCCTGTAAAGGTACCATCACACGCCGCCATATGGCTTCCATATTGCCGGCAATTTGACGTGAGTGCGCACCTTTTGGGAACTTTTTTCAGATCGCCATCGACCTGTCACACATAGAGATCTCGCTCCATTCTACAGCGATCCTGTGTTCCGGAAAACGCCTGCAGAGGACCGGAAGCGATCTACCCTTCACACATCGCTTCGTCACACGCCACAATCGTAGCAGCGATGTCGCCATACTGTTTTGATAGGAGCGTGCTAGAGTGTGTTTCACCACACCCCTATCCCTGCGATTGGTGGACGTAACTGTGTTCCCATTGGTCAGCCTTGCGTTAACGCACGAGTCATCAAATAAGGCACCTCGGACACGTCCAGCCAATCGGAACGTAGTATCACCCACCAATCACCGCAGATGCAACACGAAAAACACAACATCCAAGCACACCTACTTGATTTCATTCATGATTGCTGGGTATGTCGCCCTCGCCCTTCACACGCCACCATGCGCTGAAATTGCCTGGTGGATGACGCCTGATTTCTTTGCAGTGCAGGGCAATCAGGCGATGCTCCGGCGGGAATTGCCAACCAAATCTCCGGCAATATCGCCGCGTGTGACGGTACCTTAAAAGTCAGATGCCATACATAAGAATTGTATAGGATCTGATTTTTTTTTGAGCATGCATAGATTTGATTGGACGATTCTCATCTGAAATCCGAAACAGAATAGTGCATGTTTATTAGCAAACAAATGCTCATCTAAATATTTTAATTAAATAACATTGGACCTAGTTCTACCTTGTAAAATGGTACATTGTTGTTATTCTTGCACCTAAGAGTTGTGTGTTTAATGATGTGTATATAGCCCCCTATTGAGTCATCCCAAGTGTTGAACATAGTGACCAGGAAGTGACTGAATCCTCTGGTACAGTTATGGTGAGCATTGACTAGCGAGAGCCTAGGGGGTACCGGATTGGCGGGAGTAGTTTGGCCAAAAGATGTCAATGTCAATATCCCTAATCGAGTAACGTTCAAGATACGAGACTGTTTGGTAAATATTTGTAATAAGTAATCGTTTTTGGACATTATTGACTCTTTGTCTGCCTTGGCCCTCAATGAGGGCAACTGTGAACAGAACTATCGCACTGAGGAACTGACCGTGGCACCTGCTGCAAAACCGGAGCTTCTCCACAGCTGACGTCCTACATCACCCGCGACTAACAAGACCCCGCAACATTTTTTTTTTCATGGACACAACTTGAGCTTAAAATAAAGTTAGTGAAAACTAGCCTTCATTGTATGAGGATATACATTGGCACTATGTTATACCGGTACTGAATAAGGAAAATAAAAAAGTCTGTATATCCAGCAGAAAAAAAGGCCAAGGGTTGAGGTTTAAATTAATAATATTTATTAGAAAAAGTTTAAAAACATAACGATGTGGTAAGTATAATCCCTGAGGTCATTATTGCATTTCAAACGGATAGTTCTTTGTCATAACATGCAATATGCTCCCTGTTACATATTATGGCTAAAAACTACCAATGCGAAACGCGTTAATGATGTCAGGGATTATACATACCAAATTGTTATGTTTTTAAACTTTTTTCTACTAAATGTCATTGATTTTATCCTCAATCCTTGGCCATTTCACTGCTGGATACCCAGCCTTTTTTGATTACTGTTGGCCTCTCTTGTTCCCACCATTGTTTTAGGAACCCTCTTCCAAGAATATGGTGAGCTGAAAACTCTTTTTTCCTTTGGGGATTGTATAAGGTATTATGTTATGGGGTACCTATAAAATGCATTGCACAAGACACCACCCAATCTCTAGAACCCTCTTCTTATTATACCCAGTGTTGCTCTATATACCGGAAACTTTATCCGACATAAAGGTGGATTGTTTTTTTTACAGTTAGAAAAGGCAAGTTGGAAAGATCATTAAAAAAAAAATCTAAAAATCACAAGAAAATACTTAGAAATGAACTTAACTTATGCTCAGGGGCGTATCTACAACAGGTGCAGGGGTTGCATTTGTACCCGGACCCTGGAGCCTAGGGGGGGCTCCGAAAGTCCTTTAGGCCTATAGGAAAAGACTAATGCTATTAATGATTTGCAATAACTGGGGGGGCCCCATTGGAGCTTTCGCATCAGGACCCATAAGCTTCAAGTTAACGCCACTGCTTATAGAACAGGAAGTTTTCCATGCTGAAATTTGGGTAATCATTTTTACACTTTATAAATTAATGCAAAGTCAATGTAAATAGCGAGATAATTTACACCTCTGAAGTATGGAAATAGATGTGAAGAATTGTGAAGAAAATATTATTCAAACAGTTAGAAATTACCTTGTTTGTATTACTCTCTGTACGGCATATGCCACCACCGCCTTCCGATGACTCACATTGGTTCCGTTTATCTCACAAATAGATCATTTTTAGAAGAAATTAAAAATAAGAAATATCAAATCAAGTAAGGAGGTTGCTGTCAGTGACTAGAGTCATTGTATTCAAAGGGTGAAAACCAGTCCTCCCACAAATGTGCAGCTATGAAAGCTCTGACCACTACAATTTTCATCATCTGGACGTGATAAGGACAGATTTTTGGATATTGAGTGTGAATAATAATAATAAACCCACACAAACACTGGAGGACATACAAACTCCATGCAGATGTCATCCTTGGTGAGATTTGAACCCAGGACCCCAGCACTGCAAGGCTGCAGTGCTAACCACTGAGCCACCGTGCCCCAGAGATCAGAAAAGGAGCAAAGAATTAAGGTTATGTTCATACGTTGTGATTTTTTGCAGCATTTTGACCATGTGTTTTATGCAAATTAAAAGCAGCTTATATATTTTAATCTTAAAAAAGATGGCCGATGAAAAAGCTTTGGAGCCCTTGGAAATGTGTTTGCTAAAATATCTTTGATGAAGGTTTTAGTGAGTTAGAGTTATGGCTCGTTAGGAAAGGCCTATAATGAAAAATTTCACAGATATGTGAAAACTCAGCCTCCTCTACCCTTGTGCCACAAAACAGCAGCCATAGGTTCTTCTAAGCATCTGCCTAGCACTCTGAAAATAAAAACGATGGAGGCCCACAAAGCAGGAGAAGACTATGAGAAGATATCAAAGTGTTTTAAAGTTGCCCTTTCCTCAGTTCGAAATGTAAATAAGAAATGGCAGTTAACAGGAACAGTGGAGGTCAAGATAAGGTCTGGAAGACCAAACAAAAGTTCTGTGAGAGCTGCCCGTGCTTGACTGCAAAAGACCTTCTGGAATATTTAGCAGACTCTAAAGGAGTTGTGGTACATTGTTCTACTGTTCAGAAACACCTGCACAAATATGGCCTTCATAGAAGAGTCACTAGAAGAAAACCTCCTCTGTATCCTTACCATAAAATTCAGGGTGAAAAGTATGCAAAAGAACATCTAAACAAACCTGATGCATTTTGGAGACAAGTGCTGTGGACCGATGAGGTAAAAATAGAACTCTTTGGCCATGGTGATATAAGGTATGTGTGGAGATAAAAGGGCACAGAATTTCAGGATAAGACATCTCACCAACCAATAAGCTGGGGGTGGATCAATCATGCTTTGGGGTTGTGTTGTAGCCAATGGCACCGGGAACATTTCACAGGTAGAAAGAAGAATGATTCAATGAAATTTCAGCAAATTATCGATGCAAACAAAACTGTAAGAAAGCTGATGTTGAGAAAGGGATTGATTCTATAAATGGATAATTAACCCAAAATCCACAACAGAACTCAAAAGGCACAAGCTGAAGGTTTTACAATGGCCCTCACAGTCCCCTCATCTGAACATCATTGAAAACCTGTAGCTAGACCTCAAAATAGCAGAACATACAAGACGAGCCAGGAATCTCACTGAACCGGAAAACAAACCAGGAATCTCACAGAACTGGAAGACTTTTCCAAGAAAGTATGGATGAACATCCCACAAACAAGGATTGAAAGACTCTTGGCTGGATACAAAATGAGGACGGAAGCTTGTTTCTAAGCTTTCAAAACGCGTTGGATAGTTTTTTGCCTGCTGCGGTCATCTGTAGTCCCTCACCGAGTTTTTGAGATGTCACTAACTTGGCCGTAATCTCCCGAATTTTTGGTCTCCAGTCCCGCTGCTGGCCGGAGTGTCTGGATACCGCCTAGTGCTATTCAGCGTGCCCGCTGTGTGTTTTTTCTATCTTGGACGCACGGCACTTACAATTTATGCTGCTGGGAAAGCTCTCCACATACATGCCTTCATAAATATAAGTGGCACGGTATGATTTGATGCAATATGTATAGACACTTTTGTGCAGTTCAGCAGTAACATCAAACAGGTAGTGCAGTAATAGATCGGCGACAGCAATAAATTGGCACTCACCGGTACACCACTATTTTCAAATACACACTAAATTACTTACCTTTATAGGTATAACCTGCATTTTTGCTGCCAGTATAGATAGAACCAGTACAACTCCTCCACTCCTCACTCCATCAGGAAACATTGATTGTAGTACAGGTACTATAACTAAAAGTCCTAAAACAGCTAGCAAACAAGTTTCAGTCTCATGTGATAAAGTGATATAAAGGTTAACACCTTAACACCCTTATATGTATATAAATATATATTACTTTTTTTCAGGTAAATAGTCAACCTTGACACCATTCCTGCATAGAAAACATTCAATTCTGCACATAAGGTAGCTAGGGGATCAATATATATCTAAATGAGGGGATAACATCCATTTCACAGCATCATCAATACTAAAAGTTCTCACCAACATCTTCAAACCCTCCAATATCAGCACTGACTGCATAATGCATGGTAATTTGTCTTTAATGACAGATATTATGTGTTTTTTGTTTAGGTTCACATTTTATTGAAGGAATATAGAGCACTATACAGTGTTTCTTACAACATATACTATGTTTTCTAAGTTCCTGGGTATTCAGCGCAGCGAATGCATCTATTCATCTTCTTGTGTATACATTTGAGATTCATACACTCGGGGTCCCATTTTCTGCTTGCTGCTTTACCTTTGCTTGAGAAACTATATTAATTAGAAGGCAGGTGTTTTTTATTTTCTATGGATGCAAAATGTGTTTACAAGCTGTGATACTTGCAAAAAGGGGTGCTACTAGGTACTAACCATGCAGGCCACCCAACTCTTGGATCGGACCATTTTACTTTTTCTTATTTCTAAAATGTAAATGATTAAAATATATATATTTTGGACTAAAATACAAAGGAAATGTCTCATCTTTATCTTTATGCCTTTTAGAGATCATTTAACACCAAACCACGGATTTTTCAGGTCCGGGGCTGTCCGGTGTGAACCGGACAGCCCTGGACCCGATTTTGTACTAATGCATGCCTATGGTGCATGATGAGGCCGGATGGTAGTGATTTGCCATCCGGTTTTGTCCTTGTTCGGCAGCATCAGGTTGCATCCGGGAGTCTATGAGCGCTGGATCAAGCCGGATCCAACAGAAAATCGGATTGGGTTGCCGGACCCCAGGCGCTGAAGTTCAGTGACTGTCACGGTGTAGTGAGAATGCTGATGAAGGAATGGCAGGTATGGGCAGGGTGACCAGGGAAGACTAGTCTGACCCTAGTCTAGGAACCTTGAATGGCCCTGATCCTGAAGGTATCTCTGAAGGTGAGAAGGTTCAAGCTTCCAGCCTCTTCCTAACCTCCTCCACCAGTCCTGCGCTATTCCCCCCTTACCTCCCTCCACAGAACTGGGATACAGCAACTCCAAAGGAAAGGACGTCAGCAACATAAACACACAGGTCAGCACAGCACGGCTTCCAGGCATAGAGTGAAACTCTATCAGCAGCACCACCTGGTGGAAAGAGAGGCTACTTAAAAGCCAGGGGTAGGGGAGCCCAGGTGAGTCACACATTAACCCCTCAACCAGCAGCCGAACCTCATAGTGAATGCAGTTCTGGAGCACAACACAGGAGGCCAGGACCTTCACAACTAATAATCATGTAGCTCTTAAAGACAAACACATACACAGCAGCATTCAGCAAAGTCAGCACCTACTAAGCGCGTGACAGTGGCGGTCAGCGCTGAACTTCAGCACCTGAAGAGCTCACGGCTGAAATTTCAGAACCGCGGCTAGCTTCTCATTAGCCGCGAATGTGAAATTTCAGCACTGGATAGCGGCAGCAGCCGCACACTGACGATTTCGGCAGTAAACAGGATCGGAGGGCATATTTTCCCTCCGTTTCTGTTTGTCCGGAGCTGTCAGGCTGTGTCCGGTGCATCCTGCAAAACACTGGATACAGCCCGACAGCGACAAAACCGTAGTGTGAAGCTGGCCTTAGTTATTCACAACAGTCATTTTGGCCAAGGGTGCTAAAATGTTTGCATGCCACCGTTGTCTTTTGAGAAGCAGTTGAAAGCAGCTTCTAAAGGGCAACAAAGTTGCTATTTAAAATAGCAGTACAACATAATGTTTGGGAAAGAAGAAAGGAAAATTATGAAACATATCACAAAAATTAAGAAGTTTGCAAACCCTGGAGGATAAAGAAAAAACATGGCCGCTTACAAATACCTTTGCATTTTGCAGGACGCCATAAGTTACCCAGAGGCACCCCAAATCTGGCTACTCTATAACACGGACTCAACAGCATCTACACTTTACTTATTTAGAGTGTAATTATCGTAATAATCTATTATTGGCTAACAATTTTCCCAATTTGCAGTCCTTATTTACTCCAGGTTCATCGTACACTCCTGGCTTTAGTTTCACAGAAACGTAGATGCTTAGAAGGCCGCTATAGAGCATTTTCTCCTTTAAGGGTCCCGCACTGATACTATAGATAAATGCCCTTATTGTCCCCATCAACTCAATTTAGCAATATAAGAGATTTTTTTTAATCTTCTCTAATCCTCCTGCAAGACGAGGGACATTTATGTACATAAGAGAGTAATGACTCCCATAAGTTCATTTTTACATAGATTTTCCAGTTTCAATTCACCTCTGTGCTAATGTTCTTCTCCGAGAAAGATGGAAAAGATACAGATTTTAAAAATACCTAAACCCGGCTCAAACCTAATTTCCCGAGGGGCTGAGAAGACTTGCCATATTTCGTGCTCCTGTTCTTGTTATTGTGTTATCGGTCCCAGATATAGAGACACACTTTCATTTCTATCCTCTTTATTATGTATTGGGAAAATAGAAGAGTCTCACTTTTCAATCCATTATGTACTTAAATAAATATTATGTAACGCTGGTTAGATTTACTAAAGTCATTTGTTAGAGGTTAAGTGCAGTAAATATGCTCTCATTTACTCTCACCCTCTCGTGAAAAAAAATGGATATTCAAAGTGACACATGCAGCCAATATAAATGACACTAAAAGTTAAAGTCACCTCCTAAAAGCCACCTAACCTATCAATACATGTCCCTGCACCTTCTTATTACCATTATAACTGTCCCTCTCTCTGCTAAATGCTTGCTTTCAATGTTGTAAAAAACATTTTTATACTTACTCATTAGGATAATGAAGTGGGGGTGTCGAGCCCCAGGCCCTGGGGTACTCGGGTATCAGGTCGGTGGGTGCTTTCACGGGGATGTCACGGGTGGCAGCACCTGAGCCCGTGGCCTGGGTGACACTTCAATAAGGGGTTATGTACAGGGGATAAGAGTTTGTTGTTGTCACGTGACGCCAACTGTAGTACCTGGTGATAGGTCACCAGCGCCGCCACAGTCCTCCGGAGGGCAATGGTAATGCGGCTGGGATGGCAAAGCTCCCTACAGGTGGAGCTGGGCCTCCAGGGCAGCGTTCCTGTAAGTAAACAGGTTGATGAGGATAGCGACACAAAGGCAAAGTCATTTTCTCCGGGTACTTTACTGTAAACGTTCAGCAGCAAAATACAGAGTCCACAGTTCAGCAAGATGTTATTCAAACAGGTAGCTCTACGGGTGGTTGCAACTGGATGCCAGGTGGTATGGTGGAACCGTAGTAAACCTTAGTTGACGAACCGTGTCCTTTCTACCCAGGCTAGGATGAGTCTATACCCAATGGCTCCTTGTAGGTAGACTTGCTGCTCCCTCCCTCATGGTAAGGAAGCAGGCAGACTGCTCAGTCTGGCAGGGTGCCACAGCCGATGAACAGACTGCAGCAGCCGGTTGACGACTTTCAGAGATGGACTCTGGCCGTTTCCTCGGGTCCGGCATTCCCGTGGTGGACTGGGGAATTCCCTGGAGTATGGTCGCTCCACGCTGGGGTTCCCCTTTCTCTCTAGGGTCCAGACTCCTCATCAGGCACTCTCTCTCAAGATCCTCTACAGCTCAGGATCTTCTCTCATCTTCCCTCCGGATAAGCATAGAGCTGTCCGGCTAAACCTTCCGCCTCGCTCCACACTCCAACTCCGACTCTGTACTCTCCGACGCCATTTATCTGACTAACTGTCTCTAATTCCCCCTAGAGGTGAATACATCTCCGTCCCTTGGGGTAACCTCCCACACTACTCAGTGTGGGAGTGCAGAAATGGGTCCCACCCACCAACCTAGGATCCACTTGCAACTGGGGAAGATTACATCTCTTTTACGGGTGCAATACCCCACTGTGACGCCTGACCATGTGGGGCACTATAGGGGCTATATGCAATAGTCCCGCTGGGCGTGTTGGTTTCAGCCGCCATGATCCTTTATCACGCCCTGATGGGTGTGATATTGTAATAAGATTCATCTCTGGCCCATCCTCTCTGTGCTGCTTCTGCTGTGCTGGCTCTGCCCTCCTCCTCTCTATCACTCACAGCATGCAGATCATTTATCCTGAAGTCAGCTCCAGAGTCCTGCCCTGACAAAGCATAAACAGCACAGCAGAAGCAGCACAGAGAGGCAGGAGGAGGGAATGGCCACAGTCAATCAAGCTCACTCCAGCCACGTGCACTGCCTCTATGGCTTCTAACTTTAAGTTTAACAAAGGCTATATCTCGGGGTACACAGCACACAGACACATGGGAGACCCCTTCCCTGAATGCAGTAGACATGCTGCATTCAGTGCTGCATTTAGATTGCCATGCAGCAGGGGTTGACAGGTGCTCTTTAATTTTATATGGAACGGAGACTCTGAAAGCATCATCAAATGAGGAATAAAGTGAGACCTACTGATTCACAGTACCTACTATAAAAATGCCCTAACCAGTCTGTCTGTCTGTAAGTTTGTCCTGAAAACACGGCCACCTATAGGACATCGTATATATTACAATTAAACTGGAAAATTACAGTTAAAATGGAATGTGAAGAAGCCATATATTGGTTGATCAGTTAAAGAAAACAGCGCCCCCTATAGGACATTTGTGATGGGGGCGCCCACACACCATCGGGGCACTGGCCACAGCCGCGGTGATTATTAGCAGAAGTACGGTAGTTGGATTAATATACAAGTATGCGGACATTACAGCAAGGGAAAGAGTATACAGACATTACAGCATGGGAAAGAGTATGCAGACATTACAGCACAGGAAAGAGTATACAGACATTACAGCATGGGAAAGAGTATACAGACATTACAGCATGGGAAAGAGTATACAGACATTACAGCATGAGAAAGAGTATATAGACATTACAGCACAGGAAAGAGTATACAGACATTACAGCACGGGAAAGAGTGTACAGACATTACAGCACGGGAAAGAATATACAGACATTACAGCACAGGAAAGAGTATACAGACATTACAGCATGGGAAAGAGTATACAGACATTACAGCATGGGAAAGAGTGTACAGACATTACAGCACGGGAAAGAATATACAGACATTACAGCACAGGAAAGAGTATACAGACATAACAGCATGGGAAAGAGTATACAGACATTACAGCATGGGAAAGAGTGTACAGATATTACAGCATAGTATGTAGTGTATAATGCACTGCAAATCAAATGGAGCTGTGACACATGTCACAGAGGGGAGGAGGAACAGGATTGTTCCTCCAGTCTGTGACATAACCGCCGGCGTCTTCCCGCTAGAATTACGCATTGTCTGAACGGCTATGTGTAATGTCAGTGGTAATAATGGGCTCCTTTGGGAGAAAGCGCAGGCGCAAGAGCTTAAAGAATTGACATGTCAATTCTTTTTACGCCCGTGCTTTCTCCCATAAAAGCGCGGCGTATTTTTACGCTATGTCTGTATGTCTGCAGACCCAAGTCACATTGTGCATTTTTGAAAAGCACGTGCAAAAAAGCGTTCAAAATTCTCATGTGTGAATGTAGCCTAAAAAGGCCAATGCAATCAAGATTGCGATAGACAAAGGCCAGAGCCACAATAACTTGATCAACGACTGTAAGAATGGAAAATTAGACCCAGGACTGAGGATCTCCCTGCAGGAGAGAAATCACAATCCCTATTTGCTGTTTTTCATTTCCTGCTGAACGAGTGTGAAGCTTAAAATACATCTTACAAGATTCTCTACAAACCATAAATTTATCCCTCCCCAGAAAACCCTGAATCTGTGTGTAAGCCGAGATCAGCAGACCCATACTTTGCTGCAGCTGCTGCACGATCTACAACCACAGATCAGTCCCTTCAAGTGACAGACTCTGGGTCTGTTGCAAAAAAGCTGTAGTGGGATCCATGATGATTAAAATAGACCTGAAGGCCAGTTATAGTGTCACACTTGGAAATATGGCTCAAAGCACTTAGCGCAACCAAGGGTTACAACGGAAAATGGTAAAGGGTAGGAAGGCCCTAAAGTTAGAAAGAGTGGAGATGGGTCACCAATTGACACTAACCTGTGTCTGCACCCTGTACTCCCTAATGACCCTAAGCGGGTCCTTCCTCCCCCCTACCATCACGTGCTTGGTCCCTAAGCCGTCCCTTCCTTTACCCTGGCTAATATGTTGGCCAGTGAGTGCAGTGGACTTCACCTCTACATTAAAATGACACAAGGGAAGGTAGACAGACAGAGGAACATAAGCAAAAAGAAAATAATACTACTTCAAGAGTTGCCGCCAGACACCAGGGTTACAGGCAACAGGTCTCCAGCAGCTACACCAAGCTTCCTTTCTTCGAGGAGGTCAGAAAAAAGAGTCTACAGTATAACTGGCATCAGGGGATGGACCATATGATTATTTAAAGGAAAGGGGAGTGGTCGCAAACCGGCATCACCTGAGCCAGAAACTTCCTGCGAGGAAATATTCCTTAACCCCAGAGTCTTACAAGACCAAACCTGTCACAAGTCTCCCAAGGATAGGAGACCCTCGTGACTTAATGGCTCAGATATCAATGAATAAACAAAATCTTAGTTATTGCACCACAAACTGATTCTTTAATATGTCTATCACAGTGTTTTGAAGCAAATAGATGTAGAATAATGAGTGGTAGAGCTCTCAAGGAACCTTATTTTAATTAACCGCATCCTTTTTTTCTAAATGTTTGTTGAAATTCAGAATGTGTATAATTAATTTAGAAAATCATACCCGAGTATCGAGGGAGCAGACTTGTAAGTGCATATTAATGTCCTGCTTGCCAACGATGAGCTGCGTTCATCCCCGGTGCCTTCAGACTACCTAGAATAACACAAGGATTTCTGCCTTTAATGAAAAAAAGTGAATTATTGACTTTAAGCTTGAATTATAAGCTCTGTTCTTACAAGGCTTTATTGTCAAATCATAGCAAGCTTCAATAGACCGTCTAACAAATTCCACCTCTTCCCTTCGGCATGAATACTACCCGTTGGCTTTTTGTTATCCTTTATCTACAGCGAAAGCCAAGAGGCGTGACCCTACACTAGTCTGATTATCCTCCATTTCTATCCCCAGTGAAGTGACAGTGAATGGCCACTGTTGGATTTTATTGGCCATTAATTAACTCTTGCTGTGGCTTTATCTCCCAATGAAAGGCAACCTAATGTCTGGTCTGACGTTTGGGACAACTCAAAGCAAAGAATAAAAATGCAAATAACAAAATGATAAAGGCCAACGACAATAAGGGAAGGAAAGTTAAAGGTCCTGGGAAGTCCCATGGTTAGAAGTGATATGAACCATTAACAATTATCATTGAAATGATGGAGAGATGTGATGTCAAAGATGCAGAGTATACAATACACCTAAAAAAGTTGTGTCAAAATACATTTGCATAAGCACAGTTTTTAAAGTGAACCTGTCACCCCCTTTGGGCGTTATAAACACTTCCCAGCACTTTAAACATAGTGTAATTGGGGTTCTGGTGACCCCTTTATAAACCCAAATTACCTTAGAAAATAACTTTGAGTGTGTCCCCGCGCTGCATGGACCCGGTCTGAGCTCACTTGAGTCCCGACCGCTTCAACGCCTGTAATATGCCGCTCCCCTCCCCCTGTGTTCAGTGATGACATTTGCGCCTGCGCAGTGGCGCGGGTCACTGTGCTCTATTACAGTAGCAGTGACCAAAGTCTTGCGAGACGTTGTGCGGCTACAATAGAGCACAGTGACCCGCGCCACTGCACTGGCGCGAATGTCTTGCAGCTACCATATCATATGTATTATTGCAGCTATCATATCATATGTATTAGTACAACCAATCTGGAGAGACTTTTATAGCCTATATAAAAGTAAAAGGAGAGAATACAGCAGCAATTTTATGGTGAACCTGGATAGGGAGTGTCGCACCTCTGGATTCAAATCGGCAATCCTGTGTTGTGTAATTTACTTCTTTCTCCTCTGAGCCACATTGAGTTCTGTTTCTTTCCAGGTTCTTCTTGTCTGTTTATATTTTATTCCTGTTTGGACAATTTCGTCTGCCCTATCACCTTTTGGGTGCAGCTATTTAAACCTTCCCCTGACTGATATTTCCTGCTGGTGATATTCTTTGAAAAAACTGGAGAAATCAGGAATACCATGGAAATAAAACCATTCATTCATTTAAACTGCAGATAAAAACAATGTACATCTTAAAAGACAGTATTTCCCAGAAATACGTATAGTATACCATATAAAAACCTGCTAAAGTGATACTATGCATATAAATCCCAAATGGGTAAATTAATAAATCTCAATATGTATTGAAGCCATGAGTCACTATAATAGTGACTACATTTAGAGTTTAAACAAGGTTCATATATATTCTACCCAAAAAGATATATTGTCTAGCAAACGCCCGTTATATGAGAAAACTTAAAGTGCATGTACAAAGATTCTTTGTGGATTCTTCCTGAAGTTAGGGTGCTTTCACATATGCAGTAGGTGTAATTCCCAGCAGATCCGGCAGATCTGCTGCATAATGGCCGACTTGTGGCACCGATCCAGCAAGCTCCATTCATTCTCTGTGGGGCTTGCGGTCGGGTGCAGCAAGTGCGGTATTGCGGGCACTTGCGGCACTGCAAAAAAAAGGCTAAGGCTGCGTTCACACGTTGTGTATTTTTATGCGCGCATATTTTTACGCACGCGTATTTTTACGGGGGTAAAAATACGCGACTGCGTTTTTTTACGCGCGTATTTCCAGTGCTTATAATGGGGCCTATGGAAAATACGCGCGTAAAAAACTGGAAAGAATTGACATGTTCATTTTTTTTACGCGCGTATTTTTACGCTGCGTAAAAATACGCGACGTGTGAATGGCAAAAGTGAATGTCCATTGACTTTGCTGGGAAATACAGATGCACATTCTTCTGGAGAAAATACGCGCGTAAAAATACGCGTCAAAATACGCACTGTGTGAACGCAGCCTTAAGCAGCATTTATTGTGTGCGACCTCAAGTGCAGGATCTGCCCAATTCGGCAATACAACACTTGCAAAACCTGAACGCAAGTCCCATAGAGATATAATGGGGCTTGCCGGATTGGTGCTGCAAGTCAGCCGTTACGCGGCTCATCTGGCAGATGCGGCGACATCTGCCGGGTCTACTGCAAAATTGCAATACCACTGATATGAAAGGAGCCTTAAAGGCTCAGCCATACTGCATTTGGATTTCTGCCAGAGAGATAGAGATAACGTAGGTTGCTTATCTCAGCAATTTGTTCTGTCTGTCCTACTCCTCTCTGCTTTCTACAGCTGGGAGTCAGGAGGCATTTCTACCTAACAGTGGAACTTCACGCTTTTACTTTATTTTGTGGTTTCTTATTTACTCACTTAGGGATTCATTTCATCTCTTCACACATTCGAGGTTTTGGTGCTCTTCCCCTTTCCTCCAGTTCCATAAGCAGGTCCAAGGAATGACAGAAAGTTTGATTAGGAAGTTGTCATCTCCTTGTCTTGTGATTAGGTTTATTCCAGCCTCAGTAAGGACTGTCCAGATAGGAGTCTTAGTCTGTGCAGGAACCAGATGGGCTAGGTGTTTAGTCTGAGACAGGTCTTAGGTTTCTGTATGAGCTGCTACTAAAGCATAACAGGGAGAGGACATCAGAGCTCACAGCTTTTCCGTAGCAAAAGAAATCTATAAAATACTGAGTAAACATTACAAATAGTGTGTGACAGCAAAACAGTGATGGACAGTTACTATCATTTAACCAAAGCCTTATATGTTGAGGTCACTTTTACATTACTAATGCTGTGTTTGCCTTAAAGAGCTTGAAATTAGTTGGATACAGTCCTAGGAGACCTCAGAGTGTTACTTTAAGCTTTCGAGGGCAAGTACAAATACGGTGATTCAGTGCAAAGAAAATCTGGAAAAAAATTTGGTAAAACCGATAAATTCACATGTGATAAGATCTTATCTTTAGTCAATGCATGTGTGGCGCCCCACTGGTCAGGTGTCACAAGTGGGGTACTGGACCCAAAGTTGAGCATGTGGTTATCCCTGTCGCAAATAGAATGCAGAACATGGTGGAAGGATCTGATCCAAAAACACACCCGCCAATATAACCGGGGGAGGTCCCAGAGTTAGTGAGAGTGGAACAGTGTGAGAGGAGCAAGGTGGAACGCACAGGGAGTCTTCAGGAGTGTCTTCCCTGAGGAAAGATGGAGAACGGGAGCTTACCCGAGAGAGAAAGGGGGCTTCGAAAGAGGGCTAGAGACAGACGTAGCGCAGACAGAAAGGTCCTGACTTGTACACCCATAGTGCACGGGTCTGACAACACGGCCTGGAGTGTTCATCCTCCGACTATATTCGTCCCGGCTCTGAAGACATTCTTAGGGTTTTTATTCCCTGGGACGTACTACTGCCCAAGAAGCAGACCATGAGAAGAGAGAGAAGGAACAGGACAATGGTAGATCCAAGAAGGTACCACCAGAGACTTCCACAGATTCTGCATTCTGCTGTGACTACCCGGCCGTCTGTCCGTCCTGCTGGAGTACTGTGAGCTGTACCACCATCTTATTTGGTTTGATCCTACAAGTAAAGTACCTGGAAGAGTGAATTGCCTCTGTGTCTCTGTCCTGCTTCATTGACTTTTCTCAATGGTTTGCATCGTGGCGGCATCAGGTAACACTGCCCCGGAGGATTAGCTCTACCTGCTTCACCCTAGCCGCAATACCACCACCCTCCAGAGGACTGTGGCGGCGCTGGTGTCTAGTCACCAGGCACTACAGGTGGCGTCACGTGATAAATACTTAAACCCTTAATTGGCAACTGTCTCCCCCTTGGGGCCACGGGTCTGGGCAGGCCACCAGTGAGATCCCCACCGAAGCTGAGGGCCCAGACATCTGAGTTCCCATACCCTGGGGCGGTACACATATTCATCCAACAATGATGGCTACAGCTGAGCTAATAGCAAAGAGAATTTAACACTTCTTTACCTGTTACTCTTTTAATCTTTATTTTACTTTGCTCTTTGAAATTTACAGAGTTCTACAAAATAATTATCTCCACTTTGGAAACTAACCATTTTTATTTTTTTTCAGTAAATACATTACAATTTTAAAAGTTTTTTAATGTCTTTATATCTCTTGTACAAACTGAATATTTGTATATAATGAAAACACTGCGTGTCGGCATAGAAAGTGCAGCTTATATAAAGCACATAGAAACCGAAAAACATCATCCACTTAATTTTATTATAACTAATCATTATGAGACTGTGTAAAAGAATGTTAAATAACATCTGCTTTCATTAGAGACTAAATACAAATTCATTCCATTATCTCAATACGCAAGAAAATCCCCCAACAGGCTGAAATCAACATCACAATCACAAAGTAGCCACATGGAGACACATACAACATAAACATTTCCCCACAAGGTATTTGAAAATCATGTTATATGTTTTTAAAGGTATCATTACTATTTATTTTTGGGAATGTAGGTGTGGAGACTCGAGGGTCAGTGGGTGCTCTCGTCCGCTGGCCCAGCTGCCTTTAGAAAAACCTCATGGACCAGGGCTTATTCCGAACTCCTTAACTGTGGGCGGAACACTACTCAGACAACACAGGGTGAGGTAACCACAATATTAACACTTTATTGGATCACCAAACAGTTAACAGCATATAACACATAACCAGCCAAGTACAAAATATAACAGGCAACAGAGTCTCACCCTCCACTGGCTCACCAGGGAATTAAAAGGTTCTGCGGTAACCAGGTTACTGAACTGTCCCAACCTGGGTTTCTTCCTTATGTAGTCTTTGATATCCCAGCCAAATCCTAGCATTCAATGCTGAAGTCCATGTAGTAATTTAATCCATGTTCTGATCCCCTTGGTCAGAACAAAAGTACCTAGGTCTCGGGTTATGGCCTGCCAATCGGATCCGCAGAGCCTAGTTTGGTATTGTTACCATGTAGCTTGACAACCCCTAGTCATATGAACAGTCCTTCTTATATACCCCTGATCACTCAATTCAGAACATTGGGAACTTCATAATTGGTTTACTAAAACTGTGCTCTCATTGGCTAGATTTCAAGCCACATATTAATATTGCATTTCTGGCAGAGGAGAGGAAGAGACAGAAAATTTACATAGAATCTAGCAATCCACATAGTAATACAATTGAAGGCTACCATACCTAATTTCTCTTTATGTCATGACCTTCTCTGACAAAAGGATGAGATAATCACATGAGTAACCACAAACATTTGAACAATGGAGTGACTCCATAGAGTCTGGCATGAACAATGTCTCAGAAAACATGAGATAACAGCAAAAGTTCCTATAGTCTATCTAATATTAAGAAACTTAACCCATGCTATATGGTGAAAGAGTCCATGTCATCACAGTAGGTACCAGATAAAGTAATGGATCAAATCTGTGCTGCTGTCAATTAAAGAAATTGTGGTATATTCTATGCGTTTCAAAGCGTGTCTCCGCGTCTTCATTAGGAAATCCACCAACCATGGTGGGGAATAATGGGGAAGAAGGCAGTAGCTTTGGGAAAAATGGGGAAAGAGACAGTAGATTGAGGGATAATGGGGAAAAATACAGTATGTTTGGGTGATAATGGGGTAACAGACAGTAGGTGGGGGCATAATGAGGAAAGAGACAGTAGGTTTGGAGATAATGGTGAAAGGAGACAGTAGGTTGGGGATAATGGAGGAGAATATAGTAGGTTGGGAGTTAATATGGAAGGAGACAGTAGTTTGAGGGATAATAGGGTAGAATAAAGTAGGTTTGTGGATAATGGGACAGGAGACAGTAGGTTGGGGAATAATGGGGAAGGAAAAATAGAATGGAGAATAATGGGGAAAGAGACAGTAGGTTGGGAGACAATAGGGAAAAGAGACAGTAGGTTGAGGGATAATATGGAAGGAGATAGTAGGTTCGAGGATAATGGAGTAGGAAAAAGAAGATTTGTTGATAATGGGAAAGGAGACAATAGGTTGAGGGATAATGAGGAAAGAGACAGTAGTTGGGGATTAATGGGGAAGAAGGCAGTAGATTGGCAGATAATGGTGAAGGAAACAATATTTTGGGGATAATGGGTAGAGATGAGCAAACCTTTTGAAAAAGTTGAGGTTGTGTCAGGTTACACAGCGGGTATCACGCAGCAGGGAATTCCACTATGTGACAAGATATAACCTCAGTGGCGACAGTGCTCATAACACTTGCGGTCTAGTGAGAGCCATGATATCTTGCTGGTATCATGAGACAGCACCTGGGAGGAGCGATGATGTCAGTGATACAGCGTAGATTAAACATGCAAGATAGCCCATGTGTGCCCCTCGAGTCTGAACTGCACTAATATTTGTGATGGCATCACTTGACACACTCTCACCTGTGACTGCGGGCCTGCTCTCACAGCATATGGGGGATGCGTTCTATGAACGTGACCCCACCATATTGTTGGTCCCTGTGCCCATGGAACATTCTCTGATGCTTCATTTGAAGCAGTTTCTGAGAATCTGCATCAAAATCTCCATGTCTATCCTGAAACCAGCAAAGTCTGCTAGAATGCAGCAGTGGACAGTAACAGTATATCAGCAAGAATCTGGTAAGATCTGTTGAATTGTGGGATACACACAAAACAACTTTCATCTAAACTTTGCTGCGGTGTATTTTCCTGCATCTGCTTATGATCCGATCACCGGGGCAATGGGGTACTCGGAACCGGGCCCTCTCATTGTTGTCTATGTCTGCAGGATGTCACGGTGTCGTGATCCAGCTCCGTTGTCCCGGGTGGTCAGTAAAAGGGACGGGGGACAATTCTTTTCAGAGATTATTGTGACGCCACCCATGGATTGCGGCTATGGATAGCCACCACTGCCGTCAGGACCTCTGGGGATGATGGGGGTTAGCAGCTGTTATGTTGAGCCCTCCACGGGAAGGGCTTGTCCCCAGGGCAATCGTGAAAGAAGTGTAGTGCAAGGGGTTGCAGGGTTCTTTTTACCATCAGGCAGTCACCAGCTGGCAGCTCACAGAATCAGTCTGTCTCCTCTCAGGGGCAGCAATCAGAGTCTCACACAGTGTCAAACTTTGACTGGGTTTTCTTTCCTGCTCGGCAGATGGTTACACGATACAGTCTGTACAATGGCGGCTCCGGTGTGATCTTAGCAGCTAGGACGGCTTGTCTGCGACAACCCCTTTCATGTTCCTCTCGGGCCTCTACGGTCTATTCTATACTCTAGCTACGGTTCAGTGGTCACGGGCTTTCAGTGGCAACCCTCCAAGTCACCTAGCCTTAGTTCAATGGCCTTCTTTTCGCTGTGCCGGAGGTTGGGTCTCGGGACATAAAGTCCCAGCACCCCGCCGGAATTCGTGGTTGGGGCATACAGCTTTCCTACCACTTCAGCAGAGCCAGCACTCTGGTTCCGGCCCAGTCCCTTGGTGTCCCCGCTGACTCAGGAACACCTTAGACTGCCTCTGTCTTTCCACGGTTCTCAGCCTGGGACCCAGGCTAGCCTTACCGTGGCATAGGCCGCCGGGTCTAGGTTTTCTCATCCTGGTCTCTCTGTCTACTTGGCTGACAGGTCTAAACTCTCTTTCTCCACTCCACTTAACTTCTTCTTAACTCCCCTTGGACGTTTTTGTTGTTGTGTTCCCACCCCTAACTGGGTTCTGTCCTAACTCTCCACCTTCCACCTGGCTCCTATCGCTATCCCTTTTCTTTGCATAGAGTACCTAGACTTGGGACCGGGAATGTGTTGGGGTGTGTGTGTGGAGTGACAGACTTACCTGTCCCAGCCGCTGCGGCGTCTAGTGGCGACCGGTCCGCAGGGGCGCCACACTTTTTTTATGGACATGGAATAAAAGGGAATTTTTAGGCATAAATATAGTGAGTGCCGCTTATTCTTCTACAATAAATATATCAGTGGACAGAAACCTTTGACTACAAGAAATGAAAAAATAAATAAAATTGCTCTATTCCTCAGAACTAAAAGGATTTTAGTTAAGATTCAAATAGCAGAATTGCTTGTTTGTTAAAGGTACATTTAACCATAATTGATGATGAGGCAGTCATTTTTATGAAGCTAGAAGAAAGCTAAAGATGGACATTTCTATTAGTAGAAATATCCAAATTCATTCAGAAGCCATATAACATAAAAATATGTATGAATAATGATGAACTCTTAGTAATATGATAGCTTGCGGCTTCACATTAGAACCCCTGGTTGAGGCGGTGTTGCTTTTGGAACAACAGAGGGTTTTGGGTTATAGTTGGATCTGGCTAGCGATGAACAAATCTTCTGATATTTGTATTGAGCAGGTTTACTCAATTCAGCCAGCAAACATGATCCAAATAAGTATAGCCTAAATCAAAAGAGGACTGATGCCCAAAAAGATGATTATCATGATCTGAGGTCTCCTCAGACCCCAAAACAGTAAACAGATAGGAGTTTAGGGGTCAATAATAATATAAAATTAACTTGCCTGCCATAGGTCTGCTCCTGCAGCTGACCGCCCGGTCCACCATTCGCCCCCTCCAATCTTCTAATCTTTCGACACTTATAAGTATTTAGGTGGTTATGTGGGGCACAATGCTCATTATTGATGTCAAGGAACAATTGGAGGAGAAGGCGCAGAGCTGTGGCAACAGTACAGGTGAGGGGCAGACCTAGGACGACTGAGAATAATCTTTTTTATTTTTTAACCCCTTAAAGTCCCTTGAAAGGAGTAAGTAAATCGGTGACCATCATTTTGTTGGATTTGTCCAAATCCAATCCCAAAAATGTTACATTCACCCAATTGATTTTTTCTGGATTCACAGGTGCAGGACTTTAGATGCCTAGGTGCAGGACTTTAGATGCCTAGGTGCAGGACTTTAAATGTCTAGGTGCAGGACTTTACACGCACAGGTGCAGCACTTTAGATGTCTAGGCGCAGGACTTTAGATGTCCAGGTGCAGGACTTTAGATGCCTAGGTGCAGGACATTAAACGAAGAGGTGCAGGACTTTAGACGCAGAGGTGCAGAACTTTAGATGCCTAGGTGCAGGACTTTAGACGCAGAGGTGCAGGACTTTAGATGCCTAGGTGCAGGACTTTAGATGTTCAAGTGCAGGACTTTAGATGCCCAGGTGCAGGACATTAGACGTAGAGGTGCAGGACTTTAGATGCCTAGGTGCAGGACTTTAGATGTTCAAGTGCAGGACTTTAGATGCCCAGGTGCAGGACATTAG
This sequence comes from Allobates femoralis, assembly GCA_033576535.1. Classification (NCBI taxonomy): domain Eukaryota; kingdom Metazoa; phylum Chordata; class Amphibia; order Anura; family Aromobatidae; genus Allobates; species Allobates femoralis. The sequence goes on along the minus strand of JARQOC010000002.1, from coordinate 707,667,422 downwards.
ACGTAGAGGTGCAGGACTTTAGGTGCCATGGGGCAGGATTTTAGATGCACAGGTGTAGGACTTTAGATGCACAGGTGCAGGACTTTAGATGCACAGGTGTAGGACTTTAGATGCCCAGGTGCAGGTCTTTAGACTCACAGATGCAGAACTTTAGATGCAGAGGTGCAGGACTTTAGATGCCCAGGTGCAGGACTTTAGATGCACAGGTGCAGGACTTTAGATGCCCAGGTGCAGGACTTTAGATGCACAGGTGCAGGACTTTAGATGCACAGGTGTAGGACTTTAGATGCCCAGGTGCAGGACTTTAGATGCACAGGTGCAGGACTTCCTGATTCAGAGGAACAGCCTAATTAGTAACATTTGGGAATTGGGCAAAGGTTCAACACCATGTCTTATGGTCCTGGCAAAAGCAAAAAACAAACTCCCTCAAGTTTATTGATTTCCTAGATTGCTGCGTTTGCAGAATTTTCTTCCCGCCCTTTGCATACTAAGATCTTGTTATCCTTTTCAGTTAAATCATTATCCTAATGTTATTTATGTCTCTATTTCAATTTCTTTGGGAAGAGGGTAATTTGCACTAAACGCATCATAACATATTTATGCTAATATGTACTTTTGATCACCTTGGCCTTTTTGTGAATCTCTAAGCAGGCATATCATTATACGCTTCCATTTCAGTTTAGGGTAGATGGTGTTTGATATGCTTCACTTAACCTTTGCTATTCCAAGCCTTTCTGGAACAGTCCGTACATTTATATTACACATGTAAGCCACTTGGACTCCACCAGAGATGCTGTAACTACTAATCGCTCATGCTCTATTGATTTGCCAGTCTTTGTCACTTCACATGGAGAACAAGTCCATTAAATTGTAGTACAGGGTAATTGTATTGAGATGCTGTCAAATCTCACTTTATAGATGTAGGTAGCTGAATTAACATGAGACTTGTGGAGTTTAGGAACAAGAATTGTTCGGTAAAATGCACAGAAAGAGAGAAAAAAATATTTTTTATGTAATAGTGATGGTAGTCAGAAATCAAATGTGCATGTAAGGGGCCAATTTTTTTCTGTACTGTTAGTTGTAATCACACACAGCTCTGCTGTACTGTGTTAGTTGTAATCACACAAAACTCTGCTGTACTGTGTTAGTTGTAATCACACAAAGCTCTGCTGTACTGTGTTAGTTGTAATCACACAAAACTCTGCTGTACTGTGTTAGTTGTAATCACACAAAGCTCTGCTGTACTGTGTTAGTTGTAATCACACAAAACTCTGCTGTACTGTGTTAGTTGTAATCACACAGAGCTCTGCTGTACTGTGCTAGTTCAATCGCACAGAGCTCTGCTCTATTGTGTTAGTTGCAATCACACACAGCTCTGCTGTACTGTGTTAGTTGCAATCACACACAGTTCTGCTGTACTGTGTTAGTTGTAATCGCACAACGCTCTTGCTGTACTGGTTAGTTGTAATCGCACAAAGCTCTGCTGTACTGTGATAGTTTAATCGCACAACGCTTGCTGTAGTGAGTTAGTTGTAATCGCACGAAAGCTCTGCTGTACTGTCTTAGTTTAATCGCACAAAGCTCTGCTGTACTGTGTTAGTTGCAATCACACACAGTTCTGCTGTACTGTGTTAGTTGCAATCACACACAGTTCTGCTGTACTGTGTTAGTTGTAATCACACAAAGCTCTGCTGTACTGTGTTAGTTGTAATCACACAGAGCTCTGCTGTACTGTGTTAGTTTAATCGCACAACAGCTCTGCTCTATTGTGTTAGTTGCAATCACACACAGCTCTGCTGTACTGTGTTAGTTGTAATCACACAGAGCTCTGCTGTACTGTGCTAGTTTAATCGCACACAGCTCTGCTCTATTGTGTTAGTTGCAATCACACACAGCTCTGCTGTACTGTGTTAGTTGCAATCACACACAGTTCTGCTGCACTGTGTTAGTTGTAATCACACAAAGCTCTGCTGCACTGTGTTAGTTGTAATCGCACAAAGCTCTGCTGTACTGTGATAGTTTAATCGCACAACGCTTGCTGTAGTGAGTTAGTTGTAATTGCACGAAGCTCTGCTGTACTGTCTTAGTTTAATCGCACAAAGTCTGCTGTACTGTGTTAGTTGTAATCTGCTATACTGTGTTAAGTTGCTATCAAACACAACTCTGCTGTACTCTGTTAGTTCTAATTACACACAGCTCTGCTGTACTGTGTTAGCCGTAATTACACACAGCTCTGCTGCACTGTGTTAGTTGTAATTGCTCAAAGCTCTCCTGTACTGTTTTAGTTGTAAACACACATCTACTGTATGTGTTAGTTGTAATCACACACAGCTCTCCTCTATGTGTTAGTTGCAATCATCACACAGCTCTGCTGTACTGTGTTAGTTGCTAATCACACACAGTTCTGCTGTACTGTGTTAGTTGTAATCACACAAAGCTTGCTGTACTGTGTTAGTTGTAATCGCACAAAGCTCTGCTGTACTGTGCTAGTTTAATCGCACAACGCTTTACTGTATGAGTTAGTTGTAATCGCACGAAGCTCTGCTGTACTGTCTTAGTTTAATCGCACAAAGCTCTGCTGTACTGTGTTAAGATGCTATCAAACACAACTCTGCTGTACTCTGTTAGTTCTAATTACACACAGCTCTTCTGTACTGTGTTAGCCGTAATTACACACAGCTCTGCTGCACTGTGTTAGTTGTAATTGCTCAAAGCTCTCCTGTACTGTTTTAGTTGTAAACACACATCTACTGTACTGTATTAGTTGTAATCACACACAGCTCTGCTCTATTGTGTTAGTTGTAATCACACACAGCTATGCTGTGCTGTGTTAGTTTTAATTGCACAAAGCTTTGCTGTACTGTGTTAGTTGCAATCACACACAGTTCTGCTGTACTTTGTTGGTTGTAATCACACACAGCTCTGCTGTACTGTGTTACTTGTAATCGCACACAGCTCTGCTGTACTGTGTTTACTTGTAATCGCAAAAGCTGTGCTTTACTGTGTTAGTTGTAATCACCTACAGCTCTGCTGTACTGTGTTACTTGTAATCGCACAAAGATCTGCTGAACTGTGTTAGTTGTAATCGCACAAAGCTTTGCTGAACTGTGTTAGTTTTACTTGCACAAAGCTCTGCTATAATGATAATTGCAATCACACACAGCTCTGCTGTACTCTGTTAGTTGTAATCACACACAGCTCTGCTGTATTGTGTTACTTACTATACACCCAAGCTATGCTTGTACTGTGTTACTTGTTAGTAACACACAGCTCTGCTGTACTGTGTTAGTTGTAATCACACAATGCTCTCATGAACTGTGTTAGTTGTAATTGCAGAAAGCTCTGCTGTATTGTGTTAGATGCAATCACACACAGTTCTGCTGTACTCTATTAGTTGTAATCACACACCGCTTTGCTGTATTGTGTTACTTGTGATCACACACAGCTACGCTGTGCTGTGTTAGTAGTAATCGCACACAGCTGAGCTATACTGTTAGTTGTAATCACACACAGATCTGCTGTACTGTATTAGTTGGAATCACACACAGCTGTGCTGTACTGTGTTAGTAGTAATCACCCACAGCTCTGTTGTAATTTCTTAGTTGTAACCTAACAGAGCTCAGCTGTACTGTGTTAGTTTGAAAATTGTACACAATTCTGCTGTACTGTGTTAGTTGCAATCCAGTTGAATAATTTAGTTTGATATGCATGATGGATATGTAGAACCAAAATTTACATTTACTTTTTAAAAAAAATGCCATAAACACTTGCCATTCACATAAAAAGTATAAATAGCAATACCTTAATAACTTATCGTATTTTTTGACTTTAGATGCACTATTTTCCCCCAGCTTTTGGGGAAGTTGGGGGCATGTCTTTTAGTCCGAATGTACAGTTTGCTGTACTGTGCTGTAGGGAGGTCGGCTTTGGAGCAGTCAGTGGAGTAGGCTGGAGCAGGCTGCAACTGTGGGCCGTGGTCATGTAGGCCTGCTGTTTAGCTTTTTAAGCTAATGTAATATTCCCTGCACTCTTCCCACCCATCACCTCTCAGCACTGAAGCTTGTGAGTGCGGCAGGAGAGGCAAGTATTAAATTAACTTAAATAGCAAGGACCTTTGATCAAACATCACTGCTGCTGCAGCTACAAGTGATTCTGTGTCTGGATATTCACTGCTTCCCATGCATCATCATCGGTGTGGGAAGCAGTGAATATCCAGGACAATCATACTCACACCCTCATCACTCCCCTGCATCAGCGAAATGTACCAGATGGAGAATTACATACCAGGATGGGGGCCATGTACCAGAGTAGGGGGTCATGTACCAGCATGGGGGATAATGTACCTGGATGGGGAATTGTATACCAGGATGTGGGCCATGTAAGAGTATGGTAGATCCTGTAGTAGGATGCGGAATTACATACCAGGATGGGGGCCATGTACCAGGATGGGGATTATGTACCAAGATGGGGCACATATATTCCTGGAAAGGGCCCAGGATGGGGACATTAGTATAGAATTTGGGAACATTACCCCATAACAGTATCAGCAGCAGATCCCCCCTGTATGGGGGATCATGAACGTAGATGAGGGATCGTATAACTGTATGTAGAATCATTTACTAGGATGGGGAATCATATACCAGGATGTGATCCATGTATCAGGATGGGGATCATGTACAAGGAAGGGGAATTATACACCAGGATGGGGGCCATGTACCAGGATGGGGAACTACATTCCAGGATGGGGGCCAAGTACCAGATTAAGGGATCATGTACCTGGATGGGGGATTATATACCAGGATGGGATCCATGTATCAGGATGGGGGATCATGTACAAGGAAGGGGAATTATATACCAGGATGGGGGCCATGTACCAGGATGGGGAACTACATTCCAGGATAGGGGCTATGTACCAGATTAAGGGATCATGTACCTGGAAGGGGGATTACATACCAGGATGGGGAATTATATACCAAGATTGGATCCATTACCGGATGGGGATCATGTACAGGATGGGGAATCATGTACCAGGATGGGAATGAAACAGATGGAGGCCATTTATCAGAATGGGATCATACCAGGATGGGGATCAATACCTGTATGCAGAATCATTTACTAGGATGGGAATCACATGTCAGGATGTGATCCATGTACCAGGATGGGGATCATGTTCAAGGATGGGGAATTATGTACCAGGATGGGCCATGTACCGGAATGGAGGATCATGGACCAGGATGGGTGACATTAGTATAGAATTTGGGAACATTACCCCGTAACAGTATCAGCAGCAGATCCCCCCTATAAAAGTGAGACATGACCTCATCCTTAGCTTAATTTTTTTCCCCCATATGTTACTCCTCTAAAACCTAGATGTGTCTTATAGTGCGAAAAATACAGTATGCCTTGTTTTTGACTACGTGTTTCATCACTTGGCTCTGTGAGATATTGATATCCACTTGAAAATGTTTGTAATGTGGAATCAACGGGAAGTATAGAAAAATCCAACAAATTATCCTGTAGAAAACCCATTTCTTTATTCTGCGGGAAGGTTGTAGTATTTTACATCCTGCCAGCACTCACATAAGGACGTGAACTAACAATTGCTATGCAGGTTAGATGCAGTCGGCTCAATATATCAAGCAGACTACATTAATGTCCTGTGAGGCCGGTACTTGAGAATTCTTTAGTTTCTTAGGAAGAAATTATAACAAAGTTTGATACATTGTTTTTTGGTCACAAATGTTAAAACCATTTTTTCTGTCCGCTAACAGTTCTGAATTTTTTTTAAAGTCTAATGGGATAAAAAAGCAAATGTAAAAGTTATAAATCTCTAAAAGTGATTTATAGGTAAAAGTGGAATAAAGTGCTATTAAAATAATTGCTTTTTTTGTTGCACTTTTTTCAGCATTAACGGATTATCCCTAGGTTTAACCTTCCATTGGCCAATCTTTATTTATCAAGGTCATAAGGGGTCACTTGATCCGCAGTAATCAGTTTGATAACAAGTATTACATTCTTTAACAGTGCCACCACAGGAGAACAAAGGTATTGCACCAGGCCCCATTGAAATTTGCCCCTTTAGGACCTGAGAATTTTGTTTTTGCGCTTTTTCTTTTCCTCTCCTTCTTCCAAAAGCTATAACTTATTTTTCCATAAACACAGACATATGAGGTCTTGTTCTTTGCAGGACGAGTTGTAGTATTGAATGTCATGATTTACTTTATCATATAATGTATGGAAAGTTGGAAAAAAAAATTCCAAGTGTGAACAAATGGTGAAAAAAATTACAATTCAGCCACTGATCTTTAAGTTTTATTTTTTTATAGCATTAATTGAGTGGGGAAAATCACCTGAAAGCTGTCACAAGTGTGTCACAGCCTGATGTTACCTTGTGAAGATCAAGGATCAGAAGGTCACAGCGTGAAGATAATCACAGATCCACTATAGCGCTCCCGCATTGCTTAGGGGCTTTTTAATTCATCTGATGCTGAAGGAGTTAAGGTTTCATTTCTATCCTGCTGTGATTAACATGTAGTTGTAATCTCAGAGGCAGCCACTCCCTTCTGCTATATGCAACCTCTCCTTATTCCTCCTTATGCCAGCTATAGTTCAATCTAAGCCACCTGATAAGGAGTTGTCTCTGGAGAAAGCTGTAGGAATGTTTCAGGGGATGCAGTGAATTCTCTCTCTGGAGAAGAATTGGTGTCTATGATTAATCTATTTTCCTTGTTTCTCCCCCTTCCTCATGTTGTCTTTATATTAGAAGTAATACTAATGCCTTGCTGGCCTTGGCACTGTATTATAGCATTAATTGAGTGGGAAGAACAACCTGAAAGGTGTCCCAAGTGTGTCACAGCCTAATGTTACCTTGTGAAGATCAAGGATCAGAAGGTCACAGAGTGTAGATGATCACAGATCCACTTTAGTGCACATGCATCGCTTAGGGGCTTATTTAATTCAATCTAATGCTGAAGGAGTCAAAGTTTTTTTCTATCCTGCTGTGATTAACATGTAGTTGTAATCTCAGAGGCAACCTCTCCCTTCTGCTATATGTAACCTCTCCTTATTCCTCCTTATGCCGGCTATAGTTCAATCTAAGCCAACCTGATAAGGAGTTGTCTCTGGAGAAAGCTGTAGTAATGTTTCCAGGGGATGCAGTGAATTCTCTCTCTGGAGAAGAATTGGTGTCTATGTTTAATATGTTTTCCTTGTTTCTCCCCCTTCTTCATGTTGTCTTTATATTAGTAATAAGACTAGTGCCTTGCTGGCCTTGGCACTTCACAGGGCTAGTCCAGAGTCAGCCAGGGCCTAGGAACGTGATCACACAGGGAGGAAGGACCGGTGTAGGGACATTAGAGAGCTCATGCATCAGTGGCAGGTGACTTCAGGTAGTGACCCGTCTCCCTATTGTCAGGGCCTTCCTTCTACTTTGGTTTACCCTTCCTCTTGTGCCGCACGCCAAATAGTCCTTGCTTCAACGTGACAAAAACAAGACTTTCAACATCAATATGATTATAATGATACCAAACATGCATCAAAATATTTCTGTTTATGTGATGAATATAGCAAAAACATTATTGTGCTTTATGTCTCTATTTTCCGAGACCTGTAACTTTTTCATTTTTCTATTAATGAGGCTAAGGGCTTGTATTCTAATTTGTGGTGAAGACTGCATTGATTTAGAATCCTCTTAATATACATTAATTACTTGTTTTTTCCCATTCAACCCTTTAAAAAATAAAATCATTCCCACTCTAATGGTCTCCAGATGCTCCAAACTCCAAACAATCCTATAACCAGGCTATAAGAGAGAGAATTGGAACTGAGCTGTCAAAAAGTACACCACTCCCAATTGAAACTCCCACTAAAGATTTGTTTGTGTTGAGAACAACAGAAATTACAATGGAATCCAATGGGCTCATTGTAAGATATTAAGAATATGCAAATTAAGTCTAGTGGAGCCTCATTGAGGAGTCTCAACACAGGACTAGCCGATATCCCTCCAGGGAAGGACCTAGCCATGGGGTGGCTCTTTGAAGAGACCACCATAACCACCATATTAAGTGGCCCTTTGAGTCAATATGCCAGCTCTTTATGAGTTAAAGATATGACAAGGGAATACCAAGGCCAGGTATCTATCCACAACAGCTGTTTCGGGGTGTTGCCCCTCATCAGTGTGGTGTAGGATTCTGACTAGGTGGGAGCAATGCCTGGTAGACTAAAAACATGAAGCAATCACTGATCTCAGTTGACACAATTGCTGTATAGGATCATAATATTTTTTAAGTGTTCTAGAGTGGAAACCAATTCACTCCACAGTCAGCCATTTGCACATTGGTTACCAGTGTTCATTAGCTGGTCTATAACTACTTGTGCCAACTTTTACACTCCTAAAGAAGCCGTACCTCACTATGCTATACATGGACATATGATTTTTCTAGAACTATATACATGCTTAGCATAAATTGGTACACCCCGTTTTAAAATTTAGAGTTTAATCAATATCTCACTGAGCATAAAAACTGTTTAAAAAATGTAAATCTGAGTTTTATAGAACATATGATTAACTTACTACATGAAAGTAAGGATAATAATAAACTTTCATTACAAAATCTTAAGTATTCCTCAATTAGTTAATGCAAAAAATGAGTACATCCTACAGAAAAACTACTACATCTAGTAGTACTTTGTATGACTTCCATGATTTTTAAGGACAGTATGAAAGTCTCCTAGGCCTGGAATGAACACGTTGGTGACATATTGCAAAATCTGTCTTTTTCCATTCCTCAACAATAACCTCTTTTAGAGCCTGGATGCAGGATGGAGAGTGATGACAACTTGTCTCTCCACAATTCCCCATAGGTGTTCAGTTGGGTTTAGATCAGAAGACACTTTGCCACCCAATCACTTTTACCTTGATCTTCTTCAGATCGCAACAGATTTGTGTTTTGGTTAATTCTCAAGTTGGATAAGTCCTCGTCTACAAGAACACGGAGGCATGGCAGCATCTTCTCTTTCACTATAGAGCAGTACATCTGTGAATTCATGATATCATCAATGACACATAACTCCCGACACCAGCCGCTCTCATGCAGCCCCCACATAAGGACTCTTGCCCCACCATGTCTCACTGTAGGCGTCATGAGTTTTTATCGGAACTCCTCAACTTTGTGAAACCATACAAATTTGAAGCTATCAGTTCAAAAACATTTAACATGGACCATAGTAAAGAGTCTCTGTAGTCTTCTGTGTCTTTCAGTATGAGCCCTGGCAAATTGTAGCAGCCTTTTTGTATATGGGGTTTTTGGAGAGGCTTCTTTGTGGATAAAAACCCTTCATTCCATCCCTCTACAATGTATTGTGTCATGGAAAACACTCAATTTTCTTCTACTGACTTATCAGATGATGCTCCTGTTTAGGTGGTAACTTCCATGATCGACATGGACGTCTCTGTGGCATGGTTGCACTTCTATCTTTGTTACATTTCTATATCACTTTTTTCCAGTATCTAACTGATAAGTAAAGCTTTGCTGATATTCTTGTAACCTTTTCCTTTCTTGTGTAAAGAATTTATTCTCTTCTTGGGACATTCTCTTCATGTGGTGCCATTGCTGATAGTGTTGCGCCCAGGCTGTGGGGTACTCGGGTGTCAAGCTCTGAGGATTTTCAGCGTTGTCATGGGGGAATGGCGGCTGCGCCTAACCCCGTGTCCTGGGCTTATCTTTCAAAAAACGGGTTAAATTTACAGGGGATTATATACATAGTTGTTGTGATGCAACCTGTAGTATGTGGTGAGATGCCACCTGCGCTGCCACAGTCCCTGGAGGTAGATGGTATTGCGGCTGAGTTGGTGAAGTCCTCCACAGGTAGGACTGGGACCTCCGGGGCAGTGTTCCATGTAGAGGAATAAAGTCATTTGCAAGGAAATGCAGCAGAATTGAGTTCACTTCTCTCCGGTACTTTACTGGAAACTTGTGGCATTGAAGTTCCAGTTTACAGTTCAGCATAAGATGTTATACAGGTAGCTAACGGGTGACTGCAAGCGGATCCCATGTGGTATGATGGAACCCTTGGTGTGTGCCTTCTTTCCCGTCTGTTCCTTCCTGCTTCCCAGTGATTGTATGAAGCCCGGTGACTTGAAATCAGCCTGACCTCCACTCTTTCTCTCACCCTTGCTGCCATCGGGTAACCCTCTACTGGCTGGCCGCCTGCTCCTTCAGCGGTGCCTGGTTCCCTCTTCTGGTTGCTTAGGTGCCTGGGAGACTTGTAGACTCCCCAGGACTTTGGATTTTCTGTGGTCCTATAGTATCCCACAGGTGCGGGCTCCGGTGCCCGGTAATTGTCTGCGCCTGGGAGCCCTCTTCTCCTACTCCCTCTCTCCTGGTCCCTCAGCCGAGACACCCTCTCCTCTCGAAACAGCCCAAACTTGGAGACTCAGTCCTAAAAGACCAGAAGCCTAAAAGGGCAAAGACCTCCTTGTTCCCCCAAGAGGTGGTTTTATTCCTTCCCGGGTAACCTCCCACCGTGTAATCTAGTGTGGGTTAATGGGTTCCACCCACCATCCTAGAATCCGCTTGCAGCTGGAGTATCTGCACCTCTTTTACGGGTGCAGTACCCCTCTGTGACGCCTGCATGGTGGGGCGCCACAATAGCATGCAATGGGATGGGGTTTTCCTTGTTGAGTAATGCTATTATATTCACCTGTGTACTAGAGATCTGTGTATTAAATTATTAGGCTTGCATATGGCTTAATTATTGTTGGTTAGAATTGTATAGCTTTACTCCTAAGACTTTCAATGGGGTGTACTTAGGGGTGTAACTACAGCAGCTGCTAGGGCTGCAATCGCACTTGGGCCCTGGAGTCTAGGGGGCTCATAAAGTCTCTTTGGTCTATAGAAAAACACTATTGCTATTAAATATTTGCAATAATTGGGGCCCGGTTGGAGTTTTTGCATTGGGGCCCATGAGTTTCAAGTTACGCTTCTGGGTGTACTCATTTTTGAATGAATGTGTTAGAAAAAAATTCTTTTAGGAGAGATGCAAAATAAGAAATCATTACTGCAATCAATGGCCACATTAGTGGGAGTATTTTATAAAATGGTCCCCAATAGGAAATGTTGATTCTGAAAGTAAACTAAAGGTTTTATGACACATCTGTGGGGTGTACTCATTTATGCATAGCCCTGTATTAAGATGGGCTGTAATCTGTCAAAACACTGTGCATTCTATAACGCTCAAGATCTGCCAATGTGAACCCCAAAGTTAGTAATTTACCCATAACCCTTAGTTTGTGCTTCTGATGTGCCTAATTATGAGATGTACACAGCACAGAACACTCTACTATCTGTACTATAAGGTGGATTATGACGGTGTAATAGAAAGTGGTATTTTTAAACAAAAGAACTTAGCAGATCACTTCCATAATGCATCAGCCTTAGCGAGGATTCTCATTCTTCCTGTATTAATAATGTGGACTCAGCAAAAGCAATGCAGTGAAAATTAAATGGTGGATTAATTCTAAGGCGAGCCACATTCATTAGGGAAATGTCTGCTCTTCTACAAACTCTGGTGAAAATGGAGACTGTCACGTCTAGGCAGGCTGTGCTGCAGAAGTAAAGAGCCTGCGATTCCAAAATTAGATGCACCGTTTCTGGCGCTTTGCCCGCTCTTGCCGATTGCCCTTCTCGAATGCGCTCAGCAACACTCATGAGCATTGTTGTCACTACCCGGTGCCTGTAAATGGCTGTACTTTACTGCTATGCACAGTCATTGGAACTGCATTAGCAGAACATGGACTACGGTGAAGGATCTTCGTGGGAACATTTTTGATAATAAATTGGTGAGCGAGTGAAACTGTGGGGGAGTCTTTATTCAGAAAAACTATTTTTTTCCTTTGTGTCTTTTTTTCTGTTGATTTACTGGGTTAGTAATGGTGGTGTCTTATTGACGCCTCTCCATTACTAACCCCTGGACCTGATACCAGTTGAGATTACACAACTCAATATTGCAAAAAGAAACAGTTGCAATATGTAATGCAAAGTCACGAAAACATGAATGTGAGAATTAAAACAGAGGAAACCTGAAGAAAAATGAAAATTGGATACACTTAGCATACACAAATGGCCATCTGTATATCTACCCAGTAGCTACGTCGAGAGTGCAACTGTTAGAGATCTATGTTAGAGAGTGCCGGCAGTTTGTTTTGTGTATGTTACAGGGTCAAACCTTCTGTCTGTTTCACCCCTTCTCCGCTAGTGCCAGGTGGTTTTATCCTTCACTCAGCAAGTTCCATGCAAGAGAAGGTTCTTTAACACAAAGGGAGGCATTATCTATATTGGGCATAGGGATCCAGTAAGACAGAGGTGTGGGAACTCCAGTCCTCACGGGCCGCCAACAGGATATGTTTTCGGGATTTCCTTAGTATTGCACAGGGGTTGCAATCATCGCCTATGCAGTTGATTATTATCACCTGTGCAATACTAAGGAAATCCTGAAAACATGACCTGTTGGCGGCCCTTGAAGACTGGTGTTCCCAACCCCTGCAGTAAGGAGACAGGTCTCAACTGATCTTATATACAGATGGCCATTTGTGTATAATAAGTGTCTCATATTTTAATTTTTCATGTTTTTTCATGTTTCCTCAGTTACATTTCCCACATGCATGTTGTCATGAATTAGCATTACAGAGTATAGCTGTTACTTTGTGTAATTAAGTTCAGTTAGCACCTGTTCGCATTATATGTTATTGACATCGGTGTTTTTTCCTGATGAAGGGGCCAGAGTGCCTTGAAACGCGTTGAGAAATAACTGCAAATAATCTTTAAATTTTTTATCAGTAGCCAGGTCAAAAACTCCAATTTCTCTTTTAGTATAATGTCATACCTTTTTTGAAAGACTGCTGCAACCATTTGGATTTTATATATATGAGCATATACACCATGTTCCAAAATTATTATGCAAATGTTCTTTTTCTCTGATTTTCCTAAATGGTCAGTGCAAATGACAATCAGTGTAATAAAAGTCCTCACCCGTTAGAGTATACATTGACTTATATTGAAGAAACCTCCCAATGATAACAGTATTATCTTCAAAATTAAAAAAAAAACTCTAAATACCCTGTTCCAAATTATTAGGCACAGTAGAGTTTCTAAACATTTGATATGTTTGAAAGAACTTAAAATGCTCATTTGTTGAATTTGCAGCATTAACAGGTCACATTCACTGAAATAAAAAGCTATTTAACTCCAAAATATCCTAACAGGCCAAGTTACATGTTAACATAGGAACCCTTCTTTGATATCACCTTCGCAATTCTTGCATCCATTGAACTTGTGAGTTTCTGGAGAGTTTCTGCTTGTATTTCTTTGCAGAATAGCCTCCCAGAGCTGCTGTTTTGATGTGAACTGCCTCCCACCCTCATAGATCTTTTGCTTGATTATACTCCTAAGGTTCTCTATAGGGTTGAGGTCAGGGGAAGATGGTGGCCACACCATGAAGTTATCTCCTTTTATGCCCATAGCAGCCAATGACACAGAGGTATTCTTTGTAGCATGAGATGGTGCATTGTCATGCATGAGGATGATTTTGTTCCTGAAGGCACGTTTTTGCTTTTAGTACCATGGAAGAATGTTCTCAGTCAGAAACTATATACGTTGCAGAGGTCATTTTCACAGCTTCAGGATCCTTAAAGGGGCCTACCAGTGGTTTCCCAATGAGTCCGGCCCAAAATATTACTGCTCCATCTCCTTGCTGACGTCGCAGCCTTGTTGGGACATGATAGCCTTCCACCAATCATCCACTACTCCATCCATCTGGACCATGCAGGGTTTGTCGGCACTCATCAGTAAACAAGACTGTTTGAAAACTAGTCTTCATGTATGTTTGGGCCCACGGCAACCGTTTGTGCTTGTGAGCACTGTTTAGGGGTGGCAAATAGTAGGTTTATACACCACAGCAAGCCTTTGAAGGATCCTACACCTTGAGGTTCAAGGAACTCCAGAGGCACCAGCAGCTTCAAATATCTGTTTGCTGGTTTGTAAGGCCTTTTTATCAGCTGCTCTCTTAATCCGATGAACTTGCCTGGCAGAAACCTTCCTCATTCTGCCTTTATCTGCATGAACACGTCTGTGCTCAGAATTAGCCACAAATCTCTTCACAGTACGATGATCATGCTTAAGTTTTCATGCAATATAAAATGATTTCATCCCTTGTCCAAGGCATTGCACTATTTGTTGCTTTTCGGCAACAGAGAGATCCTTTTTCTTTCCCATGTTACTTGAAAATTGTGGCTTGCTTAATATTGTGGAGCATCCAGTTTTCCTTTTATTGAGCTCATCTGCCAAATTAATCATCACAGATATCTGAGATTGATTTCAGTGATCCAAAGAAACCTGAGACACAATACCATCAATGGGTTTCATTGACAAAAAGAAAACAAAACCCTATGACACTTAAAACCAATTTGCATAATAATTTGGAACATGGTTTAGTGGTTGTGACTCTCACAACCACATGATGTGAACACCCTATATTACTTTAATATACAATTGTGAAAAGGGTAACACCCTATGGTGGCGCCATATTCTTCCTTTTCCAGCTTTCTACCTCGCATTGTATGTTAGTGAGTGCTGGTAATTTATTCTTATGGGTATTACACAACTGCCATGAACCATAAAAAATATTACCCCGATTGCCACCACACTAGGGCAGTCTAGAAGAGCTGGGCAAAGTGCCAGAATTGGCGCATCAAATATGATGCGCCAATTCTCTGGTGACTGAGGGATGATATTTTTAAGCTGGGAATGGCCAAATAACCATGAACCTTCCCAGCCTGATAATGCCAGCTTGCAGCTGTCTGCTTTACCTTGGTTGGTTATCATAAAAACAGGGGACCTATTGGCAGTTTTTAAAATTATATATTTATTTATTACTAATAAACAAATAATTAAGAAAAACAATGTAACTCCCCCATCTTTAATAACCCCTGTTTTTCAAAAATAGGAGCGACTCCATGATATTTTTTTAAATGATTTATTCATTTATTTCGTAACAGAAGGAGAAAAACACCCTTTATTGCCATATAAAAGATACTAAAGGGTGGAAGTATAAAACCCTGCCTTCATGCCTGCTGTGATCTGAGCTTTCCCTTTTAGATCAACTCTCCCTGAATTTCAGTGTGATGAGCATTGCACCCCTGGGTCTCATAATAGACCTTATGATGTGATGCCGATAGCTAACATGGCTACGGCATTACCGTGTATGGCAGGCAATCCCTGGATATTTATTGGCTCTCTAACAGCCGCAAAACATGCGGGGTGGGGAAGTCCAAGATGGTGCTTCGGCATGTGGGATACTCGATTGAGAAAAAGAATACCTGAGCACCCTCTAAACCTATCGAGTATTGAGAAGTCATGATGACACAATGACGATTTTCTTGATCGGTGATGACCATGAAAGGAGCAGAGCCGGTGAGGTTGAGTTTTATTGTGGCGCCCCTGCGACCAGGGTGGCCACCTGAGGAACTGCAGCCAGGCAGATAGGAGACAGTTTGTGCACCAAACACCTTCAGCACACACACACACCAGAGCACAACACCCAACCCGGAGCCCGGGACTCTAGGCGGGCAAGGGGTGGTAGGGTTTAGAGGAAAGTGGGTGGGAAGGTAGGTCAGGTGGTAGACCAGTACAAAAGGGGGAAACTAGGAGAAGTTAGGCAGTAGGCCAAGGAAGGCTGAGAAGTAAAGACCAAGGTGGCCGGAATAGGCTGAACTGAAAAGACCCAGAGTAGGCCAAGGGTGCTGACCAGAACAGTAAGAAAGATACTTCGCGGAGGGATAGAGCTACCTGGAGGCGCAGAATCCACAGAGACACAGATCCATAGAAAGAAAACCCGTCCATAGCCTGCAACCCAAGGGAAAGTAAGGACAGAGACCAGACCGGTACCACCGGGTCCGAGGAGTATGGCAGCGTTGACCGATTACAGGCTGGAGAGGTTTCCCTTGAGGTATCTGGCAGCCACTCGGCTTGGAAAGAGCCAGGTAATCCCTTACAAGACAGGGTTACCCAAGGCTAGGCTGACGGGGAACGTTGATTCCAAGTCAGGGTTCCTACTACACGGGTTGGAGGCATAGCAACACCATAGGACCAAGGCTTGCTGCCCACACACAGGGAGAAGTCATACAAAGGGACCGAGTTGCCACCATACAACCCACAGGGAAGAGCTGAGGAAAGCAAAAGAAAGCCGGAAATGTTACAGAGAGAGTGAGGGGTCTCAGGAAGATAACCTGGCTGCATAGGGTTCAGAGTGTCCAGAGTTACCTGTGTAAAGTGACTGTGTGAACTGTACCGTAAAGACTTGTCAGTAAAACCCGGTGAACCCTGCTTCAGTCTTCCATGTATGATTCCCGGTATACAGAATTTTTATTACACCTTACACTCTGTCAGGAGCAGCCCAGACCCGCGGCAGGCTCATCCACCTTGCTGCAGCATCCATCCATCCTCCTGACAGAAGTACACTGCAGCGGTGGTCTCTTCACTGACCACAAGCCGTGGGTGGCATCACGACAAATAGCTCCTGTAAATATTCCCTTTTACTTGTGGGGCTCGGGACACGGTCTGGACCAAGACTGCCGTGACATCCCCAGCCTATACCCCGGTCCGGTACCGAGTAGCCCGTCCCAGTGGGCCACACATTATAACCTTAGACAACCTTATTGACAGTCCCTTCTTGGTCAAACCTTAGGGGTTGGGGCTTCCTTTAATATATAAATCTGATTGACGCCATTTGAGTACAGTTAAGACTTGTGCGATACAGAGAAGAACCCATATGGGCAGCCCACACATTGAACTTAATCACCCATGAGGACATGCTTAACAATCCACCAGTCAAGAAGCCTGTAGGCTTTAAATAATGATTTTTTTTGGCCAGGGAACCATGGTTTCGCAAAAGAGTTGGGAAATGGACAGAAATATGAAATAAATGCCTATGACAGTTGCCATTTTATAGCCTAATCCCTTGTTTCAGCCTGTGAGAAATGAGATTAGGCCCTGAGCCCAGCTATAAGTGAATTATTAACGTGTTACTTCCACCACAATAATATTAATAATAATAATTTTTATTTCTATAGCACCAAACATATTCGCAGCACTTTACAATTCAGAGGGGTCAATATAAGACAACAGAGAAACTCGTAATTCAACAGATATCAAAAGAAGTGAGGGCCCTGATCACAAGCTACAATCTATGAAGGAATAGGGAAGGAGCAAAGGAAATTGGTAAAAATTGCCGTCATATATGGTCCAGCTATCAATATAATAAATAGGGGATTTATATAACGCTACATGAACCGGGTCACCAGTCAGGATCTGTACAAGTCCAGATAAAGTGCTATTAAGTGCATGGAGGGTGTAGACAGATGATACAATGGACCAGATTTAGAAGAAGATATTGTAAAGGGCAGAATGGGATTAGTTAGATAAGTGAGGTGATAGGCTCATCTAAAGAAATGCAGTTTCAAGGCCCGCTTAAAACTGTTGGTATTGGGAATTCATCAAATTGTTCTTGGTAGTGCATTCCAGAAAATTGGTGCAGCTCACAAGAAGTCTTGGAGATGGGAGTGGGAGGTTTGGATTAGTGAGGATATCAGTCTTACAGTAAGTCATTAGCGGAATGGAGGGCACGGGTAGGACAATGAAATGAGAGAAGGTATGGAGATGTAGGGCGAGAGAGATAAGTTTATATTGGACTGTTACGATACTGGTGGAACACTCACTGAAGTCTGATGGTTGAAGGGAACAGCAGACAGTAATAGAAGTAATAGGATGCAGGAGTAGACGACTGGAGAAGCAAACCAGATTTGATGAGAGCAATCTGGGCAAAGACTGCTCTGTGCTGGAGACTGAAGCTAGAATAAACTAGACACAATGCTAAAGTACTGAATGAAATTCACAGGTGGATAAGAAAGCCCAAACAGGAAACAAAATCACTTTCACAGGTTCAGCAGCATCCATCTTCCTAAAGGGCAATTTTCCAGCATACAATAGCAGCCTCCAGTGGTAAGGAGTAGAATTGCAGCACAATTTAGCAAAGTGAATAATAGCAGCCACTAGTGGTCAATTCAGAGAAAGACAGCAGAATCCTTACTTTGACTGTGTAGCGGATGGTAACCAGTGCATTAACTGGTACAGAGTAGAGGCATCGGTGAAGTAGTACCATCAATTATACTTCTTAGGCCCCTTTCACGTCAGCGTTTTTTTCAAATCGCGGCAGATGCGGTGAAAAAAACGCATCTGCCGCGATTACCGCATACCGGATGCACTTGCGGCGCGGTTGCGGCAAGCCCCATTCAATGTATAGGCGGGCTTGCGGCAGGTGCAGCAAGTGCGGTTTTGGCACTTGCGGCAGGTGCGGCCGCGAAAAAAACGCGGCTGACCACGTTTTTTTTCGCGGCCGCACCTGCCGCAAGTGCGAAAACCGCACTTGCCGCACCTGCCGCAAGCCTGCCTATACATTGAATGGAGCTTGCCGCAACCGTGCCGCAAGTGCAGCCGGTATGCGGTAATCGCGGCAGATGCAGTTTTTTCACCGCATCTGCCGCGATTTGAAAAAAATGCTGATGCGAAAGGGGCCTTATAAGGGTCTTTAACCTGTGATTCTCCTGCTAGTGCTAAACAACAGGGCATGCTGGGAGTTGTCATTTTGCACTAGCTGGATTGTCACAGATTAAGCATTGCTCCTCTAAAGGGTGCAACATTTTGATACATTCACTTTAAATAAAATTAACATTTTTGACAAAGTTTTAATTTTTTGAGCAGCGCACGCAAGTTTGTCCCAATGAAAACATAACAACAAGTCTGTTTTCTTTGCAGTTGTCTGGCATTTCCATCAAGCAGATTATTGAATTCTTTCTATCTGCAGACAGGCAGCAGAGTTCAGTTCTTCTGAACAACCGGTGTGGGAATCCCTTACTATGGGAAAACAAGGGAATATGTAGCGCTTAGAAGAACAGAGCGATACTTTTTTGTATGAAGCATTCGGTATCTCTCCATGATACCAACTTATCAATCTGCATAAACCCATGTGTCAATACTGAACTTCCCACAATACTGTGAGGAATAAAACCATCTATCATCCTTCACTCTGCTGGAAGAAATGACTGATGTGTGGCTGTCATGGCTTCTGTATGTTGCTGCCTGACGAAGCTGTCAGAGAGAATTAATTTAAGGGCAGTTCTATGGAAGAGGTTGGGAATAGAGATGAGCGAGTACTAAAATGCTCGGGTGCTGGGAGCTCGGGCCGAGCCTCGCAAGATACTCGTGTACTCGGCCCGAGCACTGAGCCCAATGTTATCCTATGGGAGACCCGAGTATTTTTCTGGCATGACCCTCGGCAGCATGGAAAAAGCCTAAACATGTCACAAAAGTATCAGAACAGTGCTGAAATTACATGGGAACAGCATGGGGAAGAACCCTGGAAGCATTTCAGACCCCAAGGTCACTGATGTGAACATGTCAGAGTATTACGCCACTTTTACGCACTGTTAAGAAAACGTTACAATATGAAACCACAATGGATTTTCCTGGAGAAAATATTAAGGGCTCATACCCACTTGTGAGACAGAGTTGGTGTATGTTAGGTTTTTGGATTACATGAAAGATTTTGTTTAAAAAAATTATGTGGCACTCTAGTGCCCCTGGGAAGGACATACATGAATGTCTCTTTAAATAATGTGCCCATTTTAAGGAAGTGGTCTTTTGTAGTATTGCCCTTTGGCAGGCAGCCAAAAATTGGGAGGCACCCCAATGCCCCTGGAAAGAGACGTGCATGAGGTCCTTTTTAAATATTGTGCCCATTTTAAGGAAGTGGTCTTTTGTAGGATTGCCCTAGGCAAGGCTGCCAAAAATTGGAGGCACTTCAATGCCCCTGGATAGAGGCGTGCATGAGGGCCTCTTCAAATATTGTGCCCATAATAAGGAAGTAGTCTTTTGTAGGATTGCCCTACGCAGGGCAGCCACAAATTGTGTGCACTCTGATGCCCCTGGATAGAGGCGTGCATGAGGCCTCTTTAAATAATGTGCCCATTATAAGGAAGTGGGTCTTTTGTAGTATTGCCCTAGGCAGGGCAGACAAAAGTTGGGAGGCACTTCAATGCCCCTGGATAGAGACGTGCATGAGGGCCTCTTTAAATATCGTGCCCATTATAAGGAAATTGGTCTTTTGTAGTATTGCCCTTTTTCAGGCAGCCAAAAATTGTGTGGCACTCTAATGCCCCCGGATAGAGACGTGCATGAGGGCCTCTTTAAATATTGTGCCTATTTCAAGGAAGTGGTCTTTGTAGCATTGCCCTAGGCAGGGCTGCCAAAATTTGTGAGGCACTTCAATGCCCTGGAAAGTAACATGGAGGAGAGCCTCTAAATATTGTTTCCATTACAAAGGAGCTGGTCTCCTGTACTTGTAATGCCCATTCTGTAAGCATGGATTAAAACATTTACCCCTGGCCGGTATACATGAAACTACTGCCTAACTTTTGAACGGTTAGGTCATCATCATCATAAATATGATGTAAAAAAATTATGTTTTCATGGCATCATGATCCATGGTCGCACTGATCCATATGATGGTGGCAGATGAGGAGAAGGAGGAGCAGTACAGCAAGTAGACAAAGTCATGAAGTGTGTACCCATGTTTGGGTGTGCGGAGGTGCATGGCAATTTACCGGCACAAAATTTAAATTCCGCTATCATTTGGTGGTGGTTTGGTGAAGTCAGGCCCAATCCTACCCTTATTCATCTTGATCAGAGTCAGCCTGTCAGCATTTTCAGTTGACAGGCGGGTGCGTTTATCTGTAATGATTCCACCTGCGGCACTAAAAACATGCTCTGACAAAACGCTAGCGGCAGGGCAGGCCAGGACTTCCAAGGCGTAGAGAGCCAATTCCTGCCACGTGTCCAGCTTGGATACCCAATAATTTTAAGGCACAGAGGAGTCTAGGAGCACTTTTGTACGATCGGCAAGGTACTCCCTCAGCATCTTCAAAAACTTTGAAGTCCTTGTGACACTACCCCGCACCTCAGGGCCTGTGCTACGTGGGGTGCTGAGAAAAGTGTCCCAGATCTTTGAGAGTGTTCCCCTACCTCTGCTGGATTGGACCGAATTGTGACCTCTGCTGCTAGCGTTTTCAGAAGGGAATTTTTGGATTAATTCCGCGACAATGGCCTTCTGATTAGTGATGGGCGAATCCTAAATTACTCGGATTCGCTTGACTCTACCGAGTCCAAACCCGGGACTCGCTACTCGTTGCGAGTCTAGCGAGTCCAATGTTAATGAATGGGGAAGCGAGTAATAGCGAGTAATGTGCGATTTACAAATCGCAGATGTGTCTCGGAAGCTTCAGGCTCTATCTGCTACAATAGCTAAATCATGTTTAATAGGCTCCCGCTGTCACAGCACAGTTAACTCTCTGCTTACCGGCGCTGCAGTGATCGGTAAGCAGGGAGTTAAATCCAGCAGCTTATGAATGAGTCGGCTCTGTGCTGTCGGCGCTGCTATGCTCACAGCCTCACTGACTCATCACACAGTAGGGGAGCGCATTTCCGCCCCCTGTGGTGTGATGTGTGATGTAGCAGAGCTGAATGAGTTCAACAAGAAGAAGAAGGAAGACAGAAGACAGAAGAAAGAAGAGAGAAGACCTGGGTCTTTGGAGGGATATGTGGTGGTAATAAAGTAGAAGTCCCTAATGGTGTCTGTGTCTTTATTTTTAATAAATAATTTTTCTCTGTATGGTGTTTTCTTTAACCCTTTATTGGAGATTCTTAGTGGCCGGGTCAAACCTGGCCTGACATTAAGAATCTCGGGCTTAATACCAGCTTGTATAACAAAGCTGGTATTAACCCCTTTATTACCCAGCGTGCCACCGCCACCAGGGCCGCTGGAAGAGCTGGGTTCAGCGCCAGAGGATGGTGCTTCAATGAACGCGAGCCAAGTCCAGCTGTCTGCTCTGTGCAGGCTGCCGCAGCTTCAGGGTCCTAGAGCCCGCCTGCTCACAGAGATGATGTAGCAGAGCTGAGATTGCTCTCAGTCTGCTCATTCCCTGTGCATAGACATCTATATCTATGCACAGGGATGTAGCAGAGAGGACATCGCCTTTTGGACTACGTCGGACGGAAGAGGATTTTTTTTAATTAAAGATGGAGTACCTAATGGCTTTTTTTTTTTATGTCTAATAAAAAAAATTTCTCTATGTTGTGTTTTTTTAACCCTTTATTGGAGATTCTTAGTGGCCGGGTCAAACGTGGCCTGACATTAAGAATCTCGGGCTTAATACCAGCTTGTATAACAAAGCTGGTATTAACCCCTTTATTACACAGCGTGCCACCGCCACCAGGGCTGCTGGAAGAGCGGGGTTCAGCGCCAGAGGATGGCGCTTCAATGAACGCGCCATCTTCTGGGGCAGCTGCAGGCTGCAATTTGCAGCGGGGTGTGCCCAGAAAGCTTGGGCATCCCTGCGCTGCGGATTCCAGCCCCCAGCTGCTTAGCTGTACCTGGCTAGACATAGAAATTGCGCGGAGCCCCACGCACTTTTTTTTTATTATTTCATGAAATTTATGAACTAATTATAAAAAAGGGCTCCCCTATATTCTTGTGTCCGGAAAGGTACAAATAGGCACCAGGGGGTTGGGGGCAGCCCGTCGCTGCCTGCTGGATCCGGCTGGTTCCAGAAATACGGCGAAGCCCACGTCATTTTTTTTCTGAAAAATCAATAAAACAATCCTAAAAAAGGGACTGCATCTTTATTAACCCCTCACCCATGGTCCAGGGGTTAATAAAGATGCAGTCCCTTTTATTTACATTGTTTTATGGATTTGTCAGAAAAAAATTTGACGTGGGCTTCGCCATCCCATCATCTTGATGGAGTCGTCAAAGTTGGTGTACCAATCTGCGGTCTTGTGACTCTGACATGCTGTGTGTGCACCGGTGCCTCGGCCAATGCATCACCCTGATGTTTTGTAGACCTCTGACTTAAAGAAAACTGTGGTCTACAGGGCAGTGAGCGGTAGTGCAGAGCCATTA
Source organism: Allobates femoralis (assembly GCA_033576535.1). Taxonomy (NCBI): domain Eukaryota; kingdom Metazoa; phylum Chordata; class Amphibia; order Anura; family Aromobatidae; genus Allobates; species Allobates femoralis. The sequence continues at coordinate 707,644,355 of JARQOC010000002.1, read as the reverse complement.
TGTCTCTCTGGTCTACTGAAGAGTCCAATAATGTAACAATATAGTGAAGAGTGGCAGTAGCTTGGGGTGGGCCCCTCAGAGTACCCTCTGTCACCCTGATAGCTATACTATTGCTTGTACCTATACCTCAATGGGATTCATTCAGCTGTTTTTTTGCTTGTAATCTGAAAACAACATGATGTAGAAGCTGAGAGGGCCTGATTCCAGCAATGTATCGCTTATTAGGCTGTTTGATCTTCTTAAAAAAAAATAAATCAGAAAATCAGTGTTTTATCCAAAGGAGATTATTACTACAGGACTAAGTGTCCTTTAGTCAACTGCTCTGGTGTAACCCACATCCTTTATCACTGGTTAGCGGCTTTTTCTATGCGCAGTGTATAGAAAAAACTACCAATCAGTGGTGTGGGCGAGGTTATAAACAGCTCAGCATTTAGAGGTCTGTAGATCTGCCATAGAGAAAACTAATTTTATCAAAATGAAAGCAAGGAGCCAAGCAAGTGACCCATCGCTGCTACCAGGTTCTTAGCTGCTATAACATGTTCTCTTACTTTACTTAGCCAAAAACAGCTGGCAGATACCCTTTGATTCTGGTTCACTTGTGGAGCTTCATTTCTCAGATACAGAGTTTTGTCAGCCTGTAGCGACCACTAGGGGGAGCTCACTTTATATGGATTTATACAGCATCCATTGAACATAAAGCAGATCTGCCACAGGTTTTTGCTACTTCCTCTGACAGCCAAATAAATTAGGCAAGGAATCCCTGAATCCAATGATGTATCACACAAATGACTGGGTGCAGCCGTTCTGACACTAACAAAGAATTGAGTTTTAAGCATGTAGCAGAGCTGGGAGAACTGCCCCTGCCCACACCAGCCTTTCTATAGAGATGGTACATTGACATTGTGGTATCTATCACAGCAGAGCTGGGAGAGCTGCTCCTGCCCACAACAAGTTCTCTATAGAGATCATACATTCACAGTTAAGGTGCCAATCATAGCAGGGGGTGTCATACTGCCCTGTGTTAGGCCCCCTGGCACCGCTTCCCAGCTCACCTCTCCCGGGTCGGCATCTCCTGCTCCTCTGCCGACCGGTCGTTCGTCCGGCATCCAGGCGTGCTGTGTCTCGGAGCCGTCGCCATGTTCCCTTCCTGTCAGCTGACCGCCGGGTTCGCACATGAGCACATAACTATCGTCAATTTCATGAGCCTACTCAGCGGCGCGCTAGGTGCACTCCTTCCCTGTGACTCTAGGGCCGGCAAGGTCCAACCTGACACTCCCCTTGACCAATAGCTGCTCTTCCCATGGTATATCAGGCCACCTCCTCTGATGGGAGGTGCCTGATTATTAAGTCAGTTTGCTTCTGCCTTGCTGACTGTTGGTCAGGCCTTCCTTGTGCTCTGTGTCCTGGAACCTTTGCTGTGCTCCTCCCCAGTAGCACCATTCCTGTCCACCAGCCTTGTACTCTGTTTCCTGGAACCCTTGCTGTGCTCTTCCCCGTAGCCCCATTCCTGTTCTCCTAGCCTTGTGCCCTGTTACCTGGAATACTTCTCTGTTCCTTAGTATAGGCTAACCTTACGAGCTGCCCCCCTGGTACTAGCTGCTGTGGTATTTAGACCCCTGGGCTTGATCCTGACAATCCCTGTATAGGGGTTGGGTAAACTAGGATCAGCTCATCCAGGGGAGTTCGGTACCGTTGGCCCAGTGGGTCCACTCTAGGGCGCCTTCCCCCGATATTGTAGTTCTGTAATGGTAATAACCAGATGATAAAGCCATTAGTTTAAGCAAACAATAGAACACACACTGATAAAAGCATTGCTTTTTGTTTTTTTAACCCCTGCAGTGTATGACCCACCCAGTGTTTGAGGGAACTCGGTATCCGGGCATTTTACTGTTACGGGGGATGTCACCGGTGGCCTGCCCGGTCCCGTAACCTGGGGTCACTTGTTAAAAAGGGGAGAATTAAGTGGAGAAATAATAAGAGTCTTGTGACGCCACCTGCAGTTTCTGGTGATAGCTGCCGTGGGCCTCCGGAATGATGGTCAGGCAGCTGGATGGTATAGCTCCCCACAGGCGGAGCTGGGTCCCCGGGGTTGTGATAAGATGAAAGCAGAATCAAGACACTGGAGGCTTATAGACTCTACGGTTGTTTACTTGTAAAAGTGCATGGATCAGGTTCACAGTTACACAGTTCTTTAGTGGGTAGCTGGCCGGGTAGTTACTGAGGGGAATGAAGTCTCCTTGAGGGTCCCATAGTGTACCCTCTGCTGTTTTTCTCTCATCCCGCTGCTTTTTTTGCACCTCTTTCCTTGCGCTGCCCTGCACTGCCCGCTTGACTACTGTTGGGTGCTATGAGGTACCCTTCTTATTTATGGGGCTCAACCCAGTTTGTGTCCCTGGTGGGACTACACGTTCTGGACGGGGGTCGGGGCTGATTGGTGTTGATGGCTCAAGGATAGACTTGCCTGCACCAGTTCTCTGTTGTGGACTAGGATTCCCACAGACCTGTCCGGTGTTTCTGGCACTGGGTTTCCTCCTTCTATCCTGGGTTGCCGTTTCCTTCTAGGCGCCTCCCTAGGAGACCCCTCTAGGGCTCCTTCCTTGCTTCGCTCCTCAGAATAGACTAGATCTGTCTGTTGGTTCCCGCTCCTTCTACCCTAACACTCCTCCCACCGGGACTGGTTTCCTATGACGGGTTAACCAAAACGTCCCCTATTTTAGGTGTAGGGATGCTAAGAGAGCCTCAGGTCGACTTCAACGCTTCCCAGTGACAGGAATACCGCACGCTCTGCTGTGGATGCAGTACCCCTACTGTGGCGCACTGACTAGCGGGGCACCACATATGTTGTTCTCAGCTTACTTAGCAAAAACCTGCTGACAAATTCCTTTTAATCTACATACAACGTTCTCCCTCTTGCAGTGGTGTGTGGGGTTAGGAGGTTTTGGATACTTTGTACCATTTTACTTACGTGTCTGATGTTTGGATACATTACACAGCTCCTCCTTTATTGTAAGCAACCCATAAAGCTCCCAAACGCACTCATGTTCTCTAAAAAAAAGCCTTACATTTAATCCGCACATTTGATCTATATCTGTAAACTTCTTCAATCATCGCTATTTTTTTGATCGATGCCTGACATTATTGTCAAGAAAGTGAAATTGTATTCTTACAGCATAAGTGAAATAGCCATTCATCAGAATAACAGCAGCTTGAAAACGAGGCAAATGAGACATTAAAATCAAAGGAAACATAGATAATTGACTAGGAATGACATTTCCATACTTAAAATGACTTACTGACAGATGCCTCAAATTTCCGCTGCGAAATGGCTTATAAATCAAATATTTTTACTTCCCCGTATTGTTGTTGGCTGTCAACCGTTTCCTCGTCATCGTGAGAAGTTAAAGAGCAAACAAACAATAAGAGTAATTTTGCACCGCTCCTCTTAAACGTTTCGTTCGCTGCCGAGAGAGAGAGATCTAAATTCCGCGGGAAGCGTCTGTGCCGCCGAGCACCTGGAGGAAGGTGGAAATGTGGAGACATAAAAGCCGTCCTCGAAATCATTTCCAGGCTTTTATTAAACAGTTCAGCTGATTAGATTCCAATAAACAAACATAAACTAATCTTCTAATTGCTCCATAAAGCGGCTCTGCCCATGGCGCTGGACGGTGGAAGACACAGTCGCGTGAACCGGGGGTTAATTGCATTTTTGTCTTACTTAGAACATGAATAAGCTTATGCTGACGACGGCATTAATGTGTATTAATGGAACACGCAGATTTTTCTCTTTCTTATGACCGCAATATAATGTAATTCAATAACGGTTACAACCTCCATCTTTGTGGCAACTATTACCGAACGCATTAACCTTTCTGAACTTTGCCGTAAGAAGTCCGACATATTTATTTTACGTCCAATGAAAAAGGAGACAGGTAAGGAAAAAAGTCTAAGCTATGACTAAATGGATTGTTTATCAATAATATTGCCCCAGATCTTCTAAAATATTATTTAACATTTTGAAAACTTTTAAAAGCAACCTGTCATCCCCTTTGGGCGTTCCAAACTGTGCCCACCAGCTGTAACATGATGTAATTGGGGGGGTCTGAGATATTTCTTTGTGTTTATATGAACATTTGATCATTTGCTCAGCAGATACACACATTACATGTCTGCAGGAAAACCAACGTTCATATAAACAGATAGAAATCTCTCACAGACAGCACAGACTGTAGTGATCTTACTACAAGAGTTGTGGCACAGAAAAGCTCCTCCCTCTCCTCTCTCTCCATCCCCCTCCAAACCAACCTGTAGAAGCTTGATATTTAGAGTGTAATTTCAGCACAGAGGGGAGGGACAGAACACCATCTTGAATAGGTGTGGATATTTAAATAACACTTTCAGACTGTGACTCTCTGACTGCTCATGAGTCATGACAATCACTTTTACAGCTGCCAGCTAGGCGTAAAGATGCTTATAACAAGAAAACTACAACGGGTACAGTAATGATTTTTGCATATTCTGAAAGGGCTGACCAGGCACTATTCAAGGGTATTAATAGTATCATACTGAAAAATGACCTGACAGAGTCTGTTTAAAGGGAATCTGTCAGCAGGTTTTTGCTACGTCATCTGAGAGCAGTATGATGTAGGCAATCAGATGCTGAAACCAACGATGTATCACTTAGATTACTGGGTGCAGCTGTTCTGACACAATCAAAGTTTTTAGATTTAGCCATACAACAAAGCTGGGAAAGATGACCCCACCCACGGCAGGCTCTGTATACAACGTGTATAGACAGTGAGCTGCTCATTAGTGATGGGTGAACTCTAACTCCTAACTGCAAATTATAGGCTCCAGACCAAACACCTAGTGTCCGTGCACGGACCCCGAATGCAGACTTATCAGGGAAGTCCATGTTACTGTGCGAATTCATGTTCACCTTAGGGTCTGTTAAAGGAAGTAAAATGGTGATTAAAAGCAGGTAAATCATACTTACCCCGCTTCCATGGCATTCTCACATTTGCTTCCAGGCCCGCTCATTAACCCTCATACATATTCCCTTACTTTCCCCGCCCACTCTATATGATGGCATCTGTGATTGGTTACTGTCCGACACCCTCTGTGCCCTTGTCTGTCATGGGTTACCATACACACACAGGTGTATAAATAAATACATAATTGGAAAAAATAGCATTGGGTCCCCTGTATATCTGTGGATTCACCCATCCTTACTGTTGATCACACCAGGGTGATGCCAGATTTAGGCTCCCACCTCACAAGTTGCTGCGTCCAAGCAATAATAATCTACTGGTGCGAAAACAAACGTAGCAGGTAAACAACAAAACACTTAAAGATAACTGGACTGGTGTGTTAACCCTTACATCATGCTATCTTCAGATTACATAGCAAAAACCTGCTGACAGATTGACTATAAAAGCTTGAAAATGCAGATGAATCACTTACATCCTATGCAGCAAAACACCATCTAGCATTCTCTTACCTTGCTGGAAAATAAATGACATACCATCTAATAGAGAAATGGCTTTTATGCTTTTCAAGGGAGGTGTAAATCTGAAATGTTATACAACATATGGGATATTAAGTTTAAAGCAGTGTTAAAGTTTGCTAAATATGGCCCCATATCAGCTGGATGTTTTCACTTTAGTGAGACAATATACCATAGAAATGTTCCTGTCCCGGAAAGTAACGGCCTATGAATACCAAGCGCAGGCAATGCAATCAGGAATACACCAGATTGTGACACAAATGTCACACCGGGGATGTTCAACCCTAAACAATGGGATTGGATGGAAACTTCTAGATGTTGGTTTTCATTGAATTATACATTTTACTTCTCTGAAAGTTGAAACGTTTGGAATTTAGAGAGGATTTTTGGTAAAAGTAAGAACAATTTGGATTAAAATAAAGAAAAGAAAAAAAATGTAACATTGGATGAAAATGCAAGAGATTGGAAGATAGAAGAAAGAAAGATGATATAGATAGATAGATAGATAGATAGATAGATAATAAAGTAACGTGCGCAGGGCAGTAGTCATGGACAAGGGACTAACTCTCCTCGTCCTGGCATGCCGCAGCCAACATTGGGGTGTGTGAGTGTCACGAAGAATGATATAGCACTAAAGGGATAAGAAAGCAGGATGGTAAAATGGGCTAAGGCATTAAGGAGAGCTAATCAGACCCTTAGACTTGGGTCCTTGGCTTACCCTGCTCCAAAATGTACCTCAGAAAATGAGGAGGTCTAGTTCGCCACCTTTGCCTTGATCAGCCCTAGACTATGAGCCACTACCTCCACCCACAGACCAGGAAAAGCAGCAACTCATAAGGAAGGGAACAGAAGCAGCACCAGCACACACGTCTTCACTGCATGGTTTCCTAGTAGAGACTAAAATCGATCAGCGACACCTGGTGGAAGGTAAAGAAACAACTTAAAGGCTGAAGGAGTGGAGAACTGAATTATCTGACTCAAACCACTACCTGCACCTGCACATGCAGAGCCACACACAGACATTAGCAGCTTCTAGCATTAACGCTGGATGAATCAAAGGAAATTTACTCTGATTTAAATTACACCATCATTAAACGTGGACTCAAAAGCAGTTAACATGTGACAGTGAAAACCTGTTTACCTTTGGAAGGTTCCTTCAAGCCGGAGGCGTCCTCCTTTTTCTCCATTGCACCGAGTGCAGAACTGCAACGTTTAGTACCCTTCAAAAACAGTCAATAACATGGTGTTGGAGAGAAAATAGAGCAGTCTGTAGGAGCGCTAAGGCATGGGAATATGAATTACATATACACTATCATCACTGCTACATTCTACATATTACTTCAGCAGAGTCGGCAATTTGGTTCCAGCCTGGTCTCTCAGTGTCCCCGCTGACTCGGACACACCTTGGACCTCCTCTGTCTTTCCTCAGTCATCAGCCTGGGACCCGGGCTAGCCATATGGTGGCACAGGCCGCCGGGTCTGGGTTCTCTCAGTCTGGTTTCAGTGGTTAGCACTGTATGGTCGCTCAGTGATGAGCACTGTATGGTGGTTCAGTGGTTAGCACCGTATGGTGTTTCAGTGGCTAGCACTGTATGGTGGCTTAGTGGTTAGCACGGTATGGTGTTTCAGTGGTTATCACTGTATGGTGGTTCAGTGGCTAGCACTGTATGGTCGCTCAGTGATGAGCACTGTATGGTGGTTCAGTGGTTAGCACTGTATGGTGGATCAGTGGATAGCACTGTATGGTGGTTCAGTGGTTAGCACTGTATGGTCGCTCAGTGATGAGCACTGTATGGTGGTTCAGTGGTTAGCACTGTATGGTGGATCAGTGGATAGCACTGTATGGTGGTTCAGTGGTTAGCACTGTATGGTCGCTCAGTGATGAGCACTGTATGGTGGTTCAGTGGTTAGCACTGTATGGTGTTTCAGTGGCTAGCACTGTATGGTGGTTCAGTGGATAGCACTGTATGGTGGTTCAGTGGTTAGCACTGTATGGTCGCTCAGTGGCTAGCACTGTATGGTGGCTCAGTGGTTAGCACCGTATGGTGTTTCAGTGGCTAACACTGTATGGTGGCTTAGTGGTTAGCACGGTATGGTGTTTCAGTGGTTATCACTGTATGGTGGTTCAGTGGCTAGCACTGTATGTTGGTTCAGTGGTTAGCACTGTATGGTGGTTCAGTGGTGAGCACTGTATGGTGGTTCAGTGGTGAGCACTGTATGGTGGTTCAGTGGTTAGCACTGTATGGTGGATCAGTGGATAGCACTGTATGGTGGTTCAGTGGTTAGCACTGTATGGTCGCTCAGTGATGAGCACTGTATGGTGGTTCAGTGGTTAGCACCGTATGGTGTTTCAGTGGCTAGCACTGTATGGTGGCTTAGTGGTTAGCACGGTATGGTGTTTCAGTGGTTAGCACTGCATGGTGGTTCAGTGGTTAGCACTGTATGGTGGCTCAGTGGTTAGCACTGTATGGTGGTTCAGTGGCTAGCACTGTATGGTGGCTTAGTGGTTAGCACTGTACAGCAACTCAGTGGCTAGCACTGTATGGTGGCTTAGTGGTTAGCACTGTATGGTGGCTCAGTGGTTAGAACTGTGTGGTGGCTTAGTGGTTAGCACTGTACGGCGGCTCAGTGGTTAGTACTGAAGTCTTACACCACTGGTTTTAAATCCGCCAAGGGCGACATCTACAAGTAGTATGTTTGTTCTTCAGGTGTTTTGTGGGTTTCTTCCAGGTTCCCCAGTTTCCTCCCAAACACCAAAGACATACTGGTAAGCATTTTAGATTGTGAGCCCCAATGGGGACAGTTTTGCTGATGTATGTAAAGCGTAATGGAATAATTAATAGCACCGTATAAATGAATAAATATCATTATTATTACTAATATTAATATTATTATTATACAAAACATCATAGAGCTAGTACTCTTTACACTGTATACTAGGGCAGGACATTAATCCTTTGAATACAGGCATTTTTAACCATTCTCCTTTAAAAAGCAAGTTGAAGTTATTCATTGCTACACACGTGGTCAAAATTGTTGGTCCCCCTCGTTTAATGAAAGAAAAACCCACAATGGTCACAGAAATAACTTGAATCTGACAAAAGTAATAATGAATTAAAAATCTATGAAATGAACAAATGATAGTCAGACATTGCTTTTCTGCCTTGCTGCCACAGAATTTTAAAACTTAAACTCATTAAATCATCCTGGAAAGAAATGATGGTCCCTTAACTTAATATTTTGTTACACTTGTTATTTTGTTTCATTGTACCCTGCACAGATTCAAGACACCCTGTGCCAGATGCAGCTAAGCAGCCCCAAAACATAACAGAGCCTCCTCCATGTTTCACAGTAGGGACAGTGTTCTTTTCTTGATATGATTCATTTTTCAATCTATGAACATAGAGCTGGCGCGCCTTGCCAAAAAGTTCCTGTTTTGTTTCATCTGTCTCACAGAAACTTTGTGGCTTGTCAACATGTAGTTTGGCAGATTCCAGTCAGGCTTTTTTAGATTTTTTTTCAACAATGGTGTCCTCCTTGGTTGTCTCCCATGAAGTTCACTTTTGCTTAAACAACGACAGATGGTGCGATCTGACACTGATGTTCCTTGAGCTTGAAGTTCACCATTAATCTCTTTAGAAGATTTTCTGGGCTCTTTTGTTACCATTCGTATTATCCGTTTCTTTGATTTGTTATTAATTTTCCTTTTGTGTCCACATCCAGGGTGGTTGGCTACAGTCCCATGGATCTTACATTTCTGAATATGTGCAACTGTAGTCACAGGAACATCAAGCTGCTTGGAGATGGTCTTATAACCTTTACCTTTAACATGCTTCTCCAACATTTTCTTTGTATTCTCCTGAGAAATCTCTTTCTTTTGCTTCCTCTGGTCCATGTTGAGTGCGGTACACACCATGTCACCAAACAGCCCAGTGAGTATCTGTATCCCTATATACAGGCCCACTGACTGATTACGAGATTGTAGACACCTGTGATGCCAATTAGTGGACACACCTTGATTTAACATGGCCCTTGTGTCACATTATTTTCAGGGGTACCATCATTTCTGTCCAGGACAATTTCATTCTGTAGAAGCAGGGAGGAAAAGCAATGTCTGACTTTCATTTGTTCGTTTTCACACATTTTTTATTTATTATTACTTTTGTCAGATTCAAGTTATTTCTGTGACCATTGTGAGTCTTTCTGTCATTAAATGAGGGGGACCAACAAATTTGACAATGTGTGTACTGTATGTGAACCTGAATATTGATTAATAATGTCAATTCTGACTCCCAATAACCAATATCCAGAATCTATACTTCCTTAATGCTTCCTATTCCTTAGCTGACTATATAAATACAGTAATTCCAAATATCCATGGTCTTAAGTGAACCCTAAAAACACAGCTCTTTGAACTAGCCTACCACCTCACCTCTTCTACGTAACTATTCCCATTCTGTCCTTTTTCCAAATCTGGCCTCTTTTGCCATCTGTCTACACCTTCCATGCACCATATAACACTTTATCCTGGACTTGAGCAGATCCTGGCTGGTGACCGGCTCATGCAGCGTTACGTGAATCTCCTATTTATTATATTGATGACTGGACCATATATGACGGCACTTTTACCATTTACCTTTAGTGCCTCCCCTATTCCCCCATAGACTGTAAGCTTGCGAGCAGGGACCTCACTCCTCCCGGTATCTGAATGTTTTTTTTTTTGCTCTTGTATTGTCTCCTATTAACTGCGTTGTATTGTATTATCATATAGTATGGTATTGTATCCACTCTGAACTTTAATGTGCTGCGGAATATGGTGGTGCTATAGTAATAAAATTATTAATATTATTATTATTAGTGACTTAGAACATCCTGCAAAAGTGATCGGTGACAGATCGTGAGGATTCACAGATATTACCTATGGTCGTGTTTTATATTTTATGGAATGTGAAGGGTTAATATTAGCGGTCACCATACGGATATGCAGATTTGTAAATGTTAGAGGTATATAATAAATGACTGCCGCTGGTGTACTGATGTATCGGGGCTGGAGATGGCGGCTGTTAAACACTTCGATGGCGTTTGTTTGCCTTTGTCCACAGAGCGATCTTCTTCGTATTTTTGGCTCCAATGACTGAATCCAATCTGATAATGTCAGCAGATAGGGAAATAAGCCAGAGCGGGAATCATGGAAGGTGCGGGGACGGCAGAGTAATGATCCTGACAGAAACAAACACAATTCCAATTAGAGTTTACAAGAATACATAATTACTGAAATTAATTTCCTCCAGAAAATGGAAGGAACAGCTGCAAAATATAACAGCTCTGGCTCCGGTGTAGTAAGAGGAACACTTCCGAAGTCCGATACTCTGTCACGTCAAACCAAATTGTGGGGAGTCATTAGAGAACTAAAGTGCGGACTCAAAATATACACTTCTCACTTTACTGCCGAGCTGTGAAAGGAAAACTATCTATCTACAGCGGGTGAAAGAAGTATTGAACACGTCACCAATTGTCTAGCGAATACATTTGTAAAGGTGGTATTGTCACCAAATGTTGGTAACAGCCCATCTAAGGCCGGTTACACACCACGGTGTGATCAGGTCCGGGGCTGTCCGATGTGATCCAGACAGCCCCAGACCCGATTTTGACACAATGTAGCCCTATGGTTCCAGATAGGGCCGGATGGCAGTGATTTGCCATCCGGTTTTGTCCCTGTCCGGCAGCATCAGGCTGCATTCGTTTTTTGCTCCGGAGTGAGTGCTCTGCATAGCATGTTATCATGCCCACAGGGGCGGAATACCAAGCTATGTGGGCTGGCTAGTCAGGATAACTAACGCCCCGTCATCTAGTCACTGCCATGGCATATCATCACCCATCTTTAGAAATGCTTTTTCAAATTCAAATTCAAATGAGCTTTATTGGCAGGAATAAGTACTGTACATGTTAGCATTGCCAAAGTAAATGGTAAAAATAGGGGGACAGCGGTACTGAGGCATATAGAGGTCCACGATATATCAGGTCCTTTTTAGGGGATAGGGACATGTCCATGGTGGGGTGTAGAAGTCCATGACATATCAGGCTCCTCTTAGTCAGGGGATGGGGACATGTCCAGGGTGGGATATAGGGGTATATTTTCTAAATATCGGTTGATGTTTGCTACTAGATGCGGGAGTTATCAAAAAGGGATTTCAGATCTGCACCGAGAACTGCTCGTGGTTCTGAGTGCAGAGGGGGACCTCCCAAGTTCTCTTTAATTCTAGCTGTATAAATATGTAGGCAATAAGCTCCCCCTAGTGGTGGCTACGAACTGTCAGAATATTATCATTTACCAAGTCAGAAGATCTAATTTTGCTTTATTCTGTAATGATAATGAGATGACTGCTAAGAAGGCATCTCTAAAAATCAGAAAGTATCAGACTTTATAAGGCTCATTTGTTGAAAAACAAATAAACATATAATTTCAGAATTTATAAAATAGCTATTGCACAAAGCGGCAAATATCCCATTGCTCTGGTGGGGCATTTAAGTCCCAGAGAGGGGTCATTTAATATTTCTACCTTTGGATCCCAGAGACGGGTCGAATGACCTGAAGGATTTTAGGCCACATTTACAAATGAAAGGATGCTAATTGGAGCCATCAGAGTTGTCAGTTTGGACTAAGGGTCATTTGACCCTCTTTCGGGACTTCAGGGGGAAGCTAGTGACTTCTAGTGTTAAAAGACCTGATCTTGTGATCAGTGGTATTCCCAGCAGTTGGGTCACCAGCCAGAAACACCCATTCAATGGATAGGTGATGATGGCCAAAGTTAATTGGAATCTGTCAGTAGGTGTTTGCCATGTAATCTGACATCAGCATGATGTAGGAACAGAGACCCTGATTCCAGTGATATGTCACTTAGTTTACTGGGGGCAGCAGTTATGATACAATCTGTTTTCTCTGATGCAGATCTAGAAGAGCTCAGTTGTTGAGCTGAGTATAACCCTGCCTACACCACTGATTGGCCACTTTCGGTATCCAACCCCGCCCACTCCACTGATTGGCCGCTTTCTGTGTCTAACCCTACCCACACCACTGATTGGCTGCTTTCTGTGTCGAACCCCGCTCACACCACTGATTGGCCACTTTCTGTGTTTAACCCCGCCCACACCACTGATTGGTAGTTTTCTATGGACACTGTATATTGACAGAATGCTAATAATGTGGTGGGTGTGTGGTTGGATCGGGAGGCATCTAGTGATAAGCTCCTGCTGATAAAACACTGATTTTATTGAAACAGCTAAATACAGCCCCAGAAAGTAACTCATGGCTGGGATAAGGGTGTCAGCCCCTACATCATGCTGCTTTCAGATTAGGATCCGCCAATAACAGCAGCAGTAAACAGTCAATGCAGGACCTGGGAAGGGCAAGTAAAAAACTGTTTGTTTCAAAACACCTGGGGACGGGTCAAAGGTCTTTTTGGAACCCATCAAACCCCTTTTACAACAGATAATAGTCGTCGTTTTTTCTATGAATTAGAATCACCGCTCTCCCACTTTTGCTAAATGAATTATTTACAGTGGAACCTTGTTTCCAAAAAAATGTAACCTATAAAAATAAAAAATGGCAGAAAGTAATAAGAAAATAACAGAAGAAAATAATAGCTTTCCAATTACCCTGCACTAATCTGCACTTTACCTCGCTCTCAGTGATGATAATAATAGTATTATTGCCGTGTTTTTACCGGCCGTAATCTTAGCATTGTTCTAACACTTCATTACCTTAAAAGTAGTAATTGTGCGGCTTTAATTCTGGCATTTCTCAGAATGTCACGGGAATTAATTTGTAATTTGCTGTTAAGGAGGTGTTCTAGCAATTACATTTCCCATAACTTAACATGTCATTATACAGAATCCTGATTGCTGAAGCGAAAGTCGGTATTAGGGAATGCAATGTCCGTGGAATCGAGGATGGATTAAAAGGGATTGTCAGGTCTACAAAACTTAGTTACATACCCTATGTGATCCAAAATACTGCTGATCATCACATCTGGATGAGCTTGTTGGACATCCGATTCCAAACACATGGTGACAATATAGAGCTTTTCAACCCTTTCCGGACATAACAGCTTTCACTCCTCTAGGAAAACGTTCCACAAGATTTTGGAAGTTTCTGTCCGTCCATCCAAAAGACCATTTGTGAGGTCAGACCCTGATGTTGGAGGAAAGGGTTTGGCCACAATTTGCCTTCCAATTCATTTTAAAGGTGTTGGATAGGGTTGAGGTTGATTATTGTCTCCCACCAACCAGTTGTTCTTGGTGTCAGCAGCGGTTGGCTCTAAATTCTGAGTTCCAAAGCTGTCCCATCTTCTGAGACTGGCCGTATCTGGGTACTGCACATCCCGAGTAGGAGACAAATGTATAGGTCCCAATCAGAAGATGAGACAGCTCTGGAACGCAGCACTTACGGACAGTATGTATGTGTATTACATGGTGTCATTAACTGTCTATACAGTAAGCAAGTATTATCTATGTATATTGAATATTACTACTGTTGCTTTGCTTCACTGGGGTCCTGGATTCAAATCTCACCAAGGACAACATCTGTAAGGAGTTTGTATGCTCTCCCCTATTTTTTTTTTGGTTTCCTCCGGATATTCCAGTTTCCTCCTGCACCCCAAAGACATACTGATAGGGAATGTAGATTGTGATCCACAATGGGGACAGTGATGATGATGTCTGAAAAGCTCTGTAGAAAATGATCAGGGTATGTAAGCAAGTGAAAGAATTAACACATTTAGATCAACCAAGATTTCCTTTGACAGACTTTCTATTTTATTAAATGTCATGCAAACTGGCTATATTTTTCTCCTGATCCTTGTGTACTATCACGATATCTGGTTGGTTAGCCAACACCTGCTTATCCGTCTGGATCGTTACATCCCACAGGATTTTAGCCCTTTCATTCTTTTTCTAGGATATTTATATACATATACTGTATATTGAAAGATGACCACCAAACAGGTCCTAGAGGGTAGATATGTATCACAGAGATTGTTATCCTCAGTGATATAAGCCCGGAAGCATGTTCCAGAATGTATAGCACTGAAAGTGTTAATAGGGTGTGACCAGGCTCAGGTTTATGAGCAGTCAGAGAGATAGGTGGGACTGGCTGCTCACATATCCCCACTCCAGGGCATAGTATGGTGAACATAAGTGAAATCATTAGTTCTTTGTGCGGTAAGTCTACATGCTTGTGAAGTCTCCATGCTTGGACTTTTATACTGGTCTATCATTCAACTGCCATTGTTAGGACTCTGTGTCATTTTTTCCTGCCAAGAAAGGTTATTTATTTTGTTTGTGGCAAGATTTATGGAATTTTAGTATAACCGACCGCATATATATAATATATATAAGTCTGGACCTAACTTATAGCATAGCCCCCGGACCTACCTTAAACGTGACTGAGTGAGTCAAAATCTCTACTATATATGAATATATTTATTTTTCTTTAAAAGTTTAAATTTGCTCCAAGTCATGGAACTATGTTTATCATAAAAGTAGCAGCTGTGTTATCCTTTCTGCCGATTCATACCCACAGTGATGGGCATAGAAGGAATTCTTCATTTAATTTTATTTTCCTCTGTGCCCCATAGCCCGGATCTAACAGTCGTTGTAACTCAGGTTCTTACAAAAAAAGATGAAGCATTAAATTATAAAAAAAAAATGTGTTTTTAATACAAAAAATAAAGGACACCTAGAGGCGAAATCCATTTGACATTTATTTTCTTTGATCTGAACTTCTGTTTTATGTAGAGACAGGGAAACTTTGTGCTAAAACTTTCATTTACAGAACTATAGTCGGATCTTTAGAGTTACACATAATAAATGTGTCTCCGAGCCTCTTGGCCCCTTGCGGAGAAATATTGGATTGCACAGTGCATCACATATCAGAAAAATATTGGCCAGTCAAGTATGGCTTTGGTTACTAGACTATGCTCTTACTGGGTTGGGAAAAGATCAAAGAGAACTTTATGTAGCAGAAAACCTGTTGGAGTTTTCGCCTTGACTTTTAAGGCAGCTGCCTATGATGACCAATGCGGTCAATTCATCTGATGAACAGGCTTAATCTTTCAGATCCAGGATCTATGTTTTTTGTTATATGATTAAAGAGGGGACTTCACTTTCGCATACTGTTGGGACAAGATAGTGGTTGTGGCCCTGTGCAGATCCTTTCTTACTTTTCTTCTTGGATTAACATATCCTTAGTTGAGTGGATCAATATGTCCAGTTTTGTAAAGATGATTTTAAGATACTCTGTTGGGAGATGTTTACCCTATATGTGTTGCAGAGGTGGCGGTAGAAGTAGTTATCTTAGTTGACGGGATCAGCACCTTCGCCCCGGCAAACTATAGACACGATTTGTGGATGTTTAAGACTTTGTTTGCTGCCCCTGTACCTCTTGGCCACAGGCCTGTCTCCACTGCAGGTTTTCTTGAGCAAGGTCACAAAGAAGTAATCAACCAGTTTAAGGTTGTTGTACTTTACTGGTAACAAAGTCCACAATACACAGGATAGGTCAGATGCCTATACATTCTCCAGAATACCTCATACATTCTCCACTGAATAACAGGCCATAAACCCGAACTCTCCATGGAGCAAGGTTGGCGTGGCTCAATCCCTGACTATCCCTTCCACATAGGTCGATGTGTTACATTGTGGTGAGGGTCACTTTACCCAGCCCAGTCAAATGGGGTCCATGGTTCTAGTCCTACAAGCAAATTCTGGCTACCCATTTCAGAGAGTAGCCACACAACCATCCCCATTTTCTCTCTGTACTTACTGATACTGGGAATGGCTGTCTGCTTCTTACTTCACCTTACTCAGCCTACACTGTAGCATGAATATTCAAATGGAGTCTGTGGAGCCTTGTTTAAGAGTCTCAAACACGGGACTGTTCACTGCAGCATGGACTCGGCCTTGTGCTGATCTACATCTTGCTTTCTTTCACTTTCTGCAACCACATTTCTTTTCCACACTTCTTTCCACTTCAACATCCCAACAACACCACTAATCCGGGAAAATACTCCCTTGTATACCCCTTCCTAGTGGGCCGGCTTTACTTTAACTCCTTTAGCCCTGATTTTTTTGAGTCCTAGGTTTCCCCTATAACTGACTAGTAACACCTAGAGGTGACTGGCAATACCATGCCTCCTTCCCATGGAATAATACATAATCTTAACCACATACATGAATATACAGTAACTACACATCATATAAAAGAGCATATAAAACAGTAACAGTCTTCCGGGGCAGGAACTGCTCTCTGGCATCAGTTACCTTCTTATTTACAAACTGCATGCAGCCTTCCAGTGATTCTAAATTGTAGCATGCTAGGGCTTCACATGCATGTTAGTATATAGTATTGAATTATTGAAAAGTTTAAGTTGTCCAACATTTGAATGTATTGAATGGTTTTAAAGTGATAAACTAATCCTTTGGCACCCTCATGAATCCAGCGCAGGCGGCTCCAGAGGCATGTGCCGAATACCGACGAGATGTCTCCTTCATTGGGAAGTTACTAGGATGGCTGCAGCTGGTGAATGATTGTAGAAGAATGCATCATCGGAGAAACATCTCATGGCACGCTTCTCTTGTCACCCATGATTGGCTGCAGTGGTCCTGGTAATTTCTCAACAGAGCAGACATCACTTCTGAAGGCGGAGAAGAGTTTCAGAGCAGAGCTGTCAATTGATGGATCCTTCATGGTGATGAAGGGTCAGAATCAAGCTGTAGAAAAAAAAGACTTGGACCGCACATCGAAATGTAATACCGGTACATTGCTTTTTTGCAATAAAATATGCCAAAGCACTAACAGGCATTCAGTTTATACCTACCTTCCTGTTGTGCTTGGTGACATTCATCGCTGGCACAGATCGTTCACACACCACTCCTGGCAGGAAAAAAAAATGGCTTCATCAACAGAGCGATTACTTCTTTTCCGCTCTGCTCTATTGGAGTTGACTGTCAAAAGAGCAGAGAAGATGACGTTTTTTTGATACCAGCATTAATGGTTCCAGTTTTATTATGTTGCTATTTTTATGCCATTTTAACGCTAGCTTTACCGCATGCGTCTCCCATAGGTTCCCATGTTAAAAAAACGCATGTGTTTTTGCAAACGCTCCCCAAAACGGTGCTTAACACATTCTTGGGTGCTTTAGCTAAAACGCATAGCGTCAAGATTGTTGCATTTTGACCATGCATTTTTTGCATGGGAGCCTATGGAAGCGTTAACGCTACCGTTTTCCACAATTTGGAATTGTGAAAAATGGTAGCATTTAGTGCTTCAATGGCTCAAGTGTGACCCTAGCCATATAGCTCTATGGTATGATAAAACATTTAGGCTAGGGTCACACTTGAGCCTTGGATGCGCTAAAAGCTACCGTTTTTCACAATTGCAAATTGTGGAAAACGGTAGCGTTAACGCTTCCATAGGCTCCCATGCAAAAAAACACATAGTCCAAATGCAACACTTTTGACGATATGCATTTTTGGTAAAGCACCCAAAAACGTGGCAAGCAATGTTTTTGGGGGCATTTGCAAAAACGCATGCGTTTTCTTAACATGGGAGCCTGTGGGAAACGCATGCGCTACCACATGGTACATATAGGTACGCATGTGTTGATGCTAGCGTTAAAATAGCATAAAAATGGCAACAGAAAAAAACTGAAACCATTGAAACGTAAAAAAAAACGGCCTCCCAAGTGTGACCCTAGCCTTACTGGAAACAAGACAGCACCATGGATTACATTATGTAGAAGTTCTAAGCTGTGCATATAGCTCTGTGATGAGATAAAACATTTATTAGAAAAGAGCAGCACTTTGGATGGCATTATATGGCAGTACTGAGCTGTGTATGTAGGTCTAGGATAAGATAAAACGTTTGCTAGAAAGAAAGTAGGAGCATAGATTGCAATTATATAGCAGTACTGAGCTGTGTATCTAGCTGTGTGGTGAGAGAAAACACTTACTAGAAAAAAGCAACACTAAGGAGGGCATTATGTAGTAGTACTGAGCTGTGACTCTAGATCTAGGATGAGATAATTATAATATTTAGTCATTTATATAGCGCTATTAATTCCTTAGCGCTTTACATACATCAGCAACACTGTCCCCACTGGGGCTCACAATCTAAACATCCTATCAGTATGTCTTTCAAGTGTGGGAGGAAACCGGAGTGCCCAGAGGAAACCCACGCAAACACGGGGAGAACATACAAACTCCTTGCAGATGCCTTCCTTGGTGGGAATTGAACACAGGACCCCAGTGCTGCAAGGCTGCAGTGCTACCACGCATGCCACCCCATAAAAGATTTTACTTATTATTTATTTATCAGCCTTCAGCTCAATCTCAAGCCATGATGACTTGATAGATAAATGCTCTGTAGGAAAATCGATCTTGCACTAGATAGGTCCTCCAGGGTCTTCTAAAATATTTACAAGAAAGAAAAATGCAGCACGGAGGACATTATATAGCAGTGCTGAGCTGTATATCTAGGTCTAGAATGAGATAAAACATCTACAGGAAAGAAAGCAGCAGCATGGAAGACATTATATACCAGTGCTAAGCTGTGTAGCCAGCTCTGTGGTGAAAGAAAACATGTACTAGAAAGAAAGAAGCAGTATGGACAGCGGCGGATTGGCCCAGGTGGCAGGGGGGCAAGTGCCCCCCAGGCATGCGCTTTTGCCCCAAGTTAGGGCCGCCCCTTTAATTATAAGGCCGGCGGCCACTACTGCTTTGCGGCCGCAGCTGCTGCAATTACACAGCCGGCAGGGCACGGCAAATGAAAGGAAGCCGCCCCTCACCACAACCAATAGCACCCCCTCCCGGCTCCTCACCCGGCCACACAACCGATAGCACACACCCCCCTCCCCGCTCATCAGGGCTGCAGGATCCAGTTGCCACCCGGGCCGAGTTCCGCCAGTCAGCCCCTGAGTATGGAGGACATTATGAAGCAGCTTTGAGGAGTTTGTCTGGTCTGGGGTGAGATAAAACATTTACTGGAAAGAAAGCAGCTGCATGGAGCACAACACAGCAACACTGAACTGTATATTTAGCTCTGGAATGAGATAAAATCTTTAGTAGAAAGAAAGCAGCTGCATGGAGGAAATTATAAAACAGCACTGAGCTGTATAGGTTCTAGGGTGAGTTATTCCTCAGCTGGACTCATATTCCTCAGCTGGACTCAGAGGTGTGCAGACATGCTGTCTGCTCTCTGCCAGACTGTGGAGACAATAGGGCGCCTTGCTAGTGGCAGCCCATTGCAGCAGCTATTATTTTGTTTGTTACAGTTTTGCTACAGTATTTGTACCTTTCCTGATGTCTTTTTGGACCTCTAATTTCAACCTTGGATCTATGCAATGTTTTTCATCTTGTGGATTGCGACGTTCCTGCACGCTGGTCTGCTATGGGATGGAAAATGCAGCACACCCCACACTTTCTACTGCCGCTGGGCACACAGCATATGGTTTTCACCTGGATCCTCCACTACCACTCACAAGTCCCCTGCTGGCATGGCCACTTTGGGGTACGCTATATGGTCCATCTCAGCTAATACTACCGATGGATGTATGCTGTTGCCCACAGCCTGTGTCAGTGATACAGCCATATGTGCTCGGTGGAGAGCACCGTATACAATATGCCACGGAGAGGCCTCGTGGGATGGATGGAATCACTGATCGGAGGGTTGTCCCTAGGTCTGTCGCTAAACGAGTAGTGTATTCAAGGATTCGTCTTCTGGAACTGCGCAGGACAAAGTCTTCTCCAGCAGTTGCAATACCACATGTTCCACGGGAAATGAGGAGACCTTTCAGAGGTTGCAGAGCAGGCAAGAAGATCAAGTCCTGGAGGAGAAGGTTTAAACCTGCGGTCCCATCCATCATCATGGGTAATGTACGATCGCTTGGTAACAAGTCGGATGAACTGCTGGCTCTGAGTAAGACCCAGAAGGAGTTCAGGGAATGCAGTCTCATGTGCTTTACAGAAACCTAGTTGCATGAGGACGTCCCAGATTCATGTTTATCGGTACCAGGGTTTCATATGGTTCGGGCTGACAGGGACAGAGTGAAGTGCGGTAAGAAGAAGGGTGGAGGAGTGATACTGTACATTAGCAACAGATGGTGTAATCAGGGGCATGTAACAGTAAAGGAGAGACATTGTTGCCCAAACATTGAACTATTAGCAGTGGGCCTCAGGCCTTACTATCTGCCTAGAGAATTCTCTCTTGTTATTGCAGTGGTGTCGTATATACCACCATCTGCAAATCCAGAGGCAGCTGGGGAAGTACTGTCTGGGGTGATTGCCCGGCTTCAGACGAAACACCCTAACTCTCTAACTGTCATTTCTGGGGATTTTAATCGAGCCAAGATCTCATTACTAAAGTTCTATCAATATGTCAAATGCTCTACACGGGACAATTATATATTGGATCTGCTCTATGCCAGTGTTAAGGATGCTTACTCATCATCTGCATTGCCCCCCCAGGGAAATCTGACCACAACCTCATACTATTGTCTCCAGCCTATCAACCAGTTGTCTGCAAACAACCAGTGACAATTAAACAGGTAAGGAAGTGGTCTCCGGCAGCAGAGAAGAGGTTACAAGACTGCTTTGATTGCACAGACTGGGAGGTGTTATATGCCAGGGAACATAATGATGATGTTAATGAGGTTACCGGGAGAGTTACTGATTACATCAACTTTTGTACTGACAATATTGTACCTATTCATGAGATTCGGTGTTATGCAAACAATAAGCCTTGGATTACAAAAGAATTGAAACATCTACTAAACAGGAAAAAAAAAGCTTTTAAAAGGAAAGACAAGAAGGAGATGAGAATTGTACAGAGAGACTTAAAGGGGAAAATTAAGATTGCCCGTGAAGCATTCAGAATTAAATTGGAAAATAAATTGTCACACAGCAACTCCAGAGAAGTGTGGGCTGGAATGAAGCTATTGACTAGGTTTAAGGCAAGGTCAGATCAGGGTGGTGGGGGGCTGATCATGGCTAATGAGATGAATGAGTTTTTCAACAGATTCAACGATAAATGTGCAATGTCAACAGGGGAGAAGGCCGGGGAGCGACAAGCAATATCAACTGGGAGGAGGAAGTTGGAGACTTTCTTGATCTCAGAAAATGATGTGAGGGAACAGTTTAGTAAGCTGGTCATTGGTAAAGCAGCAGGGCCTGATGGTATCTGTCCACTTGTCCTCAGAGTGTGTGCAAATCAGTTGTGCACTGTCTTCCAGCACCTGTTTAACTGGAGCTTACAATCACAAAGAGTACCAGTTCTATGGAAGACTTCTTGCCTGGGCCGGTTCCCAAGACTACCTTCCCGAGCTCCCATAACGACTATAGACCGGTGGCCTTAACATCGCATGTGATGAAGTCCTTGGAGAGAATTGTACTTGCCTACTTGTGTCCGAGGGTGTCTGCTTTTATGGACCCCCTTCAGTTTGCGTATCGGCAGAGTTTAGGGGTGGACGATGCTGTAGCATATCTGCTACAAACAGTACATTCCTTTTTGGACAATGATGGAACCACTGTACGTGCCATGTTCTTCGATTTCTCCAGTGCATTCAACACCTTACAGCCACTATTATTACGTAAAAAGCTGGATGAAATGGCGGTTGATGAGGGACTAGTGAATTGGATCATTGATTACCTGTCGGACAGGCCACAATTCGTAAGGTTGGGGGTGGCCGTATCGGATAGTGTTCGGAGCAGTGTTGGAGCCCCTCAGGGAACGGTGCTGTCGCCATTCCTTTTTACATTATACACAGCTGATTTTCAGTATAAATCAGACCTTTGTCACCTTCAGAAGTACTCTGATGACTCAGTGATAGTCGGAGGTATTGAGAGAGGCCGGGGGGAGGAGGAATACAGAAGGGTGGTTTTGGACTTTGTTGACTGGTGCCAGGCTAACCATTTAGAACTCAACGTAAAGAAAACCAGGGAGTTGGTGTTGAGTTATGGAAGGTGCATGAAGGATTGCTTACCTATCACTATTGATGGTCAGGATGTGGAGATGGTGGAGAATTTCAAATATTTGGGGGTTCACCTGGACAGCAAGCTTGATTGGAGGTGCCATATGGAGAAGGTTTGCAAGAAAGGGATGAGTAGACTTTACTTCCTAAGGAAATTAAGGTCGTTTAATGTGTGTAGCAAAATGCTTGAAATGTTCTACCAATCTATTGTGGCGAGTGCAATCTTTGCTGCAATAATATGCTGGGGTAGTAGTGTGCGCACAGCTGACGCTAATAAGCTGAATAAACTTATCAAGAAGGCTAGTGCGGCAGTGGGTCTACAACTTTCGAGGAGGTATTAGAGGATAGAATTAATAAGAAATGCAAGGCTATAATGAGCAACAATACACACCCGCTCTCTGAACTGTTTGCGAAGCAGAAGAGCACATTCAGCAAGCGTCTAATCCAACTAATGTGTAAAAAGGAAAGATACAGAAAATCGTTTGTTCCGACAGCTGTGGGGATGTTTAACAAATGTATAAGTGTAAAGCGTCCCAAGACTATGTGAAGTTCTATGTGTATGGGGGGAATAGGTGAGGTACATGTACCAGTCTACCCACATCTGCTGTCCATATAGACTTATTTTGTAAAGTGTGAAATGTTCTTGATCTTTGTTCTGCTGCTGTAATACTGTAATTTCCTCCGGGATCAATAAAGTTTATCTTATCTTATCTTAAGGCAATTACTAGAAATCAGCAGTACTATCTTTCTGTGTCTCTCTGTAGGCTTTCTGTCACCCTGATTCCCACCCTGTCCACTCTGACTCCTCAGTGATCTGGCAGTTTATGTTGAGTAATATTTTAGAGTAGGAGGAGAGTGAAGTGAAGGAAGAAGCAGGTTTCTCTAATAGGATATGTTACAAAGTTTCTTATTTTCGCTTGTACTTTTGACTCACACAAGGTTTGTTGACACAGAAGTGACCATTGATATATTTTCCAAAACATCAATTTTTCCCTACTGATTCACATACTCCAGAATAGCTTAAGTCATCCCAATACTCTAGTCCTTACACTTGTGCAGCCATTATTGCAGATCATTGACAAAATACAGGATACACAGTAATGAGTGAGACGTAACGGCGCTGCACAATCGGCTGGGATTCTCAGACACTTGTCAGGTGTCTGGAGTAGTGGTGCGCAGCAGAGCTGTGCCAGGTCGGAAGCCTTCCATTTCTCTCAGTTCCTTAAAGTTATTTGAAAAGGTCAGCTGAAGTTCCATGGCGAGATGAGACGCTACTGCGGAGATTCTTGCTTAATGAGTGCAAAACGTCGAGGTAAAGCAAAACCATGGAGTTACTCTCCAGCTGGCACTGAACATAAAAAAGAGAAAAAAAATAAAAAATCAGAAAGCATAAAAAAAAAAAACAAATTAAAAGAAATGCCCAGAATGTCACATTCCGGCTTACTTAGCAATACTAATGAACTGGTTATATACTCTATCAAGACCAAGAAAGAATGTAACTGTTTGAAGGTGATAAATCCCAGAAATAATTGTCTGCAAAGATAGGAGATGGGGATCGCATTACTAATAAATATTAATAAATAATAGAAAAAATGTGCCTAAATTAATAATAATAATTGATTCTGTTTAGACTACGTTAAACAATTATCAACTAAATTATACATGAGACATAGATTTACAGATGTGCTTAGTTGACCTCCTCTCCGGTAGGATCCTCAGTATCGGAATAGTAATACGCGTTGCCAGTTAGTCCTCACTTATTTGTATGCTTTTGTAGAATATATGTATTTACTAGTAATGAGCGAGTGCTCGGGAACTCATGTTATTCAGCCAAGTATTGTGGGTGCTTGAGTGCAACTTTCAAGTTGGGAGGGTCCTCAACCGGAAGAGGATGAGTTCCAACCTGGTGGAGAGAGAGAGAAAGAAAGGAAGAGAGGAGAGGGAGAGAGGAGAGAGAGAGGATAGAGGGAGAAGAGAGGGAGGAGGAAGAGAAGCTGCCGATTAGGGATGGGCGAATCTACTCGTTACTACTCGCTACTTTGCGAGTAGTAGGGTACTCGGCCGACTCCTTACTCTTCAAGTTTTATTGCGATTACTCACACAGTAACGAGTCCAATGAAAATCAATTGTAAATTGTATTCCTCTACTTCTTTGAACCGGATTGTCCCGGATTGATACAGTCAGGTTCAAGCCGGTTAACTGTAACATGACTGTCTATGGGACAGTTATTTTTTTAACTATTCTTTAAAAGCCTGCAACTTTTTGCTGCTAGCTTTTAAAGAATAAAATGGGGAATTGCAGGTTTTTCCTCTGCTGCCAGACCCCTTTATGGGGTCCAGCAGCAGAAAAATCGCTGCAATACTCGCTTCCCCATTCATTTACATTGGACTCGCTAGACTCGCAACGAGTAGCAAGTATCGGGATCCTACTCGTTAGAGTCTAGCGAGTCCAAGTAATTTAGTATTTGCCCATCCCTACTGCCGATAATACTGGGGGAAAGGAAACTGCAGCAGCCATAGCAGAGCAATATATCTAAAAGAAAAGGGGGTAGACAAGAGTGCAATGGGTCTAAACTGTTAGTAGGAAGTGTAAGTGCAGTGTAAGAACTGCTCACCTTAGTCAGTTGTGTGACCCACAACCGGTATTAACACATCACAGCTGCAGCAGGATCCCTCACCTCATGGATGGTCCTCAGTAACTCCAGAGACGGACAAACAGATTTTTAGATCCACACTGCTGTCTACAATGATGAACGTCCTCTGTGCTTAACACAATGGTTCTTTAATCTAATGCGTTTCGAGATCTTCCTGACCTCTTCATCAGGGAGGCAACAACATAGTGACCAGCAGATTACAGAGCTCAGGTATATATGCACATAGCAAACCAATTGGACACAGCCACATTCTCATATGGTGGGAGGTTTCCAATGTCATCAGAAAACCTCTACCTCCCATTAAAAGAAATGTTAGTAGTGAATGGACATAACCTAGATCACGTTGAAACAAACATAGCAAATGAATACAAGAAATATATACACACAGTTTTTCACAAAATACACATTAAAGAATACAAAATTTATATGTAAAAATAACTCTAAAAAACAGTTAAAAAGACATAGAACATATTATAAAGTATTTCATTAAAAATATTGCGGGTTCAGAACCAACAATCACACGCTATAATTCATCAAATGGCAGGATCCATTGTGTCTATCTCACAAGTGTATAAATGCTTACCATGAAATTATCAGTATTAATAGCAGAGGAATTGTTTGTACTCATTTCATATATTATTATGCATTGACGAGCCAACATATAGATGTCAGATGGATTGAGTTCTATCAACAAGATTTTATCCTTATTAAGGCTCAATGTAATTATACGGCCTGTCCTATTTATTATAAGGCTATGTTGGAATCCACAGTGGCGCAACACAAAGACCAATTGTCTACAAAAAGAGCAGCGCGGATCAAAAAATCTTTGTCCATTTCTGGAATAGCAGTACAATATGTCAGTGCCTGCCACAGACTAAGAGAAGCCTGATATGTTATGGACTTCTATAACCTAACACGGACATGTCCCTGTCCCCCAACTAAGAGGAGCCTGATATATCGTGGACCTCTATACCCCACCCTGGAGGAGCCCCTTTCCCCAGACTAAGAGGAGCCTGATATATCATGGACCTCTATACCCCACCCTAGAGGAGCCCCTTTCCCCAGACTAAGAGGAGCCTGATATATCATGGACCTCTATACCCCACCCTGGAGGAGCCCCTTTCCCCAGACTAAGAGGAGCTTGATATATAATGGACCTCTATACCCCACCCTAGAGGAGCCCCTTTCCCCAGACTAAGAGGAGCCTGATATATCATGGACCGCTATACCCCACCCTGGAGGAGCCCATTTCCCCAGACTAAGAGGAGCCTGATATATCATGGACCTCTATACCCCACCCTGGAGGAGCCCCTTTCCCCAGACTAAGAGGAGCCTGATATATCATGGACCTCTATACCCCACCATGGAGGAGCCCCTTTCCCCAGACTAAGAGCAGCCTGATATATCCTTGACCTCAATACCCACCCTAGATGAGCCCCTTTTCCCAGACTAAGAGGAGAATGATATATCGTGGACATCTATACGCCACCCTGGAGGAGCCCCTTTCCCCAGACTAAGAGGAGCCTGATATATCATGGACCTCTATACCCCACCCTGGAGGAGCCCCTTTCCCCAGACTAAGAGGAGTCTGATATATCCTTGACCTCAATATCCCACCCTAGACATGTCTCTATCCTAGTCCCTCTATTTTTACCATTTGCTTTGGCAATGCTAACATGTACGTAGTCCTGCCAATAAAGCTCATTTAAATTAAATTGAATTGAGAAAGGAGAAAGAAGGAGAGGAAGAGAGGAGAAAGAGAGGATAGAGTGAGGAGGGAGAGGAAAGAGAAAGCAAGAGAGAGGAGAGAGAGCAGAGAGGAGTGAGAGGAGAGAGAAGAGCAAGAGGAGAAAGATAACAAGAGGAAAGAGAGAGAGGGAGGAGCAAGAGGGAGCAAGGAGAAGGAGAGGAGAGAGAGGAGAGTGAGGGGAGAAAGGAAAGAGGGAGGAGAGCGAGATGATACTTGAATTTCCCATTGACTTCAATTACACTTGGTACTTGAGTCAAACCCGTCTGACTTGCTCATTTCGAGTACCAAGCATAGAAGTATCTTAGTGCTCACTGATCACTAGTATTTACTAAAACAGATATGTTACAATATGTCTCTGATGATAGACTTTCTCTTCTTTTGTTCTCTATTTGGCCCACACTGCAATTATGACTTCTCCAGATGAACTTTACTGGCAAGACATCTATAACCCCTCACTTCTGCAGCAATTTCTACGCAAATAAATTCAGTCTCCAGAAAAGACAATTCAGACTTTATAGCAATCCATTACATTGATTCAGACCTAAGATCAGCCCTTTAAATTAACACTGACTCAGATAAGACTGATGAATTAGTAAGCAATATAGGTCCCTGGGATCTGCACTGACTAAAGTGTCTCATTTGGGGTCTGCAGTAATTTCAGAGTCTGGTCTGGGGTCTTAATTAATGTAGGGGTCTTTTTTGGTGTCTGTATTTATTTAAAGATCTGGTCTGAAATAAGTAGACATTACAATTACAATTAGGGCTGAATGGAGAAGAAAGTAAAAGACCATCAGAGACCTCTCCTGAACTCCTAATTTCATGATTCAGTCCTCATTTGGGGTCTGCAGTAATTTCACACTTTTCTCTGAGGTCTTAATTAACATGTGATTTTTCTTTTTTTATATCTGCATTCACTAAAAAATCTAGTCTGGGCTTTGAAATAATGTATGGGGCTGGATTAATTTAGATGTCTTTTCTGAGGTTAGAATTCATTTGTGTGGCTATAGTGGCTGGAGTTGGCTGGAAATCAGTAGAAGTTGCAATTACGATCAGGGCTGAATTTGGAAGAAAGTAAAAGTCTGTCTGAGACTGAGAGCTCTCCTAACCCTTAACTTCTCTGTGGTCTAATGCCAATTGCTGACCTATAATTCATACACTCACCCTACTTTTGAGCTCCTGAGGTCAGGATATCACTGTACACTATGTACTGATTCTGATCTTGCTATCCCCGTCTCTTGGGTCAGCACACTGGCAATCTACAATAGCTCTGATCAGACAGCCTGACATTTTGCCTTACCACTGGATCATCATACAACATTTACAAGCAGATATTTGCAACTTGTTTTCATTGAATGTTTTTTGTAAGGATATTTTTTTGTCTTCATCTTTCAGGTCTCTCAAACGCTGTTCCTGGCCAGCAGACCTCATATGCTGCAATACTTAGAAAAAAATCAGGGAGCTCATCTTTGGCACTTTTTAACAACAAGAACAGACCGAGATATAGTAGCTCCTCACTAGAACCTATTGGACAATACTCACAATACGAAAGAGATAGGTCAAGACAATATAGCTCCCCAACAAACCTCTACCAACTCTCAGATGGCCAAGAAGATGGTGAGTCTTGTGCTTATATATCTTTTAGTCCTTTCTTGTGTGATGTCTGTGTTGTTTTTTGAACCTTATTGTCGATTGCCTTTGTGATATCCCTCTACACCTACAAGCACATGTTTCTATTAACTGGCTGTAGCATCACTGTAATTGCTCAAAAACCTGTTTCAAATAATCCATCTGGAATGAAAAAGTAATACGTTAGGACGAGAAGGAGGAGGCTTCAATAACAAAGCATAAAGAAGCAGCAGAAAGGGGAAAACCTACAAAGTTTGAGATCTAGAACATGATGTCTTAGGGGTCCTTGGTCAGGACAGACTGTCACATACCCCCTTCTCAGCACGTGACTTGGGGTTGCACTTGTAAGGGTTAATTTATCTCCTCTCACACAATCCAACACTCAACCCCTGTCTTGGCTGAAAAGTGAGCATAAATAACACCCACATACAGTCCACAACACCCCAGCTTCACAGCACACTACCACCACTCCTCATATACACAGGGTGAGGAGTCCTTGAAATATACTACTACTGTCTATCAGTGCAATCATGCACTCCAAGGCTATGAATTCTTTTAGTGCATACAAGGATCAAACTTATTAAAGTTTTAAGCTTTAATATAAAGTTAAACTGCTTACAATAAAAAGATATAAAGATAAAATTAAAATGGAGATACAGATATACAAAACAGTTACAAAATAAAAGGGAGAAACTTGCAGAAATACCTCTACATTCCAGTCTAATGTTTATTTCTGTATACTTGGGGAAGGAAAGGTGAAATATGATCACAGCAGAATTTCAACTGCCCATCTGCGAACAACTTTCTTTGACTGGTACCCCACTTCATAAACTCAGCCTGGAGGTCGAATTTCTAGAACAACGAAAGAAAGAGGGGAACAAGAGGCGCAAAGTGCCCTATCACCAGAGACACTAGAAATCAGGTGTGTAAGTATTCCACTCACCTATGGCAGTTGTGAGACCCACAACTGGTTAAAAGGCATATAGTACTAAAGTACTGATGGCTGCTGCAGGACTTCCACCGACCACTTGCTCGTGGATGTGCATCAAAAGGTAGGGAAGAAAAGGTGTTCAACGGTCCGCTGCTGCCAGTTTCAACTTTACTCCAAAGGAAACACTGTTAGGTGATGTTCAAGCAGGTTCCTGGCACCTTCCAGGAGGAAAGTGCCAGGAAGGCACCGAAACGCGTCGGATTTAATAAAGAAGAAATGCTTGAACATCACCTAACAGTGTTTCCTTTGGAGTAAAGTTGAAACTGGCAGCGCGGACCGTTGAACATCCTTTTCGTCCCTACCTTTTGAATTTCTAGAACAGACTTTCATTTTAATATATTATTCCTGGGTCTGTGACTAGACCATGGCTAATTTAGCAATGAATACCTTACATTTGAAATGCCCTTTATTCCCACAGCAAATATGGAAGGAAAGACCATTTGTTGATTCCCTTGAAGCCCATCAGAGGTGAGAAAGTTTCCACCCTGTGTGTGTTTTCAGGAAGGCCTACCATGGCTTTCATCCTGTGTCCAGGAAGACTACATTTTCTGCCCATGATAAGAACAGGTTATGACCTCTGGGCAGGGACACAGAATTTAACACATGGCAATTAGCAGCTGTGGTCTCCATTTCCTTGCAAATACTACACAGACATTGGATGATCAATATGTCCAAATATTTAAACTGCATCTACGGATTTAACATGTGATGGCAGGGGGTGCATCATTCCCTCCTTTCATCAGTGCACATGTGACATGATCACAGGGTGTCGATCGATTGTCCTGTCCTGACAGTCCAGGTTCAGCTGATGACCCCTGTGTCAATTGTCTGGGCCAAGGGCTTGGGGTACTCGTATCTCGGCGTACTGGTACGGGGATGTCACGGGTGGTCAGTGCCTGAGTCCGTGCCCTTGAGCAGACAATTAAAAGGGGATAAAATAATAAAATAAAGTCAATCGTGTGCACTGTAGGTCGGTATGGCACCGGCGCTGCTGGGATCTCCGGGGTGATGGGTGGCTGAAGGTGTTGTAGCTCCCTAAAGGAAGAGCAGAGTCCCTGGGGTGTTGGAAGTAGCAATGCAGGAATAGGGCAGTGCGGCCTCAGCTGCGAGGTATAAGCAGGTAAACCACAGTTCATTAGAAAGGAACACACACGTTGATCACTCTGAACGGGTACTTTACTCCAGTAATCTGCAGGTTTACAGTGTAATGCAGTTATTTTAGCTAAGGTAGTGGACCGGTGGTTCTGGTATTGAGCAGTGTCCCTCCGAAGTTCCATGGTGTCCTTCTCCATCACTTTCTCTGTCCTTTTCTGTCGTGCCTTGCACAATCCCATTCTTGAACCAGACCCGTCAGGTGATATGGGAACCCTTTATCTCTCCAAAGGGGACCCAACCCTGTTTAGTGCTTCTGGTGGAGATTGTGCTTGGTGTAGGGAGGTTGGATCATGCTCCTAAGAAGACATCGACCACGCCGGTAATTTGCGGTTCAGGGATGGACCTCTGATCCACGTTGGAGCCGGTACCCCACTTCGGTTTGGGCCAGGGTGATTCAGTTACCCTCTATCTGCCCCTTTTTCTTCTGGGTCAACAGGTTGAGGTGCCCTCCCCGTTACTTCTCCTCTGCTGTTCTGTTTACTGTGCTGTTCTCTCTCTCCAACTTCTGCACTCTTCTCTGTTCTGTTCTACATCTGACCACTGTTCTTCTTTCCCCACTCACTATATAACCTAGCTCTCCTCCCACCGGTACCGATTCCCTTGTTATGGGCGTCTGATTGGTCCCCTATCACTAGGTGTGTGTGTGTGGTGCTGGAGCTTCAGGTTTCTACTACTCCTTACCAGAACAAAGCATACTGCACCTTCAGTTAGGGGTGCAGTACCCCTTTGTAGCACGCTGACTAGCGGGGTGCTACACTATCATTATGATTCACCTTTGAACCCTGGCACAGAGTGGCATTCATAGAAAGATCATGGTTTCCGCTATACAGACAGTGCTGATGCACTGGTGTGTATAACACAGGCGATCAGAACATTTCAGATTCAAGTCCCTTAAGAGGACTAATAAAAAAAACTTAAACAAAGTTTTTAAAAATATGAAAAAAAAATTTGTCTCTGCCTCATTAAAGATAAAAGAATTAAAAACAAAATTCACATATTTAGTAATGCTACATTTGGATATGCCTGATACATCATAATAAAATATAAGTTAATCTGGTCAATAAATGGCATAATGAGAAGGAAAATCAAAACATGGGGCCTGTGAGTTGGGGGGCTGAGTGCAAGCACCAGCACTAGGTCCCCCCTGTCCAGAATCATGCTTTCTACTTTATGGGCAACACAGATGCAGATACAGTTAAAATCAATAATGAAAGATGGAGTGCTCCACTCCCTCCTCCATCTTTCTCCCACTGTGTCTGTGCTCTGACATGTCAGCACAGTGAGCGCGATGATGTCACTACCGCATGCCCACTGTGCCGATATGTGCGGCGCTACAGACCTCTTGCCAAGGAGGCCAGAGCAGTGATTAAGAGGAAATGGCTATGGTTTATGCATCATGCTATTCGGAAGACTATGGGGGTGCATTATAATATATGGAGGACTATTGGGGGTGCATTATCATATATAGAGGCTATGGGGGTGCATTATCATATATGAGTAATAGGATGGTGGACTATATGGAGGACTGCGGAATGCAATTCTTACAATTTGGAGGACTATGAGGGTGCATTCTACTATATAGAGGACTCTGGGGGTGCAGTATACTATATGGAGGACTATAGGGGTGCAATGTACTAAATGGAGGGCTATGGGGTGCATTATAATATATGAAAGACTATGGGGTGGATTATACTATGTGATAACTATGGGGGTGCATTATAGGAACATGATGCATATAATATATGGATAACTATGGGGGTGCATTTTATTATATAGAGGGCTATGAGGCGTGCATTATAATATATTGAGGACTATGGGCGCATTATAATATATGAAATACTATGGGTGCATTATACTATGTGGAGAACTATGGGCGATGTATTATATTAAATGGATAACTATGGGGCTGCATTATACTATATGGAGGGCTATGAGGTGTGCATTATAATATATGGAGGACTATGGGGTGCATTATAATATATGGAGGACTATGGGGTGCATTAACTATATGGAGAACTATGGGGGTGGATTATAATATATGGATAACTATGGGAGTGCATTTTATTATATGAAGAACTCTGAGGCATTCATTATAATATATGGAGTACTATGGGGGTTATATTGTAATCTATGGAGGACTATGGAGGGTGAATTATACTATATGTAGAACTATGGGGAGTTATAATACTGTATGAAGACTAGTGTGGCTAATTGTACTATATGGAAGGCTATATGGGGGCCATTATAATGTTTAAAGGTCTATGAGGGACCCTTTATAGGACCCGGCCAAATATTAATTAACTTGTTTTGTTTTTTTTGCAGGTTGTGGGAGGGGGCAGTTAGATATTCTGTTCTGGGAGCCCATGATTTTTAAGTGCGCCCCTGGGGTCCGCTCTTCCCTGTTGTCCGAGCCATTATTATAGGCAGAGGGCGCTGATTCGCTCCATCCTGAGCAGCAGAACCTGAAGGCTTTGTTGCAGAATTTTCATTTACAGAACAAGGATCTCATAATAAAACAATTTGTCACAGAAATGGCAGCGAGGCTCATGAAAGCGCAGATAAGAAGAAAACTTAAATCGCATCAATGCAAATCAGCCTCTTAAATGTGATTACTAGTTAAATAGAGAGCCCTTCCCATACTCCAGGATGTTGATGTTTACCTGCTAAACATTATTAAAATGCACAGTTAAATTACTCCTTAAGAGCTGTAACAAATGTGCACATGCATAATGTGATTAACTGCGAGAGCCGGATAACAATATGAATTTCATTACACGCAGTTACAAGTGCACAATGTCTTGTTCCGTGTCACAAATTCTTATCAGTAAATATTGTTACCTCTTCTCATTTATTTATTATCGGAGTGAAGGGTAGTGCTACACTTTCCCAGGAAGATTATAGGGCAGGAGTCCTAGTATTATTATTATTTTATTATTATTATTATTATTATTCCTTTTGATAGTACATTTTATTATTATTATTATTTTTTTATTTTTTTTTTATATATAATTCCTTTTAATAGTATATATTATTATTATTATTATTATTATTATACAACAGTTACACACAGCAAATAAGATTATGCTGTATTTTGTATTAAATCACTAGTCGGACACTTTCCAAGCATCTAGGACTGCGTGATATATCGACGAATGATGCATGCAGAGCCCAGTAGGGTGGCTTTTGCCTTTTG
This sequence comes from Allobates femoralis, assembly GCA_033576535.1. NCBI lineage: Eukaryota > Metazoa > Chordata > Amphibia > Anura > Aromobatidae > Allobates > Allobates femoralis. The sequence goes on along the minus strand of JARQOC010000002.1, from coordinate 707,610,460 downwards.
CAGATTATTACAGATTATTTTGTCAACTCCAATTGTTTTCAAGTGCTGGCCAAAGTTTTTAGGCACAGAACCCAATGTTCCGATTACCACTGGGACCACCTTCAGTGAGCACCCAATGTTCCGATTATCACTGGGACCACCTTCACTGAGCACCCAATGTTCCGATTACCACTGGGACCACCTTCACTGAGCACCCAATGTTCCGATTACCACTGGGACCACCTTCACTGAGCACCCAATGTTCCGATTACCACTGGGACCACCTTCACTGAGCACCCAATTTTCCGATTACCACTGGAACCACCTTCACGAGCACCCAGTGTGCCGATTACCACCGGGACCACCATCAATGAGCATCCAGTATGCCGTTTACCACTGGGACCACCGTCACTGAGCATCCAGAGTGCCAATTACCACCGGGACCATCCTCACTAGCTTATGCCACAGTCTTTGCAGTTCGATCTTTAAATCCTCATATCGTGTAAGTTTTTCAAGTTCCTTTTCCTCAATCCTGCTGTAGCCTGGTATTGCCACATCGACGATCCACACTACCTTTTTTTTTAGACTGGCTTCACACCACATTTTTTGGGATCCTGTTCTGTCCATTTGAAAAGGACAGAACAGGATCATTTTTAGCCTCCCATGTATCCCTATGGTGCCAGATTGGTCATAAATGGCCATCCGATTCTGTCAATTCAGTCTCGGATTCATTTTTGTCCCATTTTTTTCCCTTATCCAAAATCGGAGACTGCTCCGATTTTGGGCTCCAGTGAAAAAATCGCACCAAACTAAACAGAAACAAATCCGGGGCAATCCGGCGCACATTGCATGGGAGTCTATGGGCATCGGATTTGGGAAAAAACAAGATTGTTTCCTGGATTTGGTGTTAGTGTACTGAGCATGCTCAGTACACTAAAACTGCTCTGTTCCTGTAATTTCACTTCAGCAGTGTATCTATATACACTAACTACATACACTGCTATAGTGAAATTAAATAAAGGAATGGTTAAAAATCAAAAAAAATAAATGCTCATCTGTCCACGCGATGTCACAGTGTCCTGCGATGCATCCTCCTCCGATGCCTAAAAGCCCTTAATCAGCTGACCTGGAAGGGGTGGGACAACCCGATCAGCTGATGTGTCACGTGACCGCATCAGCGCAGTTTAAATCACATGCCCGCCGATCGGTTTTGGCAGGTGGGCAATTTAAACTACGCTGGTGCAGTCATGTGACACATCAGCTGATCAGGTTGCCCCACCTTTTCACGGTCTGTTGATTAAGGTACTTGCAGCCATTCGAATTGGATGCATTGCGGTACACTCAATGGACAGATGAGCATTTATTTTTTTACTTTTAAACATTGCTATATTTAATTTCACTTTAGCAGTGTATGTAGATAATATATGCAGATACACTGCTAAAGTGGCTTTAATTGCATTTGTCCGGATTGCTTGCTCTTGGGCTGCTAGAATTAAGCTCTCTTTTTCATTATTATTATTATTATTATTATTGTTAGTAGTAGTAGTAGTAGTGGTAGTAGTAGTACATTATATATTAAATTATATTTCATAATAATCAATATTATTATATATTTTGTTTATATTATGTTTTTTTTTTAATTATTATTATTATTATTATTATTATTATGTTATTTCTATTAATGTTATGATGAGAAGTCTCTGACTAGCTATTACGAGCTCAGTAGATCTCCAGGTCCTCTTAGGGTGCCTTCACATTTGCGTATGTGAACGCAGCTTATGCTGCGTTCCCATACGCAGTCAAACGCATGCGCACTGCGTTCCTATGTTTAACATAGGAACGCATAGTGCTTGCGTTTGCTGCGTTCGGGTGCGGATGTGGACGATATCTGCTCCTTCCGGTGTCCAGCGTCCGCACCCGGGACGCAGCATGTTGCATTTTTTGTGCACTCAGGGACCTTGGAAAATCAACAAGCATCCCCAAGCGCCCAAAACATGCATTGTCTTCAATGGGTCCGCAGTGTTCTGCGCTTGACAGCGCAGGAGAACGCTGCGGACCCATTGAAATCTCTCCCGGTGGCCGCCGGTGATGTCACAGGAGCTCACCGACGGCCACCGGGAGATCAGCTCAGCCTCTGCTGATCTCCTCCTCCCCGCCGCCGGTAATCTGCTAGCGATGTCGGCGGGGAGAAACAGCTGATTTGACAGCTGTTTGAATCTTCCCGCGCAGACATCTCCTTTCGGTGTCAGCGCGGGAGATTCAAACAGCTGTCAAATCAGCTGTTCTCCCCGCCGACATGTCCCGGAGCTTCCCGGCGGCCGGGAGGAGGAGATCTCCGGTGCTGATCTCCGCCCCCGGACACCGCTGATTGGCTGCCGGGCTGCACAGTGATGTGTCTGCAGGCGGACATTCTCCGCTGCGGACACATCAAAATGGCACTGCCATCAGCATGCAGACACAAACGCAAATGTGAAGGTAGCCTTACCCCAAGCTGTTCTAGATTGATGGAGATCACATTGTTTAGATTGATTCATCGGACACTGATGTCAGTAGATGATTACGTTCTTTCATGAGACACCTATTCCTTTCACCTCCGGGCGATTTTCCATTTTTGGTCTTTCTATTTTTTCTCCACTTCTAATCTAACAACAGCCATAACTTTTTAATTTTTCCATCCCCATAGCTATATAAGGGCTTAAAAACATGAAAAAAATCCTTGCAGCACACAGCTACTACCAATGATGTGCAAGTGCTACAAGCCATATGTGTTTGAGGAAAAAGTTTAAAAACTTACGTTTTTTCAAAAAACTCAATAATCTATCTTTTAATTCTGAAGTTCTTAGTACAAGCATTGGCCAATGTCTGTTTGCTCATCAACTGCGACAAAGTGACTTCAGGCATGATGAGTCCTACTCTAATATCCCTATTCTCCTTGTCCACCCCCCACTTTTCAGTGGGCAGACACCATCTATACCCTCAATCACCTGTTGTACTAAGAACTTCAGAATTAAAAGATAGATTATTGAGTTTTTTGAAAAAACGTAAGTTTTTAAACTTTTTCCTCAAACACGTATGGCTTGTAGCACTAGTACATCATTGTTAGTAGCTGTGTGCTGCAAGGATTTTTTTCATGTTATTTGACTCTGCATCTTTGCTTGCACCAGTTCACACTGGTCTGTTGAGTGCTGTGCAGTTTTTCTTGTTATTTATTATATGGAGTTGCAGGCTCCTTTGCTGCAATGTGCACCCTCATTAACCTACAGGTGATTGAGGGTATAGATGGTGTCTGCCCACTGAAAAGTGGGGGGTGGACAAGGAGAATAGGGATATTAGAGTAGGACTCATCATGCCTGAAGTCACTTTGTCGCAGTGGATGAGCAAACAGACATTGGCCAATGCTTGTACTAAGAACTTCAGAATTAAAAGATAGATTATTGAGTTTTTTGAAAAAACGTAAGTTTTTAAACTTTTTCCTCAAACACATATGGCTTGTAGCACTTGTACATCATTGGTAGTAGCTGTGTGCTGCAAGGATTTTTTTCATGTTATTTGACTCTGCATCTTTGCTTGCACCAGTTCACACTGGTCTGTTGAGTGCTGTGCAGTTTTTCTTGTTATATATAAGGGTTTATGTATTGCGGGACAAGTTGTACTTTTGATTGACACCATTCATTTTATCATGTGATGCACTGGAAAGCGGGAAAAAAATTCCAAGTGCGTTGAAATTGCAAAAAAAAGTGCATTTCCAATATAGTTTTAGGGGTTTTTATTTTTCCATGTTCACTGTATAGTAAGAGTGACCTGCAACATGATTCTCCAGGTCATTATGAAGTACGAAGATACCAAACATTTATAATTTTTTTTATTCAAATGGTGAAAAATAATTACAAACTTTGTACAATAAAGTGTTTCTTTTGTCGCCATTTTCCGTGTTTATTTTTGGGATCTGGGGCTGTGGCGGGGGCTTGTTATTTACAAACCAAGCTGATGTTTATTCCTGATATTTTCTGGTACATGCGCTGTTTTGATCACTTTTTATTGCATATTTTACTATTTTACTATTTTCTTGTTGCGCTGTTTACCGATCATTTAATTGTTGTCATATTTTGATGGATCAGAAGGGGGGTGATTTGAACTTTTGTATTTTTTTTTGTTTTTTTCATACATTATATATTGTTTTTTTTCTCACTTTTACTGTAGCTTATAGTCCCTTCGGGAGATCTAGGCTCCATTCACACTGTACGTTTTTGCTCTGTTTTTGCTCTGTTTTTGCTCATCAGTTTTTTAGCCAAAACCAGGATTGGATCAATCAGAGGAAAAGTATAATAGAAACACGTCACCACTTCTGTATTTATCACCCACTGCTGGTTTGGGTTACAAAAACTGATGAGCAAAAACAGACCAAAAATGCACAGTGTGAGTGTAGCCTTAAAGTTGCGATTGCCTGATTGCCTGTGCTATACATGCTCTGTATAGCTAAAATCACAATCTCCTGTGAACACCATCTTTAGGCTAGTGTTCACAAAAGGATCATAATAACACACTTTGACAGTCATCAGCAGACCATTGGCTGGCATGGCAACCCAACGGCACCCCTGTAATCACGGGAGCCCCGATGAGCAGGAGGAAAGACGCGCCCTCTTCCAGTGTGTGTTAAATCCTGCTGTCAGAGATTGACAGCATCTTTCAACTGGTTTACCTCCACAAGAGAAGATCTGATCCACCCGCAGCTGTTAGTGACATATTGTTGCTGATTAAATCACCCACCAAGTGCAAGGATATGACTTTTAATGTAACAGTGCGTCAAAGGTCATGAAGGGGTTAAAGGGAAGCTGCTATCAGAAACTGTCCTACTGTTTTTGTGTATTTTTGTTTAGTTATTTTTTTCATATTATGATTTTACATTATGATCTTTATTAAAAAAAAAAAAACTAAGTAGTTAGCAAACTTGTGATTTTCACACGCACCACTTGGGCGTGTTAGCCGTACACTTCCGGTTAGGCTACTCTCACATCTGTGTTTTTCACTGCTCAAACTACTCAGTAGGAGAGCCAGATGCCGGACAAAAAACCACTGCTAAATACTTTTTAAAAAAGCCCAATTGCCGGATTAGTCCGTATTCGGCAGAAAAAAAGATGCAACCGGAAGACAATGTAGATTACCGGAATTCGATAGGAAATGCATCGGTCACTAACACAATGTTGTTGGATCAGTATTTTTAAAAAAAGGCAGAACTCTGCCTGCTTTGAAAAACAACAGATGTGAAAGTAACCTTAGGCGGGCTTCACACCACGATTTTCAGCATCAGGTTTGAACCGGACACAACCTGATCCGGTTATGCCTCACATGTATTCCTATGGTGCCTGATTGGTCCTATTTGGCCATCAGGTTTTTGTTTTCTGTGCCTGATCCGGTTTTGTCAGGTTTTTCACTGTCCCCAAAATCAGAGCCTGCAGTATTTTTGTGTGCAAAAATCGAAAAAAAACGGACAGAACCGGATCCGGCGTAATATGGTTTCCGTATACTGGGAGTCTATGGTGCCTGATCCAGTAAAAAACCTAATTCATTTCCCTGATCTGTTTTTTAGCACTGAGCATTCTTAGAATGCTCCTTCAGCACCATGGAGAGCGGCTCCACCCATTATAGCCTATGGAGATGTAATTAACAATGCTTTTCAATGGAGAAATGAAAGAAATTATCCTGCAAAAATCAGGATCAGGGTGCTTATTTGCCATCCGGTTTAACCCATCAGGTCCTGTCCGGTATGCATCAAAACAGGATCCACCCTGACAGACAAAAAAACGTGGTGTGAAGCCAGCCTTAGGAGGAACGTCCCAGGCCGTTTTCCGTCCTGTGTGGCAGCAAGTCTACAATTTTATCAGCAACTTCAGTAGGAGTCTAACGCATTGGTGATCTTGCTGAGTTGCAAACCTTGTAGACGGGTGAGATTGAGAATTGCTTCTTTATGGTTAAACGAAGGAGCTCCTAATGAAAACCTCCTCCCTAGGGATAGGCAAACTATTTTGTGTTACCCGGGTTCATGACCAGAGTTGCTCTGTTAAAGCAAGGAAGTAAATGATACACCTAATATACTTAATGGGTAGGTGTTCTCTCTTTCTGCTGTGAAGTGGCACTGCGTCACTTTCAGGCCGCCCCTTATCTTCTGGGTGTACGTGAATGGCTGTTGGAGCAGTCATGTGACTATTCCCCCCCAAAGCCTGGAAGTGATGCAGCGCTGTAGCACAGCTGGAAGGGGTAATGCGGATGCGGTAATGTAATCAGTATGGTAATTAACCGTTTACTTGCTTCAACACAGCAACACCCGTCACAAACCCAGATAAAACTGAACAGTTCCCCTATCCCTACTCCTCCCCTTTCTTTAATGTCTGTATGTTCCAAAAAATGCATATGGAAAGTAGTTGCGTTCAACTTTTGGCCGTCAATTGAAGAAATGAACTTATTAGCTCCTTACTTGACTTGACATTTTTGTCATATTCAAGGCTTAGTTTTACAAAATGCTAGATGGGAATCCAACTGTTCTGTCTCCAACCTGACAGACACGCACAATACAACTAATCAAACCTAATGGTATCCATTAAGTTGAAAATTCCCTGCAACGTCCATTTTAAAGAAAGTGTGAAAGTTAAAAGAAAAATGTCCTATGGTGCGTCAAGCTGATTTGTTAGATTTAGATTTATCTTAAAAAGAATTTAGATTTTTCAGCCAAAATTAAAGAAGTTGAAGACCCGGTAATCTAAGAATAAATATCTAAAATAGACCATTTTTAAGTTGAAATTTGCAAAAGGTTATACAAATAAAAGGGCATTGTAAAAAATTATATAAAAGGTCAGATTTGGCCCCGCTGGAACCTCTGTTGACATAATTATTATCACCCACAGTTATGAGGTCTATAAGGGTACCTTTACACGCCGCAACTTTTAGCGGCGATCGGAGGCAACGTAATGTGCACGTGCACGTTTTTCATGGTTGCCTCCGAACGCCGAAGGCGCTTTTACACGCCGCAATTTTGCCCTCAACCTAAGGGACATGTCTCCCTAAGGTTGCCACACCATCAGCGGGAAACATCCGGTAGACTCCCGTCCCGCTTCACATGCCGCAATCCCCAAAGGAATGTGGGCGTACATGATTAGTGCGCAGAACACAGGCTGACAGACTGGTGTTTTCCACGCCCCAAACACGCTGATTAGACAACGCAATAGCGTTATGATTGGCCAGCCTCGCAGGAAGGCTGGCTAATACATGACGCCATTGCCATTGTGTGGTGTGAATTGACAGCTGTTCAAATAATCGCGGTATCAAGTGACAGTCAATGGAGACACAGTAGCCACCACCAATAATCGCTGACGGGGTGCGGTGTCCAGCACGCTATGGCAGCCTCCGGGAAATCAGTAGGCGACGCTGATTCCATCCCTATGCCCCTTCACACGCCAAAAGCAGAGAATTTCCCTTCATGGTTGCCTCTGGTTTTGGAGCAGGCAGTGAAATTTGGAACCAGGCGAACTTTTTTGGTTGCGCCGGATTCCCCAATTACATGCCGCAATTTCGAGTCAATTTCATGGCGATGGTGACGGGACTACAGATTGCCTGTCAGATTTCTCACCGCGGTTGTAAAGGTACCCTTAGGGTAACAATTTAGTACAGCGGTACATTTTCTATGGGTGGCTACAGTTTAACTTACTGGTTCTAGTGAATCATGGTAGAGATTATGAAATTAAAATCTTGTAGACACAGACACAGCTCGACCTGATGTCTCAATGTTTCACATGTTGGGATCGTTATCTTCCAACACATGATGTATTAGCCCGGTGATGAAAGGTCACTTACAGTTTACTAAGACAATATGTACAGGGTACTTTCAGGAGAGCTATGTGGTGGCCTCTAATTTTAATCTCTTCTGGTGTTTTATATCTCAGCTGTGTATTGGAGTATAATAAAAGTGAAATTAAAATGGCGTTGTGAGGACGCGGACCTCACAGCTCTGCATTGATATCTCTAATACGTCGGAGTCACATGGTTTGTATCGTCATTTCTTCCAACACATGATGTTTCTCATCCCCAGTGATGCAAAGGTCAGCTTGGCACAGATTTACACAGACACCCCTGTCCACAATGGCACTGGGAGGCACAGGGAAGCAGAATGGATGATCCACACAAACTCTGACGTGGCATCACATCACAATCCTGACAGGCTGATAGACCCTTTTCACTAGTTCCAGTCAAACAAAGTTCTGAAAGCTCGGTGGGACTAACAGTTTCTCATTGGATATAAGCCTCGTCCATTAACAGGATTATTTTGGGCCAGAAACCATCCATGGCAGCATGTAATGTTAAACCAAGAACCTCAAAATTAATCACCTTATGGGCACACTTAATCAAACACTATTTACATGATGGATATACAGATATGATGGTCAGATATGCAAATACAGGTGATAATACAGAAGGTATAGGCAGACATATAGATGGTTACCAATTTCCTTGGGTTACTGGCTGCCACATGGGAATGAGCTGAGCCATTGGCTTCCGTGTACATCCAACATGATACATGTCATGACCTCCTCATAAGTAAACAAGTAAAAAAATATGGTGGGTACCTTTTAACACCTAACTTTACCAAATCCTTGATGACTTCATTTGGGGGCTGTCTATGGGGTTGGCTCAGAACTACAGAGAGTTATGAAATCCCAGCTTTCCACATTTTTTCACCTTTGGGTGTTCAGGCGAGAGATATTACAGTCATTTTTCCTATCATGAATTTATCTGCTAATAAATACAGTAGGAAACATGACATGTATACAGTCTTCCAGATGCTAGATATTAATTTGAGGCTGATAAGCACGTCGCACAGTTACGGGAAAGCATGAATCATTTTTCCAATATCCTAAGGCTGAAAATATGTCTGCCATATTTGTAGGAGCTATGCAAACTCCAATATTATCATTTCCATGGGTGCCAACATGTTTTAAGATACTGCTTTAATTAATGAAAGCTTTGGCCTGGGAAATGTACTTCCCCGTCCCTGTATACAAAAAGTCCAGGATTTGTGTCTTTCGAACAAACCTTCCTGCTGTAATTAATTGGCCCCTGAAGTGAGCCGTTAGCTACAATGAACATGTCCTCTGACTTCCTCAGTTGTAATAAGATTTCCTCACTTCTTCATTAATATTGAACCCATTTGTTGGTGGACGGAGGCATCCTGTCTCAGATTCCACATGAATAATGTGACTATAACTTACAGTTGATTGGCACGACAGGATATCTCCCATATTCTTCACAGGCATTGGCTATAAAACATGTATAAACTATGAACATAAGTAATAGGAGGCAAAAATGGTGCAGTATCAATTTATAGATGAAAAAAATATATTTTTACTATTATCCCGGAAGAGTCTATGTTTTTATTTAGCATAAACCATGCATAGTAAATAAATGTTACATAATTATCAACTTACCTAAATGCTGCCAAGTTGCGCTGTGTTATATGAAACTGACCTGTGAGGGTAAATAATTTATGAGTTTTGGACGCTACCCAAAAAGATACTAGCAAAACACACTACCATATAAACCACATTGCTCATAAGCAGTGATATGCTGCTCTTAGGGGAGCTGTTACCTTGGGAATGAGCGTGCCCCTTCACGACTATCATGACGTGTAAACAGGTCAGCATTTACCCAAAGATTGAGCAAAGTGATCATTGAATGGTGCATTTATAGGAGCCAATTTCAGACATTAAAATGATCATGATCATCTATTTTAAAGTAATATGGTGCTTGTGTATCAGCCTCTTTACACAGGGTGACAAAGAATAATGGGGGATAGAATGATCACTAATAAATCATTCATTTGCCCATACAGTATCATGTTATCGGCAGCACATCTCCTGTTTACACCAAACGATATGCTAACTAGAACAGTTGTCCTTATTCAGTAATACTTGCGTTGTGCACACCACTCTAAAAGAATGGGTCGGTGGAGTAAAAGGTGCCTAAGTCATTAAAAGTTGCACACCACTTAATGTATAAGGAATTTTACAAATGCTGAGTGCCAATGACAGAAATGAAGTCAAGTCTAGTACTAGAGTATTTCTAGAGAAATTATTGCCACTAAAGTGCTTTCATGAACATTCAGGTCAGGCATAGCCACACCCTATTCTTAATGCATACTGGTTCAGCTGGCCAGGACTTGTTTGAAATGAAAGCAAAGTCCTCTATCTCCTGTGTGTAAGCTCTTATGGCCAGCGGGTACTCTCACTACTGTAGAGTGTAAGCTCTGATGGTTAGCAAGATCCCCTCTCTCCTGTAGAGTGTAAACTCTTATGGTCAGGGGGGTCCTCTCTCCTGTAGAGTGTGAGCTCTTATGGTCAGCAGAGTACTATATTTTCTGTAGAGTGTAAGCTCTTATGGTCAACAGGGTCCTTTCTGTTTCTCTGCTGTAGAGTGTAAGCTCTTAAGGACAGCAGAATCATATATCTCCTGCAGAATGCAAGCTCTCATGGTCAGTTGTATTTGTCTCTATCCTGTAGAGTGTAAGCGTTTATAGTCAGCATGGTCCTTTCTCTCTCCTTTATAGTTTAAGCTCTTATGGTCAGCCGAGTTCTCTATTTCCTGTAGAGTGTAAGTTCTTATGGTCAGCAGGGTCCTGTTTCTTGCCTGTAGAGTGTAAGCGTTTATGGTCAGCGGGGTCCTCTCTCTCCTTTATAGTTTAAGCTCTTAAGGTCAGCCGAGTTCTCTATCTCCTGTAGAGTGTAAGCTCTTATGGTCAGCGGGGTCCTCTCTCTCTCTACTGTAGAGTGTAAGCTGTTATGGTCAGCAGAGTCCTCTCTCTCTCTACTGTAGAGTATAAGCTCTTATGGTCAGGGGGGGTCCTCTCTGAATCTCTCCTGTAAAGTGTAAGCTCTTATAATCAGCGGGTCCTGTCTCTTTCCTGTAAAAATCTTATGGTCACCAGGATCCTTTATTTCCAATAGAGTGTAAGCTCTTATGGTCACTAGGGTCGTCCTTCTCGCTCTCATCTCTCTACATATTTTCTGAGCAATTCCAAAGTTTCCAATATTGAGATTCACACAAGTTTATTCGATGAAATTTTAATTTTGAGGAAGACTTTAGAGGAGTTGGCGAATTTGAATTGAAAAACATCCAATCGTCTCTACTCATACCCCAAGTTATGGCCTTTAGGTGTGCGTTTGTACCTGTTAATTGTATTGTATATATACATATATATATATATATATATAATATAAATCAAGGAAAACAGGCAGCACTCCAGTTCAGGTGAATAACGGGTCTGTTTTTTATTCAGAGCCCATGTGGCACGACGTTTCGGTGCACTAGGCACCTTTCTCAAGTGAGACTTGAGAAAGGTGCCTAGTGCACCGAAACGTCGTGCCACATGGGCTCTGAATAAAAAACAGACCCGTTATTCACCTGAACTGGAGTGCTGCCTGTTTTCCTTGATTTATTTGAATTGGTTTGGACACTAATACACAGGACTTGCACCGCGGATGAGTATATTATTGTGCTGTTCCATTTTCTCTTTTTATATATATATATATATATACATATATTTACCCCACTTTCAGTAGAATGTAGGAAATAAAGTGAGCTCATGATAATACTATTGTCATCGCCTACGTCTTTGAAGAATATTGCATCGTTCTGCTCTTGTTGCACAAGTTATTGCCAGATTACGCCCGGGAGACCGGTTTAAATATACAGAACTTCTAACGTGTTAGTTCAATATCAATTTACGTTGAAGCTTGGGGGAAATATTTGAAAGGAAGGACTGGAAGAGGAGAAGTACTACAACCTACAGGATACAAGTGTTTCTTGTTACAGCAGTGGAGATAAAATGAAAACTCTTGAGAGTTTTGGAAAGCTGCACTTGACATTTCTCATTTTGAATCATAGATACCGCGGTTGGAGTTAGCGAAGCTTTTAATTACACAATTCAGGAACAAATTGGCTTAATGTCAGTGTAGTGTTTATGTGCAGTGGATCCTGTGATGTGGGGTTACGATTAGGTGCTGTTTAGAAGGAAATCATGTTTGTTTAGTAGTTTTTTTTAGCAAATGGAAAAATAATCAAATGACACTGTTCTACATATTTTCAGAAGTTGGCAGGTTCGGTTAGGTAATGAGCCATTTCTTGATGATTTTTACCCCCTGAATGCAATTCTGACATTAACTTTTTTTAGTTGACTCTTGTGTTTATCATATCAAAGAGTTTTGTTTTTACTGCTACGTATAATTAATTCATAATAGTTTCAGTACTTTGAAACATTATTATTTTTGCAAATATAGAGATGCAGAATATTTCGTTATGCCAATTCCGCCAATTTCCTGATATTTATTTAGAGCAAGCTTAGCAACTATTCAAATAACTAAAACCTGTCTAAATACTATTGAAAGTTATAAACAATTACAGAAATTGCACAATGTGCTCCTCAGTGACAGCTCTTTTTTGCTTGTCTGTTGTCATCCTGCATCGGATCATCTCTTAGGCCAGTTACACACCATGTTATTATGGATCCTGGGCTGTCCAGTGTGAACCGGACAGCCCAGGATCTGGTTTCGGCCCCATAGTATTCCTATGGGGCTGGATGGAGCCGGATGGCAGCTATTTGCCATCCGTTTCCATCTGTCTGTGAGGATCCGGAAGAATTCAGATTTTTTTTCTCCCGGACCGGGGGAAAAATCTGATAAAATTGGATCCGGCGCGATCCAGCGCCCCCTAACATGGGAGTCTATCGCGCCTGATCCGACAAAAAATCAGATCCGGGAGCTGGACGCCGGCTGCTGGAGTTCAGCAGTAAGCTCAGCTGAACTTCAGCAGCTGGAGAGCTCCCCGCTGATATTTCAGAACTGCGGCCAGCTCCCCTGCTAGACGCGATTCTGACATTCCAGCAGGGACAGCTCCTGCTGCTGTGAAAGGCAGAATCCATCTGCAAACCGGACCGGAGGGCATATTTGTCCTCCAGTTCTGTTTCAAGATCGGGTCTGGGGCTATCAAGTTCACAGCGGACAGCCCTGGACGTGATCTTGCTGTTGGTGTGAAACTGGCCTTACAATTGTCCAGTAAGGCTGGCTCCACACCACGATTTTTACCTGTCAGGTTCTGTCCGGTGTTTTGCAGGATGGCACGGACGGAACCTGATCAGGTTTTGCCCATGTGTCTCTATGGTGCCGGATGGTAGTTATTTGCTATCCGATTTTGTGTCTGTCCAGGAGGATTCTTTTTTTTTTTCGCTTTTTTCCCCCGGACACAAAATCGGAGCTTGCAGCAATTTTTGTGTCCGGGGCAAAAAACTAACAAAACCGGATCCTCCCAGATCCGGGGTAATCTGGCGCCCATACCATGGAAGTCTATGCGCCGGATCTGGCAAGAAAATGATCCGGTTCCCAGACGCCGGGTGCTGAAAGAGTGGTGGCTCTGAAATTCATTCAGCACCTGGACAGCGCAGCTGAAAAAGCCGCCGCTGTAGTTCAGCACCTGGAAAGCTCCACGGCTGAAATTTCAGCACCGCGGCTAACTCCCCTGCACCCGTGGTGCTTGAATTTCAGCACTGGACAGAACAGGCGCGCAGGAATGAATTCGGCACAAAACAGGATGGGAGGGCATATTTGTCCTCCAGTTCTGTTCGTCCGGGGTTGTCTGGTTGTGTCCGGTGCCTCCTGTAAAACACCAGACACAACCTGACAGGTAAAAATCGTGGTGTGAAGCCAGCCCTATCTACCAGCTTTGATGGATTCCATTTCCCTTGATATCTTTTCTCCACAGCCATAATATATTAGTGAAATCTCTCACCATGCTCGACATTCACTGCTCTGCATTTTGGTGGAAAAGAATCTGGATGTGAATGTAAGCAATAAATATTTAAGAAAATGTTACAGTCAGGATCCTTATATATTTTGAGGAGATTTTCCACCAAATATTCAAAGTTGGCAGCTTGTGAATTTCCCAAAAAATTAGTTACCATGCTATGCATGCAGCCTTTTCATTGCCCTACAACAAATGGAGAAACCCCTTATCTTAAAGAAGCTTATGAATCTGAGGTCCAATAAAGACTCCTTTCCTTTATCTTCGCTTCACTCAGTCTTTAAAATTTATAATCGAGATACTTGGATGTTTTTGCATTATTCATTGCCTTTGCCAAGTTTTTCATTAGGCCCAATTTGACATGCAATGGTGGTAACAAAGCATTTTGTGGGCTAACAAGTGCTGTATGCTGAACAATTTTACTCCCTGGCTATAGTGTGTGTCTGTCATGTGTGTGCCTGTCATAAGTTCATATGTGTGCCATGTCCTGATGTCACCTTTGGGGGACCTGGGGTTAGTAGGTCTCAAAGTAATAATAATTGCAGGTCCTCTGTGGGGCTCATTTTACTGTTATATTGTAGGTGTACTTTCCTTTCTATGCTGAAAGGGTTAATGACTCTTTCCCTGCTGCTGGACAGTATTCTTACCCTTCAACCGCAGCTTTAGCTTGTAATTATCTCTCCCTTCCGCTATATTTACCGACCCTGGCTTCACTCCATGCCTGACATAGTATTTCTATACTGACCACAGTGAAGGAGCTCATTTCTGTAAAGCTGAGGTGTTTGTTCATTTAGCAGCAGCAAAGCTACCAACTGGAGAAGATTTTGGAGCCCTTTTATATTTGTTTTCTTTTCTTTGTTGCCTGTGTTTTCCTTTGCTCTCCTACCCCTTTATTCCTTTGGAGGGGAGTGAAGACATCTAGGTGAGTCATATCTATGAGCATAGCAATGTATGAGACCCAGGAAACCCTATCTTCAGAGGTAATCTTGTGGACAGGGATAGTCTAGGGATTTCTAGCGTGAGGGTTAGTTTAAATGCTCTAATTTCCATACTTTCCTACAGTCACAACATGACAATGTCAGAGAGGTCAGTCTATTTTATTGTAGTGATATTCTCTTGCATGACTATGCGACTCACACAGAAAGCAGCAGTACTTTGTGTATCCACCCTGGAGAGTCAGTAAGAGGGCAACCACATCAAGTCACCATAGAGAGGTCACAAATGTTGGTCAAAGTTCAGTCACCTCAAGAGCTGATTCATATTGTCATAGGTTTCTAACATGTGGACTACATAACCAACTGAAATTGAAGGCATTGCCAGTATGCAGCAAGAGGCATTTTTGCTTGCTTTGGACAAATCAATGAAGAGCCTTCATTCCCTTGGATTATGATCTATCTTCAGAACGTCTATTAAACTGTTGATGTTGCATTCCACAAAATCAGCCTCCATTAAGAAATATTGGGCAAGATCATCATTAAAGTTGCGAAGCAAATAAATCCAAGCATCGCCCGCTAGGGGATTCCACTGTGGTAGCTTGGAACCTAAGAGCTTAGCCTTAAGCCCCAGTCACACATAACGATATCGTTAGAGAGATCGTTGTAACTGTGGCGTTACAACGATGTCTCCAGCGATGTCGTTCTGTGTGACACTTTGCAGCGATCAGGCCCCTGCTGTGAGGTCGCTGATCGCTGCAAAGTGTTGCGGGTCATTTTTTGATCGTTGGTCTCCCGCTGGTCAGCACACATCGCTGCGTGTGACTGCGAGAAACAAACGATCAGTGACCTCACAGGCTGGTTACTATGGTAAACACTGGGTATCCAGGCAGCGCACGCTGCATAGATACCCGGTGTTTACCATGGTTACCAGCGTCCTCCCTGCTTAGCACTGCCTGTAAGCAAGGAGAAGCTGGTAACTATGATAAACAGCGGGTATCTAGGCATCGCGCGCTGCCTTGATACCCTGTGTTTATCATAGTTACCAGTGTTTTCCCTGCTTACAGGCAGCTCTAAGCAGAGAGAACGCTGGTAACTATGATAAACACTGGGTATCCATGCAGCGCGCGCTGCCTAGATACCCGCTGTTTATCATAGTTACCAGCGTTCTCCTTGCTTACAGGCAGAACTAAGCAGAGAGGACGCTGACATCGCCTTCAGCGATGTAGGAGGTGGCTCCCAGGTCCCTGATTACTACGGAGATCTGCCTGTTTGACAGCTCCCCAGCGATCAGGTAACGACGCTCCAGCGATTGTTATGTGTGACTGGGCCTTTATTCTTGGGCAGATTAAAATCTCTAGCAAGATCATTTAGTTCACTTTGCATCATAAGGTGTGGTTCACTTAAGAGAAAGATGCTGCATGACACCAAGTACCCTCTTCTTCCTCACTTGGCTGGATTGAAATTGTGTCTGGTGCCTTTGGAACTGGCTGTTCTTCTGTATGTGGTACTGGGCGTATTTCATTTAGAATCTGGATAAAGTCCACTTCTTCTTCTTTGAAACTCCTTTCCTAATAACAATGCATAATAGCTGCAAAAATGACAGAGGCTCTGAGTCCCCCCACCCCGATGCACGTTTCACCAAGTTTCTTTCGGGGAAACAGCTCTTGGAATAATGTAAAAAAAGGTAAGTGCAAAAATGTAGAATTCCCAATTGTTTAAAGGGATGATCACTAAAATATAAAATAAAACTAATTGTAATCATTTAACAAGTCATGCTGACAGGTCATTCTTATCTCACACTGAACGTTGTAAAAAGAAATAAAATAAAAACAATGGCCAAATAGTTTTAACCTCATTTGGAAATGTTTTCATGCTTTTGAGTATATTAATTGGAAAATGGATGACGTCATTCATAACTAAAACTAGTCCCAAGCCCTCCTATGGCTTTGTCGAAGGAAACACAAAAAGGTTATGGCTCTTGAAAAGCAGGAGGCTCAATAATGAGAAATTAACCAATGCTTAAAGGGACTCTATCACCAGGTTTTTGCCATCCATGTAATTGAAGCATAATTTAGATACAGAGACCCTGATTCCAGCGATATGTCATTTACTGAGCTGCTTGATGTTTTTTTGATAAAATTAGTGTTTTCTCTACTGCATATTTAGCAGTTTGTGAATATACCAGGCTACCCAGGTAGCAGCCACGTAGTCTTCTAATGATAATCTCCAGCTGATTAAACAGTGATTTTATCAAAACTACTCTGATCAGTCCCGTAAGTGACACATCGCTGGAATCAGCATCTCAGGTTCTATATTTGGTACTCTCAGATTACGTTGCAAAAACCTGATGACAGGTTCCCTTTAAGGGGCTAAATTCTCTCTTTTTGTGCTCCCAGAAGTTCCATTACTACATATCTGCCATCACAGTAATAGGACTTCAAGTTCATCAAGCATACCAAGTTAAATTGGGCACCTCTGTGGTATGTCTGCTGCTTTAGGGGTCAACAAACACCACTGCTACACAGCCCAACCCATGGGAGGTAGTGCACACTTGAAGGAACAGTACATATGAATCTGACAATAAAGAACGAGAGTGGCACTCAACAGGCTTCAAGCTGTGAGTTTATTATGGGAATCGGATGACATGGAAGCGCATTACTTAGCGCTAATAGGGCTCATTCACAGGTTTTATGTTCTTGCAATGCCCACCAGGGCTGTGCGGTACTTGGTAACTGGGCCGGTCAGTTCTTTGGGAGGTCACGGTGATGGTTACTCGGTTCCGTGGCCCTCGCTGTGTAGTTA
Organism: Allobates femoralis; assembly: GCA_033576535.1. Taxonomy (NCBI): domain Eukaryota; kingdom Metazoa; phylum Chordata; class Amphibia; order Anura; family Aromobatidae; genus Allobates; species Allobates femoralis. Next base: position 707,592,908 of record JARQOC010000002.1, on the reverse strand, counting down.
AAGGGGTAGTATTTACGGGGGATGAACGTTGCACCATCTGCGTTGTTTGGCCAGGGATGGCCAACACTGCAAATTAGGACCACTGGGGCAGATGATACTGCAGCGGGATCGTATCGCTCCCCATAGGTGGAGCGGGGCCCTAGGGCAGATAGAACAGTCAATTGCAGGGGTGGGGCTCTGATGGTGTGGATGGTAACGTGGCGCAGAAGGAGCAGACTGACACAGTTCATGGAGTTCTTTACTTTTATACTCGCTGATCAGGCAAGACTACCTAGCTGGGTGCTGTGCTTCTCCAGAATACAGCCAGGACAGCTCCCAGGAGATCAGAATCGCTCTGCCGAGACACTTTTCCTGGGCCTTCCCAGGTTTCTCTTCTCTGCATTGGATTAATCGCCTTGCCTGGCCTGTGGTTTCGTGAAAAGAGTCCCAAGTAGTGATGGGCGAGTCCTAAATTACTCGGAATCGCTTGACTCTAGCGAGTCCAAGCCCGGGACTCGCTACTCGTTGCGAGTCTAGCGAGTCCAATGTTAATGAATGGGGAAGCGAGTAATAGCGAGTAGTGTGCGATTTACAAATCACAGATGTGTCTCGGAAGCTTCAGCCTGAAGCAATCCTAGTTTTGTCAGAGACTCTGACAAAACTAGGATTGCCATTGATTTGCATTGGACTCGTTTACTGTGCAAGTAATCGCTGGGAAACTCGCACAGATAAGAGTCCGGCTGTCTCCTGATGTAGCAGAGCTGAGATTGTTCTCAGTCTGCTCATCCCTGTGCATAGACATCTATAACTATGCACAGGGATGAGCAGAGAGGACATCGCATTTTGGACTGCGTCGGACGGAAGAGGATTTTTTTAATAAAAGATGGAGTCCCTAATGGCTTTTTTTTTATTTCTAATAAAATTTTTTCTCTGTGTTGTGTTTTTTTTAAAACAATTTAATAGAAATTCATGACGGTCATGTCTAATATTGGCGTGACCGCCATAAATTTCGAGCTTAGGGCCAGCTGATAATACAAAGCTGGCCCTAACCTCTTTATTACCCAGTGTGTCACCGCCACCAGGGCCGCTGGAAGAGCGGGGTTCAGCGCCAGAGGATGGCGCTTCAATGAACGCGCCGTCTTCTGGGGCGGCTGCGGGCTGCAATTTGCAGCGGGGGGTGCCAAGAAAGCTTGGGCCTCCCTGCGCTGTGGATTCCAGCCCCCAGCTGCTTAGCTGTACCTGGCTAGACATAGAAATTGCGCGGAGCCCCACGCATTTTTTTTAAATTATTTCATGAAATTCATGAAATAATAAAAAAAAGGGCTCCCCTATATTCTTGTGTCCGGCCAGGTGCAAATAGGCACCTGGGGGTTGGGGGCAGCCCGTCGCTGCCTGCTGGATCCGGCTGGTTCCAGAAATACGGCGAAGCCCATGTAATTTTTTTTCTGAAAAATCAATAAAACAATCCTAAAAAAGGGACTGCGTCTTTATTAACCCCTCGCCCATGGTCCAGGGTTTAATAAAGATGCAGTCCCTTTTATTTACATTGTTTTATGGATTTGTCAGAGAAAAATTTCACGTGGGCTTCGCTGTATTTCTGGAACCAGCCGGATCCAGCAGGCAGCGACGGGCTGCCCCCAACCCCCAGGTGCCTATTTGTACCTGGCCGGACACAAGAATATAGGGGAGCCCTTTTTTTTAATTATTTCATGAATTTCATGAAATAATAAAAAAAAAAAACGTGGAGCTCCGCGCAATTTCTATGTCTAGCCAGGTACAGCTAAGCAGCTGGGGGCTGGAATCCGCAGCGCAGGGAGGCCCAAGCTTTCTGGGCACCCCCCGCTGCAAATTGCAGCCCGCAGCCACCCCAGAAGATGGCACGTTCATTGAAGCGCCATCCTCTGGCGCTGAACCCCGCTCTTCCAGCGGCCCTGGTGGCGGTGGCACGCTGGGTAATAAAGGGGTTAATACCAGCTTTGTTATACAAGCTGGTATTAAGCCCGAGATTCTTAATGTCAGGCCACGTTTGACCCAGCCACTAAGAATCTCCAATAAAGGGTTAAAAAAACACAACACAGAGAAAAATTTTTATTAGAAATAAAAAAAAAAAGCCATTAGTGACTCCATCTTTAATTTAAAAAATCCTCTTCCGTCCGACATAGTTCAAAACGCGATGTCCTCTCTGCTACATCCCCTGTGCATAGATATAGATGTCTATGCACAGGGAATGAGCAGACTGAGAACAATCGCAGCTCTGCTACATCATCTCTGTGAGCAGGCGGGCTCTAGGACCCTGGAGCTGCGGCAGCCTGCACAGAGAAGACAGCTGGACTCGGCTCGCAAAGTAACTGCTGTTACTTTGCGAGTTTCACAGCGAATACTTGCACAGTAATCAGACCAATGCAAGTCAAAGGCAATCCTAGTTTTGTCAGAGTCTCTGACAAAACTAGGATTGCCATTGATTTGCATTGGACTCGTTGCTGTGCGAGTAATCGCTGGGAAACTTACTACTCGCCGAGTAACGAGTCCTAGCGAGTAGATTCGCCCATCCCTAGTCCGAAGCTGGTGGCTGCGGGCCTTGTCAGGCAATGGGCAATACATCCCCTGACCCTAGTTCAAGCCACTGTCCTGCAGATTGTCCATGGCTTGTGGCCACTGCTCCAGCAGATTCAGTGGCCTCTGGTTTCCTGGTGGAACCTTAAAGCGTCTACACCAGATCGGGCCCAGTCCCCTCTGGCAACCAGCCTCTCCGCCTCACTCAGGTCTTGTCTGGATTCAGGGCTCACATGTGGGTCCTGCACTCCCATGCCTCCTGGGACTGCTTCGTCCCGCGTCCTCTCTGGATGCCCTTCCTCCTCCTTCAATCTCTTACAATCTTCACCTTTTCTTTCACTCTACACTCACCCCTATCCCCTCTACCCAATCCCTCCTCCAGCCTGAAGATGGGACCCTCCCTGCTTAGGGTCCGCTCAAGATCTCCTGGCCTGGAGTTGGAGTAGTGTTGGATGTAGGTTTTTGTGTCTTGGGTTTGTGACCCTTCTCACCTGAGAGTGGTGACACCACACCTGTGAAGTAGGTGCAGCATCACTGTGGCGACCAGTCCGCAGGGGTGCCATACTGTAGTACCAGTGATATCTGTAGTATTTATGATTAGTACTCATACCTGGGGCTGTTAACGTGTCCATGATTTCTCACTGACCAATCATGTCTGATTGATAAAAATCCGCAATGCAAGTCTATGGGTCTGTGAAAAAAATGAACATCCCCCAATTTGAGAAGAATTCAATTTCACTAGAATAAATTTGCCGAACTCTACATGCTAGGAATTTTAGTTGCATATTAGTAGGAGAAGCCACATGCCGGTGGGCCAATGATCTGGGCTATGGGTTCCATTCTTCCGGTCTGACCACAGGTTACATTTCCTTTCTATGTCTGACACATCGCGGTTCACTTTTTAGTGACTTCATTACCAACTCGGGTGGAGATAGGAATTCGAAATGGTAATTGGATCCAAGAAAGTCTGACTGAATTAAAATGATTGAATTACTTTTAAAGCAGTTGTCCGCGCACTGTGAGCACTATTTCTCAGTTCTCAAAAACTGATTAGGGATTAGGCCGCCTCATTCTGCAGTAATATAGGTTAATTGAAAGACCTTGAAGAGTCAGCACCTTAAGTACAAGGAAAGTAAATGCAGATTGAATATGGATAGTTGAGTAATTACTGGCAAGGCTGAAACATAATGTTAATGCAACAAGTAAAACCTCACACCCATGTCCCATCGAGCAGGATCATTTATATTCATTAGTCAGGAAAGCCGAATGTCTTACTTTTCTGACAGTTCAAATAGATAGACCTCAGATCTGTGGGCACAGAGCCAGCAATGAGGAACACAGAGTCCCTACAGATCAGGACTGCAGAACCGTAGGCACCCGTGTGCCGCCACGTGGTATGTTACAGTTCTAGACTACTATGAAAGAATTACGGTCCTCTTTTACATGGCATCTGATAGAAGCATTATCACACAGATTTAAAATATATTCTTTATTGAATAAACATTCATAAAATGAAAATTAAGGATACAAGATGCAAAAATATTGCGGTTTTCTGGGGGCGCAAGATGACAGCAAGCCAGGGTAGTTATTGTTCTGTAATCTTCTTTATTAATCAAATAGATTCTCAGCATGTTTCATCTAATCATGTCTTCATCAGGTGATCCTGATTAAGGCGTTATTCGGCGAAACATGTTGTGAAGCCATTTGATTAATAAAGAAGATTACAGAACAATAACTACCCTGCCTTGCTGTCATTTTGCACCCGCAGAAAACCGCACTATTATTGCATCTTGTATCCTTGGTTCCCTTCTGGATAAGCAGTGGTGCTGCAGATGCCAGCTTACTAAAAGTTCTCATGGACCTCTGTGACATCACGCCCCATGTGATCCTGTCAGCTAGTACACCAGAGATTCATGTGGTGTGTGGTATATGCTGGAGGCTTAATCCATGGTTGTGGAGGGGTGCACAACCACACAAGGTTAGTAACCTTCTATCCCCTGCCCCTCTCAAAGATCACCAGGTATACACACCAGTGCCTCTCTTCTCTTTCTGTTTTACATATGAAATGAAGGATAAAACACACTAACACAAGAAGGCATATCACCCATAGAGATGAGTGAACCTTTTGAAGTTGGGGTTCGGGTGGTGCAGACAAACATTTTGGCGTCCTGTTCATGACCCCAAACTTTACAGGATATAACTGTGGAGAAGCGCTTATGAGCAGTACCCGGTGGTGTAGTGGGGGCCTCTAAACTATGTGTGTGCTCTCACCTTCAAGGGTTGTGCCATCCCTGCATCAAATTGTGCCGCCGAAGCCGTCGCTTCCTGCACCATTCCCTCTTCTGATCAGGTGATCAAAACCACCTGATGAAGACGGCAGTCCGCCGTGGAAACATGTCGTGGTATAATAAAAGGTAATCATTTACATAACCCTGTGCCTGAGCGTTCTATACAACTAAAACATCTATTCATGACCCCAAACTTGACCTGAACCTCAAAGGAAGTCACTGACTGGCAGTTCAGCGCTCCGACCATATACAGCCATCCATCAGTAAGACGCTTCCGGTGTTGGGAGGGAGTTTTTACTTTCCCCACATCTTGGACACACACTTTTAAGCCCAGTACAAGACGATGCAACACTGCATGCGACTCACACTGGGCCAAGCAGCAACTGTACCCGACCACAGCAGTGCTCGCTCCAGTGCTTTGCAAACGTAAAGCTCCCGAACTCCGAATCTCAATAGGTTCGCTCAACTCCAGGAATTTTGGTAATCCAAACCGAACCAAAGCTTAAAAAGGTTCACTCATCTCTAATCATCATTATGCAATCTTGGATAGATATTGGCTGTGATAAAACTTATCCACCCGGGTGCATAATAAAGATTTCAAAGTCAAAGGAAAGCAAACAAAAATATAAATATAAGTGTTACATACACAGTATAGCATCAACAATAAAATAAGCAGATATTAGCAAACAAAAAATATATCAAAACATGTGGGAGAAGGTCCCTATGCGTTTCGCCATTTACGCAGCCTCATCAGGGGTTACACATCTCCATTCTTGTCCCTGCACAGTAGTATTAGCATCACAAAAAAGGTAATTGGTAATTGATATACCAAAATAAAATACAAAATGTACTTATCTAAATTCTCCTTTCTGTGGTTGCATTAATGAATCTCCATTCTGCCATCTCCCAAATATCTAAAATTCGTTTCAACCATGAGAGGAGTCAAAAAAGCTAAATATTGACACTGACATGAAAGCTACAAGAGCCAAAGCGTCGATGTAATATGTGCATGCATGTTAGAAAACCGCAGTATAGAAGAAAAACAAAAAAGCTGAAAAACAATATAAATATGTAAAATAGCCAACTACATGGCTCATAGCCTGCGAGCTTCTTTTCATTATGTCCAATGTGATCATGTGAGCTGTAGGTCAAAACTTAGTCCAAGGTACAGCACCATCATAAATATAAGAAATCCAATAGCAAACAATCATTAATACTGTATATGGTATATGTGATAAATTATGTGAGAATAATATTTTGATGTAACTAAATATATATACAGCTGGCAAAATGTTGAACCCACCATCAATTTTCTCAGAAATATTAATTAAATTATATTAAAAGCATGTTCAATACTTTTCCTGTCATTTCTCATTTTAACACATAACCTATTTTATGGACATCTATGGTTTGATTTCTTTGCCTGTGTGGATTGGATGGGTTGTTACTGAAATCAGGTGAGAAATTCATGTTAATAGCTCCTTTGGAAATATATTTACTTAGAAAATTGGTGATGTGTTCAACAGTTAATTCACCTTCCATAGATAGATAGATAGATAGATACAGTGTTGGCAAAAGTATTGACACCCCTGCAATTCTATCAGATAATACTCAGTTTCTTCCTGAAAATGATTGCAATCACAAATTCTTTGGTATTATTATCATCATTTAATTTGTCTTCAATGAAAAAACACAAAAGAGAATGAAGTAAAAAGCAAAATATTGATCATTTCACACAAAACTCCAAAAATGGGTCAGACAAAAGTATTGGCACCCTCAGCCTAATACTTGGTTGCACAACCTTTAGCCAAAATAACTGTGATCAACCGCTTCCGGTAACCATCAATGAGTTTCTTACAATGCTCTGCTGGAATTTTAGACCATTCTTCTTTGGCAAACTGCTCCAGGTCCCTGATATTTGAAGGGTGCCTTCTCCAAACTGCCATTTTTAGATCTCTCCACAGGTGCTCTATGGGATTCAGGTCTGGACTCATTGCTGGCCACCTTAGAAGTCTCCAGTGCTTTCTCTCAAACCATTTTCTAGTGCTTTTTGAAGTGTGTTTTGGGTCATTCTCCTGCTGGAAGACCCATGACCTCTGAGGGAGACCCAGCTTTCTCACACTGGGCTCTACATTATGCTGCAAAATGTGTTGGTAGTCTTCAGACTTCATAATGCCATGCACATGGTCAAGCAGTCCAGTGCCAGAGGCAGCAAAGGAACCCCAAAACATCAGGGAACCTCCGTCATGTTTGACTGTAGGGACCGTGTTCTTTTCTTTGAATGTCTCTTTTTTTCTCCTGTAAACTCTATGTTGATGCCTTTGCCCAAAAAGAGAGAACATTCTTCCAAAACGTTTTAGGCTTTCTCAGGTAAGTTTTGGCAAACTCCAGTCTGGCTTTTTTATGTCTCGGGTAAGAAGTGGGGTCTCCCTGGGTCTCCTACCATACAGTCCCTTTTCATTCAGACAGAGACGGATAGTACGGGTTGACACTGTTGCACCCTCGGACTGCAGGGCAGCTTGAACTTGTTTGGGTGTTAGTCCAGGTTCTTTATCCACCATCCGCACAATCTTGCGTTGAAATCTCTTGTCAATTTTTCTTTTCCGTCCACATCTAGGGAGTTTAGCCACAGTGCCATGGGGTTTAAACTTCTTGATGACACTGCGCACGGTAGACACAGGAACATTCAGGTCTTTGGAGATGGACTTGTAGACTTGAGATTGCTCATGCTTCCTTATAATTTGGTTTCTCAAGTCCTCAGACAGTTCTTTGGTCTTCTTTCTTTTCTCCATGCTCAATGTGGTACACACAAGGACATAGGACAGAGGTTGAGTCAACTCTAATTCATGTCAACTGGCTGCAAGTGTGATTTAGTTATTGCCAACACCTGTTAGGTGCCACAGGTAAGTTACAGGTGCTGTTAATTACACAAATTAGAGAAGCATCACATGATTTTTCTAACAGTGCCAATACTTTTGTCCACCCCCTTTTTTATGTTTGGTGTGGAATTAGATCCAATTTGGCTTTAGGACAATTCTTTTTGTGTTTTTTCATTGAAGACAAATTAAATGAAGATAATAATACCAAAGAATTTGTGATTGCAATCATTTTCAGGAAGAAACTGAGTATTATCTGACAGAATTGCAGGGGTGTCAATACTTTTGACCAACACTGTAGATAGATAGATAGATAGATAGATAGATAGATAGATAGATAGATAGATAGATTTTTGAAGGGAACCAATGGGAGCCAGGTAAGCACGAGAATAGAAACTGGTGGAGGATCATGGAAAGTGAGTGTCATGGATAGTTGACTAGATATTAAACTTGGTGTGAGTTGACTGGATTTGGTCCTTTGGCCAAGTCAGTGATCTGTGGTAGTCGGATAGGAGTCCGGTTTTAGACAAAGTGGGTTCCTGGGTAAAAGTTTAAAGTGGGGCTCTAAATGTTTACAGTTGTGCTCCAAAGTTTACATACCCCGGAAGATTTTTTGCTTTTTTGGCCTTTTTACAGAGAATATGAATGATAACACACAACTTTTTATCCACTCATGGTTAGTAGTTGGGTAAACCCAATTATTGACAATCTACTGTGTTTTCTATTTTTAAATCATAATGACAACCAAATACATCCAATTGACCCTGATCAAAAGTTCACATACCCCAGCTCTAACATTAATAACAGCTTGAAGTCTTTTGTGGTAGTTGTGGATGAGGCTCTGCATTTTCTCAGATGGTAAAGCTGCCCATTCTTCTTGGCAAGAAGCCTCCAGTTCCTGTAAATTTTTGGGCTTTCTTGCATTAACTTGATTGAGTTCTTCCCAGAGTGACTCAAATATATTAAGGTCAGGAGACTGAGATGGCCACTCCAAAACCTTCATTTCGTTCTTCTGTAGTCAATGACAGGTCGACTTGGCCTTGTGTTTTTGATTGCTGTCATGTTTGGATGTCCAAGTACATCTCATGTTCAGCTACCTGGCTGATGAGTGCAAATTTGTATCTGCTGATAACATGCTGCATTCATCATTCCTTCAACTTTGACCAAGTTTCCTGTGCCTTTGTAGCTCACACATCGCCACATCATCAGCGATCCACCTCCGTGCTTCAGGGGGAATGGTGTTCCTTTCATTATAGGCCTTTTAGCCATCTCTACAAATGTAAGAATTATGGTTGTGGCCAAAAAGTTTGATTTTGGTCTCATCACCAAATTACCTTGTTCCAGAAGTTTGGAGGATTGTCTATGTGCTGTTTGACATATTGTAGGTGAGATACTTTGTGTGCCCTTTTGCAGTAATGGCTTTCTTCTGGTGACCATGCAGCCCATCTTCAAGTGCCTCCTTATTGTGCATCTTGATACAGACACACCGCTAGTTTTCAGTGAGCCATGTAATTCAGCTGATGTTATTTGTGAATTTTTCTTTGCATCCCGAACAATTTTTCTGGCAGTTGTGGCCGAAATTTTTGTTGGTCGACCTGATCGTGGTTTGGCTTTTACAGAGCCCCTGATTTTCCATTTGTTAATCACAGTTTGAACACTGCTGACTGGCATCAATTCCTTGAATATCTATTGTATCCCTTTCCTGTTTTATACAGTTAAACTATCTTTTCCCATATGTACCAGACCACTCCCCTCCCCCACTAACCCTCCTCCCTTCTATCACCAAAGGAGAACTTGCACACCTCCTCTCCAGATCGCACCTCACCACCTGTGCACTGGACCCCATCCCATCCCACTTCCTCCCCAACCTCACCACCACACTTATCCCAGCTCTAACCCACCTCCTAAATCTATCACTAATCTCTGGTACCTTTCCTTCTGCTTTTAAACATTCAACAATTACACCTATCTTAACCCCTTAAGGACCGAGTCACTTTGCAGCTTAATGACCGGACCATTTTTGGTAATTCTGACCAGTGTCCCTTTATGAGGTAATATCTCTGGAACGCTTCATTGGATACTAGCGATTCTGAGATTGTTTTTTCGTGACATATTGGGCTTCATGTTAGTATTAAATTTAGGTCGATAATTTTTGCGTTTATTTGTGAAAAAATAAAAAAATTTGGCAAAAATTTTGAAAATTTGGCAATTTTCAAATTTTTTATTTTTATTCTGCTAAACCAGAGAGTTATGTGCCACAAAATAGTTAATAAATAACATTTCCCACATGTCTACTTCACATCAGCACAATTTTGGAAGAAAAAAAAAATTTGGTAGGACATTATAAGGGTTCAAAGTTCATCAGCAATTATTCATTTTTCCAGCATAATTTACAAAACCAATTTTTTAGTGACCACATCACATTTGAAGTCCCTTTGAGGGGTGTACATGAAAGAAAACACCCAAAAGTGACACCATTCCAAAAACTGCACCCCTCATGCTACTCAAAACTATATTCAAGAAGATTATTAACCCTTCAGGTGCTTCACAGGAACTAAAATAAAGTTGAAGGAAAAAATGGACATTTTAATTTTCGTAACAAAAATGTTGTTTTAGCCTCAATTTTTTCATTTTCACATGGGCAACAGGATAAAATGCATCCTAAAATTTGTTGGGCAATTTCTCCTGAGTACACCGATACCTCATATGTGGTCATAAACCACTGTTTGGGCGTACGGCAGGGCTCAGAATGGAGGGAGCGCAATTTGAATTTTAGAGCCAATTTTCCATTCAAAAAGTGAAATGGCGCTCCTTCACTTCTGAGCCCTGCCGTGCGCCCAAACAGTGGTTTATGACCACATATAAGGTATCGGTGTACTCAGGAGAAATTGCCCAACAAATTTTGGGATGTATTTGTTCCCTTTGCCCATGTGAAACTGAAAAAATGTAGGCAAAAAGAATTTTTTTGTGAAAAAAAAGTGTTTTTTTTAATTTTTATGGATTAATTTGTGAAGCATCTGGGGGTTCAAAGTGCTCACTATGCATCTAGATACCTTCCTTAGGGGGTCTAGTTTCCAAAATGGGGTCATTTGTGGGGGAGCTCCAATGTGGAGACACACGGGGACCCTTCATACGCTACATGGTGTCCGCTAACAATTTGAATGGAAAATGAGCTCAAATTGTTAGCGGACACCATGTCGCGTTTGGAGGGTCCCTGTGTATCTCCACATTGGAGCTCCCCCACAAGTGACCCCATTTTGGAAACTAGACCCCCGAAGGAACGTATCTAGATGCATAGTGAGCACTTTGAACCCCCATATGCTTCAGAAATTCATCCGTAAAAATGAAAAAGCACTTTTTTTTCACTAAAAAATTATTTTTTCATTATTACAGATCAATTTGTGAAGCATCTGGGGGTTCAAAGTGCTCACTATGTACCTAGATATGTTCCTTTGGGGGTCTAGTTTCCAAAATGGGGTCACTTGTGGGGGAGCTCCAATGTGGAGACACACAGGGACCCTCCAAACGCGACATGCTGTCCGTTAACAATTTGAGCTCATTTTCCATTCAAATTGTTAGCGGACACCATGTCGCGTTTGGAGGGTCCCCGTGTGTCTCCACATTAGAGCTCCCCCACAAGTGACCCCATTTTGGAAACTACACCCCCAAAGGAACATATCTAGATGCATAATGAGCACTTTCTACCCCCAGGTGCTTCACAAATTGATCTGTAAAGATGAAAAAAGAAAATTTGTGTGGAAAAAAAAAGTGCTTTTTCATTTTTATTGATGAATTTGTGAAGCATCTGGGGGTTCAAAGTGCTCACTATGCATCTAGATATGTTCCTTAGGGGGTCTAGTTTCCGAAATGGGGTCACTTGTGGGGGAGCTCCAATGTGGAGACACACCGGGGCCCTCCAAACGGGACATGGTGTCCGCTAACAATTTGAATGGAAAATGAGCTCAAATTGTTAGCGGACACCGTCGCGTTTGGAGGGTCCCTATGGGTCTCCACATTGGAGCTCCCCCACATGTGACCCCATTTTGGAAACTAGACCCCCAAAGGAACATATCTAGATGCATAGTGAGCACTTTGAACCCCCAGATGCTTCACAAATTGATCCATAATAATGAAAACAGAAATTTTTTGTGGAAAAAAAAGTGCTTTTTCATTTTTACGGATGAATTTCTGAAGCATATGGGGGTTCAAAGTGCTCACTATGCATCTAGATATGTTCCTTCGGGGGTCTAGTTTCCACAATGGGGTCACTTGTGGGGGAGCTCCAATGTGGAGGCACACGGGGACCCTCCATACGCGATATGGTGTCCGCTAACAATTTGAGCTCATTTTCCATTCAAATTGTTAGCGGACACCATGTCGCGTTTGGAGGGTCTCTGTGGGTCTCCACATTGCAGCTCCCCCACAAGTGACCCCATTTTGGAAATTAGACCCCCAAAGGAACGTATCAAGATGCATCGTGAGCACTTTGAACCCCCAGGTGCTTTACAAATTGATCCGTAAAAATTAAAAAAGAAACTTTTTGTGGAAAAAAAAAGTGCTTTTTCATTATTACGGATCAATTTATGAAGCATCTGGGGGTTCAAAGTGCTCACTATGCATCTAGATATAATCATTTGGGGGTCTAGTTTCCAAAATGGGGTCACTTGTGGGGGAGCTTCAATGTGGAGACACACAGGGGCTCTCCATACGCAACATGGTGTCCACTAACAATTGGAATTGTTAGCGGACACCTTGTAGGATATGAAGAGCCCCTATGTGCCTAAACATTGGAGCTCCCCCACAAGTGAGCCCATTTTGGAAACTAGACCACCCAAGGAACGTATCTAGATGCATTGTGAGAACTTTGAACGCCCAGGTGCTTCACAAATTGATCCGTAAAAATGAAAAAAGAAACTTTTTGTGGAAAAAAAGTGCTTTTTCATTTTTATGGATGAATTTGTGAAGCATCTGGGGGTTGAAAGAGATAACTATGCATCTAGATACGTTCCTTCGGGGGTCTAGTTTCAAAAATGGGGTCACTTGTGGGGGAGCTCCAATGTTCAGGCACACAGGGAGGGGCTCTCCATACCCGACATGGTTTCCGCTAACAATTGGAGCTAATTTTCTATTGAAATTGTTAGAGGACACCATGTCGCATATGGAGAACCCGTGTGCCACCAGCACAAGGGCAACTGGTAGAGTTGGGGTACAGCACCAGAAAATGCCGCCTCTAATGAATGCGCTATTTTCTTGGGTGGCTGTGGGTTGAAATTTGCAGCGTGGGGGACCCACAACATTTGAGTCTCTCCACGCTGAGGATTCCAGTCAGCCAGCTACCAAGTTGTACCTGGCTGGCTACAAATACAGCGAAGGCTATTTTTTACTTCTAGGACTAATTCTAGAAAAAAAAAATGATGTGGGGCTCCGCCATATTTTTGGTCCAGCCAGGTACAACTTGGCAGCTACAGACTGCCAGCAACCCCCAGCTGCCTCGTTGTACCTGGCTGCAACCAAAAATACAGCGAAGCCCATTTTTTTTTATTTCTAGAACTAATTCTAGAAAAAAAAAAATGACGTAGGGCTCCGCCATATTTTTGGTCCAGCCAGGTACAACTTGGCAGCTACAGACTGCCAGCAACCCCCAGCTGCCTCGTTGTACCTGGCTGCAACCAAAAATACAGCGAAGCCCATTTTTTTTTATTTCTAGAACTAATTCTAGAAAAAAAATGACGTAGGGCTCCGCCATATTTTTGGCCCAGCCAGGTACAACTAGGCAGCTGGGGGCTGGAATCCTCAGCATGGAAAGGCCCAATCGTTCTGGGCCCCCCATGCTGCGAATTGCAGCCCGCAGCCGCCCCAGAAAATGGCGCATTCATTGAAGCGCCATTTTCTGGCGCTGTACCCATGCTCTTCCAGTTGCCCTGGTGCCGGTGGCAAACTGGGTAATAAAGGGGTTAATGCCAGCTTTTTATTGGCAGCTGGCACTAAGCCCGAGATTCATATTATAGGGCCAATGTTAGACCCGCCATTAGGAATCTCTGGTAAATAGTCAGAAAATACACACATAGAAAAATCTTTTTATTTGAAAAAAAAACACAAACAAAATTCGGACTCCATCTTTATTATAAAGATCCGACGTAGTCCACAACGAAGGTCCCACGACGCTCGATCGCCTCCGACGTAGTCCACAATGAAGGTCCCACGACGCTCGATTGCCTCTGCTCAATCCAGAGACTGCAGCAAGGGATCAAGTGTCCTCTTCCTACAGTCTCAGGGGTCAGAGTTATGGTGCACTGTATGACAATGATCAGTTATACAGTGCACCATGACTATGATCCCAGAGACTATAACAAGAGGACACTTGATCCCTTGTTGCACCCATCCATCCACCTATGCACCCATCATCCACGCACGCACATCCACGTACGCACATCCACGTACGCACATACACGTACGCACATCCACGTACGCACATCCACGTGCTAACATCCACGCATGCACACATCCACGCACGCACATCCACGCATGCACATATCCACGCACGCATGCTGACATCCACGCACATCCACACAGACATCCACGTACATCCACGCACATCCACGTACGCACACATCCACGTACGCACACATCCACGCATGCACACATCCACGCACATCCACGTACGCACATCCACGCACGCACATCCACGTACGCACATCCACGTACGCACATCCACGTACGCACATCCACGTACGCACATCCACGCACGCACATCCAAGCACGCACATCCACGCACGCACACATCCATCCATTCACCCATCCATCAACCCATCCATCTATTCATTCATTCATTCATTCATTCATACTTACCCACCGATGAGAAGGAGGAGCCACACCGGAGACTGCAGAGGACTCGGAGGCCGACGGTGCAGGCGCGTGCAGCCCGGAATAGGTGAGTAGGAGCAGGGGGGTGAGCAGGAGCAGGGGGGGTGGGCAGAAGCAGGGGGGTGGGTAGGAGCAGCGGGGTGGGTAGGAGCAGGGGGGAGGGAGCCCTGCAACTTGACCGGCGGGCACATGAGCCCGCCGGTAGAAACACCAGGAGGGCGGGCGGATGGCGGGGAGCGGTATGGGGGTGCCGGCCGGACACAGGGGGGAATGGCACAGGGGGGGCTGGACAGCACACAGGGGGGGCTAGACAGGACACAGAGAGGGGCTGGATGGAGCGGGGACAGGACACAGGGGGCCCGGAGAATTAGATAATGGCCGCATAATGGTGCAGTGCAGCCCGCCGGCATATAAGTATGTTTGGGGGGAGGAAGGGGGGGTTAGGGGTTAACAGGGGTGCCCACACCTCTGCCCCTGACCCTCAGCTGTCACTGACAGCTTTTAGATTTGAGCTGTCACTGTTCGTTTAGAAGCAGTGACAGTTCAAAGCCATGACGAGTATACTCGTCATGATGCGGGAACTGACAGCTTTTCATGACGAGTATACTCGTCATTAGTCGTAAAGGGGTTAAAGAAGCCATCCCTTGACCCCACTTCTATATCCAGCTACTGCTCCATAACTTTGCTCGCGTTCGCCTCCAAACTTCTCGAAAAGCATGTCCACACTGTACTCTCATCCCACCTCTCATCCAACTCTCTCTTTGACGACCTTCAATCTGGCTTCTGCCCCCACTACTCCACTGAAACTGCCCTGAGCAAAATTACTAATGACTTACTCGCTGCCAAAGCTAACATACAGTTCACCGTCCTCCTCCATCTAGACCTGTCCTCTGCATATGTAAAAGAAAAGAGAAGGAGCGCAAATGTGAAGCACCTCAGGGTAAACCGTAATGTAGGGAAAGCGGGGTTTCCACTCACCTTGTGGAGTTGTACTGGCTGGGTACAACTCCAGTGATAGCCTCCTGTGGAGCAATACCAAACAGGGCGTCCCCGAGAAAATCCTCGTGGCAGGGAGAGAGCAGCGTCACTTCCACCGGTCACGTGATCCAAGACGGTGACGTCAGATAAGTCCTAGTAGTCCTCCAGACTTGGATAATCAGGTTCTTTTTATAAACGATGCCTCTCTTCCAAAGCTTTATTAAAAACACGGTCCCTCAAACTCCGCTACGCGTTTCGACGTTACCGTCTTCATCAGGAGAGGAGCAAAAACAACAAAAATCCAAATGAGGATGAGTCTCCTTTTAAACATCAAAATAAGAAGGATCAGGAGGATAACAATATCAATAGTGAATATATACACATGGACGTTAGGAGCCAGTATAATAAATTCTATCCCTTACATCATAAAGGGGCGCACATAGAAACCTTTCAGCAACTAGTCCTCAAAGAATTACGAACTTTACAACATCCGAGGAGTAAAGACAATTTGAGCTATGGTGAGAGGCAGGCTATTCTATCATTACGGAATAACAAAAATATTATCATAAAAAATGCAGATAAAGGGGGGGCATCGTTATTATGAACAGGGATTGGTATATAGGGGAGGGGCACAGGATATTGGGGGATAGCGAGTATTACGAAAAGCTCGAACAAGATCCCTCCATTATGATATTTCTTAGATATAACGAGCTCATAAAAACAGCATATAGTAAAGGGATTCTGAACAAAAAAGAAAAGAACTTTCTAAATATACCACAATATAAGCTCCCCTTCTTTTATTTTCTCCCTAAAGTTCATAAAGATCCAATAAATCCCCCTGGCCGTCCCATTATATCTGGTGTAACGTCTATAACCAGTAATTTATCCCACTATGTTGACCTGTTCTTACAGAAGTATGTACTCCAATTGCCCTCTTATTTGAAAGATTCTACCCAGCTAATCCAAGAACTTAGAGGATTTCCCCCAGAAAAAGGTCGGTTGTTGCTGACAATGGATGTCGCTGCATTGTATAGCAACATACCACACCAACAAGGGATGAATGCCATTAATCAGTATCTTTTGACAGATCTAACTATGGTTCAGGAGCAGCGTGATTTTTTGTTGTCTTCAATAAGTTTTATTCTTGACAATAATGTATTCTCATTTGAGGGGAACATTTATAGACAACGTAGGGGCTGCGCAATGGGGACGAGGTTCGCACCCAGTTACGCTAATTTGTATATGGGTGCTTTTGAATCAGTCCTCATTGCGCAGTCCCAAAGGTTCCAGTCATCAATTGCCTATTACCGTCGGTATATAGACGATTTAATATTTTTATGGTCAGGAAGTGAGAGTGAGGCCTCTGAATTCGCTCTTTATTTGAACCAGAACAACTGGGGTCTAACTTTCACCGTAAGCATCTCCCCAACCACCCTCCAGTATTTAGATCTGCTTGTGCAACTTGATGACCAGGGGAGAGTGTCCACATCGACCTATTTTAAACCAGTAGACGTAAATAGTTTCCTGAGGTTCGATAGTGGACACCTCCCCACATGGGTCACAAGTGTTCCATACGGACAGTACTGGAGGGTGAGAAAAAACTGTACTAGGGATAAGGATTTCTATGAGGAATCAAAGATCCTCAAAAAACGGTTTGCTGATAAGGGATACCCTAAAAAACGTCTAGAGGATGCCTATCGTCGTACCAGAGACCTCTCTCAAGAATCATGTGTTAACAAAATTACTGTTGATAGTA
Organism: Allobates femoralis; assembly: GCA_033576535.1. Lineage (NCBI taxonomy): Eukaryota > Metazoa > Chordata > Amphibia > Anura > Aromobatidae > Allobates > Allobates femoralis. Next base: position 707,575,614 of record JARQOC010000002.1, on the reverse strand, counting down.
GTAAGGGAAACATGTCACAAAGATCTAAGTGGAGTATGGTCACTACTTACAATCAGTCCAGAATGACCATCCAAAATCTAATTAAAAAATACTGGTTTGTTCTTAAGAATGATTCCGTTATCTCTAAACATTTGCCTGATAATCCTATTTTCATCTATAAAAAGAAAAAAAACCTTAAAAACATAGTGGCGCCCAGTAACACCACTCTTCGAACAAAAGCTGGACCTACTAGTGAGGTCAGCGGTATTTTGGGTTGCTACCGCTGTAAAGTTCCTAAATGCATGTGCTGTCCGGTTCTAGCACATGGAGTGAAGTCAATAACATCTAGATCTTTAAATCTGTCCTTCCCCATTAACTATAAAGTCACCTGTCAGTCATCATACGTGATATATATGTTGGAGTGCCCGTGTGGCCTCCAATATATAGGGAGAACAATACAAGCCATGCATTGTAGGCTGAACAAGCATAGACAAAATATAAAAATAGGGTATCAGCTACATAGTGTGTCAAGGCACTATGCAATGTGTCACCAAAGAGATTATAACCTAATGGAAGTTACAGCTATAGATCATGTGGTAGAGGATGAGGCTGACCGATTAAGTACCTTGATTCGCAGAGAGAACCATTGGATCTATAAAATGGGTACGTTGGCCCCTGAGGGCCACAACCTAACCATAGAGAATGTGGCAAAAAGATAAAATGCTACACTCCATTTATCCCCCCCCCCTTTTTTCCTTGGGTTGTTTTCTTCTTCCTTGGGTGTTATACTAACCGTGATACTCTCTTTTTAATATTGTATCTCTCTCCCCATCGGGCAGTATAATTTTAGGACACATTTATTTTACCCATTTGAGTTTTTTCTTCCTCACCCCTCTCCCCATTGGGCATTGCAAATTTTAAAAATGAGATATATATATCTCCCTTATTGCAAGAACTTAAATATTAGAAGTTTTTATAGTTTATATTTTTGATAAGTTGTTTGTATTGAATATTCAGGATCATGTATGTATTTATATATAGAATTCCTTTTTTATCATTTTTTATGTATAATTTTGTTTTTGGATCATCCACTTTGGTCAGTAACTAATAGTCTTATTGATCGTATGCTAAGTATTTTGGGCAGATATAGTGATTCAATGCATAAAATATGGACTTTTATCCACATGTGATATTTTTAATAGTTCTAGTTTGATGCTCATCGGGTTAATTATTACTACCACCCTAATTGATCAAGAATTGTTTGACCAATCTGAGTGAGCCAAACCCTTTATATATGTTGTATTGTGTTAGTACCCTCATTCCACCTGATGAAGACGGTAACGTCGAAACGCGTAGCGGAGTTTGAGGGACCGTGTTTTTAATAAAGGTCTGTTCATCATAACAATTTCCCCTTGCCCTCCTTCCTTAGCGCTATCAGAACCGCAACTATTTTTTCCTGTGTCCTCTGCATATGACACAGTCGATCACTGCCTCTTATTACAGATCCTGTCTTCCATTGGTATCACTGACATTGCCCTTTCCTGGATCTCCTCCTACCTTTCCAACCACACATTTACTGTCTCCCACTCCCACCCAACCTCCTCGCCCCATCCTCTCTCTGTTGGGGTCCCTCAAGGCCCTGTCCTGGGGCCCCTCCTATTTTTAATCTATACTCTTGGTCTGGGACAACTCAAAGTCCCATGGCTGCCAGTATCACCTGTATGCTGATGACACTCAGATCTACCTCTCTGGCCCAGACGTCACCTATCTGATGTCCAGAATCCCAGAGTGTCTATCAGCCATATCCTCCTTCTTCTCCTGTCACTTTCTAACACTCAATGTAGACAAAACCGAACTCATCATCTTTCCTCCATCTCACACACCTTCCTTATCAGACCAATCTATCACAATAAATGACATCCCACTTTGTCCTGTACCTGAAGTCCGCTGCCTCGGAGTAAACCTTGACTCTACCTTGTCCTTCAAACCACACATCTAAGCACTTACCACCTCCTGCCGCCTCCAACTCAAAAATATTTCCAGAATCCGTCCCTTCCTCAACCCTCAATCTACTAAACTACTAGTGCATGCCCTCATCATCTCCAGTCTCAAGTACTGCAACCTCCTCCTTTGTGGCCTCACTGCTAACACTCCTGCAGTGCCTGCACCTCTCCAATCTGTCCTTAAGTCTGCTGCACGACTAATCCACCTCTCTCCTCACTATTCCTCCACTTCTACCCTCTGCAAATCCCTCCACTGGCTCCCAATTCCCCAGCGTATCCAATTCAAACTACTAACATTGACTTACAAAGCCATCCATAATATGTCCCCCCCAAATATCTCTGAACTAGTCTCCCACTATCATCCAACTCGCAATCTTCTATCCTCCCAAGACCTCCTTCTTTCCTCCACACTTGTACGTTCCTCATCTAACCGCTTGCAAGACTTTGCCCGACCATCCCCCATTCTCTGCAATTCTGCACCCCAAAACATCCGACTGTCCCCTACACTTGGAGTCTTGAAGCGGAACCTGAAAACCCATCTCTTCAGAACAGCCTACAACTTGCAATGACCACAGTGCCACCTCAGCACCGCTGGACCTAGTACTCCACCACTGCTGGACCCTGTGCCCCACCACCACTGGACCTGACGCTCCACCACCACCAGAGCAGACCCAACCTACTGTCTCCCTTCCCACTGCCCTGTAGAATGTAAGTCCGCAAGGGCAGGGTCCTCTCTCCCCTCTGTATCAGTCTGTCACTGTTAGTTTGTTCACTGTATTTTTAACTTGTTTGTATCTAACCCTTTCTCATGTACAGCACCATGGAATCAATGATGCTATATAAATAAATAATAATATATCCCTTGACAATTCTTTTGCTTTCCCAATGACTCACAATCCAGAAACGTCAGTGGCTGGATGAAAGCTGCAAGAGTCTGTCTGGATCCCAGAAACTCACTCAGCTTTTATGCACATACTTGATTACAAGCAAACAAGTCAAAGGTGATCATGTTTACTTTATTAGTCATTCAAACCCATATGTGTCAACTTCTGTGCATGTTATCAGGCCAAAATCACCAGGGTATGTGAACTTTTGATCAGGGATATTCGGATGTTTTTGTTTGTCATTATGATTTAAAATAAATGGCTTCACCCAACCACTAACCATGAGTGGAAAAAAAGTTTTTGTGTTATCATTCATATTCTCTGAAAAAAGACCAAGAAAGAGAAAAATCCACCGGGGTATGTAAACTTTTGAGCACAACTGTATATCCTTAGCTACCATTTAGGTTGATTCATTGAGTTTAAACTGGTAAATGAGTGCATCTTACAATATTATATCCTTCTGTGCTTGTTTCTGGCCTCAGGTTGTTGAAAAATGATGGCAGATAGCAATCACTTAGTAGATCAATCTGTTCCCCACTGTATCACGTTGTAGGCAGCTCTTCTGCAGTTTGCATTGGGTGATGTGCTGCCGAGAGCAAGACTTTTTCTTCCACCATAAACAATCCAATCACCTGATGAATGAGCCGCATTTTAGCTGTTTGTTGGGTGATTGCTGACATATTTACATCTAGGAACTCTCGTCTGTGCTGCAGGGATTTATAAATCTGCATGCTACATACACACTAGCACGGTATATCACACACATAGAAACACACACGTGTTCCCTTAGCACATACACAGAAATGTATACACACACTTAGCACACACTCATTTGCTTGGATTAACTTACTTTATATTTCAATAGATTTAACCTTTATGAATGTACTTATACCAATATGTTTTTAATTGTTTTTTACTTGTAATAATGTTATTTTCAGTGAAGCTCCTTTAGGAGACCCTGGGGATCCAGTTTAACTACCCCTACCTCACTTACCGCCAACCCTGGCATTATATCATTGCTAGTGTGATACACTATTCATGCCGTACCAGATTGGCTAATCAAAAGAACAGCTGCTGATGCCTGAAGATAAGAGGCCATTTTTGGTGGTCCTGTCTAGTAGACACAGATTATAGACATGACTGTTGGACCAGGTTCTGCGTTTCAATTTACATCTACTTGTTAAAGTGGTGACGAACTGGAAAAGCAGAGACCAGCCCCACCTTTGCTAGTGATATCTTTTTTGGGGGTGGGGCCGGTATGTGCTTTTTCTGCTTGCCAGACTCTCTCCTTACAGTGCACACTGGCGGTGCGCTTTCTTGCCAGTCATCAATTCTCATTACAGCTGGCAAGGAAGTGCACTGTCACAGTGTATTGAAAGTAATATTACACAGTGACCAAGGAGCTCCAACGAATTATGCATTTGTTGTCAGCCCTCAGTTGAGATGGCACTAGCCCAGCCCCTAAAATGGTCCTTAGGGTACATTTACACACAGAGATGAATTGCTTGCAACTCACTGGTTGCAGTGAAATCATGGACACATTGTTCCATTTTGTACAAGGCAACAAAATGGAACAATGTGTCCATAATTTCACTGCAACCAGTGAGTTGCAAGCAATTTATATCTGTGTGTAAAGGTACCCTTACAGATGACTCTCCATATCAGTTAGCAGCGGATCTTTTAGGATACACTGAAAGCATGTTGACTTAGCTTTAATTAGCAACAAACAGGTACAGATGTGAAGGGCTTTGTGGAAACAGCAATATACATCTTAAATGTCCCTTTGCAGCATCAGCAAGCTGCTGTGCTTCTCTGCACATGCACAAACACAGGAAACTGGTTACAGAACCATGGCATTTCCTGTGTGTGAGCCTCAGGGAGTGTTCCTCTTTTTTTTTGTAAACTAACTTTACTGACAGTGCAAAAACCTAGCAATACCACACAGAGGCTGGTTTCACACTGCGATTTTGTTAAATCCGATGCTGTCCAATGAAAATCGGACAGCAACGGATCCGAATTAGCCCCCATGTTTTCCAATGGGGATCAGATCGGATCGGAGGCAAATCGGATGCCATTAAGTGCAAATCCGATCCGATCTGATCCCCATTGGAAAACATGGGGGCTAATTCGGATCCGTTGCTGTCCGATTTTCATCGGACAACATCGGATTTAACAAAATCTTTTTTCAGGAGCCAAGATCGTAGACTGCTGCGATTTTGGTATCCGATTACAAAATCAGATCGCATCGGATCCGATGCGATCCAATTAAAATAGTATGTGAATCTATGGAGATCGGATCGGATAGAAAATCGTATCCAATATTGGATCCGATTTTCTATATTGAGCATGCTCAATACCCTAGACCACTCCCAAAACCTCCCACAGTCCTCCCCCAGCCATCTGAATCGGATCCGATAAAAAAAAATCGGATCGGATGGCATCCGATTTTGAGCATCCTATGCTGTCCAATTTTCATTGGACAGCATCGGATTTAACAAAATCGCAATGTGAAACCTGCCTTACACATACAGGATTGGAGTTATTACACTTAACATATTCCAACAATATCGTAGGGGCAGAGGCTGTGGCAGTGACCTCAGCTCGTGCTCCCTAATGATGTCTCATTTGAGTATCCCAGCATGCACTGGGGGTTCTTAAATGAAGCATCATTAGAGAGGAAGTTAGTAAAGAAAAAAAAACAAGTCAGTTATTAGAGGGAGGAAGTGGTAGGGACTTTTTTATTAAGGTATGTTAGAAAAGATATTAGATTATTACCTTAAATAGACAAATAAGTGTATGTTTTGGACCACTCCTTTAGGTTACAGACTGTAGCTAAAGGTCAAGGCTCAGATTCCGCAAGACTGGTGTTTTGCTCCCCAGTTTTGATGATGGGTGAACTAAAGTGAGAGGCGCCAAATCCATGAAGAGGCCGGTGCCTTATCTTTAAGCTATTGTGTCTAATAGATGTAGTCCAGTCAAGTACATTTCTGTTTGGCTGCTTTCACATAGCGATTTTGTGAAATCCGATGCTGTCTGATATAAATCGGACAGCGTCGGATCCAAACTGATCCCTGCAATTGGATGCCAAATAGGCATCCGAGTCCGACATTTTGCAGGATCAGTTTGGCCGGCTCCTCCTGTCATCTCGCTCCTCTCTGCCTCCTGTCACCTGTCTGTCCCCTGTTCTCCCCTGCTCTCCCCCGGTACTCCTGCTTCTCCCCTCTTCTCCCCTGTGTTTTCCTGTCCTTCCCTGGTACTCCCCTCTTCTCACCCGGTATTCCCGCTTCTCTTGCTTCTCCCCTCTTCTCCCCTGTGTTTCCCCCTCTTCTCCCCTCTCTTCCGGACAAAAAAAAAAATATTTTTTCTCACCTTTCTACGAGTCCCCCGGCGTCTCCAGCTATTTCTTCTGATCCTTACAGGACCTTGCGTGATGTCACAGTCACATGACCGGTTACCACGGTAACCGTTCTTGTGACTGTGACATCACGGCAGGACCTACAGGCAGGAGGTGCTGGAGACGCCGGGGGACTCGTGGACAGGTGAGCATACATATTCTTTATTTTTAACCCCCTGCTTTACTTAATTTTACTTCCACAATGTATGTATATTCATTTCTGAAGTGAAATTAGATGGTTAGGAGCAGTTTTAGTGTACTGAGCATGCTCAGTACACTAAAATCGGGTCCGAGGAGACATCAGATATTTCCTCGGACCCTGTTCCATAGGGCCCCATGTTAAAAACCACGGATCGGATCGGATTTGGCATAATTGCGATTTGTCAGATCTGATTCTATTCGATTTTTGATTTGGATGCAAAAATAGGAGCAGTCTCCGATTTTTGCACCGGAAAGAAATCGGACAAAATCGGATCTGACGCAAATCGGATGCCATTTAGTGCACATCCGATTTGGACCGATCCCCATAGGATTACATGGGGCCAAATTCGGATCCGATGCTGTCTGATTTATATCGGACAGCGTCAGATTTCACAAAACCGTTATGTGAATGCAGCCTTTACGATGAATTTGTGGACCATGTTCCAGTAAGTTCTTCAAAACTTTTCAAAATTTGGCAAACCTGAATAGGTCTGAAATTGCACAATTTTTTTTTACATTTCCAACAGCTTTTTTCTAGTGTGTTTATTTAGTGCAATTGAGGATTGGAGTAAATTTATGTCAGGGCTACATGTTTTTTGCACATTTTGAGCTTACCCCAATGATACTTTGAATGCAGAACACAATTGTCCCATCTATTTGTCTCTACAGTGAAAGCGGCCTCGTGATTTTTGACAAATGCAGCGCCCGTCTCTATAGCGGGATCCTAAGTGCTTTATAATTCTGTGTTGTAAACAGCTATAAATATCTATTTTAGAACAGAGCGGGCCGGCGATGTGGCAAGAAATCTCTTTTTAATCTCTCGGTGACAGTTTTGCTGGATTGCATATTATATTGTTTCATTTTAGAGTTCGGTTCAGTCGTGTAATTATAGAGATGCAGTGATGTATGCGGGCGGCACGGGGTGAAATCCGAGCATGCCGAGGTGAACTAAAGCCGGAAGGACTAAATTGAAATAGGAAAACTGTGTTCTCCAAGTGAAGGGGAGAAACAAATAACACTAAAGGATCTTGTTGAATGCAGACCTTGTCGACCACATTGAATAGTTGATAAGTTTTTTGTAGTATTTTAACTTACAAATAAAAATCTCACCAAATACTGAATGTGTGCATGTTGACTTATACTCAAGGCTTCAAACTTTAAGGTCATGGGACCACGTTCAGTATTTGGTGAGGTTTTTACCTCAGTATGGCTAGGGTCAGACATGCATCAGCTCTCAGTCTGCCGAATCCGTTGGCTGCCTTAGCGCATAGCGTTAACAGTATGTAATGCTATGCACCGCCTGCCTATGCCTTGCTATGCTAACCTGAGGCTTCGCGCACCCGCCAGCTCCACACACAAGTCCCGGATATGCACTATTGCAGAGCGTACAGGAAAACACTGCAAACCGCATTTCCTGTGCGCTCTGCTATAGCACATATCCTTGCCTTACCGCGCCTCCAACGCCGGCATCTGAATGAAATCTTGCGTTACTTCCTAATAGTCAATGACGCCACCCTATGGTTCCGGTAATGTTATCGGCACTGGGGGACAGGCCTCAGGGGTGATGGTGGAGCAGTGAAGATAGTTACGCTCCCTGTAGTTGGAGCAGGATCCCGAAGCCGTGATGGAAGTTTGTGTAGTTTTCACACAGGGATTCGGCTATACCAGGCCGATGATGTTTCTCTACCTGTTTGTCTTATACCAGGCCTTGTCTCTGATCCTTCTTCCTGCTGTGGTCGGCAGCTCCTCAGGTGGAGATAGAAAAAGGACGCCACATGGTCTCTTTTTACTGTACAAGTTTTCTGGCAGTTCTAGATATCACAGTCTTTTCGGGTCTGCCTGGCCTGGGTAGTCACTTGAAATCAGAATGCTTCACTCAGGACCCTTGGTGGTATGCCTGCCGTTCCTTTCTGGTCCCTTCCTGTGCTCTCTCCTGTCTCCTTCAGAGCCTGAAACCAGCTCCCATGGATCTCTCGGCTTAGTACCCTTCTCCAAGTCCCTCCTAGACCCTATATGGTACCTTTTCCTGGATGTGTCGGGGGTCGGCTGCGCCTTCCTCTAGAAGCTCGAGCCTCCGGTTCGATGGCTCAGGGATAGACACCCGTACCGCTCTCAGAGCCGGTGCTCTGTTTCGGGACAGATCCTTCCTGGCAGTAATTGTACAGGTTTCGGATTCAGGCGCACCGCACTGCTTGGTGCCCTTAGCATCCCCTTCCTTCCTGACAGCTTCTCCACCGTCCCACACTCCTCATTCCCCAATGGAGCTCTCCTCAGACTGCCTAACTCTCCTCCCACCCACACACTTTTCTACCCGGTCACTCCTCCCTATAGCGGGTCCACCCACGGTCTCGTACCTAGGGTGTGTGTGGATGTGTGTAATGAGGGTCCCTTATGCAGTATCGAAATTCCTCAATCACAGGAATACTACACACACTTTTATGGGTGCAATACCCCTCCGTGGCTTCCCGACCAGTGGGGCGCTACACGATCAAAGACGCTTCCCAAAGCGTCTTTGCTCGCGTTAGAAAATAACGTGAGATTTCACTGAAATGGTGGCGTTACAGCCGCTTTAGGTGTGATGTCTGCAGAGGGTAACATTAGCAGCATTATCGCAGTGCCAACATGGTGTTCGGCGTTATTGCTGCCAAATCCTATGTTTTTACCGCGACCCCAGCAAAATGTTGAGCTCACACTAGACTAACTTTTCCATTCCTGGTTTAGGCTACAAAATACTGAGGTCAAAAACTCACCTACTATTGTGTGCACGTGGACCAATACTCAAGGCTTCAGACTTTAAGGTCATGTTACCACACTGCGAATTTGGTGAGATTTTTTACCTTAGTATTTGTAGCCAAACCAAAGAATTCTATAATCAGAGGAAAAGTATAATAGAAACACGTCACCACTTCTATAGCTAAAAGCTAGCGTTTTTTTCATGTTGAAATGTTGAAAAATGCTGGCGTTAATGCTTCCATAGGTTCCCATGTAAAAAACGCATTGCCAAAGTGACGCGAGGCGTTTTTGCGCCGAAAGATAAATTTTAAATTTTTGAGGGTGTTTGCAAAAATGCATGGTTTTTTTTAACAAGGGAGTCTATGGGAAACGAATGCATTAGGCTACCTTCACATTAGCGTTTGTGTCTGCATGCTCATGGCATGCAGACACAAACGCAGTCAAACGCGGTGTCATTTTGATGTGTCCGCAGCGGAGAATATCCGCCTGCGGACACATCACTGTGCAGCCCGGCAGCCAATAGGCGGTGTCCGGGGGCGGAGATCAGCACCGGAGATCTCCTCCTCTCCACCCCCGGTAAGCTCCGGGATGTGTCGGCGGGGAGAAACAGCTGATTTGACAGCTGTTTAAATCTCCTGCACCGACACCGAGAGGAGATGTTGGCGCGGGAAGATTCAAACAGCTGTCACATGAGCTGTTTCTCCCCGCCGACACCGCTATGAGATTACCGGCGGCGGGGAGGAGGAGATCATAAGAGGCTCAGATGATTTCCTGGTGGCCGTCGGTGAGCTCCTGTGACATCACCGGCAGCCACCGGGAGATTTTTCAATGGGTCCGCAACGTTCTCCTGCGCTGTCAAGCGCAGAACACTGCGGACCCATTGACGACAATGCATGTTTTGTGCTCTTGGGGACGCTTGCTGATTTTCCAAGGTCCCCGAGCGCACGAAAAATGCAACATGCTGCGTCCCGGGTGGGACGCAGGACCCCGGAAGGAGCAGATATCGTCCGCATCCGCACCCGAACGCAGCAAACGCTGGCAAACGCAGGCACTATGCGTTCCAATGTTAAACATAGGAATGCAGTGCGCATGCGTGTAACTGCATATGGGAACGCAGCATAAGCTGCGTTCACATACGCTAATGTGAAGGCAGCCTTAACGCTAGCACTAAAAGGGAAAAAATTGCATCTTGTACAGCATCCTTCCAACGAATGCAGGGTCCTAGATAGATAGATAGATAGATGGATAGATAGATAGATAGATAGATAGATAGATAGAGAGATAGATAGATAGATAGATAGATAGATAGATAGATAGATAGATAGATAGATAGATAGCATGAGAAGAATTATCTCAAAATGGTAACAATTATTACTAGTAAACCTTTGTGTTTTCATTAATCTCTGTAATCTTCCTTTAATAGATATCTATTTGTTTTTACTTTTATCTATGTTTTATTAGAAAAAATGTTCTTGCATTTTAACTGGCAGATTTTCATTTTTCAGAGAGTGTGGATTATGGGCCAGTATTTATCCAAGAGCCAGAAAATGTTATTTTCCCAATGGATTCTGGAGAGAAGAAAGTGGCTCTTAATTGTGAGGCAAGAGGAGCCCCTGCTCCGAGTTATAGGTATATCTGATAAACGTTCCATATGTTGAAGTCATTCATTCATTTATTCACTTTTCATGCATCCATTTATTCTTCCTTTCTTCCTACATGAAACACTTAGCACCTTCGGGTAGAGCCCATGTACTTGCAGCACTTCCATTGTCTCCTATAGTTTTTCCAAATTTGCATTATTTGCCAACCACCTGCTTAATACACAGTATGTACTATTGACACCATCATATATATTCCTGTTATTTTAACGTCATAAATAAATGTAGAAAAGAGGACCTTTCACTACATTTTTCATGGGGGGCTGTATAGTTTAGGTTCATAGCGACCCCCTGTGTCCAAGGCTCGGACTTTAAATAGACACTGATTTTTTTAATTATTTATGAAAATTAAAAAAAAAACAGTATGCAGTCCCCCTGGTTTTGATAACTATCCAAGGTAAAGCAGATACAGTGGGCTGGAATTATCAGGCCATGCTTATTTGGCTCCTCCCAGCCTAAATATACCAGCTCACAGCCATTCTAGAAGTGGGGCATGAAATTAGGCATTAGGGGTTGCATCCTCCAGATGAGGATGTTTTTTTTTTCTATTATATTTTACACAATAGAGATTGGATTTTAAGAACTGAAAAAAAGCCTGGTGCCAGAATTTCTGCCACTTGATTCCTGGCACCTGTGTTTGACTTGTCTTCCGGTGGGGCACCACTTCCGTCCCCCACTCCCAGCTTGCATCAAATTAGATGTGCCAATTCTGTTGCTTTTTCCGATACTTGCCGATTGCTCTACTGCAATCGGGGTCATAGTTAATGGGGTTGATGTCAGCTGTGAATTCACAGCTGGCATCAACCCCTGCTGTCAGTAATGGAGAAACACCTCCATTACTAACCCGGTAAGTGTAGACTTAAAAATATACAGACAAAGGGAAAAGCAAAAGATTATTTGAATAATAACTCCCCCACACGCCCTCGCTCACCAATTTATTACTTCAAAATAAATATTGGAAGTTCCAACATAATCCAAAGAGTAGGGTCCTACAATGTCCATCACTTCTTATGCAGTTTCGTTCTGTGAACTTTCTCAGAATGAGGCTCCAGAGGTCACTGATGGTCAGCATCAGGCACAGGTGTGAAAATTTCGTACATCCCAATGGCCAGAAGAGACCTCTGGAGCCTTGTTCTGAGAACTTTCTCAGACACCTATTGACTCCTATGAAGCTCTGGACTTTTAAAGAACAAGGCTCCAGTGGTCACTGCCAGTCAGCTGCATTATCAAGTTGTCAATCTGCTCACACATTTCCAGCAGAAGTAACAAAGGAAAGGTCCAATAAAAAGCCAAAATTTGCTTTTCATATATTATTCATATATTATTTTACAAGAAGTACAGGAGTTATGTAAAACAGAAAAATCAGCAAAAGGTGACAGGTCCTCTTCTCTGTATTTCATAGAGGGCACACATATCATGTGCCTAGTACCATAGGGAAGGGGTGGGGAACTCCAGGCATTAGGCCTTGATGACCGTCATGTTTTCAGGATTTCCTTAGCATTGCATAGGGGTTGGATCCATCCCCAGTCCATGCGATTGTATTATAACCCGTGCAATACTAAGGAAATCCTGAAACCTGCACTGGAGTTCCCCACCCTTTCCTTAGGGTGTAAAAAGTTTAAATACTTCTTTGCTTCATTTTTCCTGGTTAGTGCCACTCATGTACAGGTGCATCTCAATGAATTAGAATATCATCAAAGAGTAACTTTTTTCAGTAATTCAATATAAAAAGTGACACACATATATTATATAGAGTCATTACACACAGAGTGATCTATTTCAAGTGTTTATTTCTGTTAATGTTGATGATTATGGCTTACAGCCAATTAAAACCCAAAGGTCATTATCTCAGAAAATTAAGGTAGCTAGGATGAGGAGTTAAAAATGGTGCTACCGTATTCCACGAGACTTCAAAGGGTGAATATAATATTGATTTATTAGTCAACACGTTTCAGGGCTCCTTGAAACATAGCAATATGATATTGGTTTGTGCTGAGGAAGGGGCCAGAGAACCCTGAAATACGATGACTAATAAATCAATATTATATTCACCCTTTGATGTCTGGTGGAATACGTCAGCGTGGTTTTCAACCCTTTATCCTCTCTACTCTATATGCGCCACGCTGGGGACTGCAGCAGCCGTGATCTCCTTTTATAGTGGTTGTGACTCTCACAACCACACAAGGTGAAGCCTCTGATACCTATTTAGGTCATATTTTATCTCTCAGGCCGGCTTCAGACTGCGTGTCTGATCCGATCCGTAGCTGTCCGCTTCAAGCAGACAGCCGCGGACCGGATCAGCACACAGGACCGGGGGCTATTATGCCCTCCGATCCTGTGTGCAGCCGCACGCAGCTGAACCAGCTGACAGGTCAGGACCGCGGCGCCCGCGGTCCTCACCTATTAGCAGCAGGAACTGCGTGCGGCTGCACACAGGATCGGAGGGCATAATAGCCCCCGGTCCTGTGTGCTGATCCGGTCCGCGGCTGTCTGCTTGAAGCGGACAGCTACGGATCGGATCAGACACGCAGTCTGAAGCCGGCCTTAGACCCTTCATCCTCCCTATTTTAATTTTCTGAGATAATGACCTTTGGGTTTTCATTGGCTGTAAACCATAATCATCAACATTAACAGAAATAAACATTTGAAATAGATCCCTCTGTGTGTAATGACTCTATATAATATGTGGGTTTCACTTTTTGTATTGAATTACTGAAATAAATGAACTTTTTGATGATATTCTAATTCATTGAGATGCTCCTGTATATAGTCCGTGACTGGCATTGCAGAATGCATTAGAAAGGAGCTTGAGCTGCAATATCAGACATGGCCAAGAGTGGCGCTGTTTGTGTAAACATGTTAGGTTTTCATCTTAGGCTATGCTCACACCTTGCATTTTTACAGGGTTTTTGTAGTGTTTTTGGTGTAGATTATGTGACATTTCAAAATAAAGTTAGTTTCACTCGAAAAATGTATAAAAAGTGCAGCATTTTGCATTCTCATTGCTTTCTACAGCGACAAAAAGCTTCAAAAAAGCTGCGTAAACACTAAAAGAATTGACAAGCAGTTTCCCATTTCAGTCAACAAAGAAAAAGCAATTGTGTGCATGAGAGTTGTGAGATCACCGCTTCTGCTGGATCTTTAAAAAGCTGCTTTCATTTACATTAGATAAAAAAAGGCCGCAAAAACGCAACGTGTGAACATAGCCTGTACTCCCTATACTTTCCAAATTATTCTTTCAATAGGAAGTAGGAAATTAAAATTGCCAAAAAATATGGCCAAAACCGGCATTCACAAATTGATAGGCCGGCTTCACACCATGGCACAATCCGATTCGGATGACCCTGACAGCCCCAGACCGGATTTGCAAACAGAACCGGAGGACTAATATGCCCTCCTGTCCTGATGGTAGCCGGATGCAGCCGAGCTCAGCTTTCCCCTGTGAAGTGGTGCCGAACCGCTTCACAGGGGACAGCTTCCTGGTGCTGAACTTCAGTGTAGCTCACGATGAACTTCAGGAGCAGGTGTCCGGTTCCCGGATTCTCCCGGATCGGGCAATCCGGCCCCATAGGCTCCCATGTTAGGGAGCGCTAGATTGCCCCGGATTCGGGAGGATCCGGGAGAATCCGGGAGGATCCAATTTGGGGAGATTTTTCTCACTGCAAGCAGCATTTTTGTGTCCGGGAGAAAAATCCGAATACACCCGGATCCTCCCAGACAGATGGAAACCGGATGGCACATAGCTGCCATCCGGCTCCATCCGGCCCCATAGGGCTGCACTACAGTAAAATCGGGTCATGGACTGTCACGTTCACCCTGGACAGCAACGAACCTGATAGCACCATGCTGTGAAGCCGGCCTTATTAACATGCTTGAGTTATTTAATTTTTGCCTGTTTTTTTTATTATTTTGTAACTTTCTTTTTATTTTTTTTGTTTTTCATTTTCTCCATATTTTGCTTTTTTTTTATCTAAGATGGCTTCGCAATGGAACAGAAATAGACTTGGAAAGTGATTATCGCTACACTTTAATAGATGGAAATTTAATTATCAGCATTCCAAATGAGATGAAGGATTCTGGTCAGTACCAGTGCATAGCAGCAAACAGCTTTGGCAGAATCCTTAGTAGAGAGTCAACACTTCAATTTGCATGTGAGTAACATTGCCGTGATTTGGATCTTCAACTTGTTAGTATTTCTTTTTCTCCACTTTTGCAGCTCTTCACACAACATTGCACCCTTCATACAAGAGATGTGGACGGTTCTGGGGTATTGAGGTTCCTCCTAATTGGTGTAAGGAGGTGGACAGGCCATCACATTCTTCCCTGAAGGCACCAATATTATTGATGTAAGGGTGGAGGCACACTGTCATACATCAAAAACGGAGTGTTTTTGATGCATGACAATCATGAGAGTGCTGTCCGTATTGTTGTGCGTGTTTGGTGCGAGTGTGGTGTGAGTGTGGTACGAGTGTGGTACGAGTTTGGTGCGAGTGTGGTGCGAGTGTGGTGCGAGTGTGGTGCGAGTGTGGTGCGAGTGTGGTACGAGTGTGGTGCGAGTGTGGTGCGAGTGTGGTGCGAGTGTGGTGCGAGTGTGGTACGAGTGTGGTACGAGTGTGGTACGAGTGTGGTGCGAGTGTGGTGCGAGTGTGGTGCGAGTTAGTAGCATGGTTTTTGCCATGCTGCTGAAACACACACAATACAGTGATGTCAGATAGATATACCGATGTATAGAGCGTCCGGTGGTTTTAATACAAAGTTCGGGTTTCACCGCTGCTGTCACAGCAGTGGTGTTTGAAGTTGCCGGCACAGCAGCCAATCGGCTTTCACCGTTGCTATCACAGCAGTGGTGTTTTAATGTCACAGCTTTCCATGGTGCTGAAGCCTGCCGCTGTTTTAATGTCGCTGCTTTCCATAGTGCTAAAGTTTTCTCATAGGGTTGTCTCAGTATGCAGCGATTGAACCCGCTATGCGAGTACAGTGCGTTGAAAACGCACAAATATGACTAGGAACATTTAATAATACTGGTCCGAGTGCAATGCGAGTTTTTCTCGCATTGCACTCGCGGGATTCTTACGCCAGTGTGCCTCCACCCTCATGTGAATTGTGACGTATTAAGTTTGAATGGGTTTCGTAGACATAGGTTAAGATAGAGTTAGACTAGGGTCACACTAGTATTTTCAATTGCGTTAAGGGGATTCCGTTAAAAAGATAGAATCTGGTAGCATTAACACAGGCTACCTGTAATGGTAATACTACCTTAACGCTGCCAATACATTCCAATGGATGACGGACCCTCGAGCGCAGGTAAAATGCCAGCATGTAAGTGCCGGAGTTCGAAAGTTGGAAGCACATCATGTGATGCTCTTGGAAATAGCATGAGGTTTCAAACTCCGGCACTTACATGCTGGCATTGTACCTGCGCTCGAGGGTCCGTCACCCATAGGAATGTATTGGCAGCGTTAAGCCAGCATTATCATTACCGTTACGCTGCGTTAATGATGCCAGATTCTTTTTAACAGAACTCCCTTAACACAATCCAAAATGCTAGTGTGACCCTAGCCTTAAAGTGTGCTTGCTTATGCACTCTAAGGCCTCATTCACACAGAGCGTTTGTGCTCTATTTTTGGTGACCTATTTTTGGTGCTATTTCTACACCATAAACAGATCCTCTTTTTGCAAAAAAGCAAAAAAAAAAAAAAAACGCATTATCCGTTTGTGTTGCTGCTTTGCTCTGTTTTCAGAGGACAGAGACAGACAGATAAAGACACACAGACAGAGACACACATACTTTATTACCCTCCCTGGCGATCCCACAGTGAGCCTCAGCAATGTCTTTCTTTCGGGCACTGGCAGGACCTGAAAGTTAGAGGACCTTGCACCATGTGACTCTCAGGCTTAGGCTGGTTTCACACATGCGGACCCCTCCACAGCGTCCTGCAGAGGGGATCCACAAGCTGTGCGCAGACACCGCAAGTCCCTATGTTTAACATGGGGACACAAGTGCCTGCGCTCAGGTGCAGATGGCCGTGTGCACCCATTGCCGGCAATATTTAATTTGTGCGCATGCGGATGCTTGCGCATAAATCATACAGTCTCATTCGCACCCTGAATGCGGCATCCGCCTGCGTACAAATCATACATTGCAGTGAATGCGTGCGCACGCCAATCTGAACCCGAGCGCAGGCACTTGTGTCACCTTGTTAAACATGGGGACTTGCGGTGTCTGCGCTCAGCTTGCGGATCCCCTTTGCAGGACGCTGCGGAGGGGTCCGCAAGTGTGAAACCAGCCAAAGTGTGTGTTTTCTATACAAGGCAACACGTCAAGTAAGTAACCTAAGTCCATAAAGAGAAGATAGCTGAATATCCAAGTAATGCAAAGGTCACATATAGCAATCCGTTTTTGGAAGTGTTTTCTATGCCAAATCCGTTTTTCCTAGGCTGCTTTTTGTGCCCCCTTGCCCCTGAACGTTTTTGGGACTTTGCCATTTTTTCCATAAACAATGCTCTAAAAGACGGATCTGTTTTCCCATAGGGCCCCATGTTAAAAAAAAGGTCTGTTTTTTTTCCAGCACCCAAAAACATTGCTAGCACGTTGGAGCCCAGGAATACTGGATTACCATTTTTGAGAAACGGATGTACACATAAGTGGACCATCCGTTAACGGATCCGTTTTTGGCACTTAAAAAAAAAAATTCACAAAAACGGTCCTGAAGCAAAAACTGATGCCATGTGTGACCCTTGCCTAAGATTAATAAGTTTCTTTATTAAGGTAATTCATTAAAATGTCAGTACAGGAGGGAAACGTAATAGTTGTACGATTAAGGCTCTTTGCACACTGTGCTTTTTTGGCTAAATCCCTTTTTGGAGTCGAATAGTGTCAAGTATTATGGGCCCCTGCTGTAATGATGTTTTAATGGATTAATTTATTAAAGATGAACCTTTGTAATGGTACCTTGATTTTCAGCTATCTTCTCTTTATGAACTATTTATTGCACAGCCAATAGATGGCTCTCATCCAGACTGGAATACGGGTGTGAGTGATACATATATGGTGATAATTCCTTTCTAAATTTTTAAAGTAACCTAAAGGTACCTTTACACACCACAACCACAGGAGACAATTTTGGCGGCGATATTTCTCACTGGAATTATCGCCGCCAAATCGCCCCCTTATTGCGGCGTGTAAATAGGGAATTTGTCGACTCGCAACGGAGCACTGCTCAGTAAGCAGGCGACCGTGGCGAGGCGACATATCGCCGCCAAATTCCCTATTTACACGCCGCAATAAGCAAGCAATTGGGTGGAAATGTGGCAACGATATTTTCACGTCGCAATATCGCTGCCACATTCCTCGCGGCGTGTAAAGGTACCCAAAGAGTGGCCCTTGTGAGGGATCACAATCACTAGTCTGGGTGCAGAGTTCACAACGTTATACAATGACCCATGTAGCACTGTTCCAGAAAGATGGAGTTCCACCTTGTCTCTTCTGCCTGTATACCGTTCACTAGTAATGAAAGTGCCTCTGAATGATACAAAAGTGTCCTTGAAGTATAACGCCTTATGTCCTATGTACCTAACTTTATTGACAATTGAAGAGAACTTTGCTTTTTCCCCCTTGTTTGGCTTCCTCATAATGGGGATGAAGGGGTCAGATGCCATTCAGAGCATGAATAGCCTGATTATGAAGGTGTCTATGGTAACAACAATATCACACACAGACACCCTTATTTCTGTGGAATACAAGGGAAAATAAACTGAGTACCTCACCCATGGCTACCGCCCTGAGCCACACTATGGTTGGCATAGTCTGCAGGATTCGATCCTGCCCGGGGAAGTATTTGCTATCTTTATCTCAAAACACTAGATTGGTATAAGAATGTGAGGGTGGCCTGGGGCGGTAGTCAGTATACTACCCACTAATACAACTTTCTAATAACTAACTAAACTAAGATGGAGTCCTATGTATGTGATATGAAGAGAATGTGACATAGCCCATAACATAGAATGGTTAGTTTGATAGCTTGTTCAGCTACTTACTGTAGGGCAAGCAACAATTAAGAAGTGGGATCAGCCCACTGGGGGAGCAACTAAGCCTATAGGTTAATCTACCCCCAGTGGGCTAATCCCACTCCTTAACTGTTGCTTGCCTTAGGGTACCTTTACACGCCACAACTGCAGCGAGAGATGTGGCAGCGATATTGCGACCTCGAAATATCGCTGCCACATTTCCTCCCAATTGCCTCCTTATTGCGGCTTGTAAATCGGGAATTTGGCGGCGATAAAACCAATGTCGCCTGGTTTCGATTTTACAGCACTGCTCTAAAATCGAAACCAGGCGACATTGGTTTTATCGCCGCCAAATTCCCGATTTACAAGCCGCAATAAGGAGGCAATTTGGCGGCGATACATCCAGCGAGAAATATGGGCTCCAAAAATGTCTCCTCTGGTTGTGGCGTGTACCCTTACAGTAAGCAGCTGAACAAGCTATCAAACTAACCATTCTATTTTATGGGCTATGTCACATTCTCTTCTATATCACATACATAGATACAATAAAGCAGGACACATTTCACATTGCTATGCAGCACAATGCAGTTGGTGTCTCGAGGGCAGGACCATCCGGGTACTGACCACTCCCTTACAGGAAAACGTCGGCCAGGAAACGCTCCATTGCCAGTAAGAAGAAAGACACCTCTGTATTGACACTTATTGGAGGCAATGACCCCATACATCAATGGCCAAAAATCGATTGTGGCAAATCCACTTGAATTTGGATAATGCAGAACATGTCATCTATTTCAATCAAAGCCTGAGGATGATGATTAGGAGCAGAGGAGAGGCACTGGTGCCACAGCGAGGTTGCCCACCAGACCAGACCATCCTAATTTACATCCAACCAGGAGCAATTAAGATGTAACTTTCAGTGATACCAGTGGGAGTCAGAAGATGATAGACACATTTTTGGAATGCCGCACAGGAGCAGATAAAGGTCGCGGCGTTTGTTCAGAGACTCAAAAACTGGTAACAGGTTCCCTTCATCCTTTTAAGTTTCTAGAATACCAACTGAAAATTATTAATTACATTCGTCCAACACGAGATAGTTTATGAAAATAGTTCCTAAGCCTTCAAATGGCAAAAAATGTGACAATGGCCACCATTTCAGGTGAATTTTGACTACTTTGTGGCTCACATTGCTTTTGTGGTAAACGAAGTCTGATCTTAGATGTCTTTTGTTTCATAATTTTCATATTGTGGTATAAAAGGAACATAACTGTACAAGAGAGGTCAAGGTCTAATCTGGAGGCGGTCACTGTGTACAGACCAGCACCGATCCTTGCCAGCTCCCTCTTTTATGCCTTTTAATGGCGTCCCATTGCTCAGAGACTCTGTTCAAAACTTTAACCATGACATACAAAGCCATCCACAACCTGTCCCCTCCATACATCTGTAATATAGACTCCTGGTACTTACCTACACTCAGCCTGCCATCTTCCAAGATCTCCTTCTCTACTTCCCTCTTATCTCTTCTCCCAAAATTGCAAACAAGATTTCTCCTATGCATCCCCCATACTCTGGAACTCTGTACCCAAACATAACAGACTCTCGCCTACCGTGGAAACCTTCAAAAGGAACCTGAAGACCCACCTCTTACGACAAGCCTGCAGTGCTCCTCATTAAAGGAAAGCTCCACACTGTAAGCCCTCGCGAGCAGGGTCCTCTCTCCTCACCTACTGTATTCTCACCTAACCCTTGTAGACTGTGAGTCCTCACAGGCAGGGTCCTCTCTCCTCCTACAGTATCCTCACCCATCACTTGTAAATTGTGAGCTCTCATGGCAGGGTCCTCTCTCCTCACCTACAGTATCCTCACCATCACTTGTAAACTGTGAGGCCTCGTGCGCAGGCTCCTCTCTCCTCACCTACTGTGTCCTCATGTATACCTTGTATACTGTGAGCCCTCACAGGCAGGGTTCTCTCTCCTCACCTACTGTATCCTCACCCATCCCTTGTAGACTGTGAGCTCTTGCGGGCAGGGTCCTCTCTCCTCATTTACTGTATCCTGACGCATCCTTTGTAGACTGTGAGCCCTCACGGCAGGGTCCTCTCTTCTCACTTACTGTATCCTCACCCATCCTTGTAGACTGTAAGCCCTCACAGACAGAGTCCTCTCTCCTCACCTACAGTATCCTCACTCATCACTTGTAGACTGTGAGCCCCTTTTCAGGCAGGCTCCTCTCTCCTCACCTACAGTATCCTCACCATCCCTTGTAGACTGTGAGCTCTTGCAGGCAGGGTCCTCTCTCTCACTTACTGTATCCTCTCCCATCCCTTGTAGACTGTGAGCCCTAATGGGCAGGTTCCTCTCTTCTCACTTACTGTATCCTCACCCATCCCTTGTAGACTGTGAGCCCTCACAAACAGGGTCCTCTCTCCTCACCTACTGTATCCTCACCCATCCCTTATAGACTGTGAGGCCTTGCTGGTAGGGTCCTCTCTCCTCACCTACTATATCCTCACCCATCCCTTGTAGACTGTGAGCCCTCACGGTCTGGGTCCTCTCTCCTCCTGTACCTGTGTGTGCCTTGTAGTGCTCATAATTATTGTACCTATTTGTATATGCCACTTTTCACATGTAAAGCGCCATAAAATAAATGGCGCTATAATAATAAATAATAATAACACCAGTCTTCCAACATTTATCCCAAAGTCTAGTGTACTGAAGGGTTCTTTACCAATTAAGTAATCAGACTGTGGAATGCCAACCACAAGAGGTAGTAATGACCGACACTATAACTGAGGTAGTAATGGCCGACTCTACTGTATAACAGCTTTTATAGAAGGGCTGGATGATTTCCTCAGCAAAAACAGCATTGTAGGTTATAATATTAATGATAAAGAATGTATAATTGCTGGAGAAAGGCTGAACTTGATGGACCTAGGTCTTTTATCAACCAATGTTACTATGTAGGATAACAATAAGTCTTTGTTGAGGTGATACAGATTTGTCTTTGTTCTCCAAAACTAAGAAAATAGAAAAGTAAGAAAAGAATTCTCTGATATTACATTCCCTGTAATCACCAATTATTTCATATCGCCATTGCTTAACACATTGTTAGTCGCTGTTGTTTTCTCCGACTATGACCGGTAATTACTATTGTTTCTGCTCCAAAAACAATCATTTTGTGGGGAAAAAAAATAAGTTTGTCACCAGACAAGGTGATTCACAGAACATTTAATTCAGTTTACACAAGTGAGACATGAAAGAGTTTTTAGATGTGTCTACAGTTATTCTAGTAATTGTCAGCCTATCATAGGGACTCGTCATTACATTAATTACCCCCACTGAGAAGGAGCACAAATTCTCTTGGATGCTCGTTAGAAGAATGAGAATATAGAACAATGGTATCGTCATCACACATACACAGATGTAACAGGGCTACATAGACTGGGACACCCACAAATCCTGCTAAATGCAATGGTATTTGTAAGTGGCCAAATTTGGTGAGTTTTTTCGACACCCACAGATCCCCAAGCCTAAAGATAAGCCAACAAATGTAAACTTTTGGACCCCAATGCCAATGAGTGCACTATTTTCTATATACTGTATATTTTTATATCATGATGATATTCGGAGTTACTTAAAAGGGAGTTGTGAAGAACCGGACAACCTCTAGTCATATAGAATTTAACTGGGATGTAATCACCAATTTTGCCAAATTTTCCCAGGATATTTGATTTGCAGAAATTTGCTCATCAAGCTATCATTCTCAATTAGTGATGGGCGAACCCGAACTGTAAAGTTTAGGGTCCGCACCGAACATCTAGTTTTTGGGCACGGATCCCGAACACAGACTTTCCTGGGAAGTCCATGTTACAGTTCGGGTTTGGGTTCGGAGGCGGGGGAGCTGTAAAAATAAAGAAAATAATTATTAAACACATTTTACTTACCGCGTTCCACCGCCCCACTGTGTCTACCTCTGGTGCTGCTCATTAACCTCCTAAATATTCACTGCAGAGGGGCCCAACGGCCAATCTCAGAGACTGCCACAGAATGGCATCTGCTCACAGAGATACGCAGCAGAGCTGAAGATGTTCCCTGTGGAATTATGTTGCAGGGAGGGTTTTTCTGTTAAAGATGGGAAACAGGGTTGACTTGTGTTTTATTCTAAATGTTTTTTTTCAGTGTTGTGATTTTTTAATGCTTACTAGAAATTCATAAGGGGTGGGTCTAATATTGGCCTGACACTATGAATTTTGGGCTTAGTGGCAGCTGCCAATTCAAAGCTAGCATTAACCCTTTTATTATCCAATGTGCCACCACATGGAAAAGTTGGGGTACAGCACTAGAAAATGGCACTTCTATAATTGTGCCATATTCTGGGGCAGACGCAGGCTGCAATTCACAGCAGAGGAGGGGGTGGCAGAAAGCTTTGTCCACCCTGTGCTGAGGATGCTGAGGATTCAAGCCTCCGCATGCTTAGTTGTACCTGTCTTGAAATAAAAAATACGGCAAAACCCCATGTCATTTTTTAAAATTATTTCATGAAATAATTAAAAAAGGGCATCCCTATATTTTTGGTTTCCAGACAGGTAAAAATAGGCAGCTGGGGTAGGGGAGCAGCCATACCTGCCTGATGTGCCTGGCTGGCATCCAAAAATATGGCAAAGCCCCACATCATTTTTTAAAAAATTATTTCAAGGAATAATTTAATATAAAGGACTGTGTTGTGGTTCTGGTGCTTTTCTGGGCCAGGAGATTCAGATGTACTCATTGAACACAATGCACCAAAAAAAATCATGTAATCCACAGGAAAAACCATGTCCTGATTTTGGAGCTTTTTTTGGCCAGGAAATGCAGATGAATATATATTGAACACAATACATTCAGTTTTGTGACAAAAGTGCACCAAAAGAGCATGAAATCCATGGCAAAAACCGCATCATGGTTTTGGTGTGCCAATTCTCTGTGACAGCGTCTGTGATTGGCTGTTGGGTCACTCTGCAGTAAATATCCATGAAGTTAATGAGTGGCCACAAAGTACAAGTGGGTGGATGCCGGAAAGTATAATGCTGTTTTAATAACAATCTTCTTTCTTTTACAGCCTCCTAGCCCTGATCCCATAACTTTACTGTCTGAGTTCGGTGTTTGGATTCAAGTACGAGCCACTTTTGGCCCCGAACCCAAACTTTAAAAAAAATCCGAGTGAGTTTGCTGATCCTGAACATCGGCAGGTTCGCCCATCACTATTGTCAATCAGTTAAATCAGTATTATTCTTTTCCCTCACACGTTAATCAACTTTGCATGTGTGCTGTCAAACACTAAGGCCCAATTACTCATACTTTGCACCTGATTTTTGTCCAGTTTTGTTTGTTTGCACTTTTTTTTTGTTTGCACCCAAGTTATTATTCTATCGGTGCCTTTATTGAAGTCTATTTCCAGTGACATAAAGTCTGGTTGGCCAGCACACACAGGATGTCCAAGTCTAAGCGCCATGACGTCATTGTGCCAGAACACTTACGTTCTGTGCCTATGTTACTGCTTCAGACAGTGCATCACCATGCGGCCCTACCAATACGCAGCTCCCCCATGCATAACATAACCCATCCCCATCAACATCAGACCTCCAGCATGCTGCCCCGTGCATGTATCATTAACCTCTTCCCTGTTCAACTCCATGAATATGCAGCCACATATAAACAGCAGCAGTGTCTTTCCTGTGCAAGCTTTCAACATGAAGCTCAATGTAAGAACATCCAAAACACCAAACACCGTACTACTCGATATCGCACACTTAGTCCTATGTACTATCGTTGCCATTCAGCATGGATGAATAAGACTTTTGTGTGTGTGCTCTTAATTAAAATCATTGAAATCTTTACATACATATCAGAGTAGCCCCCCCCACTCTCGAGAAAGTCATTTATCAGAAGCAATTCCCTTTGTCTGAATCTCCAGTGTTTATTACATAATCATCTTATATCAACATTTTCTTGGCCAAACATTGTAACATCTTGTTTGCTCAACTTATCTTTTGACATTTACATATATACATCATATTGGCTGAACATTAGCAAGTTTTGCACTTCTCAAAGTCTGTATAAGACTTATTTTTCACATTCCAATGTTATC
The DNA here is from genome assembly GCA_033576535.1 of Allobates femoralis. Taxonomy (NCBI): domain Eukaryota; kingdom Metazoa; phylum Chordata; class Amphibia; order Anura; family Aromobatidae; genus Allobates; species Allobates femoralis. The sequence goes on along the minus strand of JARQOC010000002.1, from coordinate 707,550,631 downwards.
TAAAGGCCATGTCACACATAACAATATCGTTAGAGAGATCGTTGTGGCTCCCATGGCCCTGATCGCTGGGAAGATCTGATTGTTTGACAGCTCCCTTAGGGTACATTCCTAACAAAGAAAAAGAGTGTTGCATTTTCTTGGACAAACATTGAACATCATCATTGGTGAACTTACCTTTTGGTATTTACATCTATACATCCTATTGGCTGAACAACTTTGTACATTGCTCAAAGTCCTTAAGATACCTTTACACGCTGCCACTGCGTGGTAGCAACTGCCTGACAATGGGTATTTTTGTGACTGTTGCCTTGAAATTGCTACGAAGTGGAGGAGTGTAATTTGGGAAAGTGATCGGGTTTCTCGCAGTTGCTTCGGGTAGCTGTTTCCGAGCTTTGTTCAAAAATCCAAGGTACCCAAAGGGAGAAATGCCATGGCAGTGGTGTGTAAACGGGGGACAGGGATGGAATCAGCGTCGCCTAGTGATTTCCCCGGGGCGTGCCACTGCGTGCTGGATACCGCGCCCCATCAGCGATGATTGGTGGGGGCTACTGTGTAACCATTGGCTGTCCTTTCTCAGGGCGCCATATTTAAAGAGCTGACCATTCACTCTAGACAATTGCAATGGTGTCATGCATTAGCCAGCCTTCCTGCGCAGGCTGGCCAATCATGACGCTATTGCGTTGTCCAATCACCGTGTTAGCGTCACGGAATACACAACTCCGTCACGCCTATGTTTTGGCCCAGCAGAACATGTACGCCCACATTCCCCTACTGATTGCGGTGTGTGAAGGGGCGACGGGATTCAACAGGCAGTTATCCACAGGATCTGTGGGAACTTCCGGGGAACCACGATACCTTCAGTTGACAACGCAATGGCGACGTGTACATGCGGCATCGGCGATCGGTATCAACCGTCAAAAACGTGCGCGTGTACGTACGGCTGATACTGGTTGCTAGGCACAGAGGTAACGTGTAAAGACACCTTTAAAGGTCTTCACATTCTTATAGGTTTCACATTCCAGTGTTATCTTAGGTTTCATTTCTAACAAAGAAGAACATTGAGGGGATGAAAATTAGGAGTAGCAGTAGCTCCACGTGGGCCCCTGTGAGTGCAGGACCCAGAGCGACCGCACCCTCTGCCCCTGGTAGCTACTCTACTGCTTAGGTCTGTCTCATCAGAATACTCAGCCATTTCTGCCTCTTTGCAAGGAAGCTGCTCCCTGTCTGCCCATGTAGCTCCTCTCACCCTAAACTACTCTCAACTCTGTAAGTGGGTTACCATTTGCTAAACACTTAAAACAATATTTAAAATAGTATATTGCATTACAGAGCATCACATTTTCTTTTAGAGGGTGTGGGCAGCACCTCTACTTCCTTACAAAGACACTAAAGGACCTGGGACAGGTGAGTATAATATAGTTTATTGTCTTTAACGTCTTCTCTATCCTTCGTTTATCCTTCGTTTATTGTGGTCTAGGATCTTCAGAACATATGTTATTCGGACTGAATTGTATGTATCCAAAACAAATTTTGGGCTATTCACTCATTCCTGTTCTTCAGCTATCAACTTATTTCTTTGTATTGTGCGCGGCCTCCTCTAGACCTGCACGTGTAGCTGCCCAATATCTTGCTCATTATTTGGAATAATCAAAAAACAGTAGAGTCTGATAAATGTCGTCTGGCCATACTTCACAATGTAATGCCTGCAGAAGGCACGATGGGGCACGCATTAACGAAAGCCACTGCCCGTAGAGAGTGAATTCTAAAATTGAGGTGGTAGAAAAAAGTATTTTATTGTACTTTAAAAAGTTCTAAAATATGTGTGCAATTTGACTCCCCGAGACTCCCGGCTCTGTAATGTATCTGCTCCTTACCTCTTTTTTATTATTACGAGGTCTGATTGCGCGCGGTTGAAAATCAACCGGCTAAAAGAGCTTTCATTACAATGGAAATATTTGGTTCCTATGGCAACATCTCCTTTTGATATGTTGCCTAAAATGGTTTAATAAGGACCCTTTAAGTCCCATATAATTTGTATAGCCGTGTTCATGACTAATCCCGAGGTTCCATTGTTTGTTTGTCTTGCTTTTGTCACAGTTTTCATTTGTATAAATCTTTTGCTAGAATTGTACCAATCTTCCTGTAACGGTCATTCACCTTAAAGGAAATAATGAATTATTGGACTTTCCATACTAAAATGTCTATAGACAACAATGACAAAGCTCCGATTTTATAATGAACACACAGAGAAACGGGGTCAATCTGATTTCCACTAAACTCCAAACAGGCAACATTTTGGTCAAAAATAAACATTTTTTTAACCATTTATTTAGCTCGGGGTTTGCTTATATTTTGTAAGCATTCTAGACTTCCACTATTCACCGTTTGACATAAATAGATTCATAATCCGAAACTCGCGCATCCATCTCCAAGACTTCTCCAGTGCTGTGCCAGTTTTCTGGAATTCGTTTGCCTATATCAGGGGTGGTGATCTCCAGGCTTCAAGGGCCACCAAGTCATGTTTTCAGGATTTCCTTAGCACTGCACAGGGATTGAACTCATCACCAGTGCATGTGTTTATATTAATCCCTGTATGATACTTAGGAAATCCTGAAAACATGCACTGTTGGTGGATCTTGAGGCCTGAAGTTCTCCACCCCTGTACTAGATGATCCAAGTAATACTTAGCCATCACATTTTTAAGAGTGCTTTAAAATGCAGCTCTTTAGGTTAGTCTGTCACATCGTTTAGATATCACCAACGATCTCACGGGAGCAAGGTCGTTAGGACATCTTTTTGACATCGTTGGTGAGATGTCACACGTATAGATATCGTGGACGATGCACCAACGATGTAGTGAGCAGCTATCGTTCGCACAACCCAGTGAACGATACTAGTTCACTGATGTGAATGGTCAAAGTCGTTAACGACATCACTATCGCAGTGTCAAACACAACGATGCAGCAGGTTGGCTGATCGAGAATAATTTGATTTGTGAACATGTTCTCAAATCTTCGATCAACGATCCAACGATTTATCGTAGTCATATTGTGGTGTTACGCGCAACAACGCCCTAACGATGTCGTTTCAATGACTCCAAACCCATGACGTTTGAGCGATATTGTTCACGATCTCAAACCGTGTAACGGGTAACTGCGGTGAGGCTTTTCTTCAGCAGGGGCAGGGAAACTTGCCAGAGTTGATGGGAAGATGGATGGAGCTAAATGCAGGGCAATCCTGGAGGAAAAGATGTTAAAGGCTGTAAAAGACTTTACACTGGGGCATAGGGTCACCTTACAGCGTTACAACAACCCTAAACATCCTGCCAGAGCTACAATGGAGGGTTTAGATCATGTATGTGAATAGCCCAGTCACAGTTCAGACCTAAATCCCATTGAGAATCTGTGCCAAGACTTGAAATTGAATTTTACAGACGCCTTCATCCGATCTCAGTGAGCTAAAGCTATTTTCCAAAAAAGAATGGGCATAAATTTCAGCCTCTAGATGTGTAAATATTGTAGAGACATTCCCAGAAAGATTCCTAGCAGTAACTGCAGCCAAAGTTGGTTCTACAAAGTATTGAGTCATGACGAATGAAAACAAAGGCACGTCACAATTTTCAGATTTATATTTTCAAAAATGTAGAAAACCAGGTATCATTTTCTTTACACTTCACAAATACCAGTTACTTAGTGCTGGTATATTACATAAATTCCCTATAAAATGCATTTAAATATGTGAGTGTAATGGGAATTAATGTGGAAAGTTTCAAGCAGTTTGAATACTTTTTGACGCTGCTGTATGTGGATCTATGGTGACTTTTTTCAACTAATACTTCATAATAGTCTGCGGTGCTCTTTAGTTAATGCTTTTATGAAAGTCTTTATTGAACCAGTACTCACACCAAAAACATTTTCAGACAGTGACAACTCAGCTTCAGAGACATGTATGAATACTCCAGGAGAGGTTTATTTATCCTGATTTTAGAAAAATGTTCCCAAGCACTAACAGGCAGGCACTTGCTATCTACCTGCATGATGTGCTCGACGCTGTTCACCGACAGCACAGATCAGTCACATATCACTCCTGCTAGGGATACAACGGCTTTATCAACCAAGTGGAGGCTTCATTTACACTCTGCTCTGTAGATGGCATGTGATAGCCGACGACATTCTGATTGACAGCTGGCTCCTTGATACCTATCTAGGGGAGCCAGCTTTCCAAAAACATGATGTTGGCTGTGACGCCCATCAACAGAGCAGAGGAGCTGTCTCTCCATTGACGTGACATTGTGGAAGCCTCAGAAACATCATTAGGAGTGGTCTTAGACAGTGTATTGGACTTCCATGAACGTGACAATCACCACCCGGTGAGGATGAAACGGAAACATGTGTTGAGGCACCTCTCTGACATTGCTGGTCCTATCACATGCTCTATGGGTATGACCACTTCATCTCTTGACTTCCTGTCTGTATCACAACTGTCTGTACTGGAATGCTTCTGTATTAGTCTCCCTGGTGCATCAGGCCTCATCGCATTAGCAAGGAATGTCACCCTATGTTACTGGTTGTTACATGTAATCTGAAGTGTATGGGATGTTGCCTTAGAAAAATGTTTATGTATTCACCATGTAAGGCTTATTTTTTTGTACTATATATTTTGTTTTCTATTCCTTTGCTATTCAGTACTGTGATTTCAGCTGTGCTTTGTCAAATTGTCCGTGGACTGTTTAAGTTGACAACTGTACCAATTGCCTTGCCTGTCCTGTCTAATTTTTAATGTACTGTGGTCTGGATTCTGTGTGTTTGTATCATAATCTATTAAATAATTTTTAACTTGCATCATAATTAGGGATGAGCGAGTACCGCCATATTCGGACTCGCTATACTCGCAACAAGTAGGTCCCGGTACTCAGTACTCGTTGCGAGTATAGCTAGTCTGATTACTTTTGCACTGCGAAAGTAGCCTAAAAGTGGATAAAAGTTGTTAAAATTAATAAAATTACATAATCACCTGTCCGACGCCTGCACTGGGACCATCCAGAAGACCTGCAATCACCAGACAAGGACCTGTGACTTCCAGCCATTCACATGGCCGGTAGCGATCTGGTCAATCAGATGGCGACACGTCACAACCACGTGATCGCTAGCAGCCACCTGATTGGCCAGATTGCAAAATCCTAGGTAATCTGGCCGTAATCTGGCCGTGGTTGTGACGTGTCTCCATCTGATTGGCCAGATCACTACTGGCCATCTGATTGGCTGGAAGTCACAGGTCCTTGTCCGGGGATCGCAGGTCCTCTGGGACGGTCCCGGTGCAGGCGTCGGACAGGTGAGTATGTAATTTTATTATTTTTAACAACTTTTAATCACTTTTAGGCTACATTCGCAGTGTATCTATAGATACACTGCAAAAGTAATCGGACTACTCGCTACTCCCGAGTAATCATAAGATACTCGAAGAGTAGCGATAGCCGAATACCGCTACTATTCGGCGAGTTCCGAATAGTTGCGAGTATACCCGCTCATCCCTAATCATAATACACAGTCTACTTCTATCTTTACTTGGGCACTGTATACACTTGCTTTTTTTCATGTTAATTACATGCACATGACAATGTAGTCCAGTAATGGTAATCACCAGGTGACAAAGCTTTTCATTTACCGGTACATAAACAATAGCACACATACTGATAAGAGAAGCACAATTGATTTTTGTTTTTAACCCCTACAATATTCTGCCCTCAGCTTTCATAGCAAAAACCTGCTGACAGATTCCCTTTACGTATATCAGAGATCCCTTTTCTCATATTAAAATCTGGCAGTTATTAGAAAGTTCTCTCCATCTTTACAGAGCTGAACTACTCACATGTATATTGTCTTTATGCTTTGTAAAATGATCAGACTGATAGGGCAGAAGGTTACAGCAGAATTGACAATAGATTTTCATTTTAATTAAATAATGTATTAAAAGAGTAAATTGGAAATTGGAGCGCAAAGGTAAAAAGATGATGATGGAGAAGATATGAACATTCATCTAAAAAAAGGCAAATAAGTACAATAGTGAAGTGTCCTTTGCTGAGTTAAGTGTCATATTCATGTACAAGGTGTTTAATGGAAGTCAAAGATCATTTCATTTACTTAGTTTCATTTCTTAAAGGAAATATCTAATTTTCTCATCAGTTTTAGGAGGATGGACAAAAAGATAAGTTAGAATAAAGTAGATGAAATTAAATGAATATTTAATAACATATTTATACTGATGAAACTCCAACAATGGGTGCCTATTTATTCACCAATAGGGGGCGCACAAGTTAGAGATGCCCCTGGACCATAGGTTATGGGTGTAGTTCCCCTATTCAATGGGTTATTATTAACTAGAGTAAGCACATTTATTATGTACTTACCTAGTGGTGGCCGTCATCAACTTCCAAGGCAATGCCCACGAATCCCAGAATCCACTGCGCCACTGGAAGCCACGCCATATTAACATGTATGGTAATATGGTACCTGCTGCAGGTGGCACAGATACCCAACGCCGACACTGAACATGCTACCCGCCTCGTGCCGAACACCTCCCGCCAAACCCCACACACAGCACGCAGTCCCCCGCGGCCCACTGACTTACTGGAGGGATAAAAGACTTGTGTGATGTCACGGTCATGTAATCAGTCACGTGACCGGTGATGGCCAAATTCACTTCACTGATCATAATGTGACAGTTGCACTGTGCTTGGCGCCAGACAGCGTAAGTAGGGTAGTGAGGGGAGGCACAGGGAGCACACCGGAAGGGAGGGGGAAGAAGGAGATAGCCACAGAGCGCAGAAACAACCACAGAGGGAACAGACAGCCACAGAGGGAAGAGACAGGTACAGAAAGGAGAGACATCCACAGAGGAGAGAGACAGCAACAGAGTGGACCAACAGCCACAGAGGGGACAGTCAGACAGCCAAACAGGGGACTGACAGCCACAGAAGGGACAGACAGCCACAGAGGGAAGAGACAGCCACAGAGGGAAGAGACAGCCACAGAGGAAACAGACAACCACAGATGACAGCGCACAGGTGGGAGACTTGCACAGAGAGGAGAGACAGGCACAGAGAGGAGAGACAGGTACAGAGAGGAGAGGCAGCGCACTGGGGAGAGACAGGCACAGAAAGGAGAGACAGATGCAGGGGAGAGACAGCGCACAGGGGGGAGTCAGGCACAGATAGAAGATACAAGCACAGAGAGGAGAGACAGACACAGAGAGGAGAGTCAGTTACAGAAAGGAGAGGCAGCGCACATGGGAGAGACAGACACAGATAGGAGAGACAGGCGCAGGGGAAAGACAGCGCACTGGGGGAGGCAGGCACAGAGAGGAAACAGGCAAAGAGAGGAGAGACAGTGCACAGTGAGGGGAGACGCAGCACAGAGACCACCCTCCTGATGCGATAGAATCTGGCCCACATCTAGTAAGTGATAACTTCCTTATCTCTGGGGACTGAATATTAAGACCCTCAACAATCCAGAGAATGGAGTTGAGATGGTTCACAAGTCCTGGTCCTAAGGGAGATTGTACCTTTATATAATTTTTAGAGTTCAGCATATATGGCAGAGTAAGCATGGATTAGTTATTACATCCCAGAATAAAAAAACAGTTCACCCATACCCAGGTGTCAATCCTGATTAGAGGTGAGTTGACTGATCCTCAAATTTCCTGAAATTCGGGGCTTCATGTAAATTCTAACATTTTGAGATTGGACTCACAGTTCATAAAATAATTTTACTATCTCCATTTCCCGCACTAATGAAACATCAGAGAGAGGATTAATTTTTTTTTGTGTCCCCATAATGTCCTGCAGCTATGCCATCTATTAGAATATCATATCTTGTACAGTGATGGTCAGTATCTGTGACATCTTACTGTAGATGAGCAATTACGGTTAATATTGGAGCACATTTTGTAAGACGGTATTTTTCCATCTCCAGAGTCATAGGTTAGGTCTTTATCTTCTGTAGCATGTAAATTCTTATGGTCAGTTAGGTCCTATCTCTCTCTCTCTCCCTCTCTATCCTTTAGAGTATAAGTTCTTATGGTCAGTGGGTTCTTCTCTCTCTGTCTCTCTTTTTCTCTCTCTCGCTCTCTGTAGAGTGGGAGCTTTTGGGGGCAGTTCTTTAGTGGGGTCCTTTCTCTTTTCCTGTAGTGTATAGGCTTTTTTAAGGCTCAGTGGGGTCCTCTCTGATTCCCTCTTTCATTTTGTAGAATGTATAGCTCTTATGATTTCCCGTAGATATCCTCTCTTTTTCCTTATTAGATGACATAATCCTCTTTAAGGGGGCAGTGGAGACGTTCTCTCGTTATCTTTTTCTGGTATTATGGGTAAAAGCACTTAAAATGCTCAGTAAGGTCATAATCTTAATCCTTTCCTAGAAGGTGTCTGGGGCTTATTTTTTCAGTGGGGGTAGTTTTCTCCTTGGGGGGTTTCTCAACCCGGTCTTACTTGAGTTTCAACCCGGTTTACTTGGCTTTCTCGGCAGGTGTTCAAGTTACAAGACAGTGTAGTGGCGACTCCGATAGTCTTTTAGCAGCCGGGATGGCTTGTATAGGTCACCCCCTTTTGTGTTCCTTTCCATGGGCCTCTTTTTCTTACACTTTCGCATGCAAAACTATGATCCAGTGTCCATGGGCCTTTGTTGGGTGACCTGCCTGGTCCCCTGGCCCTAGTACGGCGGCCTTCTCTTCGCTGTGGTGGGGTTGGGTCATGAGACATAAAGATCCCACAAGCAACTGGTTTTGTGGTTGGAGCGTGGAGCGTCGTGGTCACCTCACAGCCGGAACGCTGGTTCCTGCCCCGTCCTTCAGCTTTCCAGCTAATTCGAGCGCACGTGTGTATTGCTCACTACCCATGCCCCTAGGACTCCTTTCTGTCTACAGTCTGTAGCCTGGGACCCGAAAAAGCCTTAGGATGGTACAGGCCGTCAGGTCCGTGTCCTTCAGTCTCGTGTAATGATGGTATTATTATTATTATTATTATTAAGTATTTATATAGCGCCATTAGGTTATATGGTGCTATGTAACACGTGGAACACGTGTTCTCTCCTCTCCTTCTGATTGAACTGAACTCCTGAACTCAATTCCTAACTGACCGACTGACTAGCTTGAACTGCCTCTCGTGCTAACTAACTGAAAACTCGCTCACTTCCTGTGGTGTTATCCTGGTTTTGTTTCCTCCCCTCCCCTGACCGTTTCCTGTGCTAACTTTCCCATTCTCCACTTGTCTCCTCTCGCCATCATGTTGCTGGGCATAGAGTCCCTAGTCTTGGGATTGGAGTGTGTTGGATGTGTGTTTGGGTGACTGGACTTACTGATCCTGGTTGCTGCAACTGTTAGTGGCGACCGGACCGCAGGGGTGCTACATAAGCTCTTATGGTCAGCAGGGTCCTCTCTCTCTTAAAGAGTGTAAGCTCTAATGGTCAGTGGGGTCCTCCCTTTCTCTCTCCTGAGAGTGTAAGATCTTATGGTCCGTGCAGTCCTCTCTCTTCTGTAGAGTGTAAGCTCTTATGCTCAGTGAGGTCCTATCTCTCTCCAGTAGAATATAAGCTCCTATAGTCAGCAGGGTCCTCTCTCTTTCCTGTAGAGTGTAAGCTCTTATGGCCAGTGGGGTCCTCTCTCTCTCCTGTAGAGTGTATGCTCTTATGGTTGGCAGGTTCCTCACTTTCTCTCTCTCTCTCTCTCTATCTCTCTCCTGCATAGTGTAAGCTCTTATGATCAGTGGGTTCCTCTCTCTCTCGTTTCTGGGAGTGTAAGCTCTTATGGTCAGTGGGGTCCTCTCTCTCTCTCTCTCTCTCTGCAGAGTGTAAATTCTTATGGTCAGTGGGGTCCCCTCTCTCTCGTTTCTGAGAGTATAAGCTCTTATGGTCAGTAGGGTCCTCTCTCTTTCCTGTAGATTGTAAGCTCTTATGAATGGTGAGGTCCTCTCTGTCTCTTGCCTGTAGCGTGTAAGCTCCTATGGTGAGTGGAATTTTATTTTAAAATGTTCTTATTTTATACACCTGAGGATAGAAATTGATTTGGTACATAAAAAAATGTTAAATAATAAATCTTTGTAGGTCTGCAAGTATTTTGATTCGCTCTACCTCTTACACTCCATAAATTGCAGATTCATAAAGCAGCTCCCAGATATGTCATTACTAAATGGGCAGATGGGCTTTGTTGAGTATTTTTGGAATGAGAAATGAGCAAGATATGATGATTTTAATCATTGAAATAAGCAGTGCATATTCCGGCTATATAGAAGATTGCCAGAGGCAGGAAAGGTGGTGAGATCTGACAAAGACTGGAAAATGTTCATCTTGTAACAATATACATTTTTATATGTAATTATACAATGCTTATAAATGTGTTATTGTGCAGATTTAGGAACTAATGTACTTGCTTACTTGTAAATAGATAGACCGTAGTGATGAGTGAGCATGTTTGCCGGTACTCGCCCGAGCGTCTCACTGCTCAGGATGCTCGGAGCTCGCCAAGTACCGGTGAGATGCTCGGGCTCATGGTCGGGTCCCCGTCCCTGCATGTTGGCGTTCTTTACAGAGCCAGCCCACATGCAGGGATTAGCTAACACTCACTGTAGTGCCACAGCCATGTTGGTTTTGGCATTACAGTGGTTGGCTGGCGGTAGACAGCACGGTCAGGTCTATATCAGACCTGACCGCGCTGTGCTAAGCCGGCGGCGCACAGCTGCTCTGACAGCTGTTTAAATTTCCTACGCCGACATCAGCTGTTCAGTGTTGGCGTGGGACATTTAAACACCTGTCAGAGCAGTTGTGCGCCGCCGGCTTAGCACAGCGCAGTGTTTAAAGCTCCCGCGCAACACCACCGGCGAGGAGCAGCTGTTGCTCCTGCAGTTCCTGGTGACATCTGATCACCCCTGTGAGGCACCGCCGGCATGATCCGCATGGCGGGGTACATCACATGTAGGATCAGAGGATGATCCTGTGCACACTGGCCGGTTTTTTCTGTGATGATAATACTGTGTGAACCAACCTGAACACAATGAGGTTTCATGAGCCTAATGAGCGGCAGTGAGAGTGGGATGAGATCGAGGAGTCCATGAGGAATAGGATGTAATGAGTGAGTGCTGACAACCCGGAACACAGGAGTTAACCTGAGCTGTGTGACAGGCTGATTAACAGCAGCTGAGGGGTGTGTCCATGTGGGAGTGGCTGGCACGATAAGAGCCGGCCACCTGAGTGATTGTGAGATTGATTCTGGAGGCTGAGATTGATCCTGGAAGCTGAGATTGATTCAGATGGAAGCTGAGACCAGCCAAGTGCAGAGCAGTCTGGAGGCTCTGAGTACATGATGGGAGCATGCTAGCTCCATGCCGGTGCCGAGGTCCGTGGTCGTGTCCGCACCTGGAGGGGGAAGCCGTGGCTGAACCTGGTGGATACTGGTCCGGGCGTGGGGTGAAACACGCCCGGGAAAGGAGCCTTGGGGGACGCTTGGTGGACCCGTTATACAGGTAGCGAGACCCGGATCCGTGCCCGGTAAGACAGCGGTTCCCGTGTAACGGAGTGAGCCGTGTGTGAGTAATGCCAGGCGGGCATAGACCGCCTTTGGGTCCGAGTCAGAGTGCTCAGTTAAAGGACCTGATGAAACAATGTTTTTAACTATGTGTATGAGGGCTTAGGTAATGGCCCTGAATGAGAGATGATGGCCTATATGTAAGACCCATGTATAAAGATGTGGGGAGAGAGTGACCCAACGAGTATGGATGATGTTGGCGGCGTTCCGTCCTTGGGACGAGAGGGAGGCTTGCCCTGCTGCTTGCAGAGGATACCCGTCCCTCAACCACGACCTCTAATGGTGTGGGTGTGCCTGTGGTGCCAGAGGCAGGGGTAATAGGGCTCCTAGTAGGTAACGGATGTAGAGGTTCCCGTGCACTATGGTTTGCCAATCCCTGTAATGGGCCATGGAGGGCCACAGTCCATGGATGTGGGCTGTGAGCAGGTGTGTGATCCATGGACGTTTGAATGATGGATCACATACGGTGTGTAAGGTCCCGGTCAGGCAGGATTCCTGACTACGGGTGAATGTATATCATCATGCTGGGGTGACTAAAGCCAGGCGGCAGGTACCGCCATTGGGACCCACAGGGCCCGTTGAGGCGTATGTAACGAAGGTCAGAAGCAGGGGTTAGAAGGGCTCCCGTATTGGGTAACGCGTGGTTAGGCCGGAGGCCGCAGCCCCACGGGTTACTAGGGTTTGCCAATCCCTGTTATGAACCCGGAAGGGTCATCATCGTACTGTAACTTATGTATAGTGTAAGTAGGCCGGAGGCCGTAGCCACCATAGGAGCTGTTAGTAGAGCTCCAATGGGGACAGAGATGGTTACAGGTCCCGGGTTACTATAAAACGTTATGTGCAATATAAGTGTTATGTGATGTTAAATGTAAATGTATGGTGTATTTATGTAAAGTGTTGTTAATCAATGTGATATGTGTCAAACATGCTACCCGGGTTATGTGATTAATATGTGAAAATAAACGGGTAGACATTGGTTAACCTTATAAACACGTGTTCTTGTCGTTTTGCAAGCGGGTTCCCCGGTTGCTACCTCACATATGGTGGAGAATGTGGGCAAGGTTGCCCGGTGAGGAATGCACCCCAGTTACAAAGGGGGGTTGGTACAGCCGAGGGCTGTGGTGCCGGAGCACCTTATATGGACAATTCTGTTGATGCACTTTATATGGACTTGGTTGCTATGGGCAACCGCATCACGCACCCTAGCATCTGGCCGGTGACCTGGCGAGGTCACGAAGACGTCGTACTCAAAGTATCGGGCGGCCCTAGGGGTCCCGAAGTCAAAGTCGGCATGATCAAGGTTCCGGTGGCCCGAGGGGTCACGAAGTTGCCAAGACAACGCCACATACGGATTCTATGGACTGTGTTTGCCCCTGCTGGTTTAAGCAAGGAGGGGGGAGGTTGGACAGGAGTCACAGGTATACAAACCGGGAGCGGTGCCACAAGGTGTTGTGTGGTGGCCCGGCTCCTATGGCAGTGTGTTCATCCCCCACTGGTCTGAACAAGGAGGGGGGAGGTTAGGACACGGTTTACCGGTGTCCTAGGTGTACAAGCCGGCAGTGTGTGTGACCCTTATTCACAAGCCAGGAGCGACGCTGTCACCCGACTTGTCAGGGCCGTGTGTTTAACCCCTACCCACGGGTGTAAACAAGGAGGGGGGTATGTGAGGCACCGCCGGCATGATCCGCATGGCCGGGGTACATCACATGTAGGATCAGAGGATGATCCTGTGCACACTGGCCGGTTTTTTCTGTGATGATAATACTGTGTGAACCAACCTGAACACAATGAGGTTTCATGAGCCTAATGAGCGGCAGTGAGAGTGGGATGAGATCGAGGAGTCCATGAGGAATAGGATGTAATGAGTGAGTGCTGACAACCCGGAACACAGGGAGTTAACCTGAGCTGTGTGACAGGCTGATTAACAGCAGCTGAGGGGGTGTGTCCATGTGGAGTGGCTGGCACGATAAGAGCCGGCCACCTGAGTGATTGTGAGATTGATTCTGGAGGCTGAGATTGATCCTGGAAGCTGAGATTGATTCAGATGGAAGCTGAGACCAGCCAAGTGCAGAGCAGTCTGGAGGCTCTGAGTACATGATGGGAGCATGCTAGCTCCATGCCGGTGCCGAGGTCCGTGGTCGTGTCCGCACCTGGAGGGGGAAGCCGTGGCTGAACCTGGTGGATACTGGTCCGGGCGTGGGGTGAAACACGCCCGGGAAAGGAGCCTTGGGGGACGCTTGGTGGACCCGTTATACAGGTAGCGAGACCCGGATCCGTGCCCGGTAAGACAGCGGTTCCCGTGTAACGGAGTGAGCCGTGTGTGAGTAATGCCAGGCGGGCATAGACCGCCTTTGGGTCCGAGTCAGAGTGCTCAGTTAAAGGACCTGATGAAACAATGTGTTTAACTATGTGTATGAGGGCTTAGGTAATGGCCCTGAATGAGAGATGATGGCCTATATGTAAGACCCATGTATAAAGATGTGGGGAGAGAGTGACCCAGCGAGTATGGATGATGTTGGAGGCGTTCCGTCCTTGGGACGAGAGGGAGGCTTGCCCTGCTGCTTGCAGAGGGTACCCGTCCCTCAACCACGACCTCTAATGGTGTGGGTGTGCCTGTGGTGCCAGAGGCAGGGGTAATAGGGCTCCTAGTAGGTAACGGATGTAGAGGTTCCCGTGCACTATGGTTTGCCAATCCCTGTAATGGGCCATGGAGGGGCCACAGTCCATGGATGTGGGCTGTGAGCAGGTGTGTGATCCATGGACGTTTGAATGATGGATCACATACGGTGTGTAAGGTCCCGGTCAGGCAGGATTCCTGACTACGGGTGAATGTATATCATCATGCTGGGGTGACTAAAGCCAGGCGGCAGGTACCGCCATTGGGACCCACAGGGCCCGTTGAGGCGTATGTAACGAAGGTCAGAAGCAGGGGTTAGAAGGGCTCCCGTATTGGGTAACGCGTGGTTAGGCCGGAGGCCGCAGCCCCACGGGTTACTAGGGTTTGCCAATCCCTGTTATGAACCCGGAAGGTCATCATCGTACTGTAACTTATGTATAGTGTAAGTAGGCCGGAGGCCGTAGCCACCATAGGAGCTGTTAGTAGAGCTCCAATGGGGACAGAGATGGTTACAGGTCCCGGGTTACTATAAAACGTTATGTGCAATATAAGTGTTATGTGATGTTAAATGTAAATGTATGGTGTATTTATGTAAAGTGTTGTTAATCAATGTGATATGTGTCAAACATGCTACCCGGGTTATGTGATTAATATGTGAAAATAAACGGGTAGACATTGGTTAACCTTATAAACACGTGTTCTTGTCGTTTTGCAAGCGGGTTCCCCGGTTGCTACCTCACACCCCCTATCCTCCATAGAGGCGGCAGGCATGGGGGACAGAGGGTGATTGGATGTCACTAGGGGGCTGCAGGAGCGGCAGCCGCTCATCGCCGGCGATGTCGGCGTGGGAGCATAAAATACAGCTGCTCTGACAGCTGTTTAAATTTCCCACGCCGACACCGAACAGCTGATGTCAGCGCGGGAAATATAAACATCCATCAGATCAGCTGTGTTTAAATCTCCTGCGCTGCCATCAGCTGTTCGGTGTCGGCGTGGGAAATTTAAACTGCAGCCGTTCTGACAGCTGATTCAGGTCCTTAAACCTGACATTAATCAGGTCATAGTAAATGCAGCCGGCAACAAAAAACATGGTGGCGTCCAGCGCTTGCTGCCCCCCCCCCCCCCCCCCCACACTCAAGTAATATTTAATCGTTCATTTTTTTTTTTTACACTCTCTTTCGGCAACGCACCCCCGTTTCCCCCTCCCCCCCACAGTTTGGGGGAAACAAAAGTGCGTCTTAAAAAGCGAAACATAACGGTAATTAAAAATTGCATCTGTATGGCAGATGTTGCCAGACTAAGGTTCTCTGTAACAGAAACGCGTCTAGCAACATCTGCAATACAGATGCAATTTTTAATTAGGTGTATGTGACTTCAAATAAAGAAGAATTAGTTTAGCTACCGTATATGGATCGGGTGCTGGCTTTTTCTTCTTCTTGATTATTCCATGGAAACTTGTGGACGCCAGCCACTGCCGCTGCACCTGACTGGGTGTAATTGGTGGTACAAGGGTGAGCTTATCCATTCCCCTTTCCTTGCATTCATTAGATAGATCAATATATAATAGATAAATGTTTGCAACTTATGTAGAATGTAAAAAAAACAAGAATGTGATGATTTGGAAATCTTTTATTGCCATATTTAACTCACAACAAAACATACAACACAGATTACAAGGTGAGTGTTGGAATTTTTCCATTTTATGTGAAAAAATTAACTAATTGATGGCAGCAATAGATTTAAAAAAAATCAGACAATGCTGTGTCACAGCGGTGAAAGCTGACTGGTTGCTGCGCCGGAACCCCGTCAATTTCAAACTCTCAATCAGCTTTCACCGCTGCTGTCACAGTCGTGAAAGCTGATTGGTTGCTGCGCCGGCAAATTCAAACACCGCTGCTTTGGGATCAGCGGTGTTTGCAGACATTGAATGTATGCACATGCATGCGACTATCACATAGTGTGCTGTATTGGTGCAAGATTTTCTCGCACCCATATACTTTCAATGGGCACTCGCGCAAGGAAATCTCGTTCAATCGCAACATGCAGTGATTGAACTCGCATTTCACTTGCAATGAAAACGCACTAATATGACCAGTATAATTTACTGGAGATGTTGTCCCGTGTAACGGGCCTTAATAAAGACATAGACTGAAGGCAAAGAATCGATTCCAATAAAGCTGATCACTAGAAAGCTCCCCTCCAGTCAATTGAGCCTGTAATGAGTCACACCAATGTGAATTTTTTTATAACTTTTTAATTTTGTTTATATTTTCAATCTCTCTGTTAGAGTAAAAATTTCCATTTTATATGTCTTTAACATATAATGTTATTATTTATAAGGGGAGTATTTAAGATTTTATGTACAATGATTAAGTATAGTGTTTCATCTTTGTAACAGCTTTTTTTCATCACACGAGACTTTGGCAAAGTTTTTTTGAGCGAGCTAGTTCACGCCATTAAATCCCTGACATGTATAAAGATGCCCATATTTTGTTCATGTAACAATATGTATGCCCCGAAATGTGTTGGCTGAATAATGGAATTAAACATAGCAACTGCAGCTCCACATTCTTTTGGCAGCACAGCGATTAAAGACCCCTTTCCTTCCTGCTAGTCCTTTGGTGTTCAGGCACGTGGCAAGGTGAAGCAGCCATCAATGCATGTTTAGTAGTTGTGACCTATCACAACTAGAAAAGGCGAGCATCACTGATTACCACCGTTTCTCTCATCTCTTGTGATAAGACCCTCTGGTGCATTTCTGTCTTTCCTTAGTTTACTAGAGACAGGAAAAAGAATAGACTGCAGTTTTCTAAAATGTACATGAGTAAGCCAAAATTCTTCTGGGAAAGCGTCTTGTGGACAGATGAGACCAAGATAGAGCTTTTTGGTAAAGCACATCATTGTACTGTTTAATGAAAATGGAACGACGCCTACAAAGAAAAGAACACAGGACCTACAGTCAAACTTGGTGGAGGTAAGAGAAAAGAGCTCAGAACCTACAGTCAAACATGGTGGAAGTCAGATGTATTGTGGTTGTTTCGTGGCCTTTGACACTGGGGGCCTGGACTGTGTGCAAGACATCATGACATCTGAAGATTACCAAAGGATTTTGGGTGACAATGTAGCGCCCAGTGTCAGAAAGCTGGGGGCAGCCTTGGTTATTGGTCTTTCAGCCGGACAATGACCCCAAACATCAAGAAGCCAAAGAAATGGATGGAAGCAAAGTGCTGGAGAGTTGTGAAGTGGCAGCAATGATCTAAATCTAATTGATCTCCTGTGCATTGTTGGGAGAAGACGCCTTTAAATATGAGAGACCCGGAGCAGATTATAAAGAAGAGTCCACATTTCCAAGAAGCTTGTTGATAGTTATAGGAAGATATTGATTGCAGATATTTATTCCAAATGGAGTGATGTTCCAATACACACAAAGCAAATAAATATATGTATGACAACATGTGTGTAATTGCAAAGGAGAAATATTTCATTTTTTAGAACAATTACAAGGGTGCATACACTTTCAGCCATAACTGTACATGTTTATACATATATGTATATTGTATATCTAACAGCTTAATACAATGGATCCAAACCTAAGAAGCCGGTGCTGTAATTCTATATGTGTAAGAGAAATAACTATCACTGAAAACATGTCTTTCTGCTTGGGTTAACAGCCTCTGGTTTCACTTGACCTCTATAATTCAAGTAAATGTGTCTGGCTGGCGCTGTCACTACCTCTGAGGATGCTGCTTACAGCTCCCATCTTATCCATTCAGAAAGACCATGTTCTTTGGGGAGATGAAAAGAAAATATACTTGGGAGTTTAAAAAAAATATATCCATTATGCAGTAATTAGATGGCACATAGCATCTTATCCTATAAAGGTTATACATTGAAGAGCTGCAATATTAATTGTTAAACCATTTCCAGGCTTTATCTGAGTTTTGATTTTAATGAATATTTCAATTAAAAACGTAAACTGTTCATTTCCAGGATGTAAAATTTACACAGAGATTAAAACTAAGTATTTGACAAGAATCAAGGCTGTTATCATTCCTGTTACGTATTAAGTTGACTTTGGTAACTAGCAGAGGCATAGCTAGGGTTTCAGGATAGGGGGAGTACAACATCTGGGTTGGCCCCCAAGCAGGTAAAAATGACCTATACACTATATAAGGGCCCCCTACTATTCCCTACAATGTATAAGGCCCCACACTATGTAAAAGGGCCCATCAAACTGTATAAGCGCCCCCCCACTCTCTATGATGGCTCTCCATACTTTATGATGCCCCCACAGTACCACCACACATTTTAATAAAAAATAAAAAACATCATGTGCTCACCTAATCCAGCATCCAAGATCCTGTTGGGTCCAGCGCATGTGGATCATTGAGCTTTCATAACACGCACATGACATCAGAGTCCCAGCAATGTGTGATGACGTCACGGTGCAGAGACACTGATGTCCTCTGCATGTGTTGGCGCCATCATTCTGCTGTTTTGCATACCATATAAGAGCCCTGCGATCTACATAACACAGAGCAGCAATGCAGAGAGATCTTATCTCCATGCTCTACCACAGAGATTAACTACATCGGCGAGCTGCACATGTTGATATAGTTAGTAGTAGTAGCAGTGGGTGGGCCTTCTGAGTGCAGGACTCAGGGCGGCTGCATCCTCTGGCACCCCGGCAGCTACACTACTGGTAACTAGTATTGTAGCAGGGTATGTGACTATTATCAAGCCCTTCTATGTGTCACATCCCCACCAGAGTCTGCCCCATCAACATCTGCTTCTGTCACCAGACACCGCCATATTCAATCTGTAGGTAGTGATAGAGAAGTCTGTCAAAGAAATTCTGGTGAGCGCAGGTGCTACTCATCCACTAAGGTTAGAGTGGTTGGGACCTGTAGTATTTTACAGTCTGACACTGTTAGTGTATGTGCTGTTCAGCTGAAGTCATTAACTCCTAAGCTTCAGCCTATTATAAAACACCTCACTCTACTAATACCTTCAGCCTTTTGCTGCAAGCTGCTAGAAATAGTTTTTTGTTTCCCTAAGTCATGTGTTGTATTTAGTGTTTTCCTGTGTAACTCGGCCTGTTTTTTGGATGCTTATTCTACCTCACTTCCTTGCTGCAATCTTGGTATTGACCCAACTCCCTGACTACGCTATCCGATCAGAATTTTGCCCTTTTCCTGACCACCTGGCTTAGACCCTACTTGGCGACTATTCCTGTTTCTGGACTGCAGTCCTTCCATAGGCAGCAATCTTCTGGACCCCGCTGTATATCCAGATTATTGTTTAGGGGTTAAATGGTGTTGGGGTTTCTCAGGGTCTGCCTGCGGTTTGTGCCTAGTCTGTCCTAGATAAATCTTTTATACCTGTAGCCTCAGACAGACGTCACACTATGTGTAGAGAATGTGCATTAAGAATGTCATATAAACAGTTAGAAAAAGGGTCAACCTCTCAAACTCTCACAAGTTAGGGAAAATCTCTCTAAACTTACTAAAAATTAACTGCTCTGAAAAGTTTGTTATCTTTATTACAGGGTGAACTAAAAAAAAGAAAACAGAACCCTGACAATCACATTTATATTCAGGGGTCATGTACTGGGACACGTTGAGGGGGCATTAAATGGGCACTGAGGAGTATAATTGGGTAGATAGCTGTTGCAAAGAAAATTTGGGGAAACCTCCTAAATAGAGGTGAGCAGATCAGGCAAGATGAGTGTATTAAAAATGCCCTATTCTTCCTTAGATGCACTAATACTATTGATTTTTTTAAAGAGATTTACAGGATGGTGCTGAGTTTTGACCGCAACAGACTAGTAGAGTAGTGAAGTTAGGAAGCACACAAGTAGATGACGTGGGACACGTGACAAAGGGTATAAATAGAGTGGAGAAGATCTAGAACGCAGAAGAGACAGTTATACAGTAGAAGGAGAAACAGCTGAAGAGCAGAGAGGAGAGTGAAGCAGCTAGAGTCGAGTGGGCGGGAAACTAGAGAAAGAAAGCCTGTCACAGGAGGAAAAGAACTCGAGGGAAGTGTCCAGAGGTAACTCGAGGAGCAGAGACGGATAACAGGTGGCTCTAGGAGGAAGAGAGGGTCCCAGAGTCATGGTCAGTGACTATTCCACCCATGGGACTCATATCCATTGTGAAGCGCAGGCAGTGGAGGGACTAGGCCGAAGAACAGGGTCACCGGGACCCCAACTCTAGTGGAGAAGACAGACCAAACTCAGCTAGCAACCCGGAGACTGTGTGGCGCTTCCAAGGTGACACAGTCAACAACTGCGCACATCTGCTGAAAAGATGGCAACTATAGGGTTAAGGGGAGACACTGCAGGTTAACCCCTAAGAAAAGCCTACAGTCACTGACTCAGAGCTCTGTGTGGCAAGGCGCAAGGCAGGATGGGCAAGGCAAGTGCAGTGTAAGAGGCCAAGAAAGGACAGAGAAGGTGTGCTGCTTATGTGTGATTCTTCTATCAAGAAGTAGCTGGATCCCTGCCTCCGAGAACCCAGTGCTCAGCGGACTGTTACACAAAGACTGTGAGTAAAAGAACTGAAGACTGCAACCCGCTGTGTCTGTGAACTTTCTCAACGCAAAAGCACCAGAAACACAACTACCAACTCTCTCAGGTACCTCAAGCTGAACTGGGGGTCCACCCCAAGAGGGCTTAAGAACATTGCTGCCTCCCAACCATCGCCCCCTAGGAGAACTGTCGTGCACACTAGAGCCAATGCTGTTCCTCACTATACCTACTGTACCACAGAGCTGGTCACTGCAGTATAGAGAGGACCAGCTCCACCAGCTATGTGGCCTGCTCTATGGTACAGGAGGTATAGAGAGAAGCATTTTCAGGGCACAGAGACCCAGGCTGCGGACTTTGGCTCCACTGACAGCGGCCACAGGGTGAACGCACACACTTTATTGCACACAGCGGTCCCCTGCTCCACTGACACAGTGTACCGAATTTCTTTCACAGCTGCGGATTCAGCACATTGTGCCAGTGGAGCAGGGGAACGCTGTGTGCAATGGGGGTGGGTGGTGACATTAGGGGCTGGGGAGGGCCTGTAGGATCCTAGGGGTGGCCTGGCATACTGACACTGTGAGAGGGGCATAACATCCAGTTCCTCATTTGACACGCCCACTCCAGGGTTGGTTGT
The DNA here is from genome assembly GCA_033576535.1 of Allobates femoralis. Taxonomy (NCBI): domain Eukaryota; kingdom Metazoa; phylum Chordata; class Amphibia; order Anura; family Aromobatidae; genus Allobates; species Allobates femoralis. Next base: position 707,529,280 of record JARQOC010000002.1, on the reverse strand, counting down.
ACCTGTTACCGAGCCAGGTCTTACGGTTCTTTTTGGGGAATGTCAAGGTGGGCACCCGGCTCCATGACGCTGGTGGTGTAATTTAAATAAATTAGGGATTGACGTGGAAGACAAGGAAAAGGGGTATTTGTGGCTGCCACCTGTGGTACGCGGCAATGGGTGGCCGCCGCTGCTTCAGAACCTCTGGGGAGGATGACTGGCAGCTTGGATGTTTCCACTCCCCACAGGTAGAGTGCGGTCCCCAGGGCAGCTGGAAGGAGTATTCAGTTCGTACCTTGGCAGATGTTCGTTAGGTCATCAGCACCCTGGTGTTTCATGTGGCCTCTGCGGACGGTGGTCACTGCTAAAGAAAGTCTCACACACCACAGCTGGAGTTCCATACCTTAGTTGTTTCAGCATGGCCGCCAGGTGCTTCCCCTTGCCAACCTCCAGTTCAAAGTTGTCTCCAGAACTGGGACAGTGCAATCGAGCCTCTTTAGGTGTTCCTTTCTCTTTCTTACTGTGTGTTTCTTTATCTGGTTGTCCCTCAGTGTTATAAGTTAGCCTCTCCGTTCCTCTCAGTGCCTCCGCACACAGAGCCTAGGTACCGACAGCCACGGGTGCTCAATTGTACCACTTCCTGATACTGCTGCCTTGTTCAGCCGCCTTCTCTAAGTTGTGTCGGGTGTTCAGCAGCAGCTCCAATTAGGAACTTGGGGCCTCTGGTTTCAACGGTTCGGGCCTACAACATCTGTGCCGTGTTCAGGGCCAGTTCCCTGTGTGGTCCACCCGCCCCTCTGTCCTCTCGCCAGATATATGCGTATGGGGATCTATGTCTCATTCCGTACCTTGAGGGCTCTGTTCTTCGTTCCCTCCCGAGGCGAGCGTGATCATGCTCCAGCCTGCGGCAGCTAACACATCCTCCTTCTTACTCATTCTCTTGTACTCCACCTCTCTACTCTACTCTGCTCCTGCACCTCTCACCTTCCCGGCAATGTTTGGTTTTTAAGTGTTGTGTGTTGTGTGTGTGTGTGAAGCTCAAATGCGCCATCCCAGCACCTGGCGAGCAGAGGCACAACTCTCCCTCTAATGGAGGAGTGCAGTAACTGTGGTGGCGGCCTGTTCGGTGGGGCGCCACACATTTACATGCAGACTCCAACACAAACAAACCACCTGGACGTTCTCTGGCTGCCGCAAATAGGTGATATCTGGGTAACTATGCAAAATGTTGACAGGATGTATATTACAAACTATCAACATTTTGCAGCCTAGATATATACGGTACATGTAAATTATAGAAAAAGCCCGGACCACCCCTTTAATGGAGTTGAACTTCAATTTAAAAACAACATATAAAATGGTCTGATAAGCTCTGGCACTGTTTCCGGAAGTATGTTGGGACAAACTTTATTAAATTAAAATAGTTGTTTTCAATTTTTTTTTATTTTATAACTGTCCAATAGTGGAGCCACCAAGATCCTAGCGCTTGTTAGAGATCTATATCTTAGGGTACATCAAATTTTCATCACTTTTGCCAATTTATTAATGAAGACACAATGCCAGCGATGCAGAAGACCCCCTTCGACAATGAGATGAATCAGGTGGTACCTTTGGTATGCAATGATTAGAAGATGAGAGATGAAATTCTTTGAAAGAAGAAAGGGAAATAACTTTGGACCAAAGATAAAAAGAAAATGATTGAGTCAAGGAACATCGCGTGGATTCCGCAAGTTTTGTCTAAGGGAAAATGTTACTTTGAAATTCTGCAGTCGCTTCAAAAGAAGGAAAAAAAAATTAAAATAAAAAGGGCTTTGTGTATGAAATACTGACGCCATGGAAAAAACTGGTGCAGGTTTAGCATGAAGCTTAAAATATGTAATACACAAAAATATGGATAATAGCAATAGTAATTATTATCACAGCAAAAACCCTTACTGAAATGTGGGAGGATAAGAACATTATTAATGCCAACTAAATGCTGCCAGTCTCAAGAGTTTGGGAGCAAAAATACTTATTGTTTAGCCAAAATTACAGGAGCATCCCAATGAATTAGAATATCATCAATGTAATTCAATACAAAATGTGAAACTCATATATTATATAGAGTCATTACACACATAGTGATCTATTTCATGTGTTTATTTATGTTAATGTTGATGATTATGGCTTTCAGCCAATGAAAACCCAAAGGTCATTATCTCAGAAAATTAAAGTAGGGATGATGAAGGGTCTGAGAGATAAAATATGACCTAAATAGGTATCAGAGGCTTCACCTTGTGTGGTTGTGAGAGTCACAACCGCTATAAAAGTGACCCGTCCAGGGGTCTATGGAACTCGGTATCCGGGCGTTGAGATGGGGATGTCACTGGTGGCCTGCCCGGCCCCGTTACCCTGGGGTTACTTGGCAAAAGGGATAAATAATAAAAATAAAGAAATAATAAATCTCTTGATGCCACCTGCAGTTTCTGGTGATCTCACCAGCGCCGCTGTCAGACCGCCGGGGATGGTGGTATTTCAGCCAGTTGATAATGCCTCTGCAGGCGGAGCAGGGTCCCCGGGGCAGTGTAGCTGCTGTGCTGGTTATCGTGGTAGCAGCTCTGTGGATTAGCTTAGTAGAATAAGGACACGGAGGCTTGCTGACTCTGTACAAGTACTTTACTGGCAACAGTTCTTAGCAGTTCAGGTACACAGTTACACAGTCTTTGCGGGTAACTGGCGGGTAGTCACTGGGGAGGATAAAGTCTCTTTGAGGCCCCCAGAGTGTTCCTTCCTTAGTACCGTCACTGTCCTCTGTGTCTTTCTTGCGCCTCCTTACTATCCTTGTGCTGCCTGCACAACCCACTTGCCTGCCAGGCCCGTTGGGTGCTATGAAGTATCCTTCTTCTCTAATGGGCTCAACCCGGTTTAGTGCTTCTAGAGGGGCTACGTGTTCTGGACCTGGTCGGGGCTGCCTTGGGCACACCTGCGACCTACCGGTATTGATGCTCAGGGTTAGACTCACCTGCACCGTGACTCGGAGCCGGTACCCTGAGGTGAACCAGGATTCCCCAGACTGTTGTTAAGATCCAGCACTGGGTCTCCTCCTTCCGGCTGGGTCACCACTCCTTTTGGGCGCCCTCCCTGAGGTGTACCCTGAAGGGTCCTTCTCTGTCTCTCTCCACAGAAGTTCTGCTTTTCTTCCCACCTTTCTCTCACTACACCTAAGCTCCTGTCACCGGGGCTGGGTCTCCCAGGCAAACAGGTTAACCCTTTTGTCCCCCTATTCTAGTGTGTGAATGCAGGGTTGAGAGCCTCAGGATGACTTTACACTCCCCAATGACAGGAATACCGCACACTCAGTTATGGGTGCAGTAGCCCTACTGTGGCGCACTGAGCAGTGGGGCACCACAAAAGCAGATAACGGCTGCTGCAGTCCCCAGCGTGGTGCAGATAGAGTAGGGAGGATGAAGGGTTAAACACCCGCTGCCATATTCCACGAGACATCAAAGGGTGAATATAATATTGATTTATTAGTCAACGCGTTTCAGGTGCTCCCTGGCCCCTTCATGTTTCAGGGTGTTTCAGTGAGACCTGAAACACGTTGATTAATAAATATAAATAATATATTCATCCTTTGATATCTCTTGGAATACGACAGCATGGTTTTTAACCCTTCATTCACCCTACTTTAAATTTGTAAGATAATGACCTGGGTTTTCATTGGCTGTAAGCCATAATCATCAACATTAACATAAATAGATCACTCGGTGTGTTATGACTTTATATAATATCTACGTTTCACTTTTTATATTGAATTACTGTAAAGAAAAAACTTTTTGATGATATTGTCATTAATTGTGATGCACCTGTACAGTCTGGAAAATTAGAGGCTATAGACGGAAGTATGAATGATAAACTGACTTATCATATGTCTCACCCCGTAACATCATCATATTGCACTTTCGATTTGTATTGAATATATTCAATGTTATCCAACTATTACTCCTCCTTGCTGGTGAGAAATATTTTATCTCCTACTAGGTCTTTAGTAAAGACTAGCAAATGTTTTAAAATTCAATTGCACAGACTTTGCTACTTTTTCACCCCAAAATTTGTTTGAAGGCATGTTTGAAGGATGAGGGATAGACACCATTTGTAAGTGAAAGGTTTAATAGATTTGCTAGGGTTGGGATGAAGACTGTTGCAAGGTTGGGGATGAGGTGGGACAGGGGAAGCAGGTCAAGCGTCCAAGTGGTGAGATGTGATGTTGACAGAAGGAGGAGAACTGATCTTCTGTCAAGGTAGAGAAGCTGGTTTTGGAAGAACTGGGCTGAGCAGTTATGAGGAGGGGCATAGGGGGCAGCGGGCCAAAGCTTTTTCTGATGTTATCAATCTTTTGCCTAAAGAAAGATGCAAAGTCCTCAGCAGAAATGAGAGGAGGAGGAGGATGTGCTGGGGATGGTGGAGGGAATTGAAAGTATTGAAAAGCTGTTTAGGGTTATGAGACAAGGAGAATATGAGAGTTGAGAAGTAAGTTTGTTTTGCGGCAATGAGTGTAGACATGAAGTTGGCGAGGGACTGCTTGTATGCGACAAAGTGCTCGGCAGAACGGGATCCTTCTATCTACGCTCAGCTTATACTTTACAGAAGAGACTTACCCAGTGACTTTGGAAATGGAAATTGACTCTGCTGTACAAACTGTGCTCAACTATGGATCTGTGATGTCCCAGGTACTGACCAACACTGTACAAGTTATGAATCCATTAGATGTCATAGCTGACGTGTGTTGTATGAAAGCCTGCAAGGCTTTTTTCAATTTTTTGGGCCCATAAGTAACCTCTTTAACGCTCAGCTAATCTAATTACAATGAAACCTCTTTGAAATGACCACGAAAGTTAGGTTAACTAAGATATGGTCTTCTCAATGATGAAGACCTGCATGCTTAGCCATATGATGGAATACAAAATCTTTGACAAGAAGTAAGTTATGGATAAGGGTCTTGTCATCTCAAGGATGTGTTCGGGATAGGTTTCACAAAAAATTAGAAAAATGAAACTTCCTTTGAAAAATAGAAATAGAGACGAGATTGTAAGAATAGCAATATTAATTTCACAGTTTATTCAAGATACTTGAAATAAAAAATTCCCACAACATTTATTCTTCAAGTGTGACGGCAGCAATGCCATATACAAACAATCGTCTGTAGGCATGATTTCAATTAATTTGACAATGGCCCCTACCAGTAGCAATTAGTGTTTTTCACAACTAAGGATTGTTAAGTACTTTCCTCTTCAGTAATCGAGTGACACCAATAAAGTTTAGTTGCCTTTGATATGGCAGATTAAATAAATAGTTCCAAACTTTGAAGATCTTTTTCATTTCCCTCTTATTATGTAAAGTAAGGCCAATTAGCAGAATTTTCGACACATTAGTAAAATAAATGCAAGTAGGGTGCAATTAAACCATGTATGAGAATGACAATGCAGATTTTTTTCTCGACTTTCTTTGAAACCATATGCGCTTGTTATATTTGCAATACATATATTAGGCGGCTCACGTATCTCGTAAGCAAATGAGAGAGTATGCAAATATTTCTACTGAGAAATATCTTCAAGTGGCGGTGTTTAGAAATCAAGTTCTGAGAAAATATTCTTAAAGAAAAAGAAATCTTTGCTTTAACCTACAGTGAATGCTATATATGTGTATACAGTGTATAGGTGCCCCATTTCTGATTTCATTGATAGTGATATTTTTTTTTGCATGTCTTTACACTTACGTACTGTGTGCTTTCTCTGACCCCTGTGCACGCTCTGTGTCCCACTGTGCACTTTCTTTGCTACTTTGTGCTCTTTTGCCCCTTATGCCTCTCTCTGTCCCCTGTGTGCGCTCAGTGTCCCTCTATGTGCTATATCTGGCCTCCTGTGTGCTCTGTGCCTGACTGTTCATCCTCCGTGCCCCCTGTATGCTCTCTGTGCCCCCCTGTGCACTGCCTGTGGCCCTGTGTGCGTTTGAGCCTGACTGTTCATGCTCCGTGCCTCCCTTTATGCTCTCTGTGCCCCCCTGTGCACTGCCTCTGGCCCCCTGTGTGCTTTGATCCCGACTGTTCATCCTCTGTGCCCCCTTGTATGCTCTCTGTGCCCCCCTGTGCACTGCTTTGGTCCCCTGTGTGCGTTGAGCCTGATGTTCACGCTCCGTGCCCCTTATGCTCTTGTGCCCCCTGTGCACTGCTCTGCCCTTGTGTGCTTTGATGCAACTGATATTTCCGTGTCCCTGTATGCTCTCTGTGCCCCCTGTTGCACTGCCTGTGGCCCCTGTGTGCGTTGACTCTGATGCTCACGCCCATGCCACCTGTATTCTGTGTGCCCCCTGTGCACTGCTTGGCCCCCTGTGTGCTTTGATCTAATGTCTCTTCGTGCCCCCTGTATGCTCTCTGTGCCCCCCTGTGCACTGCTCTGACCTCTGTGGCTTGAGCCAACTGTTCATCCTCTGTGCCCCCCTATTGCTCTTGTGCCCCCCGTGCATGTCTCTGGCCCCCTGTGTGCTTCTGTGCCCAACTTGTTCACATCTATGCCCCCCTATACACTCACTGTGCCCTATTCATTGTATGTGCCCTCTGTGAATTTTACTGGCCCTGTGATCTGTCACCTAGTTTTATTTTGTGCCCAGTGTTGTCTCTGTGCCACATTGCACTGTATTGTCCCGTTGCACTCTTTGTGCCCCTCTGTAAACTCTGTATGCCCCCTATTAGACTCTGTGCCCCCCCATGGTTCGTGCGTTGGGGCGATATGTTCGTGCGTTGTATGGTTAATGTCCATCATGCACAACATGCCAAAACGGGTATAGGGAAGAAATGAGCCTGCTCTCAACGCCCAATATTGACGGACGATGAGGCCGGATCATGTTGTGTGAAATCCAACAACGATTTTGGAGTACAACTTCCCCTATTCTTCCCTTGTTAAATGGTGTTCCTGGTCGCCCTACAAGGGGGGTAGACATCGCAGTTGCGTTTGTCCTGCGATATTGCGCTTGTACATCTATGCGATCTTGGAATTCTGTCAAACAAATGCGCGCTCCGCGTTTATTGTATCCAACATCGGATCGATTTGGACGTGTAAAGTGGCCATAACATTCCTATGCGATCTGGAAAGTGCCAAAAAGTGTGTGCTCCTGTGAATGTTGCAATATCGGAACGATATTGCGAACGTGTAAAGCGGCCTTTAGGGATCAGTGAGGGTGTTTAAGGGAGCTGCCTTAATGGTTCTTGAGTTGTCAGCAAGAAGAAAGCTGAAGTACTTTCCTGTAGCTGAGGTACAGTGGATGCCAAGTTCCAGGGTGAGAGGAGAGGTTTAAGGGCATAGTATAGTGCCATAACTAGCAGGAGTGAGGCGAAACGTCACACATTGCCGAAGGAGAGCTAAGTTCATCACACCTTCAGAGACTACGACTCTACATCTCGAATAACTTGGGAGGTCTTTAATCTCACCGCCATCATAAACTGCTCCAGTTAAAAAGTGAATTAATTATTCTGTTGCACCTGAAATCTGGACATTTCTTACTAAGAGCAGCTGATCCTGGACCCCATCCCCAACTTTAACCTCTTATTAGCCAGCCAGAGAGACTATCGTGACAGTTGGCCGCCATTACAACCCGGTTCAGTTGAGGCCAAACCTTACACGAGCTTTATCTATTCTTGTATATATAGTATTGGCATAACTTTATTAACCAGGTCGTATTACCAAGTCTAGTAGGTCAATGTTAAGAAAGCAGTAAATCATTTTTCAGTCTTTATACAGGAGAACAATGGCTGGCCTCCCCCTTCAAATAACATTATATTTGTTGTATACACAGCATTGTCCCCGTGCCTTTCTGTAAATGATTTCCTACAGTGTAAAGTTCCGTGCTTTAATCTTAAACATAGCGACACAAGCTCCGAATTCATTTCGAGTTTATTTCCTCTTAGATATTTTTCCTTTTATTCCATTACTGATGTTATTCCATTATGAAGTGCAGTCTTCTCGGAGCTGTGAGCGTCGCAGAGTACACTTTTCCTTTGAAGTGGTCTAATTTACCAGCTATGGATAGAGAATAAGAAGCAAAGTTCATACACAAACCAAAAAGAAACATTCAACTCAGCATACAATTCACACTCGTCTTCAACTGATCACAAGGAACTTGGCTTCTTCCTGTGCTAGAGATGGATCTTTTGTGTGATTTTTCAGGCTTCATTTAACACTTTGCAGCATAAATCAATACAGTCAGACAGTTCTTTATTTCTGGTGGATCCATATATTCACTTATTGCTTCTGATACTGAAAGACACTGTCTTAGTGTGTTATTGAGAGATGTCATTGTGTCCTGCATCATGCTGACATGAGACTGAAGTCATTTAAAGCTGAATGTCACAAAATAATAATCAGACTTTATTCTACATTAACAGCAAGAAACATAATGCTACGCATACTTGCCAGGTGTACTGAAACGTCCGTAAGGTTCCTCACCCCCCCTCCCCAAAAGAATGAGACTTAAGCCCCCATCACACCTGGCGACAGAGCTGGGGATATCGGCGGCGACTGGCGCCCATTTTTGGCACCCCGCAGCGTCGTCGTCCCCCGTTTACATGGGGCGAAACCTCCAGCCCTGCGCCAGCGAGCTGTCAGGCGGCATCGCCGCTGGGGTGTCTGGAAACCCAAGCGGCGATGAAGGACAGGTCGCCGGCGCCTGGTTACTGGGGCGATGTGTGCACATTGCCCCATGATGGTCGCCTGGTTTCAGAGCACTGCTCTGAAACCAGGCGACCACCCGACACCGCCGACATCGCCCCTTTACATGAGGCAACATAGGAGCGATGACGCCGGTGATAGGCCACGCACCTACTCGCCTCTGTAATGGGCGGCGATGTCGCCCCATGTGACGGGGGCTTTACAGAGATCAAAGGATAGGAGACAATGGAGGTTGTCTGCACTGATGGCAATCCAATGCATTTCAGACCTGGGACTGAAGAACATGTGCTTTACTAATGTCAACGCGTTTCGAAGCCCACTGGTTACTTCATCAGGAAAAACAATCATTACCAAGATTCCTGGAAAGACATGACAAATCTCATGCACACCCTGAAACTTCCCAGAAGTCATTGTTTCCAGATATTTGTTGTGCTTCATCATCAGACATTGCCCCAGGTCCAGGCTCTGCTCCTTTCATCTTGTTCCACTGCCCTGTATTGTGCTCCAGGTTGCCCGGCATATGACACTATCTCCTTAGGCCTTTTAAGGCCCATTAGGGAATACACCTGTGTTTTCAGATTGCAATTCAAAGCTCTAACTTTGTGTACATGGTGCTTAACCTGCTTCCTTTCTTGCATACTTGACTTCATCCGTCCTGATCTTCCCAAGACACCTGTGTGTGCTTCATCCTTGCTCCTCACGTGCATCCTGCCAGCTATACCAACAACCAGGTTTTGTATACCCATCCGGACATGGGGCTCAGCAAGTCCACTTTGTAACGCCAGCATCCCTGCACTAGCCCGATGCCTTCTCCTGACAGGGATGCCGATGTGCTCACTGACGAGCTGCCCATCAAGGTCCCTAGGCCCTGAGTGACTATACACCAGAACCTTCAAATGCCACGCAGGTCTCCTAGTATTATTCTTAGGGAATTTGCGATGCTCTCTCTGCCTCTTAATGGCACAGCTTGAACACACTTAAATATCCTCAATCTAACACTTGGAGTCTCAGTATATTTAAGACACCTTCCCCTGTAGGGAGGTGCCTGAGAAATTAGGTTTCTAGGGTGCCACTCCAGTCTGTTGATCTCATCCTTTCTGTCTTCTGTTTGTCTCCTGCTTATTGTTCTGCTCCAGTGCTATCAGTATACAGATTCTAGTACTGACTCCTGCTTGATGTTCTGACTCCATCCTGCCTGGTCTCCCGTATCTGCATCATTGACTCTCCCATACCTTTATCAGTACTGGGAACTGCCATGAAGTGATACCTGGTGTTTACCTGCAGCCCTGTCTATCCTCACCATTAGAGGCTCTGGTGAATACCCTGTAGCCACTTAGTTACGCCCATCCAGTGGGTCTGTACCTGCTGGAATTACACTCTTTACAGATTGAACCTCACCAATGGCCTAGTCTTTCTTTGCCTGAGTTAATTTCCTGCTCCAGTCACTTGAAAGCCGCCGTCAATCATATCCTTCAGTGATCTAATGACCAAATAATATATTAAATTCTTGGCCTGAAAAAAATTACCAGAGCAGCATGCGCTGGGGCAATGGAGTTTACAGCCAGAAAACATGATTTTCATTATTATTTTAGCACTCTACATGTCTTTTCAACATCTTTTTGGGGAAATTGGACAGATATTTTAAGTAGAGACACTACTACTTCAACTACTTCCAAAAATAAAAGTGTTAATAGTTTATTTGTATCAATTTAAAAAATGCAAAAAAGAGAAGTCTAAATTAAATCAATATGTGGTGTGACCGACCTTTGGCTTAGGCTGGTTTCACACTTGCGACGCAGCGTTTGCAAACGCATGCTGACTGCAGAGGTGTATCTAGGTTTTCTGGCACCCGGGGCAAGAGTTCAGCATGGCGTCCCCCCTCCACAGTGGTCTGAGTAGATGTCATGCGATCAAGTATCCTTATGCGATTTTTACACTTACAGGCATAGTGACTGCTAAAACCAGCAGCGGCTGTTTCTGACAGTGAGTATATTACACGTTGCTAGGAGCGGGTTAAGATCTGGTCGTGTTCCCTTGCATTTTTTAAAAGTACCCTGCAAATGCAACATGTTGCATTTTTGTGCATCTGAGGATGATTGGTATATACGCAAGCATCCTGAAATGCACAAATAATGCATGCAGCTCAATGCAGCTGCACTGCCAAATGGGTGGCACCACAGCCAAGCGGAGTGTCTGGCTGTCCGTATCTCTCTCTCTCTTTTCAGCTCTCTTCTTGCTGCACCAGTCTCCTCAGCATCTGCTCTGCCGCTCTGCTCGTCTCAGTACAGCAGTGCTAAGTGATGATATTGTCGTGCCCCGCCGTGCATCACAGGTCCTGTAAGCATAGATCAGTCATAGATGTAGAAAGCTGCTCTGTGTGTGGAGGACAATGTGGGTGGGGGTGGCATATCATACAGCCGGCGGGGAGACCCGACCTTGGGCACTGCAGCAGGAGGCCTGGCGGCGCCCCCCTGCCTGCTGTGCCCAGGGCTAATGCCCCACAAACCCTCCCCTTGATACGGCCCTGCGGACTGCGTCCCTATGTTTAACATGTTGTTTAACTTGTTGCATTTTTTGTGCATCTGAGGATGCTTGCTTCGTATGCAAACAACCTGAAACACACAAACAATGCATGTAAGAGAATGTAGACTCACTGCCATATGCAGGTCATCGCAGCCAACACAGCGTATGTCAAGTTATTTTTATTTGCGAAGAAATCCATGGCTCCTCCCAGCCCATTTCCCATTCTGAATTGTGCATAGTCTCACTCATTCTCTCTCTCTCTCTTTTTCTCTCTCCTCCCGACTGCTAAATAATGAGTTCCTATGGCCTGGATCATCTTCCTGTGGAGAATAATCCTGGCAACGCATGCAGATATTCAACACTGTGTTGACAGTATTTACGATGCCTTTTGGCATGCTTTTGCGCATGCAGATGATCCGCTGCGTTCACAAATGCTAATGTTAAAGTAGCCTTAATCAATTCTTCTAGATACATTTGCACACAGAATGTAAAGGAATTCTGCAGGGAGTTTGTTACAAACATCTTGGAGAACAAACCACAGATCTTGATGGTGAGATCCGGGCTCTGTGGGACCAAAGCATCACTTCCGGGACTCTTTGTTCTTCTTTACACAGAGGATAATATGTATAGTATGGGATTGAAAATAATTCTTTCTTTTAGGTAAAACATTTTAAAAAAAATAGAGGCAGGAAAATATTATGCCTCGCAAAAAGAATCAGCTACGATCATGTATTGTAATGTCTGTATACTCTTTTCCGTGCTGTAATGTCTGTATACTCTTTCCCATGCTGTAATGTCTTTATACTCTTTCCCGTGCTGTAATGTCTGTATACTCTTTCCTCTGCTGTCATGTCTGTATATTCTTTCCTGTGCTGTAATGTCTGTATACTCTTTCTCATGCTGTAATGTCTGTATACTCTTTCCAGTGCTGTAATGTATGTATACTCTTTCCTGTGCTGTAATGTCTGTATACTCTTTCAAGGCTGTAATTTCTGTATACCCTTTTGCATCCTCCCCAGCCAAGGAGATGTGGTGTTGTGGCGCCCCGCAACGAGTGCGTCACAGGAGGGTATTGCAGCCACAAATGCAGCCGCAATATCCTCTGACTCAGCAATGATCCGGTTAACATAGAGATCCAACCCAACATGCAACACCTAGAACAGGGGACCAATCATAGGTCCTGGGGGGTGGAGTGTTAGGGTAGTGTGGTAGAACACACAATAATCTAGACTAGAACAGGAGAGAATAGTCTGGAACTCAGAGAAGAAGGGTCTAAGACTAGAGCTTGGAGAGGAGCGGGGGCTCCGCACCCCGTGCGGGCCCCTGGGCCGTCACCGGTCGGGTGTCAGCACCTGAGGCCTTAACCACCAGGATTGGGCATTATCTACACGGGTTCCCAAAAGACTCCCGTGCCCACAACTTACAGCCGGTTCACTGGTACCGAAGCTGGCAGCAGTTCACCTCTGCTACGCGAACCAGAAGAGTGGAGGATCAGCTTTACAGGAGCACCCCACCACCAGCCAGTTTCCAGTCGTCTAACCAGCGGTGTACCCACTGAGGGATCCAAGGCTCCCCAAAGCATCCAGAACGTACATCATGGATAGGGCATTGAAGCAGCCTCCCCGTACCCGACCTGGTATTCCTGGGCGACGCTGGCAATCAAGTTAGGTAGAATGGAGAAACACTGCGGATCTCTAAGGGACACCATCACTGCTGAGTCCACCCGGTCTACTACTCAACCACTGTATGCCATGTACTGCCTACTGGTTACAGTAAAGACCCGTTATAGAGACTTTCTGTGTCTGTGCCTCCTTATGAACTGTCCGTCCGCACTACAAGGTAACCGCAGCTGCCTCACAACATCTTGAGCAGCTCCAGCCTCCGGGGATCACCGCTCAGCCTGTGGGGAGCGTAACATCTAGCTGCTGTCCATCCCCCGGGGGTTCCGCAGCGTCGGTAGCCCTTACCGAATCTACTCATAGGTGGCGTCACGAATAAATTAAAACCCCTTTAATCTGTTCCACCAAGACGTCTTCACTTTTGATCTGCACTACACCGGGCCCCACTACCGGCAGGCGCGGTCCACCCGTGACAAGGAGGGAAGAAGAATCGCCTGTCTAAACCGGAGTCCCGGCCGCGGTGAGTCAGAATTTGGCGTCACGAACAGGATACGAGCAGGCCCGTTACCCAACGGGTATATTGTGCTTGAAATGGACTTTATTGTCTACAATTTGGACTTTGTTCGTCCCTAAAAGAACTTTCCCGCCTTTACACCATTGGGTCAAGATGGCGCCCAAGATGGCGTTCCCGCCACAAGAAGCCGCCACGTGCAAGCCCAGGAGTGAGTCAACCCCCCCTCATCGTGGGAGGGCTAAAGACAAAAGGCGCCAAACTCTTTGTCCGCCCTGATTGCTCGAATCAACCATGGGGGCGGACCCCAAAGACTTTTCCCACCATTGGACTACAAAAGCCCAGAGGAAATGGGAGTGTCAGACACACAGAGAGAAGACTTCTTCACCAGCTCTACCAGAACGTTTACCGGTTGAACGGGTGTGGTTTCCCTCCAAGAAGAGAATGGCCAGCACGAGACTCCAAGACCTAATGCGGGAGGTCGAGGCGGAGGCTAGAGCAGCCATAGGCCAACCGGGTCCGGATCCTGCCCTTACCATAGACGGCAGCCCCGACTTCTGGCTAGAGGCTCTACAAGACCTCCGGGTGCGACTACTTGAGACAGTGGAATGGACGATTCGCAGCTGGAGCAGGCAGAAGACTCCATCATGCGATGCAGCAGAGCCGACCGGGTACAGCTTCTCCAAGCCCAGACGACATCGCCAGTTTTTCAACAACCTCACCGTCGCCTACCACCTGTCCTGCTTCGTCACCGGAGCCCATAGACTGTGTTATTCCAGTGAGGACCACAGCTCGACCCGTTCCAGCGGACGATACCGCAGCCGACCCCGTTCCAGAGCCGGAGCTTTCAATATGCTCCCACGAAGAAGCTGATATCTACCTGGTTCCACCTACGGAACCCGCGACTAGTTTCCAAACTACCGAGACTGTCGCCTGTTTCTCCCCTGAACCGGAGGCCTCCTCTGCAAATACAGAGGCCTACCTGGTGACCGGGATTGAAACACCACTTCCCGCTGCTACAGAAGAAGAGGCAGGCTGCCTGGAAGTCCTGCACAATGACCCCGAGGAGAACTTTGCAGCACAGCCACCCACCGATCCAGAGGATTCCATCCCATCGTCTTCGCCAGCCGAGCAGCCCGACGTTGTCATCGAAGGAGAGGTCGAGGAGGATGACGAGGAGACCTACAATCCAGCTGAGGATCTCTACACCGGGTTCGCCTGGGGAGACACAAGGAACCCTTCTGCCGGGCGATCAGCTCGGGTGCACTGGTCGGGTGCCGCCGCAACAGTATCTTCTCCGGTTCCGTTGAACCGGGCTCCACTCCAGACTGCCCACCAAGCTCGAGCGGTTCAACAACCAGCACGCCGTAGTGACTTTATCCACACGCCGCATCACTCCGACGAAGAGGTACGTCGTATCCGGAGAGAGGAGTGGCACACTCGACTGCAAGCCAACATGCAGGCTCGTGCCGAGGCCCGCCGCCAATCTCCATTGCCTGAACAATTCCGTAAAACCGGGTGGGTAAGCACCTTTAACTTGTCCACCGGGTGGGGATTCGTAAGGGAGGAGGGTGTGAGTAGTGAAGTGTTAGTGGGCGCCGTGATGTGGAATCGCAACTACCGCGAGGTCATCCAAGCAGAGACTTGTATAGAGGGGACATAGTAACCTATGAGCGCCATATATGCCGTGATGGGTGGTTCGCTATACGAGTCCGGAACACTGCCCTCCATAAGTGACTGTTGTTGTTTGAACTTTGTTTTTAAAAGAGACTTCTTCCTGTTTGCACCGTAACACCGCGACTTGGCGGCTATAGCCTGAACTTTTATTCTAAGGACAGCCGACCGCCCGCCGAGTCTGCGCAATGTGTTAACCTGTTTATTACCTTTTTCACTTTTATGCATACAATGACCTGTCATTAATAAAAGTGTATTACCTGTTATAAAATATAAAAACCTCTGTAATGTGAGCAGTGTGACGCTTGGGGACAAGCTTATTCAACCAAGGGGAGTGTGGCGCCCCGCAACGAGTGCGTCACAGGAGGGTATTGCAGCCACAAATGCAGCCGCAATATCCTCTGACTCAGCAATGATCCGGTTAACATAGAGATCCAACCCAACATGCAACACCTAGAACAGGGGACCAATCATAGGTCCTGGGGGGTGGAGTGTTAGGGTAGTGTGGTAGAACACACAATAATCTAGACTAGAACAGGAGAGAATAGTCTGGAACTCGGAGAAGAAGGGTCTAAGACTAGAGCTTGGAGAGGAGCGGGGGCTCCGCACCCCGTGCGGGCCCCTGGGCCGTCACCGGTCGGGTGTCAGCACCTGAGGCCTTAACCACCGGGATTGGGCATTATCTACACGGGTTCCCAAAAGACTCCCGTGCCCACAACTTACAGCCGGTTCACTGGTACCGAAGCTGGCAGCAGTTCACCTCTGCTACGCGAACCAGAAGAGTGGAGGATCAGCTTTACAGGAGCACCCCACCACCAGCCAGTTTCCAGTCGTCTAACCAGCGGTGTACCCACTGAGGGATCCAAGGCTCCCCAAAGCATCCAGAATGTACATCATGGATAGGGCATTGAAGCAGCCTCCCCGTACCCGACCTGGTATTCCTGGGCAATCAAGTTAGGTAGAATGGAGAAACACTGCGGATCTCTAAGGGACACCATCACTGCTGAGTCCACCCGGTCTACTACTCAACCACTGTATGCCATGTACTGCCTACTGGTTACAGTAAAGACCCGTTATAGAGACTTTCTGTGTCTGTGCCTCCTTATGAACTGTCCGTCCGCACTACAAGGTAACCGCAGCTGCCTCACAACATCTTGAGCAGCTCCAGCCTCCGGGGATCACCGCTCAGCCTGTGGGGAGCGTAACATCTAGCTGCTGTCCATCCCCCGGGGGTTCCGCAGCGTCGGTAGCCCTTACCGAATCTACTCATAGGTGGCGTCACGAATAAATTAAAACCCCTTTAATCTGTTCCACCAAGACGTCTTCACTTTTGATCTGCACTACACTGGGCCCCACTACCGGCAGGCGCGGTCCACCCTTGACAAGGAGGGAAGAAGAATCGCCTGTCTAAACCGGAGTCCCGGCCGCGGTGAGTCAGTGTGATCAGACCATGTCCCTGTACGGTCAGACACATTCATTACACAGTACATAGCAGGGACACATATATAAGATTATCTCAGCACAGGAGATGTGGTACGATCAGACCATGTCCCTGTACGGTCAGACACATCTATTACACAGTACATAGCAGGGACACGTATATAAGATTATCTCAGCACAGGAGATGTGGTATGATCACACCATGTCCGTGTAGGGTCAGACACATCCATTACACAGTACATAGCAGGGACACATATATAAGATTATCTCAGCAAAGGAACATTTTACATTCCATCCAATTGTGGAAATTATTATTTTTCCAAGATCTATTGATTAGAATGAACTTTTTTTCAGGGGTAAACCCCTTTACAGCTACCTTTGACCTTAAAAACGACGAAACTTTGAAGCTAATAATTTAAAAATGATCTGTACATAATTGTAGAAATATTTATTTTTTAAAAATTACGGTACTTTTATCCTTGGGGGTTAATTTAATTATTTTTCACATTTATACTGTAGTGCTTACAGAATGGGATTTGCGATTGATTTTTCCGATCTCCCCACCGCTGTATGTGCTCCCAGTAGCGCTCAGTACTATAATACTTTTTTCCTGCCGATCCTACTCAATCCATCTGACAGGCAGAAGAAATATGATAGTAGAATATTCCGCTTGTGTGTCTGTTTACTTTGATGAAATCAAGGCTATGAATGACAAGCTGTCCACTGTTATTTGCAAAACCATACCGGATAGCCGGGATAATGCTTGTAAAACACTGAAAACCCCCTGGCGACATTTATTCAATGATAAAAATAGAAGGTGTTGAAATGTCGAATGCGACGCTCAAGGCAGAACCTTAACTTTGTCTGTTTACCTGGAACAGCGGGACGAGGAAAATTTTGTTTTATGTTTTTGATTCTCATTTGACAGAGGGAGAGGATCACGCTTTATTTTTTTTTTTAAGAATGGGAGGGCTCGGCGCTGATATGCCATGAAATCACAGGAGGAGAGAAGCAATGATGTCTCCAGTTTGATGGTTCATCCTGTCAATTCTATTCATGAAAGAGACGACTGTGTAAAAGAAAAGAAAAAAGGAAAAAAAAAATATATATAAAAAAAATAAGTCTTGGAAAGTCATCCTTTCATATCCGCCTGTAAGACTGAGACGAGAAGCCCGGGCAGAAAATTCAATAGCGTAATGTTTCTACACTGAAAATGAAACCTTTTTATAGTACTATCGGGTCAGAGCCTTCACAGTTATGGAAGTGCATCGAAATGGAAGTTGCGTCAAGGTTCACTCCACTATATGGCCACCCGCTGTAACAACACATGGCTACATATCAAGATTAAATGATGGCGTTAGAATGTAATAAAGACCTAAGAGGAGCTAAAAAATACACAAAAAATAGTCAGACTAATATCAGCATGTTAAAATCAGACTAACATAATCACCTTCACCAGGCTCTCTCTCCTCGCCTATTGCATCCTCACTCATCCCCTGTAGACTGTGAGCCCTCACGGGCAGGGTCCTCACCTCTCACCTACTGTATCCTCAGCCATCCCTTTGTAGACTGTGAGCCCTCGTGGGCAAGGTCTTCTCTCCTCACCTACTGTATTCCCACCCATCTCTTGTAGAACATGAGTCCTCGCAGGCAGAGTCCTCTACTCTCACCTGAAGTATTCTTACCCATTCCTTGAAGACTGCGTGACCTCACGGGCAGGGCCCTCTCTCCTGATCTACTGTATCCTCACCTATCTTTTTTGGACTGAGTGCACTTGTGGACAGAGTCCTGACTTCTCCTCTACTGTATCCTCATCCATCTCTTGAGACTGTGAACCTTTGGTGGCAGTGTCCTCCCCACTCACCTGCTATATCCATCACCCATCCCTTGTAAACTATGAGCCCTCTGGTGGCAGGGTACTCTCTTCTCACCTACTGTATCCTCACCATCCCTTTGTAGACTATGAGCCTTGGGTGGACAGGGTCCTCTCTCCTCACCTACTGTATCCTCACCCATCCCCTGTAGACTGTGAGCCCTTATGGGCAGGGTCCTCTCTCCTCACCGACTGTGTCTTCACCATCCCTTGTAGACTCTGAGCCCTTATGGGTAGGGTTCTCTCTCTTCACCGAGTGTATCCTCACCCATCCCTTGTAGGTTGTGAGCCCTCGTGGGCAGGGTCCTCTCTCCTCACCTACTGTATCCTCACTCATCCCTTGTAGACTGTGAGCCCTTGAAGGCAGTGTCATCTCTCATTCCTGTACCAGTCTGTGCCTTGAATTTTTCATGATTGTTGTTCTTGTCTTTATTGTGTATACCCCTTTTCACATGTAAAGCGTCATGGAATAAATGGTGCTATAATAATAAATAATTATAAAGTTGGTCAAGTTGGCGGTCAATATATGCTTTATAAAGAGCGTGCTGCACGCTAGAAACACGTAGCTTGTATATGGGTAATTTTAACCCTATTTAATAAAGACTTTTTCACGGAGTATTACTGGAGTTGGAAAATCATCTTTTTTCTACAGTTTTTTTATGTCTGGTCTGAAGTTTTCCAAGCTCTGGGCCAAACTCAGCAGTGAGAACATCTGCAAGTATTTCCTGTAACCCCTGAACTTTGTTCTGATCATGTGTTCTGTCTGACACCAAGTTTGAATGTATATAAGCTGTATCACTGCAAACAGACTATATTGGTGGATGCCCTGATGAAGGGGTGAGGAATACACCTTGAAACGTTGAATAAAGCACTTGCATTTACCAATTTCCTGTTAGGTATATGGTCAATTGTACAGCAGCACAGTTGGATTCCACATATTTCCTCTATTTTTTCTACTATTTCTCCTGTTGATACTGCAGCAGCTGTTTGGGGCCTTTACATTGGCTGTGTCTGACACAACCCGCTAAGGTGAGCAGTTTCACTTCAGCTTACCTGTCACCGTTTTTATCAAATAAGACCCTACTATGCTTCTATACCACAGTTATTCAGAACTGTTACAGTGCATAGAAGAGTTTATCTGCAGAGCTGAGTTCCACAATGTCCAAGCAGATCTGTGACAACGAGCATAAGCAGAGTTGAGATTATCAGGGAGTCCAATGAAGAACTTGCACTGCAGTAACAAAGTTCAGAGTCAGCAATAAACTATGGAAAAGAAAAGCGTAATAAGGCTTTACCCAGGGAGAGAAAGGATTAGCAGGAAAGGGATATAGTGCTCACCTTGTGTGGTGCTACTTCTGAGGGGCGGGAGATGTTAAGTGGACTCACAGGACCACTGGTGGAGCAGTGGTAGCTGAATACCCGATACTCAAGAGACAGGGGAGTGACTTTAGTAAAACCATGGATATTCATTAAGGAAGGTTTAACCTTGTATCTGAGGGGAGGACCCTCTGGATCGCGAGACCGAACTTTCACAGTGGAGCACCAACGAGGTAACCCCTATACAGGGATTCACATGGTACAGCACCAGGAGGTATAAATGCCGTGAATCTCGGACCAGAGGGGTGACCCATACAACGGCAGTACAGACGGAGAGACTGTGGAACACTCGCTGTGTCGGTGGAGAGGATCCTGGGAGCTCCAAGCAATCCCGGAAAGGCTGATCCAGCCGGTAGACCAACATCACAAAGCTCTCACTGATCTCATGGAGATCAGGTAAGCAAATCACTGCGGGCAGTTGCTAAAGCACTCAAACACAGTGAAATCCATGGTGCATTGCCCCCTGGGAATTTGAATATGTAAATGGAGTCCCGTGGAGCCTCGTTTGAGAGTCTCAAACACGGGACTAGCCAAATATCCCTCCAGGGAATGACCAAGCCCTGTGTTGGACTCAGGTCCTTCCCTGAAGTGATTCTGACTAGTCCAGTGTTTGAGACTCTTAAACGAGGCTCCACGGACTCCAATTGCAGTTCCAGCCGGTAGAGGTATCCAGATAGTCCATGAGGAGGCTTAGCCAGTCCTGTGTGGGATCCAGAGTGTCCAGAGGGATCCAGGATAAGGAACTGCCAGCAGAGGAATTTGTGGGGCAGAAATATTAGATAATACAAGGCAACAGTCTTTGTATCGCAGAGCACTACAGGAGCGCTACCTGAACAGAGGCAACATTCCTGGAGAATGAAAAATGTTGCCCAGGCACCTGCCTTAGGGGAAGGATGTATTTTATGCTTAGAGCAGTTTATCACTCAGTCTACGTCAAATAGGGAACATGTGTACTGCTCCTTTAGGTGTGTGCAGAAAGCAGTGTGCGCATCCTAACAAGATTCTCGGGAGATCTGCCAAGAGAGTGCAGGTTCCTAACAGAGAAGGAAGCAGAGGCCGCAAGGAACCACAGAGAGGGTGAGCAGAACTAGCGAAGCTGTGTGGTAGACATCAATCTTTCTGCTTAGCCGAGATCGGCTCTGCGGCTGAGGCCATGACACATGCTTGTGATTCACAACCAAATGAAAACATTAGAGGCAGCTGCCACAGAACCCATATGCACCAAGGCAAGTTGATTGTGAAGAATATCAGGAAACATGATATAAAATCCGTTCTGCTGATAAATAATCCAGGTCAAAGTGATCATCGTAGCATATGGTGGTTTATTCTACGCTTTTTGAAACGTAACTCCTGATGAAGAAGCAAAGTTACACTTTGAAACGCGTAGAATAAACCACAATGTGTTAAAATGATTGCTTTGAATTTGATTATTTGGCAGCAGTGCGGGCTTGATACCATTTTTCAGGATATTCTGCTTAAAGTTCAGAGTCCACCCTGTTTACGTTTTATTCATACAGCAGGGCGGGAATCTGGTGATGACGTCACACAATGCGCCTTGCAGCCGCTCACACCAAGTGCTGTGCGCCAGAGTGATTGACACAGAGCAGGAGAAGAGGAGGGCTGACCCAGAAGAAGAGGAGGCAGCTGCAGACACATAGAGGGGGAGGAACACACAACGAGGAGGCAGTGAGGACTGTGCCAGTGGCGAGGACCTCTTAATGAGAACCCACCCATGGGACTCCTTAACTGTAAAGTTTCTAAAGTATTTTTTAAAGTTTACAGGGGGGCTAGAGCCATGGGGGACCCCTTCCCTGAATGCAGCAGACATGCTGCATTCAATGCTGCATTCAGTTTGCCAAGCACCAGGGGGCGACAGGTCCTCTTCAATAATGTAGCAGAGTGAGGTTTGTAAGGAGGCCTTTAGGCTGTGTTCACACATTACGCATTTTTGAGCACTTTTTTGCGCGCACTTTTCAAAAATGCGCAATGTGCCTTCTGTCTGCCGGCAAAGTGAATGGGAAATTCACTTTGCGGTACAGACAGTGCATAAAAAAATGCCACGCATTTCTGGGAAAAGGCACCTGCGTAAAAGAATTGACATGTCAACTCTTTACGCAGCAGCGCCCGCGCTTTTTCCCATAGGAGGCGACGCTGCTGGATCTGATGTCACAGAGGGGGAGGAAGAATCCTGGTTCCTCCTCCCCTCTGTGACATGTGTGACCGGCCCCATTTGATATTGCAGTGTATTAATATACACTGTGAAATCAAATTTAAATAAAGGCAAATGTATTCAAAATAAAAAAGAATGAATACTTACCCATTCCGATGCCTTTTCGTTGTCTCCAGTACAGAGGCAAGGCGATGTATCATCCTGCCATGGCCTTTCATGATGTCAGAGTGATGTTACAGGCGCTGATATGTATCACATATAATATGATATGTATCACATGACCAGCAGCCAATCAGCACCCGCAATGTCACTCTGACATCATGAAAGGCCCTGGCAGGATGATACATCGCCTTGCTTCTGTACCGGAGACAGCGAAAGGGCGTCGGAAAGGGTAAGTATTCATTCTTTTACAGTTAGGGCCAGAAATATTTGGACAGTGACACAATTTTGGCGAGTTGGGCTCTGCATGCCACTACATTGGATTTGAAATGAAACCTCTACAACAGAATTCAAGTGCAGATTGTAACGTTTAATTTGAAGGGTTGAACAAAAATATCTGATAGAAAATGTAGGAATTGTACACATTTCTTTACAAACACTCCACATTTTAGGAGGTCAAAAGTAATTGGACAAAGAAACATAACCCAAACAAAATATTTTTATTGTCAATATTTTGTTGTGAATCCTTTGGAGGCAATCACTGCCTTAAGTCTGGAACCCACGGACATCACCAAACGCTGGGTTTCCTCCTTCTTAATGCTTTGCCAGGCCTTTACAGCCGCAGCCTTCAGATCTTGCTTGTTTGTGGGTCTTTCCGTCTTAAGTCTGGATTTCAGCAAGTGAAATGCATGCTCAATTGGGTTAAGATCTGGTGATTGACTTGGCCATTGCAGAATGTTCCACTTTGTTGCACTCATGAACTCCTGGGTAGCTTTGGCTGTATGCTTGGGGTCATTGTCCATCTGTACTATGAAGCGCCGTCCAATCAACTTTGCAGTATTTGGCTGAATCTGGGCTGAAAGTATATCCCGGTACACTTCAGAATTCATCCGGCTACTCTTGTCTGCTGTTATGTCATCAATAAACACAAGTGACCCAGTGCCATTGAAAGCCATGCATGCCCATGCCATCACGTTGCCTCCACCATGTTTTACAGAGGATGTGGTGTGCCTTGGATCATGTGCCGTCCCCTTTCTTCTCCAAACCTTTTTCTTCCCATCATTCTGGTACAGGTTGATCTTTGTCTCATCTGTCCATAGAATACTTTTCCAGAACTGAGCTGGCTTCTTGAGGTGTTTTTCAGCAAATTTAACTCTGGCCTGTCTATTTTTGGAATTGATGAATGGTTTGCATCTAGATGTGAACCCTTTGTATTTACTGTCATGGAGTCTTCTCTTTACTGTTGACTTAGAGACAGATACACCTACTTCACTGAGAGTGTTCTGGACTTCAGTTGATGTTGTGAACAGGTTCTTCTTCACCAAATAAAGTATGCGGCGATCATCCACCACTGTTGTCATCCGTGGACGCCCAGGCCTTTTAGAGTTCCCAAGCTCACCAGTCAATTCCTTTTTTCTCAGAATGTACCCAACTGTTGATTTTGCTACTCCAAGCATGTCTGCTATCTCTGTGATGGATTTTTTCTTTTTTTTCAGCCTCAGGATGTTCTGCTTCACCTCAATTGAGAGTTCCTTTGACCGCATGTTGTCTGGTCACAGCAAAAGCTTCCAAATGCAAAACCACACACCTGGAATCCACCCCTGACCTTTTAACTACTTCATTGATTACAGGTTAACGAGGGAGACGCTTTCAGAGTTAATTGCAGCCCTTAGAGTCCATTGTCCAATTACTTTTGGTCCCTTGAAAAAGAGGAGGCTATGCATTACAGAGCTATGATTCCTAAACCCTTTCTCCGATTTGGATGTGGAAACTCTCATATTGCAGCTGGGAGTGTGCACTGTCAGCCCATATTATATATATAATTGTATTTCTGAACATGTTTTTGTAAACAGCTAAAATAACAAAACTTGTGTCACTGTCCAAATATTTCTGGCCCTAACTGTATATTTTTAATAAATTTGTCTTTATTTAAATTTGATTTTGTAGTGTATATTAATACACAGCGAAATTAAATGGGGCCAGTCACAGATGTCACAGAGGGGAGGAGGAACCAGGATTCTTCCTCCCTTCTGTGACATCGCTCTTCCCCCGGGCCGGAATAAAGCGTGCTGTATGAACAGCACTGCTTCTTTTTTTGCGTGGGTAAAAAACACTGGTAAAAGTGCATAAAAAGCGCGACGTGTGAACGTAGCCTCAAAGTGATAAAAATCAATCCACATTAGTGGTTTGGATGCCAACTCCATTAATACTCAGTAGGTGAATCATATCATGAACTGTAGAGCATGATGTCAGTTGTGTTGCAACCTATTGTGCCAAAGTACAGAAAGAGCTGCTGGCAGAAGGAGAGAGCAGTGCCCCATGCTGGATCCAGAAGAGGTGAGAAACACAAGGTTATTGCAGGAGGCCATGAACCTGAGGCAGACAAAGGAGCGAAAACTGCAAATATTGGAAAGGTGATGATGATTATCCGCATATATGGGTAATCCACAACCAGAGCCACAACACTAGGACTAGAGTGTAGATTATGACTTCACTTTTAAGGTCATTATGGAAATCGACAACAAATCCTTACTCTTTGGATCAGAAGTTGTCAAAAAATATCTACACCATTGGACAATTTCTGGGCAAAAAATTCTGCAGCAAGTGGATCAGATTTGTTGAAATATCTCAACATGCTTGGAATCGTGAATGAGATGTCACCTGCACAAATCCACAGGTTCAATCCTCAACATCTCCGATCCGGTGAACCCAACGTTACTACGTGAAGTTCGATAGACATTACTTTCTTTGACCTTGGCTGGGATTTTCCAATTTAGGTCTTCACTTCTTGGTATTTTGTATTCAGTAATTTCCAGGTTGGTCACCATGGGCGTAACTACCACAGGTGCAGTAGTTGCAATCGCACCCGGGCCCTGCACCCTAGGGGGGCCCCAAAAGTCCCTTTGGCCTATAGAAAAAGACTAATACTATTAAAGATGTGCAATAATTGGGGGCCCAGTTGGAGCTTTTGCATCAGGGCCCCTGGGCCTGACGTTACGCCACTGTTGGTCACTAATTGAATCTACAGATATATTTTATCCTTTTCTACTGGAGGGAGAGACTGTAGTAGGGAAGACAATTAACAGAGTCTGTACGTGTAAAAAGAATATCCGACTGTGGAAGGTTATTGGCAGTAAGAATGTATCTGTAGTAACTGGAGTCAGATAATAAATTGATAATAAAAAAAAAGCATTCACGCACCTGTCCTATGAATTTATCGACCAAACTGTTTGCGTCTAGCGACATCCCAATGTGTATTATGAATGATCCTGATTATAACTGCACATTACTAAACATCATACTTGTTTTGTAGGTCATGACGAATGGTTCACTGAACCATATCCCATCTGTACTTATCCAGGTGCAGAATAATCCCAACTAGTGAGAACCTGTATATTAGTTGGAAACCTTATGAAAACAAGCAGCTGGGTCTCCAGCTTACATCCCTGAATTAATATATAGCCTGCTGTAGGTTCCCAGCCTCATTCAGTTGATCATAACCAAGCTGTCAGAGTCCTCGGCCAAAATACAGCCTGTTACAAGTGACTAGACTCAAGTATGTAGATGAATCTGAGCTGAAAAATTGGTCATTTTGCATAATGTATTTTTCGGATTTCTATCACCTCAGTCGCAATCTACAAAATACACTGGCTGCTGATAAATTGATCTCTGCAACCTCAGTGTTGGTCTAGGACAACTGGTAATTGATATAAGAAGCGGTAAAAAAAAAGACTAATAAAGGGTTATGTTATTGATGAGATAAAACTGAAATTTTAATGTCATTTTAATTTTAATTTAATTTTAATAATTTAATTAAACCATTATTTTTAATCTTTAAAGATTCCATAATAACAGGGTCTGTACCACAGGTCTGGCGTATAGCAAATGTCGTGCCAATATTCAAAAAGGGGACAAAAACTGAATTTGGAAATTATAGGCCACTTCTACTGTGGGCAAAATCCTAGAGGGTTTTCTAAGAGATGCTATACTGGCGTCTCTGAATGAATATAACCTCATGCCCCAATATCAACATGGTTTACGAGGGACCGTTCCTGTCAAACTAATCTAATAAGCTTCTATGAAAAGGTAAGTTCTGGACTGGACCAAAGAAATGCAGTGGACATGGTGTATATGGACTTTTCAAAAGCTTTTGATATGGTACCACACAAAAGGTTGATACATAAAATGAGAGCAATGGGGATAGGGGAAAATATTTGTAAGTGGGTTAAGAACTGACTCAGTGATAGGAAACAAAGGGTGGTTATTAATGGAACACACTCAGAATGGGTCTGCGCTTAGCGTTGCCACATGGTTTTTTTTTTGCCTTCCTCTGGATCAACATGTTAGGCTATGGTTTGAACTAGATTGACTTAAGGTCTTCCTTCAACCTTAAATACTATGTTACTATGTTACTATGTTAGTAGTTTGCACCAAATTGGCCTAAAAATTTGATTTGAAAAAGATTTATTCAATGCAGTTCAAATGTACAAGATGATGGACTGGGGTCTGTATATAAAAAAAACCTATGTCCTCAACCCTGTGTGGTGGTTAATTGTCCTTCCTCATTTTTGGGTCCTCTATTAAAAGGTATGTTGGGAGTTTGAGGGATAAGTGCAAGATCTTAGTTGTTTCCAGCACTGTGCTTTTCTGGACAGAGTTCAAATGTTGCTCCTGGGATCTGTTGCAGCCATTTTTCTATCTTAGTGGTCACTGCTCCGAGTCTCCTATCAGCACTGGAATCACTGTTGCCTTCACCTTCCACATCTTCTCCAGTTGTTCTTTGAGGCTCTAGTATTTCTCCAGCTTCTCATATTCCTTCTTTCTGCCACATCTATATCATTGCTGTCTTCTGATTCTTGGCTGCAATCACGATATGTGGTTGGTTAGCCAAAACCTGCCTATCCGTCTGGATCTATATACGTCTATTGTAAGAAAACTGCTGGACACCTGACCAAGGAGAGATGTGTGTTGTAAGTCCAGGAGCAAGCTACAGTACATTTAGTACTGAGAGAGTTATTAGGCTATGTCAGGACTGGGTTTTACCGGCAGTCAAAGAGATGGGTGGGTCTGGCTGCCCACATATTCCCACCCTCCTATATGAGCAACGCGGGTCCGGTACACACAGTCTATTTCCTCCATTTTGCATGGCACCCTGGGGTGCGGTACATAACTTAAATAAACCAGTACTCTCATATGCTATCTGTTGTGTGGCGGTATGAAAATCCCCAGTGGCTTATCTCTAGCAGGTATTATCCTGAGAAGACTTTTTTTTAAGCTGATATCTTTTTGCCAGAAAAATACTTTCCTTAAGTTCATTCCTGTATAGTGGTTTATGACGACTGAAATAAACCAACCGAACATTTAAATGAAGACTGTTCCTGTGTTTTCCTCAACAAGCATCAAATGAGTTGCAACTTTATAATATAAAAAAAGTTATACTTCCCCATCCCTTACCAGCCATTCTTCCATGGCTAACATGGCTGCAACGTTTTGTCAGTGCAGGAGACGGCAAATATGTTGGGAGCTGTAATACACCTGAGATGGCCCATTGAAGACTGCACCAGCATACAGATCTATCAATGCAGTAGAGGTCTGGGTAAATATTAATTTTTGTTTATATTATTTTTTGAACCCCTTACTGGCTTTTTGAATCCAGCAAAATGCCCACCGGTTACTATTTGCAAGAATCAGATCTCCCGAAATTCTAATTCCATTTTTTTGTGAAATTGAAAGTGATTTTGACGTGTTAAGAAGCCTTAGCTGGATTGCCATAACTCAGTAGGGGTAAAACTTCCATTCGTCCTCATCTTGACAGCCCTATATCTAATTGAGGGATGTTTTATGGACATTTCATATGTATTGTGGCGATTTGCTCACTGAGCGTGTTGGGGATACTCAAAGTGTAGCAGGATATAGGCAAACAGACATGTTTTTCCATACAATAAAGTCCAGCAATTTATTTACATATCATAAACCGCATACAGTGCACAGGTCATTTACATCAATGCAACATTAGTGACATACCAGTCTGTTCCAATGGCGGATACGCCTTCCTAGCATTTACTCTCATAGTTCATTACAGTGTGTCAGTGTGGGCATCACAACCCACACACACAGACCTAGCAGTCCACCGTCCAGGAAACTGCCTCACTGGGATCACCAACTCCTATTGGTTTCAGACCCTCAGCAGGTTTGAAGCTTCCTGTACACAGAAACATTCTAGGCTCAGCCATTGTCTCCTTACCGCGCGTCTTCCAGCCACTTCCAAGCATTCCAACTCAGATGCACTCCAGGACAATGGCTGCTCCAAACACCTAGAGCGAATACTCACAGGTTCTGCCAGTCTCTCCATTCATGGTTTCTCTGTCAGCCTATGTGCTTACACAAACACACATTATAAGGTATGAGCCACACCCACATGTCAGCAACTTGCAAATTCATCCCTTGTGGCACAATAAGTCCAACTTTGTTGGTTTCTATCACAGAGTATAACCTGCTGAAGTTCAAGTCCCAGCATTCATATTGGCAGTGCAGCAAGCTACTGCATCACAGAATATACATATCAGGGGCGGACCTACCGTGGTGCAGCTGGTTCAGCTGCACCAGGGCCCCGACCGGCTAGGGGGCCCCTCAAGCCTGCAGGGGGGACCCCAGCCGACCCCATGTCCCTGTGTCAGAGGAGAGGGGGTTAACTGAGGGAAGCTTCCTGCTTCCCTCGGCTGATCCCGCCCCTCCTCTCCTCTGCTGCCCCGGCTACCAGGACTACAGGCGCAGGTGTAAGATACAGCAGCTATAGCAGAACCCCCCCACCGCTCCTCGTCTACATCCACTAGCACCCTCCCCCCCCCGCTACTCACCATAAGCTGCTGCACCAGGGCCCTCTTGGCACAAGATCCGCCACTGATACATATGTTTTGTCATTTGGGTGAGTGACACAGTTTGTGGCTCTTTTGGGCAGAGAATAAAAGTAATATTTTTATATTTTGAATCCTCACATTATTGCTGCTATCAATTTGATTTGACGAGTTGGTTTTGATTGATGGGACTGATTGACTCGACTCCCCTCTGCTGATTGCCTACATTGATCTTTATAAAGACCCTAATGTGATAGTTATAGTAGATGATGAGAGAAAAGTTACACCAAGACCTTAACTTAGCTGAGGGAGCCACAAAATAAAAACAAAGCATCATTATAAATGCTAATTGTAGGTGAAGACCCTTCTCCGGATTTTGCATTTTTGCCCAGGAGCCTGAGTATACATACATTTGTAAGATCTCCGGCAAACAATCCAGAACTTAGTGACATATTAGGGTCGATTTCATATTTGAACTCAACTCTAACAATGATCTGACGGATAATAGTATAAAGAAATGAGACGTTTTGTGATGGGTCGGCTGGTTGGGCAGGGTCGAATTAAGTTCTTGCATATAATATCAGTATGAATAAACTTGCCATGTGTCTATGAAACCTAACTCATTTATATGCTAATAAGCATTCCCACTTCTTGTAGCCTGATTTGCATAAAACAGCCGCGTCTCACCATCTCAAAACTCCTCATATGATGTGGACAGATCTTTGGCTGATATCCCATTATAATCACCATGTCCAGGGTTTGACTTTGTAGCCATTGATTAGATGTTCTTGTTTCAAAGAGTTTTCTTTTTTGTCTCAGCTTTGAATTATTTGGAGATTGCTGTTTAATTGTAAAAACTTGATTAAAGTCCCCAAAACCCCTCGATATTCATGGAATTGCCTGACTGTGTAATGTGCATGCAGGTCTGCTGACTCCATCGCGATAGGCGATGTTGAGAGGTAGCAGGATTTGGCTCTGTCACATCCCCAGAGTATGCTGCTGCAACTGCTGTGTCTGCCACCAGGTGGTGCTGTGTTCTCTTCAAAGGTGGGGCTGGTGATATAGTGGTCAGACTTGTGGCTGTGTTTGTATGGCTGACCAGCTGCAGTCATTAACTTTGACTTCAGCCAATTAGGAAACACTGCAGGCTTTTTGAATCCTCTGTGTGCTCCTGCTGGTTGACAGATATATTCTCTGGTTCACTTGTTATTCCTGCTTTGTATTATTCAAGGAGATGATGGGAGTACAGGTGTGAAACGGTCCGCGCTGCTCCAATGTAAAAACTCACCCAAAGAGTCACAAAGTCATCAGTAGGTTTTATCTTTTTAATCCTCCTTCCTCCTACGCGTTTCGGCGCCCCACCTGGCACCTTCCTCAGGGATATTCAAGGTGCCAGGTGGGGCGCCGAAACGCGTAGGAGGAAGGATTAAAAAGATAAAACCTACTGATGACTTTGTGACTCTTTTGGTGAGTTTTTACATTGGAGCAGCGCGGACCGTGTCACACTTGTACTCCCATCATCTCCTTGAATTTCCCTACTGGTCAGTAGTTGGTGGAGGTCCTGCAGCAGCTGAGAGATTCTTCTCAAAACGCCTTCAAACCAGTTGTGGGGTCCACAACTGAACCAGGTGAGTGGCTCCTCAGCATCACTCTTTCTAGTGTCACTAGTGATAGGGCACTATTGCGCCTCTTGTCCCCCACCGTCTTATTTTTTGCTTTGTATTATTGATTTTCTGGATTGACCTTTGCCTGATTTTGTACTATTCTCCAGCCGGTTTTGTACTTTTCTGACGTCTCGGTTTAGACCGTACTTGGTGACTTTTCTATTCCTGTACTGCAACCCATCTATTAGCAGCAACCACCTGGACCTTGCAGTAAAGCCAGATCCCTGTATAAGGGTAAAAGCAGTGGCGGAACTAGAGCCTGGCGGGCCCTGGTGCAGCAGTTGAGGAGGTGGGGTGAGTGGGGGTGCTGGCAGTCGCAGTTGAGGAGCTGGGGGGGGGGGGGTGTGCTGGCAGTCGTAGTTGAGGGGGGGGGAGTACGATGGGCTGGCTAGCAATTATAGGTGAAGCGGCTCCTACCTGCACCGAGCCGCGCATTGCAGGTCTGGGAGCCAGTGCGGCAGAGGAGAGGAGGGATGGGATCAGCCAAGGGAAGCAGGAAGCTTCCCTCAGTTAACCTCCTCTCCTCTGACACAAGGTCACGGGGGCAGCTGCAGGGCCCCTACAGGTGCTTGAGGGTCCCCCTAGCCGGTCGGGGCCCTGGTGCAGCTGATGGTAAGTTCGCCCCTGGGTAAAAGGGTGTCTGGGTATCTCATGGCTCTGCCAGGTACATTGGATTTCCAAAGGCCAATCTTTTTGTTTGGAAAATATTCTGCTGCCAGACACAGTTTCGTGGAGGACATAGGAGTGCCCAGCCAAGCAGAGCATTCCTGTACATGGAGGACTCTGAAGAAATAGCTATAGGATGAATGATCATTCAGCCCTTAGTTACCGACAGTGTCTGGGGACAGGGGGGCTTTAGACCTCATACCCAATTAATACTGGTGTATGTTTTATGGATGTAATATAAAGCACTTAGAGAACTAGGTGCAATGAATAACCAACATAAACCATCAGGTGGCAAATATTTACTAAAAATTTATAGTTTATAAAGGAAAAAAGCACAAAATAAAAGCAAAATATAAAAAATGTACTCATAAAGTGTATCTAAAATTATAGCAATTAGTGCATCATTATGAACTAACAAATGTAAACTACAATTAGGGCGTCCCCAACTGCAAAGCAAAGTGCATTGCCAATGAGTTTGTTTTCTAATGGGAAAATGTCTGCTTACCGGTAAGGTAAAAAATGTTTGTACCTGTTAGCCAGTAGATAGAAAAATATGAGAATCTGTCCTCAGTGGTTGATACTTTTTAATGGCTAACGGAAAAGATGGTAAGAAAAAGCAAAGCAAGCTTTCAGGACGCTGTGGCCTCTTCATCAGGCTTAATAATGATACCACTTCTGGAGACACCGATATAAATATATAATATGTATATATATTGTATATGTACAAATGCAGAATGGGGAAATTGAAATACATAACACAGGTTAATTGAAGCATTTAGTGGGCAGATGGGAGGAGGCAAGGAGAATCTGGAGATGTAAAATCAAAGATAAGGGAATAGACAGTTTTGTAGCCCTATAGATTAATGGCTGGTCCAAGAACAGGGATGGGGGTTTTGAAATGGTTCGATAACAGTTCAAATAAGAAGTGTCAAGGTTTATTGTCCTCTAACATGGGGTCTGTTCAAAGATGTGATATCCCCAAATGCCCTTTCAATTGATGTAAAAAGCCATGAATCCATGTGTAAACATTTCCAACTGGCTGTGCCCTTTATGGAATGAGTTTCAAAGTTCATTTCATCAACCCAATTTCGTGCTGTCCCAATTCTACATTCTCACACACGCTGATGATAGAATTTGATGGTAATCCACTTTTTAAAAGAGCAGCACCACCATCCCTGATTCTGATTTCCCTGTTTCATGAGCTGCAACA
This sequence comes from Allobates femoralis, assembly GCA_033576535.1. Lineage (NCBI taxonomy): Eukaryota > Metazoa > Chordata > Amphibia > Anura > Aromobatidae > Allobates > Allobates femoralis. The sequence continues at coordinate 707,496,862 of JARQOC010000002.1, read as the reverse complement.
CTGCTTAGCTAAAGGTTGAGTTACCCATAAGTAGACCCTCGCTATTTCTTTTTAAAATTGGTGTCTGATGATCAGAAAAATTTAAATGCTTTAATGTGGTTCTCTTTTTTAATTTTTGGTCCTTTGCGTCTTCTTCCTATCAAACCCAAATGCCACCTTATTGTGTGGGAACCATTTTCGGTTAACATATACATTGTCATAAATTACAACCACATTGCTTGTGATGCAACTGAAGTTACCTGGGATTTTATAGTCCTGATCTGTGCTGGGAATCTTTATCTTGTCGGTTGTCATTATAGCTGGATAGGTTTTGCATCTGTTCAGGTTGCAGGGAAAGGTTCCTGTTGCTGCAGGAGAGGACAGAGCGCTTCTGACAGTGATTTTTTTTTTAATTCGGAGGTTGTCTAAAGCACAAGAGTAGGGATCCGGAAATATTGATTTAGTCGGGCATCTTTTTGTAGGAGTGGTTGCAGTTTCCATGCGGCTCCTCTTAGCACCTCCAGACTTGGATTGTAGGTGAACAAGAGGACTCTGTTGTTTTCTTCTCTAGTTTTGTAATGTAGGAGATGATTCCTTGATATTCTGGTGGCTCTTGTAATCTGGTTCTCGTTGCTCTTGGATTGTAGTCTGATTCAAAAAGTCTTCTGAGGTCCCTCAAGGTGATTGTCTCTACCCGTACGGTTGGAGCATATCCAATTGTATCTGATGGCCTGGCTATACACAATGGAGTTTTTTATTGTTTTGGATGAAAACTGTCCCATCGGAGATATGTTGGACGGTCAATTGGCTTCCGTTACAGGGATAAACAAAGAAATAGAGACATTTACTGGTAACTTCTCATGCAATGCCATAAGTTGGACCTCTAGTGATTGCTTCATCGCCACAATAGCTCCTTATCTGAATGGATTGCCTCAATAATCAATCAGTAGAATTAAGGGCCCCTTACACACAAAGATATGAATGATATCGTTGCAACATCACCATTTTGGTGACTTGCAGCGATGTCGAAACAACATCATTGTGTGTGACACATATCAACGATCAACAATAAGTCGTTATCGTAGATTTATGGTCCTGTCCATAAATTCTATCGTTGGTCGCCCGCTGGGCGCCCAGCATCGGCGCGTGTGACAACTGGAGACCAACGATGAATGAGCTTCCAGCGCTGCACAGCATGTGCTGGGAGCTGGTAACCATGGTAAACAGTGGGTATCTAGGCGGCGCCCAGCACCTAGTTACCCGCTGTGTACCTTGGATACCAGCTGACCTGCGCGCCTGTTCTAGACTACCCGTCTTTCCATCACCCTTCCCGCTTACCCTGGCAGTGGTAGCTAGACATCATGGAAAGAATATTTAATTTTTTTCCACAATGTCGCTGGTCCACTGGTCGCTGGTGAGTCTCCTGTGTGACAGCTCACCAGCAATAATGTCCTGCATTATTGGGCCGCTGACATCCACGTGTAATGGCCCTTTCTGTCCCCCATTCCATGTTATGTGGTCCGACATCCTGTCATAATTTCCTTGTCCTCCTACAGCCTTATCCCGTAATAATGCCTTCCATCATTGCTTCATCCTGTATAATGTCCCCCATCCTGTAATACATGTAATAATTCCCCCCCATCCTGTGTCCCCATCCTGAAATGTTTCCATTCTGGCCCCAATCCTGTACTAAAGTCTCCCATCCAGGCCCCCTAATAATGTCCTACAATCTGTAATGATGGCCCCTGTCATGGCCCTTATTCTGTAATAGTGTCCCCTGTCCTGGCCCTTATCTTGTAATATTGTCCTTCACACTGGCCCTTAATATGTAGTAATATCTCTTATGCTGGTATATGTCCTGCATTATTGCCCCTCATCCTGTAATAATGTCCCCTTTCCTGGCCCCCATCCTGTTATAATGTCCGACATCCTGTAATAATTTCCCTTGTCTTGGCCCCCATTCTGTAATAATGACCCCTGTCCTAACCTTTATCCTGTAATAATGCCTCCCTTTCATGGTCTTCATCCTGTAATAATGTCCCCCTGTCCTTGCCTACATCCTGTAATAATGTCCCCCCTGTCCTGTCCTCCATCCTGTGATAATGTCTGACATCCTGTAATAATGTCCTCTCTCCTTGCTCTCATCCTTTAATAAAGTGTCACATGTAGACTTACAAGAAAGTAAACATGTGATGTGGCTGCCGGCTGGTGGAGCAAGCTGGCAAAAGAGAGTTGACAAGCCAGGTCAAAACACTAATAGTCACTGAGTCACTGAGGAGTGACTTGTGGCGCCCCTGTGGTCCAAACACCACAGTGGTATCATCTCCTTAACAGGTGGTGTTATCATGTGCAGAGGTAATTGGAGTTCCCCTCACTTGGTACCCCATGCATTTATACACCTGATCCTTGACCAGAAGGGAAGCCCAAACACCTAGTTTTGTAGGTTGAATCACTCTCCTGGTTGGGGGGAGGTGTTAGAGTAGTGAGTAGTGAGAAGGGAAGGGAAGAAGAAGCACAAGGAGAGAGAACATGTCTGGAGCTGGAGCTGGATAGGCTCGCTCTAGGATGTGCCGAGAGACACCAGAGTCCTTGGCTACCAGGGATTGCAAACCCTGCAAGCAAAATCTGGAGACTAAGGGACTGGACAACCTTTGGTCACCCATTAAGCACCAACAGCACCGCATTATAGAGAGCTCAGGCTGGAACTTGGAGAACAGCGGGCTCACAATGCGGGCTAGCTAGAGCAGCTGCAGCAGAAGAGACACATGGAAACAGATCAGCTCACATGCTGCTGAATCCCCACACAAAAGGGCATAGAAAATAAGGCTTAGTCTACCCATTTAGTGGAGTAGACCATCTACGACCGCCCCATACCTGACATTCCCCCATCCAACTGTATCCTAACCCGCCCCTCGTAGAATGTGATCCCTCGTGGACAGGGTCCCTGCCCCTCCTGTACCTGTACGTCCTAATCGCCTACATTTAGTGTACTTGTTCTTGTCTCCCTTATCCTCATGTAAAGCGCCATGGAACCTAATGGCGCTATATAAATAAATAATAATAATAATAATACTTCTAGCCAGACTGGACCCTGAATTAGTGACCAGTACCTTGGATTCAACATGCCGTCAATCTTCAGAAAAGGTAAAGGCTGCATATAATTGCCTCCTAGTCTGTCTCTGTTGCGTGTCACACCACAACCCCCATCATCACCCCAAGGACTTGCTTCTGCTGAGGGAAGTAGTCCAACTTGCTGCTTCACTTTCTATCCCCTGGGGCCACTACTAGCAGCGCTAGTCACTCCTGACCAGATTCCTCAGCTGGCATCACGGATCATCTATAAACTATTAACTTGTCGGTCAGGGCCAAAGAACGGGGCAATCGCCAATGTGATACCCCAACAGACTGCCTGCCCAGCTTCTGAGTACCCCAGCCTGTGCGACCGCGACAGACTGAAGCCATGCCGGCCAAGCCTCTACGACTGGCAGCTGGAAGCTGTCATTACTCCCCAATAGCCGGGCTTTCTAGTTGACAGGCAGGAAGTTTTAGAAAGCTATTAACTTGTAGATTAATCTCATCTCATGATGAGTTTCCTTTAAATAAGGTATGGCTTCTCCCAAAGCTCACAGCAGGGAGTGAATTCCACCTGCTACCAGGTACTTTGCACTAACATAAAGATCCTGATTCATCAAATAATTGTGCTATAATTCTTATGTAAATTACGGTAAATGTTGGCGTTGTCACAACAGTTTCTCCCAGCTAAGCTGACATGGGATGTCACGGGGTGAAGCTGCAATGTGACTCCTCTAACTCCTGAAGATCTTTGGCGTTACTTATGCTGAAAATCTTGTAAGATTTCTGAATCGCCAAATAAAATCATGAATCAAGAGTCAAAAAAATTGCCAGTCCTGACTCCTGATGAATCAGGGCCAAAGACCTCCCAGCCGGTACAAGTCAAAGGTGAACTAGATGAACACAAACTATAACTGTGAACACAACCCCATTGCTGTTTTTCAAGATAGCCCCCTAACAACATAAGCCTGCAGCTGTTGTCTACTTCAGTATATCAATCTTCAGAATCGTTTTAATGATATTATAGAATTGTATGTATTAATAATATTATAATTATTATTAGGTACATCATGTTTTCATGATTTTGCTGTATTATTTTAATATTTTCTTAAAATGAGCTCTGGAGTTAGATACATTTTTAAGAAAATTGAACAGTTTGGAACTAATTAGATACTAAAACATATTATTAATAAATCCTTATTTTATGTTGTGTATGATTTGGATAACAATTTAATGATTGAATGAATCCCAGCTCCCTCCAATGAGAAACGTTGGGTCTCGGTGGCAAAGAATTATAACTTTTAATATTATTAGGTCGGATTACATTCAGCTATACGTGTGAGTAGGAGGCAGAGAAGATTAGTATGCAAAGTTATATTATGGAATAGCATTCCTGGTGCCCCATTAAGAACCTTAGATATCAGGTCATTAGGTTGGTACCTCCTGATGAGTTTAATCAGAGAACGGATTAAAAGCTGCGGCAATGAGTCATGATTCCAGTGTTCTGATTAAAGACTATTGTTCTTCCCCTTCTGTCTTTATGTATTTTAATTTCCACCTATCTTTATGAATTCTCAGATAAGGTAGAATCTTGTTAGCAGAAATTATACAGTTTCAGCCAAAGTATTAATAGCGTAAAAGACACCTTCTCATTACGTATATTCGCTAGGTTTTGGTTTTTTTTATTGCATGCCCCGGAGCTGAATTATTAAACTGTCTCATTTGTAAACCTAGTGATGAGAACCCTTGAAAATTGGTCTAACCAAATGGGGTCACTAATTGGGGATAGGGGCACTTAGATGTGGTACGTCCTTTTCTATTGTAGACTATGACTGTTAAGGTTCCTCATCATTGTGTGGACCCCACTGGGACGGGGTACTCGGTATCGGACCGGGGTACTGCTGGAAATGTCACGGCGGTCCTGGTCTGGACCGTTTCCCGGGTTCCGCAATAAATGGGGGGCATATTTACAGGGGAGTTTGTCGTGACACCACCCACGAGTGGTGGTCAATGAGGGGACCACCGCTGCAGTGTACTTCTGTCAGGAGGATGGAGGGATGCTGCAGCCAGGTGGATGAGCCCGCCATGGGTCGGGACAGTTCCTGACAGGGTAAAATGGTGGATTAACAGTTCTTTATACCTGGAATCAGACACGGACACTGAAGCAGGGTTCATCGGGTTTACCTTCCAACTCTTCCAAGTCACACAGTGCACAGTACAATTCAGTTCTTGACAGCTTTACTCAGTTTACTCCAGTACACTTGAACCCTCTGCAGCCAGGTTGTCACTCTGAGACCCCTCACTCTTTCTATGTGTCCTCTCAGGCTGATTCTCTCTTTTCCTTTTGGGTGGATTGCGGAGTGGCAGCTCGGTCCCCAATTGTAGCTTCCCCCTAAGTGTATGGGCGGTAAGCCGGGTTCTCTTAGTTGCTGTTGTGCCCCCAACCCTGTAGTGGGAGCACAGACCTGGAATCTGTGTCCCCCGTCAGTTTGTCTGGAGAGCTGGTATGAATCTTCAGTCCCCCTCAGAGCTAACACTCTGGTTTTAGCCTAACCTTAGATGTCCCTGTCTTACAAGGGATCACTGGGTTCTTCTCTACCCTTGGTACTTCCCAGATATGTCAGGAGAGACTGTTCTGTCAGTTATTTGTAAGCGCTACCGTCTTCCCCGGACCTGATGGTACTGGTTCGATCTTGGCTGCTCGGCACTCGCCTACTGGCTAACTACTTCCTGTTTCTCCCTTATATACTGGTCTGTTACCATGACTACGCTTCACCCACTCATGACTGGCCCACTACTACCACTTGCCTGCCTAGAGTCTCAGGCTCTGGGTTGGGTCTATGTCAGTGGATGTGTGTTGTGGAGGTGTTTGCTATACAATCTGTCTACCCTCCTGCCTGGCTGCAGTTCCTACCTGTGGCCACCCTGGTCGCAGGAGCACCACAATTTTAAACCTCAAAAAATTATGAGGTCTTAGCATAAAACTCACATGAGGGTATGTGCACACGACATCTATTTCAGTCAGATCCTGCCCACTATCTCACTAAAAAAGAGCCCCATAAAATGGACATAGGGAACAGAAAAGTCAAAATGACATCGGGTGGTATTGTAGCTTAGTGGTTAGCACTGCAGGCTTGCAGCGCTGGAGTCATGGATTCAAATCCCACCAAGGACAACATCTGCAAGGAGTTTTGTATGTTCTCCCTGTGTTTGTGTGGGTTTTATCTGGGTAGTCTGGGTTCATCCCACACACCAAAGACATACCAGTAGGATATTTAGATCAGGGGTAGGGAACTCAAAACCTCGGGGACCGCTAACAGTGCAATGGATTTCCTTAGTACCTGCACTGGTGATGATTCCAACCATTGTGCAATGCTAAAGAAATCCTGAAAACGTGACCTGTCGGAGGCCCTCAAGGCCTGGAGTTCCACACCTCTAATTTACATTGTGAGCCCCAATGGGCCCACAAGCTGACCCACAATTGGCATGTTCAATAGATTAACCAATTGTATCACTTTACCTGCCTCATCTAGAGTGTCCTGGTGTGGTAGTAATCAGGGTAATATATGGGGTTGATATAAACTGTGATTTGTCAAAAATCATAGCTACAACAAACATTGGTTTAGTAATGGAGATGTGTCTATGAGACCCCCCACCTCATTACCAACACTCTAAGTTAAAAGAAAGAAAACACAAACACAAAAATCCTTTATTTTTTCTAAAAATAAACACGCCTTCTTCCACCAATTTACTAGCCCCAATACACCCCTGCTGGTTGGATGTACTCTACACAATCTTCCACAACAATCCGGGCCCAACTATATCCAGAGTATTTAAACACATAACTATTCACTGCAGCCTCCGGGACACACTGAGAATGTGGCACTCCAGAGTCCGGTTGCCATAGCGGCATTGCCTCCCTCAGGGGTGATGTCATGCTTGGGAGCAAGATAGGATATTCACACCAGGTAAGCCACCGCACACAACACCTTTCCTGACTCCAGACCAGAAGGGGGAGCTCTGAAACCCAAGTTCATGGGAGCTCCCCTATAAATTCTGGCCTGGGAGTGGTGTTGGTCAGTTCAGTTCCAAGGATGACTGTGAAGACCTCCTGTGGACTGGAGCGGTGTCTGGCTCGTCCGAGGATAACCACCAGCCAGTGTAGGGACCCTTAGGAGCGGGTCTGAAGAAGGAGAGGAGTAGGCCTGGGAAGTGGAGCCAGTTACCCGGTTCACCCCAGAGCAGAGCGCTAGAAACAGGCACCAGAGTCCAAGGTTGCAAGAGTGCTCTAGGCCTAGCATCTAAAACTGGAGGATGGGAGACTTCACGTCTCCCGGCCACATCAAGGCACCTGGAGGCACAGCAGCATTGGAGAGCTCAGGGACAGTGGCCAGAGAAGTGGTACCCGGAAAGGGCTCGAGCTGCCTGCCATACTGGTGATAGACTTTCCAGCAGGAGAAAAGGGTCGCAGCTTAGCTACAGACAGCCAGGACCAGCAGAGAGGAGTGCAGCAGGGAGGCCTCAGAGCTCACTGGGTGAGGAGATCCTTAACTTGCTTCCAGGCCACCCGGATTCACAACATCATCTGTGGATTGTACCCTGGCTTCTACCTACTGCTACAGTAAAGTTAAAGGAAACTACGCCTGCATATCTTTCGGTTATTCTGCGTACTTAGTCCTGCCACTCAATGAACTACCACCACCATAGACTATACCGATTGCCGTGGGGAACCGCTCCACCTGTGGGGAGCGATATCACCATAGCTGCAATCCCATCATCCCCAGAGGTCCCACACCACAGGATCGGCCATCAATAGCCGAATGCCACGGGTAGCATCACGACAACCATCCCCAAAATGAAACTCCTCGAACTTTTAAGTTAATACCCAGAGTCACTGAGCCAGGTCTTGACCCCTGTGACTCCCCGGAAGCATCAAAGTCTGACTCCGAGTACCCCACGGCCCTGGGCCATGTCAAGAGCAGCGTGAACTCAGTGCCAAACTACCTAACTGCGTGTCATGGTGGCAGTGCAGTTTGACAGTCTGACACTGAGTTACCTGAGGCCACTTTTGGTGGATCTCAAGGTGCTCTCCGTGTGAGCCACGAGCTCTGACTTTAGGTGAACTCAGTGCTGGACTGTCTTACTGCGTGTCACAAAGGTAGTGCAGTCTAACAGTCAGGCATTAGGTTCCCCTGATGTCACATCTGGCGGTACTCATGGTACCCTCTGTGTGAGCCACAAGATGTGACCTCAGGTGGAATCAGTGACAGACTGTCTGACTGCATGTCATTGTGGCAGCACAGTCAAACAGTCCAGCACTGACTGACTTCACCTGAGGTCATGTCTGGTGGTTTTCATGGTATCCTGTGTGAGCCACCAACTCTGACTTCAGGTGAACACAGTGCTGGACTGTCGGATTGCATGTCATGGCAATATCACAGTCTGACAGTTAGTTACTCAGTTCATTATGACGGCTCTCATAATACCCTCTGTGAGAGCCGCCAGCTGTGGTCTCAGGTGAACTCAGTGCCAGAATGTCAGAGGCAGAGCAGTCTGACAGTCTGATTTCTGTTAAGCCCAGAAACCTTAAAGGAGGCTTTAAGGAAAACTTTAAGTTTTCTGGAGCTCCCAGCCACCAAGTCTCAAGGCAGAGGCAGATGTCGACCCAGTAACTTTAAGGCTAGGGTCACATTTGCTTGTTTGTTTTCAAATCCGGATCTGGTTTTGATTATTAAAAATGGGTAAAACCGGATCTGGATCCATAGCCATAGGCTGCAAGAAAAAAACTGGATTGCACTTAAGGGCCATTCCATGTCAAGTGAACCAATGATTATTACCTCTATATTTTTAATTCTTTTGAGATTTTGTTATTTGATAATAGCATGTCAGACAATGCAAAATGTGAAGAGAAAAATTAAAAAAAATTTTTTTTTTTAAATGATTTTCAAAGTTGGGAAAAAAGTGTGAATTTCGGTGTTGCCTGCCTTTACTTTCACCTCATAACTCAGGCTAGAAATAAGATAGGAGAGACAAAATAAACACTGTTCTACTCAGAATTGTACAGGCTTTCACCAGATATATCACAAAAGGATCTTTGTTAATATTTTACCCATGCGATCACAAACGCAAAATTTTAAAATGCATTTACGAAAAATCGGCATCATTTAAATATTTCAAAACTGCCCATGTGTCTGCTGTGCTCTTAGCCACATCTGTACCAAATTTCAAGTTGGGATCGCGATGGGATCATATTTTAAAATATTTTACTATTAATAGCGTCAATGGGTCATTCCATATCAAGTGATCTAAATATGAATTTTTTTTTACCTGACGTCTTTAGATTTTTTAAAAAAAATTTCTATTTGAAGTACTACTTTAGTTAATTACAAATTAAAAGTTTTGAATTTTTTTCTTAATCAGTTAATTTTTTACAAATATTTAAAGTTTTAAAAAAGTGCGAATTTTGGCCTGGTATGGCTTTACATTTTTTTTATCTCGGGCTAGAAATAAGATAATGAAGCGGGAGAGGCATAATTTTACTCAGAACAGTAACAGCTTTCATTTGATATGTCACAAGACTATATTTTTTTATATTTTGTTTGGGAAAAATCAAATTCAAAATTTTGATGCGCAATTGTGAAATAAATGTAAGTTTGAAAATTGTGAAAAAATGCCTGTGTGTTCTTGGTTATATTTGTGTAGAGATTCAACTTGAGACCTGTCAAAGTTATATATTTTTTATTTTATGGTTGTATGAGTTATTACAACTTATTGAATTTTTATTCAGCATTTTCAACCTGAATGCATTGAACAAGCCAAAAGAAAAAAGGTGATCATATCCTCAAGTTTGTTAAAACAAGATCAACTAATCAAACAATTAATAGTACGTTTTTAAAGTGGCCTTTTATCATCAATTTGTCCCTTCTAGTGGGTGAAATGTAATCTTGTCCATAACGCTTACTAGCAATCACCATTTCCTTTTGTGTCACAGTATGTACGGCCTGTCACTGTGTTCGGCTCCACCTGAGTTATTATCTGACTTTTGTGCACTTTTAATATGTCTGGCTTTCTTGGACACACAAATGATGGCGCTGGACCAGAAGGATGCAATGAAGTCAATTCTACTTCTTCATTTTCACAGTCTTTGGAGAGTACAATAGCCAGCCACCAGCGCCAACCATGTTCACAGGTCACATAGTCAGTTATGTCATCCATTGCCAATCTTGTGCCGCCTTCTACCACTTCATGGACTTCACTATCTTTACTGAATGAAAACATCCTTGTTTTTATTGCTGAGTCCCTTTGATGGGTTCTGCTTCCTTTAACCGATGTTTTAACAAACTCTCCTCCTCTTCGTAGTCCTGGTTTGTACAATATTCAATACAATATTGTTCATTCTCAGGTTGAGCCCTAACAAAGCTTTCTCCTATATGTCCTCTCCTGCTTCTAAGCTGTAACATATCAAAATAATACAGTAATGTCTAAAAATCATGAATTATTTGGTGAATATAGACCCCATACTTTTAGACCACAGGCTGAACAGATCTGAATTCAAGATTTTCGAGTTGACACTATAATAGTTAAATATTTTAAAATATGATCCCATTTCGATCCCAACTTGAAATTTGGTACAGATGAGACTAAGAGCATAGCAGACACATAGGCAGTTTTGGAAAATTTAAAATTATGCCGATTTTTCGGAAATGTGTTCTAAAATTTTGAGTTTACGATCGCATGGGTAAAAAATTAACAAAGATACTCTTGTTTCTTATCTGGCGAAAGCCTTGACAGTTCTGAGTAAATGGTGTTTATTTTGTTTCTCTATCTTATTTCTAGCCTGAGATATGACAGAAAATGTAAAGCCATACCAGGCCAAAATTCACGCTTTTTTAAATCTTTAAAAAAATTAACTCATAAAGAAAAAAATTCCAAACTTTTTATTAGTAATTAACTAAAGTTGTACTTCATATAGATCAATTCATAAATGACATGTTTAGTGATATAATAGAAAACAAATTTACATGTATAAATAGGGGTTAACATTTTTGGTTCTTTTAATCTTGTTTAATCAAATTTGAGTATATGATCACCTTTTCTTCTTTTGGTTTGTTCAATGCATTCAGGTTGAAAATGCTGAGTGTTGTGTTCTGATGATTAAGATATTTATCCTGACATTTACGGGATTTGTGTTTTGTGTTTCTTTTTTGTTTCATATAAATGTTTTATTCAATAAGTTGTAATAACTCAAACAACCATAAAGTAAAAAATATATAAATTTGACAGGTCCCAAGTTGAATCTCTGCACAAATATAACCAAGAACACAACATTTAATCGCACAGGCATTTTTTCACAATTTTCAAACTTACATTTATTTCACAATTGCACATCAAAATTTTGAATTAGATTTTTCCCAAACAAAATATAAAAAAATATAGTCTTGTGACATATCAAATGAAAGCTGTTACCCTTCTGAGTAAAATTATGCCTCTCCCGCTTCATTATTTTATTTCTAGCCCGAGATAAAAAAAAATGTAAAGCCAAAATTTGCACTTTTTTAAAATTTTAAATATCTGTAAAAAATTAACTGATTAAGAAAAAAATTCAAAACTTTTAATTTGTAATTCACTAAAGTAGTACCTCAAATAGAAAAAAAATGTAAAAAATCTAAAGACGTCAGGTAAAAAAAAATATTCATATTTAGATCACTTGATATGGAATGACTCATTGACGCTATTAATAGTAAAATATTTTAAAATATGATCCCATCGCGATCCCAACTTGAAATTTGGTACAGATGTGGCTAAAAGCACAGCAGACATATGGGCAGTTTTTGAAATATTTAAATGATGCCGATTTTTCGTAAATGCGTTTTAAAATTTTGCGTTTGCGATAGCATAGGTAAAATATTAACAAAGATCCTCTTGTGACATATCTGGTGAAAGCCTGGACAGTTCTGAGTACAACGGTGTTTATTTTGTCTCTCTACCTTATTTCTAGCCTGAGATATGATAGAAAATGTAAAGTCCTACCAGGCCAAAATTCGCACTTTTTTAAACTTTAAAAATCTGTAAAAAATTAACTGATGAAGAAAAAAATTAAAAACTTTTTTTTTGTAATTAACTAAAATTGTACCTCTTATAGAAAAAAAATGTAAAAAATCTGAAGACGTCAGGGAAAAAAAACATTCATTTTTGGATCACTTGACATGGAATGACCCTTAATGCAGTCCGGTTACTGCTTCAGGTTTTTCAGCCTGCAGTAAAAATCATGCAGGCTGCATTTTTCGGAGCAGTTGATAAACCGGATCCGGTATTTTTATAATAGCCGCCTATGGCAACCGGATCCGGTACATGAATGTACCTTGCGGTACCGGATCCGGTTCCTGGTATCACAATTTTTTCTCATTGCAGATCTGGATCCATTACTGGATCCAGATCTGCAATGCGATGCCAAATGTGATGGCACAAGGTAATACCGGATCCGGCAATGGATGCGGTTACTGGATTCTGCCTTCCAAATGTGACCCCAGCCTAAAGGAACGTTTAAGGTTCATGGAGTTCCCAGATGATGCGACATCTGCAGGCTGCGAACTCTAACCAGAGTTCACAGCCTCCAGGTGTCCCAAAAGCTGGGAATTCCAGGAACCTTAAAGGCTCCCAGAAAGTTACCAGATTTTCAGCAGCCGGGAGACCAGGTGGCTGTGAACCCTGGTAACTCTTTATATTTTTTGCCAATAATGTTTATTTTTTATTGTTTATCATATTAGTTTTTTTTCTGTATTTATTGTCAGAATATCTATCCAGATCTACACATGATTTCTTGCTCTTCTCCGGAATGCCATTGTGCTTTGAAAAAGTGTCTACTCGGATAAGTTTTCTAATCTTCAGACGCAGTTATTTGATTAATCAGATCTTGTTAGACTTCAGTAAGGACATTTCATCTATCAAACATCTGCGAACAATAGGGGAAAAAAAACACGACTAGAAGCGGCGTTTTTTGTTGTTGTAGGTTCATACCCCTCATATTGACTGTCCTGTTTTTCTCCACATCTAAGAAGTATCTTAATTCCTTTTCTTATCAACATATAATAGCCTCAGAGCTCCATATTATTGATAAGCATTCCTAAACCGCGCTCCGCAGATTATGCAGTTTAATCTCATTACACCAGTGTTATCTTTTTACAGAACGATAACTTCAAATGACACAGATAACTGATAATGAATCTGGGGCTGAGAACAACCTTACCAAATAGAGGTTTTATTATTTTTTTTACTCTTTAAAACTGCAGAAACATTCTGTAACGCTTTGTCACATTTTACAATGTGTTTCTTTTCAAATAAAAAATAATCTATTGATTTCAGTAATAAAAAGAAAACTTTTCAAATAAAACTTTTGTGTTCCTAAAGTAAAATATCTCACTTTGATCTCATTGTATTGTTACATCTTAAAGGTTCCGAATTTTGCACTGACATTTTTTCTATCTATTTACAGCATATTGATTGTTGGGTGGATACAAAGCGTATTCTGCATAGACATCAGCACAATATTATTCCTTCCCCTAGGGGGAGTTTGCTACATACCGCCCATACACAGAACATACTACAGTGTGCAAGGAGCTGTTAGCGAGGAGCCATCACCAGGATAAAATGGACAGTTTTTGCTCTTATTTTACATTTCTCCAAATATTCTGCATTTTTCTTTTTTTAAATCCATCATCCGGTTCCCTAGATATGGGCCTTTTAAATTTCTAGCTTAAATAGTCTTTATAGTCTTTTAAAAAAGGGGCGTTGTTCACCGGCTGATTATTCAAGTCAGCATAGAGACACGCCCCAGAGGATCCTGTGATCTCCGCAATCTTCAATAAAGTCTCCAAAAATTGCATATTGGGCTGACTAAATAAACAGGTCCATGTCTCTGGAACCATATAGTGACTTATAAAAAGAAAAAGTGGAATATCAAGGTGAGCAGCAACAATAAAATCCAGCCACTTTTTGACATAGTGATAGTATTCCTTTAAGCTTCCTCTAGTGGTAGCTGCAGGCATCCAAGCATGTTATTCTCTTAAGGTACCTTTACACGCCGCTACAACAAGGTGGAAACAACCGGGTGCTTCACGTGCACGAGCACGTAGCAACGGTTACAAACGGTACCCGATACCGTCTTTACACGCCACTACAAGGTGCTTTACAGAAGGTTGAATCTATCTCTGGATGCACCGCCGGGTGCCTAAAGTTACCTTCTGCAGAGCACCTTACCCCATTTACCCGCCACTACAACATGGTAATATGGGAGGACCTGGTGCAGCAGGGACAACACATAGGCGTGCCACAATTGTGGATTACGAGACGCTCGTACGCTGATAGGACAAAGCAATAGCATCATGATTGGCCAGCCAGCGCAGGAGGCTGACTAATACATGACGCTCGAGCAATTGTGTAGTGTGACTGGTCAGCTCCTTAAATATGCCGCCCTATGCAGGGACTACCAATCGTAACGCAGGAGCTTCCTCCAATGATCGCTGAAGGGGGGTGGTTTCACGGAGGCTGTGTCATGCCCCAGGGAGTTAACTAGGTGACGAAAAAACCTTACCCTACCTTATTTAGACGCCACTACCATCGGGTTGAAATCAACCTGTTTCAGAGCACTGCTCTGAAACAGGTGCCGCAAGTGACGGGTGGAAACAACCTACTTTACACGCCGCTACCTCGGGTTGATTTGGCAGTGCAAGATACATTTGTCTCATAAACCCGGTTGTTTCCACCTTGTTGTAGGGCGGCATATTTAAGGAGCTGACCAGTCACACTACACAATTGCTCGAGCATCATGTATTAGTCAGCCTCCTGCGCTGGCTGGCCAATCATGATGCTATTGCTTTGTCCTATCAGCGTATGAATGTCTCGTAATCCACAATTCTGGCACACCTATGTGTTGTCCCTGCTGCACCAGGTCCGCCTATATTACCTTGTTGTAGTGTCGTGTAAATGGGGTAAGGTGCTCTGCAGAAGGTAACTTTAGGCACCAAGCGGTGCATCCAGAGATAGATTCAACCTTCTGTAGAGCACCTTGTAGCGGCGTGTAAAGGTGGTGCGCGTACCGTTTGTAACCATTGGTGCGTGCTCGTGCACGTGAAGCACCCGGTTGTTTCCACCATGCTGTAGCGGCGTGTAAAGGTACCCTTAAGGGTAACTAAATGTTTAAACAACTTTTATATATTTTAACCCCTCTTCAGTACTATGTATCAGCATGTCTTAAAGGAAGGGAGAAAAGTGCTTGCCTTATGGTCAAGCATGCCAAAGTAGTAAGGATCACACAGAACTGTATTTGAGCTGTCCACTGTTTTTGGGCAAACACAGAACACTTCTTCCCACTGCGCATGCGCCAGAGCCAGCCCGAACCACATGACCAGCCCCCACAATGCACCGGTCGGACATGACATGCCAGCTCGGTGCACCATCATCTGAAGAGGCGGGAATTTCAAATAGAGGATGGACAGAAGGAATGATGACGCCCAATGGGGCGTGCTGAGAGCAAGACAGGAGGGGACAATGGAACCCCAGAGCCCGCCCACCGCAGACTACATGTAACTATATAAGTCTTTTTCTTACTCTTTATATGGCACTCTTAGGTGAGACAGGGTTGGTTAGGGATCAGCTAGGAAGGTGCAAGGACAGATAGTGGTAGGATAGGGGGGCAAATTGAGATGACAGGTTCCTTTAAAGTTGTCAATTATGATCTCAAGACCCTGTATTACACTTAATTGTTATCACGTATTATTAGCCTACCGCTCAATCTCAAGCCATGGCAACTTGATGGATGAACACTCTTTGAGAAGATCGATCTTGTGCAGCCTGAATAGGTCCATCAGGGTCTTCTCCAAGCCTAGATAGATCCACTAAGGTCTTCTTTGACCTTTTCTTGATAGTATTAAACCATTGACTTGCTAGTATTCATCTTCGCCTTGTTGCTTCTAGCCATGGTAATACCATGGTAACTGACCTGCCCCAGGGCTGGGGGTACTCGGATCCCGGGCGTTTGTTACCGGGGATGTCACGGGCGGTCGTTTTCCGGGACTGTGCCCTGGGGATATCTTTTAAAAGAGGGGGATAATGTACAGGAATTTGATTGAAGAGGTCCTGAAGCCACCTACGGTGTCTTGTGATGATACCAGCGCTCCTGCAGACCTCCAGGGATGATGGATGGGCAGCCTGATGGTGTAGCTCTCCGTAGGTGGAGCGGGGTCCCCGGGGCAGTAATGAAAGATACGATTTGGCACAGGGATAATGCTCTGCAGGCGGGAGGTAGTTACAGTCTCTATGCTGGACAGGATCATGGCTGTAAGAACTGACGCACACACTGGGAGTAGTTTTCCGTACCTTTACTAATGACAAACCAGCACTGTCCAGGGTACTCTCCAGGTGGTCGGCAGGCACTTCAGGATTTTCACAGCCAGTGATTTGTAAGGCCTCCTTGTCCCTTCTCTTACTTGTGGTGAAGCCCTGATCTGTATAGAACCTGACCTGGATACCTATGCGTTTCTCTTCCTCTGCAACTCTGAGCACTGGTAATATCCTTCTCTGGATTGCCGCTACCTCTGGGGATTTTCTACGGGTCCTGGCTCTTTGATTGGTTATGGTTACAGGTGATCGGGGAAACCAAAGTCTCCTTGGTCGGACCGGTGTTTTTCTGCTGGGCTAAATGCTCCTTAGCAGACTCGAACTCCGGTGTCCAGGTTGCTTCCTTGGGGTGAACCAGTATGGCTCTGCTGCCCCCAATCTGCTTCCTTCATGCTTTCTCGCCTTCGACCCTCACTCTTGGATTCCTGCAATGGTTAGGCTGTCCTCTGATTCGGGCCTAGCGTGGCTCTGCTACCATGCTATCTTCACAGTACTGCTCTGTACTGCATGGACTAACTAATTTTGCCCCCAGCACCGGTATTTATAGGGGATCTTGCTTAAAGGCAGCAAGTGGTGCTTCCCCTACAGGCCTGGGGTGGAAGGTGTTGACTGTGTAGGTTACCTGTTATGGAAATCCATCCATGCACTAGGTGGTACTGTGGCTACTTGTTAGGGCAGGGCGCCACATAACGACTAACAATAGCGGTTACTGTGGTACCTGAACTGTGTCCTCGGATGATCTCACTGACTTACCATTCACACAGCTGCAGCTAAAAGGGCATGTATTGTGCGGTTGGAAGACGCGATTAACCCCTTTACGACTAATGACGAGTATACTCATCATGAAAAGATGTCAGTTCCCGCATCATGACGAGTATACTCGTCATGGCTTTGAACTGTCACTGCTTCTAAACGAACAGTGACAGCTCAAATCTAAAAGCTGTCAGTGACAGCCAAGGGTTAGGGGCAGAGGTGTGGGCACCCCTGTTAACCCCTTCACCCCCCTCCCCCACCGCAATCACTCTTATCTGCGGGCGGGTTGCACCGCAGCCGCCGGCCATGAGCTGATGCTCCAGCTCCCCCTGTGTCCTGTCCCCGCCCCCTGTGTCCAGCTCCCCCTGTGTCCTGTAGCCCCCCCCCTGTGTTCTGAGCCCCCTGTGTCCTGTCCCCGTCCCCTGTGCAGCCCCTCCTGTGTCCTGTCCCCGTCCCCTGTGCAGCCCCTCCTGTGTGCGGTCCCTGTCCCCTGTGCAGCCCTCCTATGTCCTGTCCCCGCCCCCTGTGTCCAGCTCCCCCTGTGTCCTGTAGCCCCCCCCCCTGTGTCCTGAGCCCTCTGTGTCCTGTCCCCGTCCCCTGTGCAGCCCCCCCTGTCTCCCGTCCATCCCCGCCCTCCACCTTGCACAGTTTGTTTGCCGGCGGGCTTCTGCGCCCACCGGCAAAGCTGCAGGGCCCCCTCCTCCTCCCTGCTGGTCCCCAGCCCCCGGGACTCGGTCCCCAGCCCCCGATCCCTGGTCCCCAGCCCCGCTCACCTATCCCGGCGGGCTGCACGCTCGGTGCACCCGCCCGCACCGTCGGGCCTCCTCTGCAGTGTGGCTCCTTCTCTTCTCAGGGGCTCCTCCTCCTCATCGCTGGGTAAGTATGAATGAATGAAAGAATGAATGAAAGAATGAAAGAATGGGTGGATGGATGGGTGGATGGATGGATGGATGGATGGGTGGGTGGATGGATGGATGGGTGGATGGATGGATGGATGTGTGCGTGCGTGGATGTGTGTGCGTGGTTGTGTGCATGCGTGGATGTCAGCACGTGGATGTGCGTACGTGGATGTGCGTACGTGGATGTGCGTACGTGGATGTGCGTACGTGGATATGCATGTGTGGATGTGTGTGCGTGGTTGTGTGCATGCGTGGATGTGCGTACGTGGATGTGCGTACGTGGATGTGCGTACGTGGATGTGCGTACGTGGATGTGCGTACGTGGATGTGCGTGTGTGAATGTGCGTGCGTGGATGTGTGCGTACGTGGATGTGGATGTACGTGGATGTGTGTGTGGATGTACGTGGATGTCAGCATGCGTGCGTGGATGTGTGCATGCGTGGATGTGCGTGCGTGGTTGTGTGCATGCGTGGATGTGCGTACGTGGATGTGCGTGCGTGGATGATGGGTGCATAGGTGGATGGATGGGTGCAACAAGGGATCAAGTGTCCTCTTGTTATAGTCTCTGGGATCATAGTCATGGTGCACTGTATAACTGATCATTGTCATACAGTGCACCATAACTCTGACCCCTGAGACTGTAGGAAGAGGACACTTGATCCCTTGCTGCAGTCTCTGGATTGAGCAGAGGCGATCGAGCGTCGTGGGACCTTCGTTGTGGACTACGTCGGATCTTCATAATAAAGATGGAGTCCGAATTTTGTTTGTGTTTTTTTTTCAAATAAAAAGATTTTTCTATGTGTGTATTTTCTGACTATTTACCAGAGATTCCTAATGGCGGGTCTAACATTGGCCCTATATTATGAATCTCGGGCTTAGTGCCAGCTGCCAATAAAAAGCTGGCATTAACCCCTTTATTACCCAGTTTGCCACCGGCACCAGGGCAAATGGAAGAGCATGGGTACAGCGCCAGAAAATGGCGCTTCAATGAATGAGCCATTTTCTGGAGCGGCTGCGGGCTGCAATTCGCAGCATGGGGGGCCCAGAACGCTTGGGCCTTTCCATGCTGAGGATTCCAGCCCCCAGATGCCTAGTTGTACCTGGCTGGGCCAAAAATATGGCGGAGCCCTACGTCATTTTTTTTTCTAGAATTAGTTCTAGAAATTAAAAAAAATGGGCTTCACTGTATTTTTGGTTGCAGCCAGGTACAACAAGGCAGCTGGGGGTTGCTGGCAGTCTGTAGCTGCCAAGTTGTACCTGGCTGGACCAAAAATATGGCGGAGCCCTACGTCATTTTTTTTTCTAGAATTAGTTCTAGAAATAAAATAAAGCCTTCGCTGTATTTGTAGCCAGCCATGTACAACTTGGTAGCTGGCTGACTGGAATCCTCAGCGTGGAGAGACTCAAATGTTGTGGGTCCCCACGCTGCAAATTTCAACCCACAGCCACCCAAGAAAATAGCGCATTCATTAGAGGCGGCATTTTCTGGTGCTGTACCCCAACTCTACCAGTTGCCCTTGTGCTGGTGGCACACGGGTTCTCCATATGCAACATAGTGTCCGCTAACAATTTCAATAGAAAATTAGCTCCAATTGTTAGCGGAAACCATGTCGGGTATGGAGAGCCCCTCCCTGTGTGCCTGAACATTGGAGCTCCCCCACAAGTGACCCCATTTTGGAAACTAGACCACACAAGGAACGTATCTAGATGCATAGTGAGCACTTTGAACTCCCAGATGCTTCACAAATTCATCCATAAAAATGAAAAAAGCACGTTTTTTTTCCACAAAAAGTTTCTTTTTTCATTTTTACAGATCAATTTGTGAAGCATCTGGGGGTTCAAAGTGCTCACTATGCATCTAGATATGTTCCTTGGGTGGTCTAGTTTCCAAAATGGGGTCACTTGTGGGGGAGCTCCAATGTTTAGGCACATAGGGGCTCTTCATATCCTACAAGGTGTCCGCTAACAATTCCAATTGTTAGCGGACACCATGTCGCGTATGGAGAGCCCCTGTGTGTCTCCACATTGGAGCTCCCCCACAAGTGACCCCATTTTGGAAACTAGACCACCCAAGGAACATATCTAGATGCATAGTGAGCACTTTGAACCCCCAGATGCTTCACAAATTGATCCGTAATAATGAAAAAAGAAATTATTTGTGGAAAAAAAGTGCTTTTTCATTTTTACGGATGAATTTCTGAAGCACCTGGGGGTTCAAAGTGCTCACTATGCATCTAGATACGTTCCTTTGGGGGTCTAGTTTCCAAAATGGGGTCACTTGTGGGGGAGCTCCAATGTGGAGACACATGGGGACCCTCCAAACGCGACATGGTGTCCGCTAACAAATTGAGCTCATTTTCCATTCAAATTGTTAGCGGACACCATGTCGCGTTTGGAGGGTCCCCGTGTGTCTCCACATTGGAGCTCCCCACAAGTGACCCCATTTTGGAAACTAGACCCCCTAAGGAACGTATCTAGATGCATAGTGAGCACTTTGAACCCCCATATGCTTCAGAAATTCATCCGTAAAAATGAAAAAGCACTTTTTTTTCCCACAAAAAATTTATTTTTTCATTATTATGGATCAATTTGTGAAGCATCTGGGGGTTCAAAGTGCTCACTATGCATCTAGATATGTTCCTTTGGGGGTCTAGTTTTCAAAATGGGGTCACTTGTGGGGGAGCTCCAATGCGGAGACACACAGGGACCCTCCAAACGCGACATGGTGTCAGCTAACAATTTGAGCTCATTTTTCATTCAAATTGTTAGCGGACACCATGTCGCGTTTGGAGGGCCCCGGTGTGTCTCCATATTGGAGCTCCCCCACAGGTGACCCCATTTCGGAAACTAGACCCCCTAAGGAACATATCTAGATGCATAGTGAGCACTTTGAACCCCCAGATGCTTCACAAATTCATCAATAAAAATGAAAAAGCACTTTTTTTTTCCACACAAATTTTCTTTTTTCATTTTTACAGATCAATTTGTGAAGCACCTGGGGGTAGAAAGTGCTCACTATGCATCTAGATATGTTCCTTTGGGGGTGTAGTTTCCAAAATGGGGTCACTTGTGGGGGAGCTCCAATGTGGAGACACACAGTGACCCTCCAAACGCGACATGGTGTCCGCTAACAATTTGAATGGAAAATGAGCTCAAATTGTTAGCGGACACCATGTCGCGTTTGGAGGGTCCCTGTGTGTCTCCACATTGGAGCTCCCCCACAAGTGACCCTATTTTGGAAACTAGACCCCAAAGGAACATATCTAGGTACATAGTGAGCACTTTGAACCCCAGATGCTTCACAAATTGATCCGTAATAATGAAAAAATAATTTTTTAGTGGAAAAAAAAGTGCTTTTTTCATTTTTACGGATGAATTTCTGAAGCATATGGGGGTTCAAATTGCTCACTATGCATCTAGATACGTTCCTTCGGGGGTCTAGTTTCCAAAATGGGGTCACTTGTGGGGGAGCTCCAATGTGGAGATACACAGGGACCCTCCAAACGCGACATGGTGTCCGCTAACAATTTGAGCTCATTTTCCATTCAAATTGTTAGCGGACACCATGTCGCGTATGGAGGGTCCCTGTGTGTCTCCACATTGGAGCTCCCCCACAAATGACCCCATTTTGGAAACTAGGCCCCTAAGGAAGGTATCTAGATGCATAGTGAGCACTTTGAACCCCCAGATGCTTCACAAATTCATTCATAAAAATTAAAAAAAACACTTTTTTTTCACAAAAAAATTCTTTTTGCCTACATTTTTTCAGTTTCACATGGGCAAAGGGATAAAATACATCCCAAAATTTGTTGGGCAATTTCTCCTGAGTACACCGATACCTTATATGTGGTCATAAACCACTGTTTGGGTGCACGGCAGGGCTCAGAAGTGAAGGAGCGCCATTTCACTTTTTGAACGGAAAATTGGCTCTAAAATTCAAATTGCGCTCCCTCCCTTCTGAGCCCTGCCGTGCGCCCAAACAGTGGTTTATGACCACATATGAGGCATCGGTGTACTCAGGAGAAATTGCCCAACAAATTTTAGGATGCATTTTATCCTGTTGCCCATGTGAAAATGAAAAAAATTGAGGCTAAAAGAACATTTTTGTTACAAAAATTAAAATGTCCATTTTTTCCTTCAACATTATTTTAGTTCCTGTGAAGCACCTGAAGGGTTAATAATCTTCTTCAATATAGTTTTGAGTAGCTTGAGGGGTGCAGTTTTTGGAATGGTGTCACTTTTGGGTGTTTTCTGTCATGTAAACCCCTCAAAGGGACTTCAAATGTGATGTGGTCACTAAAAAATTGGTTTTGTAAATTTTGCTGGAAAAATGAATAATTGCTGATGAACTTTGAACCCTTATAACGTCCTACCAAATTTTTTTTTTTCTTCCAAAATTGTGCTGATGTGAAGTAGACATGTGGGAAATGTTATTTATTAACTATTTTGTGGCACATAACTCTCTGGTTTAGCAGAATAAAAATTAAAAATTTGAAAATTGCTAAATTTTCAAAATTTTTGCCAAATTTTTTATTTTTTCACAAATAAACGCAAAAATTATCGACCTAAATTTAATACTAACATGAAGCCCAATATGTCACGAAAAAACAATCTCATAATCGCTAGGATCCGTTGAAGCGTTCCAGAGATATTACCTCATAAAGGGAGAGTGGTCAGAATTACAAAAAATGGTCTGGTCATTAAGCTGCAAAGTGACTCGGTCCTTAAGGGGTTAAAGGATGCTTCTTCTTCACTGTGGCCTTCGAAAGCAGCAGAGCTGAGATTGCGACGTGAAACCTTGTAGTGGATTATTGTTCGAGGGTATGTTGTTGTGACGTTTAATAAATGGAATAATGAGGGTTGTCAGTGTGTTTTTTTTCTAATAAAGGAATTCTCTCTGTGTATGTTTATTAATTATTCCCTTACCAGAATTATTCCCTTACCAGATTGGTAATGGGCAGGTATCAGAAGACATCTGATTTTATCAATCCAGGACCTAATGGCAAGCTGTTAATAATCAGGTGTCATTAACCCCTTCTATACCCTGAATGCCACTTCACCAGGGTATCAGGAAGAGCTGGGTAATCCACCATGCTGAGAATACCAGCTCCCATCTGCCTAGTTTTACCTCAGCTGACTGTTAAAAATAGGGCAAAACCCACTCATCCAAGCCAAGGTAAAACCAGGCAGCTGAGGGTGGCAGCCCACAGCTGTCCGCTTTATCTGTACTGAGAGTGAAAAAGACTGCAAAACCCTACGCATTTTTTATCCATTATTGATTTTACACACTTATGGCAGGTTGGTTGCCATACACTATTGTGTGGGGCAACCAAACACTGGAACCAGTAAAGATTGTAGGATCACAGTCTGAGTGAAACAGCCAATCACAGATGCTTTCACAGAGAGTGAGCATCTGTGATTGCCCATTGCCGGTCAGAGCAGTGAATATGCATGAAGCCTAATGAGTGTCCCCAGAAACAAGTAGCAGGAGACTGGTGTGCTTGCTTGCTCTGTGTGTGTGTGTGTGTGTCTGTATATGAGCAATTTGGCAGCTTTTGGACACCTTTCAAGGTGTTTTCTATGCATTTCATATTGCCTGCCACTAATTTCAATGGGGTTCAGAGTGGTTTGACAAACAGTTCGTTTAACAATTCAGCGAACACCCTGAACACTAAAGTATTTGCTCATCTTTAGTTACTGAGCTGCAGTACCCAAGAATGACCACTAAATGATGTATTGAGCTGATGTTTTCTGGCTTTGCACACCGTTTACTTTTGGGACATGATGGCAGCTGATCAGTGGAAGTGTCGGGTGTCAGATATATTTGATATTGAGGATAGCTCATTGGTAGCGATGGATGAGCACTACCATGCTCAGGAGCTTGGTAGTCGTAATGAACAGTTGAAGCTCAGAAGGGCGTGACTCGTGTACCGAGTAAAATGGAAGTCAATGGTGAACTTGAGCATTTTTTTGGAAACCCTACTGATAAAGGCTCGAGTACCCTGTTGAATTCCGTTGTATACTGCACAACAAAATAAAGGGAACATTTAACAACACAATGTAATGGTGAAGTGTTCCCGTTACTTTTTTGAGCAGTATATTTGTGTTCTCGAGTCAAGCCCAACCCAACATCCAACTGTTCGCTACAAGTACTGAGCACCGGAGCATGGTTGTGCTCACTCATTATTATCAACCTTTTTAAAGATTGTACTTTTTTCATTGCACATTGTGCCTATATATAATCCATACTGATTTCATTGCAGATCTCGGGAATTTCAGTGGCCGCGTACGAAGTGCCGTCTCTGTAAGGGAAGGTCAAGGAGTGGTTCTTATGTGTTCTCCCCCTCATCACTCACCAGGTAATATGCATGTCATGGTTCTTTATTATTAGCCATATAATCGTTATAATTTCTTCAGGTCTAGAAGGCCACATGAAATAATATTCCTATATTTTCAAAGCTTTTAGTTGCTTTCCATATGCTGAAGCCCTGAAATAAACCTATATTGCTCCATTAGACTGTGTCGGAAATAACTTGGTTGGAAGAAAAAGGATTCCTTAAATATAGTTCGGTGCTACAGTAATTGTACGCCTCGCACAATGTCCTCACATGATTTTCTTTATTCGGAAACATGGAGAAATATGGTGACATAATGTATAATGTGGAGGAGGTGATTGTGCTGGGTGCTATCTATACCTAAGAAGATCACATTCTTGGATCATCGGCAATATCAGTATACTGCCATTGTATCGGGCTGTGTTCACAGTTATAGTCAGTGTTGGCATTTCCACCAAATGTGGCTAGAACCAACCTGACCCATATTAATTGGGTCTGTAATGCACACATTTGGCTCAGAATCTCAGATTTAACGAGATCTTAAAAATACTACATTTTTCAAGACATTTGCTATAAGTAATATCAAGAAAGTACTCTAGTTAAAGGAAATCTGTCACTAGGTTTTTGCTATCCCATATGAGAGCAGCATGAGGGGCAGAGACCCTGAATCTAGCGATGTTACTTTCTGAGCTGCTTGCTGTAGTTTTGATAAAATCACAATTAATTTGCTGCGGATCTTCCAATTCTCTGAATTTTGAGCCACACCACTGATATGCATAGGGTAAACAGAAAGCTGCCAGTCAGTTATGGGGCGGGTTATACAAAGAACAACATGGCAGGAGGTTTACTAGTCATCTAGTGATAATCTCCTGCTAATAAAACTGTGATTTTATCAAAATTGCTGCAAGCAGCCTAATAAGTGATACATCATTGGAGTAAGGGTCTCTGCCACTACATAATGCTGCTCTCAGATTAGGAGGCAAAAACCTTGTAACAGATTCCCTTTAAGCTGCCCATAGAAACCAAACTCTACTATTATGTTATGTAAGATGATTATAGCCATTAAATGAGTTTCCTCATGTTTGAAAGTTATCTTCTATTCATGGCATAGGGGATAACTTTCTGATTGGCAGCGGTTTGATCAATTTGCACCTAGTGAACTCGAGAACTGGGGCTCTGAAAGTGAAGTCTGAACGGACCTGAGATCTATCTTGTGCGCTAACCAAAGACTAGTCATAACTAGCAGTTGGTACTCTCCTTTGTTACAAGTAAGAATGAATGGAGTTGCATGGCGTATTATCGACCACCTGTCATAAACTGTGTGTCACATATGGCTGAGACCTACATGGTATCTTGGATTAGAAGGTCTCAGCGATTAGCATATCACAGGTCCTCTTTGGATTCCTCTCAAGCGAATTAACATGAATGGAGTAGATTTGTTTTCATTAGGTGTTGAAGGCGTTAAGCGTTCCTTTGTGATCCTGTTGAGATTCCATAAAACTCTCATCTCAGATGCTGAACCTTACTGTCACTCCCTTTCATTATTTAACCTCACCTCTTATTTTCCCATGTACCAGTTATAGTTCCTCTATGCTGACCTCCCATTAGAGGTTTTTCTTGTGGAAGCTGTTTGTTGTTTTATTCCCACTTATTTTTCTCTCTCACAGTGTTGTCTTATTGCAGTATCAATACCAGCATCTTGCTGCCTTACTAACTAGCCAGGGCTTAGGCATGTGATTTCGCACAGGGGGAAGGATTAATTTAGTGATGATAGGGAGTGCAGAGTTAAACCTCAGGTGAGTGTTTAGGGGTCAGACATATCACTATCGCGAGGGCCTTGTTTTACCTTTTCCCTGTTTTTTCCTTCTTTTGCACCACGTTAGGCATCTCATCCCTCTGTCATGACACCACCTCTCCAATCACAGTCTTTCAGATCCCTGATCTCAGGAATGTTTGAACTACAGGCAGTATGACCCCCAGCGATTGTGAAGTTATGTTCTATCCCACAGAGAGGAAGTGTTTCAAACTCTAGTATAACCCTTTTATTGGAAAATCAATGACCATGGAAAACTGTGAAGGTTCCTGTTTAGACAAAGAATATATATAAGAGAAGCCCATGTTGACTTGCCCTTCCTTCTTATCTCTATGTGGTGTGTGACTGCACAGGACTCATCCACAAGGGGCAAATAATAAAATAATACTCCTTTTGTTGCTAACTCCATATCTCCCACCGACTCAGGGATACCCCTTATATGAAAGTTTCAGCGCCATGTTTTATCCTTCAAGTCCCACAGCTTATACTTCATTTGGCCCATCTCCTTCTCCACGATGGCGTAATCGTCAGCTAAAGCATTGTGGTCTGAAGCATATTCGGCCATCTTCTCCTTAATGCGCGAAGTGCGCTCCCAAGAGAAGATATATCTCTCCTCAGCTCCCAGAGCATACTTTTGAGGTCCTCCTGCAGGGATCTCCTGAGGGCGCCATGAGCATCTCCATGTACCGTTTTGTGATCGGGACCTCATCCTCTTCCAGTTCTCCGAGAGGAGCGTGATGAGGCTGAGAGAGAAGCAGGCGCCATGCAGGGGGAGGTCTCGGGAGGCTGCTCCTTAGAGAAGAAGTCGGTGACTTTCTTCATCTCCCTTCTTCTTCTGGAGGACCCCTCGGCATGGTGCGGTCACCGCACAGTCTCCGTTGGATTCCTGCCCCTCAGGGTTTGGTATGCGCCGGATGCATTCTGCTAGAGCCACTATGGAGTTTATGCCTGCAGGAGCTCCTAGATCATGCGGCTGTCGCCATGAGCTCTCAGGTCATGCCCCTATTGCTCCTTTTTTCCTCGCCCCCATTGCTCCTTTTGTTGATCAACATATCAGTAGGATAATCTACAAATGAAGGTGTAAAAATAGAAAAATACTAATAAGTGTTGTCCATATTAATAAATAAAAAATTAAGTGTCCAGGAGAGAAGATTGAATAACTTTATGGGAACCGTCAATGATCTGATTCTAGAAAAGGGTCAGGTTAACTGGGATGAAACCAGTAAACTACATGGAATCTGAATTTCAATTTTTTGTTTTCCTCCCCTTTTTTCCAAAAACCATGGTTTCTTTTTTATTTTTTTTGTTGAGCCAACACACCAGGACTTGCATTTTTGCTGGACAATTCATACTTTTTTAATGACTCCTTCCATTATACTTTATAATGAACTGGAAAAATGGGCAAAAAATCTAAATGTGAAATGTTGAAAAAAATAAACACAATTCAGACATTGTTATTCTGGGTTTTGTTTTTACATAATTCATTGGTTAGAAAAAATGACCTAGAAACATAGTTCTTCAATATAGGTTTGTGCTGCCAATTTCAGAGACCCATAACTTTTTTATTTTTCTGCCGTGAAAGTTTTTGGAGGGATTATTCATGTGTGCTGAGCTACAGTTTTTAGGGGCACCATATAGGGGTATATACAGTGCCTTGTGAAAGTATTCGGCCCCTATGTATATACAGTGCATTGTGAAAGTATTCGCCCCCTTGAACTTTTCAACCTTTTGCCACATTTCAGGCTTCAAACATAAAGATATAAATTATAATTTTTTTGTGAAGAATCAACAACAAGTGGGACACAATCGTGAAGTGGAACGAAATTTATTGGATATTTTAAACTTTTTTAACAAATAAAAAACTGAAAAGTGGGCGTGCAATATTATTCAGCCTCTTTACTTTCAGTGCAGCAAACTCACTCCAGAAGTTCAGCGAAGATCTCTGAATGATCCAATGTTGTCCTAAATGACTGGTAATGATAAATAGAATCCACCTGTGTGTATTCAAGTCTCCGTATAAATGCACCTGCTCTGTGATAGTCTCAGGGTTCTGTTTCAAGTGCAGAAAGCATCATGAAGACCAAGGAACACACCAGGCAGGTCCGAGATACTGTTGTGGTGAAGTTTAAAGGATACAAAAAGATTTCCCAAGTTGTAAACTTCTCAAGGAGCACTGTGCAAGCAATCATATTGAAATGAAAGGAGTATCAGACCACTGCAAATCTACCATGACCCAGCCGTCCCTCTAAACTTTCATCTCAAACAAGGAGAAGACTGATCAGAGATGCAGCCAATAGGCCCATGATCACTCTGGATGAACTACAGAGATCTACAGCTGAGGTGGGAGAGTCTGTCCATAGGACAACAATCAGTCGTACACTGCACAAATCTGGCCTTTATGGAAGAGTGGCAAGAAGAAAGCCATTTCACAAAGATATCCATAAAAAGTCTCGTTTGAAGTTTGACACAAGCCACCGGGGAGACACCAAACATGTGGAATAAGGTGCTCTGCTCAGATGAAACCAAAATCAAACTTTTTGGCCACAATGCAAAACAATATGTTTGGCGTAAAAGCGACACAGCTCATCACCCTCAAAACACCATCCCCACTGTCACACATGGTGGTGGCAGCATCATGGTTTGGGCCTGCTTTTCTTCAGCAGGGACAGGGAAGATGGTTAAAATTGATGGGAAGATGGATGGAGCCAAATACAGGACCATTCTGGAAGAAAACCTGTTGCAGTCTGCAAAAGACCTGAGACTGGGACAGAGATTTATCTTCCAACAAGACAATGATCCCAAACATAAAGCAAAATCTACAATGGAATGGTTCAAAAATAAACGTATCCAGGTGTTAGAATGGACAAGTCACATCCAGACCTGAATCCAATGGAGAATCTGTGGAAAGAGCTGAAAACTGCTGTTCACAAACGCCTCAATCCAACCTCACTGAGCTCCAGCTGTTCTGCAAGGAAGAATGGGCAAGAATTTCACTGATAGAGACAAACCCCAAGAGACTGCAGCTGAAATCGCAGCAAAAGGTGGCGCTACAAAGTATTAACTCAAGGGGCCGAATAATATTGCACGCCCCACTTTTCAGTTTTTTATTTGTTAAAAAAGTTCAAAATATCCAATAAATTTCGTTCCACTTCACGATTGTGTCCCACTTGTTGTTGATTCTTCACAAAAAATTAGAATTTATATCTTTATGTTTGAAGCCTGAAATGTGGCAAAAGGTTGAAAAGTTCAAGGGGGCCGAATACTTTCACAAGGCACTTTAGCATTTTGATTCCCTTACATTGCACATTTTGGGGTAGTTGCACAGGTGAGGCAGGACAAAGAGATGCATATTTCTATAAGCTACCGTATATACTCGTGTATAAGCCGACCCGTGTATAAGCCGACCCCCCTACTTTTGCCCCCAAAACCTGGGAAAACCTATTGACTCGTGTATAAGCCGAGGGTGGACTCCAGCACAGGTATACAGCCCCCAGCAGTGTGGTATACAGGCCCCCCAATGGTAGTATACAGCAGCCTCCCCAGTGGTAGTATACAGCAGCAGCCCCAGTGGTATATACAGCAGCAGCTCCAGTAGTTAGTATACAGCATCCCCAGAGGTATATACAGCCCCAGTGGTAGTATACAGCATCCCCAGAGGTATATACAGCCCCAGTGGTAGTATACAGCATCCCCAGAGGTAGTATACAGCAGCCCCAAAGGTATATACAGCAGCCCCAGTGGTAGTATACAGCAGCCCCAGTGGTATATACAGCAGCCCCAGTGGTAGTATACAGCAGCCCCAGTGGTAGTATACAGCAGCCCCAGTGGTAGTATACAGCAGCCCCAGAGGTAGTATACAGCAGCCTCAGAGGTATATACAGCCCCATTGGTAGTATACAGCAGCCCCAGAGGTATATATAGCCCCAGTGGTAGCATCCAGCAGCCCCAGAGGTATATACAGCCCCAGTGGTAGTATCCAGCAGCCCCAGAGGTATATACAGCCCCAGTGGTAGTATACAGCAGCCCCAGAAGTATATACAGCCCCAGTGGTAGTATACAGCAGCCCCATAAAGCCCCAGTGGTAGTATACAGCAGCCCCACAGGTATATACAGCCCCAGTGGTAGCATCCAGCAGCCCCAGAGGTATATACAGCCCCAGTGGTAGTATACAGCAGCCCCACAGGTATATACAGCCCCAGTGGTAGTATACAGCAGCCCCAGAGGTATATACAGCCCCAGTGGTAGTATACAGCAGCCCTACAGGTATATACAGCCCCAGTGGTAGTATACAGCAGCCCCACAGGTATATACAGCCCCAGTGTAGTATACAGCAGCCCCACAGGTATATTCAGCCCCAGTGGTAGTATATACAGCCCTAGTGGTAGTATATACAGCCCCAGTGGTAGTAGATTGCAGCCCCAGCGGTAGTATACAGGGCCCCAGCAGTATATACAGCCCCAGTGGTATATACAGCCCCAGTGGTAGTATATACAGCCCCAGTGGTAGTATATACAGCCCCAGTGGTAGTAGACTGCAGCCCCAGCGGTAGTATACAGGGCCCAGCAGTATATACAGCCCCAGTGGTATATACAGCCCCAGTGGTAGTATATACAGCCCCAGTGGTAGTATATACAGCCCCAGTGGTAGTAGATTGCAGCCCCAGCGGTAGTATACAGGGCCCCAGTAATCCAGGGCCCCCCCAGCGTCTCTCCGGTCACCTGAAAAGCAAACTATACTTATCAGTGTCCGCTGTCCGCGCCCGCTCGCCTCTGCCGTGACAGTGCCGTCTGCGATCCTCCTTCTTCATGCGGCGTCTTCCGGTTTCCTGTGCTCGTCGCAGGGAATGACGTCATTCCCTGCGACAAGCACAGGAACCCGGAAGACGCCGCATGAAGATGGAGGATCACAGACGGCAGACCGGGCAGAGGCGAGCGGGCGCGGACAGCGGACACTGATAAGTATAGTTTGCTTTTCAGGTGACCGGAGAGACGCTGGGGGGGCCCTGGATTACTGGGGATGCGGGGGCTGCTGTATACCGATGTATACATCGGTATGTACCGATGTATACATCGGTATACAGCACTGACTCGCGTATAAGCCGAGGGGGGTACTTTTCAGCCCAATTTTTGGGCTGAAAAACTCGGCTTATACGCGAGTATATACGGTACATTGAAAAAATTTTTTATTTTCATTTGTGCCATTAATTTAAGAAAAATTCATTAAAATAACTGTGTATATATAGTAAGCCTTCCGTGAATAGAGGCTCTAGATGGAGAGACGAAGGGGAGAGTGGAGAGTGTACGCGCAGACCTTAGTGTAGACATTCGGGTTCCTTGGCAATTGTATAAGGGTAGTGGTTTGGCTCCCCATTTTGAAGCCTTTCTCATATGGCACATAGATATTACTTGTTGATGCTTTCTCGTCGTCGGACCTGCAGCTTGGCTCCGGGAGAATCAGACACCAGGTGGGGTGGGTCCATCAACAGCAAGAGATCCGGTATGGTTCCCCAGTGCTTCGAGAAACATTTATTAACCTTCGTTTGTATTAAAAATTTTATTTAATAAAATATGGGTATAGTAGTAAACAATCATCAATAGGTACACAACGCGTTTCGGCTACAATATTAGACTGACAGCCTTCCTCAGGTAGTAATGTGAACATAGCTAGAAAGCTTTATATAGATCATCAGAAAATCTTGCTAAAGTTTCCCTGTTAATTAGTTAGATGGATCTGCCCCAAGGGTTAATTACATTAGTTCACATTACTACCTGAGGAAGGCTATCAATCTAATATTGTAGCCGAAACGCGTTGTGCACCTATTGAGGATTTTTACTACTATACCCATATTTTATTCAATAAAATTTTGAATACAAACAAAGATGAAGAACGGTTTCTGGAAGCGCTGGGACACCATACCCGATCTCTCCCATGGAATCAATTGTTCAAATAACTGTGATAATTTTACCCAACTGCAGTGGAGTACAGTGCACAACATTTGCTGGTTCATCCTTTGGCTGCCTGTAGCATTTGTCTGGCCATAAATCTGTATGTTTTAGGGAGGTTCTGCCCAACCTGCTATATTCCACTTACTATTCTCATTACACTTGAGATAAAACGTAAAAAAGTAAAAAGCAAAAATGCAAAAAATAGAAAAGTTTTGGTTTGTGCCCAACCATTAATTATGTAAGTGTCATGAGTGTGTCCCGTCTTGATAGCACCTCTGGGAGACCTGGGGTTCAGAGGTCTAAGCTATTAATCGATCCTAGGCCACTTGTTATCGTGCTGATGTCCATTCTCTTCTGCGCTGAAAGGGTTAAGAATCTCTTCCTTGCTGGTTGAGAATTCTCTTAGTTTTCTTTCCAACTGCAGCTTGTGATTATCTTTCCCTTTTGCTATATTTACCTGCTCCTAGCCTCACTCCAATGATATAGAATTTCTATTCTGACCAAGGTGGAGGATTGTTTTGCTTACTCAAGGTGTTCATTCTTTAGCAGCAGGACAGCTACCATTTCAAAAAGATCTTGGAGCCCTTTCTAAGGCCGGCTTCACACCACGGTTTTCTGCTGTCAAGTTATGTCTTGTGTTTTGCAGGATGCACCGGACAGAACCTGACAGCACCAGATGAGAACAATGTGTGGGCAAATATGCCCTTCGATCCTGTTTTTTGCAGGATTCGTTTATGCTCGTGTCTGCTGCTGTCCGCGGTGCTGCAATTTCAGCTTGCTTGTGTAGTGCTGTTGTCCGCGGTGCTGAAATTTCAGCAATCTGTGCAGTGGAGCTCTCCATGGTGCTGAATGTTCAGCAGTGGCTCTGAAATGCTGCTGCTCTCCATGGAGCTGAAGGAGCGCTGCTGTATTTCAGAGCCGGCGCTGTTCAGTGCAAGGCATCCGGAAAACGATCCAATTTTTTGTCAAATCCAGGGCAATCCGCACCCATATGCTCCCATGTTTTTGGCACCGGATCTCCCTGGATCCGAGAGGGTCCGGTTTTGTTTGTTTTTTGCACTGGATACAAAAAATGATGCTGTCTTCGATTTTGTATCTCATGCAAAACCAGACAAAATCGGTTCAGGGAGAAAAATCACAAAACTGTATTGCCAAATAGGACCAATCCGGCACCATAGGGATGCATGAGGGCAAAACCGGATCAGGTTCTGTCTGGTTCAAACCAGACAGAACCTGAAAGCAGAAAACCGTGGTGTGAAGCCGGCCTTATCTGTTGCCTTGCCTGAGTTGCCTGAGTGTTTCCTTGCTCCCCTGCCTCTTCACTTCCTTGGGGCGGGGACATCTAGGCGAGTCGCATCAAGGAGCTTAGCAAGGTTCAAGACCCAGGCATCTCCACCTTCAGGCATAATCTTGACAGTGATTAATCTAAGGACCCCTACGTAGGGGGACAGCTAAGGTGCCTACCATCCCTGCTAATTAACCATCACCTAGGTGTCTCATATCCGGAAACTCATCTAGGTATGACACCCAGAGATCCCCACCTTGAGGGGTAATTTTGAGGACAGGGATTAGCCTAGGGATCCCTAGCTTGAGTGAAGCTCAGTCACATTGTTCCTGCAAACTAACAGTTTCGGGCATGACATTCATCCAGCAAACTTACTTCTAATACTGAATTCATCTCAGATCTTTACTGTATATCTTCTTTTACGCTTTTTTAACCTACCGTCGTTACGGCTGTGACATACATAACAAATAATTGCAAGTTTCGAGCCCTCTGAAATATGAACTTATAATATGTCTTGTAGGATTTAATGTTATCACTTGAGAAGTAGCATAAAGCTGATTCATTTGTTACTCTGCTAGTGGAAATATTGAAGGTGTTTAATATAGGCTGACATATTTCTTTATTATTGTATTATTTCTCTGCTACTCTTCAGACTAAGAAATCACATAGCGTAAAGATATATTGCCAACCACGTGCGGGCAGGCACGCTTAATGAAACTCCAACCACTTTTGTCAATGGTACGAAATGCACTTTATCAAGGGGAATACATGGTATGGGTGGAAATGCATAAAGCTCTCATTGATCTCATTGGGTTCTTTATATTTGTATAAGAAACTGCCGCTAACGATAGATGAGGACCACCTGTCCAAATCGCAACTGCAATTGGGAATAATGGAGGGAAAAAATTAAGTGTGTGAGTCACACATTCACCTCTTTTAAAATAGGCAAATTCATTTCATGCAGTCGCATAATTTAAAACCGCAAAATGTAGACCCCCTAATTGATGTAACTATATCTCCAAGGAGGTCTGCTGCACAAATGGCTCTAGGTATGAAGCTCTATATTATTTATAGGTATTTGTTAGCAGATAGTAAACTTATAGCGGTTTATCCAGGACTTATTTTTATGTATGTGGGGTAAAAACCAACAGGTAGGTTGTTGCTAACTTGCTGATTTCTGCCAGCTAAAAGCAGTCATGGAGCTCTCCTGCCAGCAATTCTCCTGTTTCCGCTGACGTCACATTGACAGAGCAGCTTTTTCTCTTCTGCTCTGCTCTGTGGACAAGCGTCACAGCCAATGTTATCTGGGGGAACAGCTATTCTCCTTGTGGAGAGGAATCTGCCAGCCGGCAGTCAGGAGACTTAAAGCCACAATGCTCCTCTGGGAAACTGCATATGCAAGTTGTCACTTCAGTGAGGAAGTAGGCAAACTCTAATGCCACCTAATAAAGGTAGCAATCCTAAAGGTCATAACTGACTCTTTAACAAGCCATTTAATATAACTTAGGATTTGTGCCAGATCAGAACTCCAAACTGCAGATGCTGCGTTTCTGGGTGATCGCCCCTCATCAGTTCAGTGTGTGGGATTCTGATCTGGCTGTATCAGAGGCTAAGACGAGGTCTAGGGGAACAGCTATCCTTCTTGTGGATCATATTAGTTGCTCGTTTCAGCCTCTCATACAGCCAGATCAGATCCCACACACTGCACTGTTGAGGGGCAGTCACCCCGAAACGCAGCATCTGCAGTTTGGGGTTCTGATCTGGCACAAATCCTAAGTCATATTAAAAGACTTCTTAAAGAGTCAATTATGACTTTTTGGATTGCTACACTTATTAGGTGACATTATAGTTTGTATACTTCCTCACTGAAGTGATAATTTGCATAGCCAATGTTATGCCATATCTGACTCCCCACTACCCTATAGCAGGGTTATCGCCATGTATGCTGACAAAGATTATCCCTGTGTGAAACAGGTAGGTACCTGCCTGTCGATTGTGTTAGTCCTGTGTACCCAAAATTATAAAAGTTCTAGATAATCCCTTTAACTATTAACAATTAGTACCAGACAGTGGCAACAGAGATGAGCGAACGTTTAAAAAAATCCGCCATTGCCAAAATGTGAATTTTTTGTAATTCACTTCCTCGGACTTAGCAAAAAAGCAGCCATTGGCTGCCAAATTTCTGAGCCATAATGGGGCATCAAAAGATTTTTAACATTAAAAAATGTTAATACTTACCTCTCCACTCACTTCCTCGACCCTCTGCTCCCCACCAACATCTGTCCTGTCTTCATGTTATTGTCTGATCCTCACCGCTTGTACTGAAATCCCTGGATCTCTCATGCAAAGATGGGACTTCCAGCTTTCTGCGCAAGTCCCAAGTTCCAGCTTTCTGATTGGTCAGGGGCAGTAGTTTTGACATAGGCTCTACTTTCCCATGTGAGTTATCATGAGTGAATACCAGTAACCTATTGGATGGAGTTATCATACTCTACTCACCATTTTCAGACCATTCAAATATACATCATCTTCTCTTTGCAGAAAGCAGTAAGATTTTTGCTCTGAGAATCTATCACAATTTCTTTCTTGTACTCTATGGAATAGCTCTTCCTTTTTTGCACTCATCTTGCCTGAGGGTCATAATTCTAGTACAGTTAATTTCTTGCTCATCTGTTTAGATACGGTACCTCACAGTAGTAATTGATGGATAGCGCCCTCACCAAGAACAGTAGACACACCCAAAAGAATCGCACTCAAAAAACCCAATGAAACCCAAAACAATAAGGGTTGGCAAATGCCAGGCTCTCACACACAGATTGGGATGTCCTACTTGTGTCACTCCTGTCACAGGCATGTTACACGTCATCAGATTCCTTGGCATCACAGCAACTCTCTTCCTCGATGCACTGCAGGTAAGTGTAGTGGTTGGCCTCACTGGGTGAATGGAAGATATCACAAGGTTCTAAAATAATGGGAGTGGAGTGACCCTAACGGGACTACCTGATCTGTGTGTGAGAGCCTGCACTTGCCAACCGTTCTTGTTTTGCATCTCGTGGGGTCTTCTGACTCTGATTCCTTTTGGGGTGTCTCATTTCCTTGCTGAAGAGCCTTTCTGTCCAGCTGCATTCCATTGTCAATAGTTTTTACTTTTTAACATGTATAGCTGCCTGGACACTCCTTAAAGTGAAACCACCATTTAGATTTCAATTTAATTATAAAGTAGAGCAAGTGATTAAAATAAACTTTCAAATATACAGTACTTCAGAAGTGAAATCTGGAAGGAAACATTTCAAAAACCTTCATAAAGATGTCACCACTATGCTGTTTCTAAACCTGACATGCTGGCTGTCAGATCCTCTTTATTCACATTGTTCTGCTCTGTGCAATCAGCTGATGACCTCCACACAGCTTCTCAGTTGATTGCACAGAGCAGAGCGATGTGAATGCAGAGAGATCATAGTAGCTGTGTGCTGACAGCCTGAGATCCACGCTGTCCCTGCCTGAGTTAGGCTGCCTTCACATTTGCGTATGGGAAGGCAGCGTATTGCTGCGTTCCCATACGCAGTCAAACGCATGCGCACTGCGTTCCTATGTTTAACATAGGAACGCATGGTGCCTGCGTTTGCTGCGTTCGGGTGCGGATGTGGACGATATCTGCTGCTTCCGGTGTCCAGCATCCGCACCCGGGACGCAGCATGTTGGGTTTTTTTTGTGCGTTTGGGGAGCTTGGACAATCAGCAAGCGTCCCCAAGCGTACAAAAAATGCATTGGCTTCAATGGGTCCGCAGTGTCCTCTGCATGACACCGCAGGAGAACGCTGCGGACCCATTGAAAAATCTCCCAGTGGCCGCCGGTGATGTCACAGGAGCTCACCGACGGCCACCGGAGATCAGCTGACCCTCTGCTGTCCTCCTCCTCCCCGCCGCCTGTAATCTCCTAGCGATGTCGGCGGGGAGAACAGCTGATGTGAGAGCTGTTTGAATCTTCCCGCGCCGACATCTCCTCTCAGTGTCGGCGCGGGAAGATTCAAACAGCTCTCACATCAGCTGTTCTCCCCGCCGACAGTCCCGGAGCTTACCGGCGGCCGGGGGGGGCGGAGATCTCCGGCGCTGATCTCCGCCCCCGGCCCGCCCCCGGACAGCGCCGATTGGCTGCCGGGCTCCATAGTGATGTGTCCGCAGGCGGACATTATCCGCTGCGGACACATCATTTGGACACTGCTTCTGACAGCGTTTGTGTCTGCATGCCATCAGCATGCAGACACAAACGCTAATGTGAAGCCAGCCTTAAACTGAGAGTCTGATCAGCTGTAGTGTGAACGCTGTGTAGCCCAACCTCCCTTATAAGGCGATATGGTGTATTCAGTGTGTGTAGCTGAAGATGGATTTCCCTGACAACCAACTTGTGTGTGGTTAAGAAACAGCCTAGTGGGGACATCTTCTGGAAGGTTTTTGAAAGATTTTCTTCCAGAATTCACTTTTGAAGTATATTTGAAAGTTTATTATCACTTACTCTACATTATTATTAAATAAAAATTAAAATGGCGGTTACACTTTAAGCTGATTTTTTTTTATGAACCTTAAGTAGGGTTTATTGTTGGAATAGGGCTTATATTTTGAGCACCTTTAAAGATCCTAAAAAAATCAGGAGTAAGCCTGTAATTTGTCAAATGCAATAGTTCTATCTGTTCTATTGCACCAAGTTAAATGCAGCTTTGCATCATATATGCACGTATCTAAAGCAAAATAAAGTGAATTGTTACTTTGTATTCAAGGCATAAACGCCACAGACAGAAACAAATAAGTGTCCCCTTTTTACAATTCAGAATGTACTGCCTAGAAGAGAATAGCCTGTTACATAGAGAGCCGTTATAGAGAAAACCCTCTTCACGACAAAAAGCCGATGCATTATTTATGAGAACCGAGATTAAACAAATTAGGTTTGCTGGAAATTAGACCCAATTTGGTTAAAACAACATACAGCATTTGTTGTTTTATTGCTTCTGAATGTGAATTTGTAGGTTTAGAGGAAAGTAGCAGATGCTTTAATAGTTTAAGCAATTGTGAGCTCGTGTATAAATATAGATAGAGGTAGGCATCGTGTGTGATCGCTCTGTCCTCTGACTCCAAGGCTCGGCACGCTACGTCATCGTCAGATGAATTTCATTCCAAAAACTCCCTGAAAAGTGATAACTAAACGCTCCCCAGAATAAACATCAACATTTCTACATAAAAACTACTTGCTTTTCATATTTTCATTAGTGATTGGCGAGCGCCACCATGCTCTGTACACGTAATGAGCATTGGACACTCCGACAGGCTCGACGTATGTACTCAAGTATAATGGAAGTTAATGAGGAACTGGAAGATTTTCCCAAAAAATGCTCGAGTTACCCATTGACTTCCATTATACTTGTGTACATGTGTCGAGCCTGTCAGAGTGTCAAAATGCTCGCTACGAGAATCGAGCACCCAAAGTGAAATGTCGCTCCTTCCCTTCTGAGCCCTGCTGTGCACCCAAACAGTAGTTTTCCACCACATATGGGGTTTCCGCGTACTCAGGAGAAATTGCACAACAAATTGGAGCACATACAGTCTTGCATCTATCATCAGATCTTAGCTAACTTAGTAGCCATATTACTACGCCCGCTGATGCACAGTAGCGCTCAGAGTGTAACGGCCGCCATATTACTACACCAGCTAATGTACAGTGATGTGATGTGCAGTGGTGCTCAGGGTGTAACAGCCACCATATTACTACACCCGCTGATGTGCACTGGTGCTCAGGGTGTAACAGCCGCCATATTACTACACCCGCTGATGTGCACTGGTGCTCAGGGTGTAACAGCCACCATATTACTACACCCGCTGATGTGCAGTGGTGCTCAGGGTGTAACAGCTGCCGTATTACTACACCCGCTGATTGCAGTGGTGCTTAGGGTGTAATGGCCACCGTATTACTACACCTGCTAATGTGCAGTGGTGCTTAGGGTGTAACAGCTACCATATTACTACACCCGCTGATGTGCAGTGGTGCTCAGGGTGTAATGGCCACCGTATTACTACACCTGCTGATGTGCAGTGGTTCTCAGGGTGTAACAGCCGCCATATTGCTACACCTGCTAATGTGCAGTGGTGCTTAGGGTGTAACAGCTACCATATTACTACACCCGCTGATGTGCAGTGGTGCTTAGGTGGTAACGACCGCCAAATTACTACACCCGCTGATGTGAAGTGGTGCTTAGGGTGTAACAGCCGCCGTATTACTACACCCACTGATGTGCAGTGGTGCTTAGGGTGTAACAGCCGCCGTATTACTACACCCACTGATGTGAAGTGGTGCTCAGGGTATAACGGCCGCCGTATCACTACACTCGCTGATGTGAAGTGGTGCTCAGGGTATAACGGCCGCCGTATCACTACACTCGTTGATGTGCAGTGATGCTCAAGGTGTAACGGCCGCCGTATTAGTAAAACAAAACATTCTCAATATCACTCCACTTGCCAGATTTAACGTCACACAAACTCTAAACATTAGTACAGTATCATGATGTTATTTGTTAATATTCATTGCAATACCATAAATAGCAGTAATTTAATCTATACCAGCATTCCTCATATTTTCCATACATATACCGACTTTTAGACAATCCAGCTGCTATTGCAGTTTTACATGCACCTATATTCTTTTTCTGCATTTACTAATTTAAAACATTAGTAATATAGTTGGACTAAGATAAAATGTCACACGTTCTGGAATCTCCCGATGCGATAGAGTCCGGCCCCCCTCTAGACACTTACAATAGTCCACAACTAAATCTAGTTGGGGAAAGCAATAAATCATAGTGTAGCACATTGTGTGATAGTTGTGTGTAGTTTCTAGTAGTAGCAGTGTGATTCTATGTACGACACCATGAAGATCCAATGTTTTTGTACCAACTGCTGATGCCTCTAGGACCGCCGGTGGTAGATTAGGAACACCAGTCATCATGACAGTTATTCAATGGTAAAGCAATAAAAACTGTGTAAAATACCATGGTACGAGCACTTCTCAAGGTATGAAAGAAATAATAAATTGTCATTATGTTTTTTAAAGACTATTAACAGTGCTTGAGGTATTTGTAATTTTTTATTCTTTTACCATAACTTTATAATTGTCTTAGTGTATAAGATATAAGCAATGATCACAGTGTATAATATCCCTGTACTGTGACATCACTGTGTGCATTATCTCATTACTGTGACATCACTGTGTGTATTATCCCTGTACTGTGACATCACTGTGTGTATTATCTCTGTACTGTGACATCACTGTGTGCATTATCTCATTACTGTGACATCACTGTGTGTATTATCCCTGTACTGTGACATCCCTGTGTGTATTATCTCTGTACTGTCACATCACTGTGTGTATTATCCCTGTACTGTGACATCACTGTGTGTATTATCCCTGTACTGTGACATCACTGTGTGTATTATCCCTGTACTGTGACATCACTGTGTGTATTATCTCTGTACTGTGACATCACTGTGTGTATTATCTCTGTACTGTGACATCACTGTGTGTATTATCCTGTACTGTGACATCACTGTGTGTATTATCCCTGTACTGTGACATCACTGTGTGTATTATCCCTGTACTGTGACATCACTGTGTGCATTATCTCTGTACTGTGACATCACTGTGTGTATTATCCCTGTACTGTGACATCACTGTGTGTATTATCCTGTACTGTGACATCACTGTGTGTATTATCCCTGTACTGTGACATCCTGTGTGTATTATCTCTGTACTGTGACATCACTGTGTGTATTATCCTTACTGTGACATCACTGTGTGATTATCCTGTACTGTGACATACTGTGTGTATTATCCTGTACTGTGACATCACTGTGTGGATTATCCCTGTACTGTGACATCACTGTGTGTATTATCCCTGTACTGTGACATCACTGTGTGCATTATCCCTGTACTGTGACATCACTGTGTGTATTATCCCTGTACTGTGACATCACTGTGTGTATTATCCTTACTGTGACATCACTGTGTGTATTATCTCTGTCTGTGACATCACTGTGTGTATTATCCCTGTATTTTGACATCACTGTGTGTATTATCCCTGTACTGTGACATCACTGTGTGCTTATCCTTGTATCTGTGACATCACTGTGTGCATTATCCTGTACTGTGACATCACTGTGTGTATTATCCTGTACCTGTGACATCACTGTGTGTATTATCCCTGTACTGTGACATCACTGTGTGTATTATCTCTGTACTGTGACATCACTGTGTGTATTATCTCTGTCTGTGACATCACTGTGTGTATTATCCCTGTACTGTGACATCACTGTGTGTATTATCCCTGTACTGTGACATCACTGTGTGTATTATCTCTGTATGTGACATCACTGTGTGCATTATCTCTTACTGTGACATCACTGTGTGTATTATCCCTGTACTGTGACATCCCTGTGTGTATTATCTCTGTACTGTTACATCCTGTGTGTATTATCCATTACTGTGACATCACTGTGTGATTATCCTGTACTGTGACATTACTGTGTGTATTATCCTGTACTGTGACATCACTGTGTGTATTATCGACACCTGTACTGTTGGACATCACTGTGTGTATTATCTCTGTACCTGTGACATCACTGTGTGTATTATCCTGTACTGTGACATCACTGTGTGTATTATCCCTGTCTGTG
The DNA here is from genome assembly GCA_033576535.1 of Allobates femoralis. Taxonomy (NCBI): domain Eukaryota; kingdom Metazoa; phylum Chordata; class Amphibia; order Anura; family Aromobatidae; genus Allobates; species Allobates femoralis. Next base: position 707,454,672 of record JARQOC010000002.1, on the reverse strand, counting down.
ACATCACTGTGTGTATTATCCCTGTACTGTGACATCACTGTGTGTATTTCCCATTACTGTGACATCACTGTGTGTATTATCCCTGTACTGTGACATCACTGTGTGTATTATCCTGTACTGTGACATCACTGTGTGTTATCTCTGTACTGTGACATCACTGTGTGTATTATCCTGTACTGTGACATCACTGTGTGTATTATCCCTGTACTGTGACATCACTGTGTGTATTATCCCTGTACTGTGACATCACTGTGTGTGAATTATCTCTGTACTGTGACATCACTGTGTGTATTATCTGTACTGTGACATCACTGGTGTATTATCCACTGTGACATCACTGTGTGTATTATCCTGTACTGTGACATCACTGTGTGTATTATCCCTGTACTGTGACATCACTGTTGTGATCATTATCTCTGTACTGTGACATCACTGTTGTGTATTATCCCTGTACTGTGACATCACTGTGTGTATTATCCCTGTACTGTGACATCACTGTGTGTATTATCTCTGTACTGTGACATCACTGTGTGTATTATCTCTGTACTGTGACATCACTGTGTGTATTATCCCTGTACTGTGACATCACTGTGTGTATTATCCCTGTACTGTGACATCACTGTGTGTATTATCCCTGTACTGTGACATCACTGTGTGTATTATCCCTGTACTGTGACATCACTGTGTGTATTATCCCTGTACTGTGACATCACTGTGTGTATTATCTCTGTACTGTGACATCACTGTGTGTATTATCCCTGTACTGTGACATCACTGTGTGTATTATCCTTGTACTGTGACATCACTGTGTGTATTATCCCTGTACTGTGACATCATCTGTGTGTATTATCCTGTACTGTGACATCACTGTGTGCATTATCCTTACTGTGACATCACTGTGTGTATTATCCCTGTATCTGTGACATCACTGTGTGTATTATCTCTGTACTGTGACATCACTGTGTGTATTATCCCTGTACTGTGACATCACTGTGTGTATTATCCTGTACTGTGACATCACTGTGTGCATTATCTCCTTACTGTGACATCACTGTGTGTATTATCCCTGTACTGTGACATCACTGTGTGTATTATCTCATGTACTGTGACATCACTGTGTGTATATCTCTGTACTGTGACATCACTGTGTGCATTATCTCTGTACTGTGACATCGCTGTGTGTATTATCTCTGTACTGTGACATCACTGTGTGATTATCCCTGTACTGTGACATCACTGTGTGATTATCCCTGTACTGTGACATCACTGTGTGTATTATATCTGTCCTGTGACATCACTGTGTGTATTATCCCTGTACTGTGACATCACTGTGTGTATTATCTCTGTACTGTGACATCACTGTGTGTATTATCTCTGTCACTGTGACATCACTGTGTGTATTCTGTACTGTGACATCACTGTGTGTATTATCCCTGTACTGTGACATCACTGTGTGTATTATCTCTGTACTGTGACATCACTGTGTGCATTATCCATTACTGTGACATCACTGTGTGTATTATCCCTGTACTGTGTGACATCCCTGTGTGTATTATTCTCTGTACTGTACATCCTGTGTGTATTATCCCTGTACTGTGACATCACTGTGTGTATTATCTCTGTACTGTGACATCACTGTGTGTATATCCCTTACTTACATCACGTTTATTACCTTTGTGACATCACTGTGTGTATTATCCCTGTACTGTGACATCACTGTGTGTATTATCTCTGTACTGGTGACATCACTGTGTGTATTATCTCTGTACTGTGACATCACTGTGTGTATTATCTCTGTACCTGTGGACATCACTGTGTGTATTATCCCTGTACTGTGACATCACTGTGTGTATTATCCCTGTACTGTGACATCACTGTGTGTATTATCCCTGTACTGTGACATCACTGTGTGTTTATCTCCTGTACTTGTGGACATCACTGTGTGTATTATCTCTGTACTGTGACATCACTGTGTGTATTATCCCTGTACTGTGACATCACTGTGTGATTATCTGTACTTGAATCACTTGTGTACTCTGTATGGACATCACTGTGTGTATTATCCCTGTACTGTGACATCACTGTGTGTATTATCTCTGTACTGTGACATCACTGTGTGCATTATCCCTGTACTGTGACATCACTGTGTGTATTATCCCTGTACTGTGACATCACTGTGTGTATTATCCCTGTACTGTGACAACTGTATTATGCTCCAAAATTATAATTCTGTATGTGTAAGGGCCCTTTCACATCAGCGGTTTTTGAAATTCGTGGCAGATGCGGTGAAAAAACCGCATCTGCCGCGATTACCGCATACCGGCTGCACTTGCGGCACGGTTGCGGTAAACGCCATGCAAAGTATAGGCGTACTTGTGGCAGGTGCGGCAAGTGCGGTTTTGCACTTGCGGCAGGTGAGGCCGCGAAAAAAAACTTGGCTGACTGCGTGTTTTTTTCGCGGCCGCACCTGCCGCAAGTGCAAAACCGCACTTGCCGCACCTGCTGCAAGTCCGCCTATACTTTGCATGGCGTTTACCGCCCTAAGGGCCCTTTCACATCAGCGGTATTTTCAAATCGCGGCAAATGCGGTGAAAAAACCGCATCTGCCGCGATTACCGCATAACCGCATCTGCCGCGATTTGAAAATACCGCTGATGTGAAAGGGCCCTAATTCTGAGTAACAATTAGATCTTTTATTCTGAAATTGAGCAAGCTACAGATAGTGACAGATAGAGCTCTGGAGTACATCTTTATACTTGAAGTAGAGATGAGCAAATACATTGGACTAGATTTGAATTTTGAGTTTTACAAAATCTATAGTCATCAAATTCACATGTCTGAGCCTTAATGGACCATCCGAAGGGTAAATGTGGAGCCCACTGGGATGGGGTACTCGGTACCAGACCGGGTCGCTGCTGGGGATGTCACGGAGGTCCTGGTCTGGACCGTGTTCCGGGTTCTCACAAGTAAAAGGGGGATATGTATAATGGATTAAAGTCTGTCGTGACGCCACCCACGGTGTGCGGTCAATGATGGGACCACCGCTGCTGCAGAACCTCCAGGGATGATGTTAGGCAGCTGTAGATGGAATAGCTCTCCGCAGGTAGAGCTGGGTTCCCCAGGGCAGTGATAGTTAAAGTGTATGATGGTTATGATGGAGGGTTGCAATAGGTGTAGTTCACTTACTTTCCTGCTTCTGCAGCCTTCTTCCAGCCAGTGTGTAGAGCTGACAGGCTGTGGCTCTCCAGGTGGGACCTTTCTGTTGTCCTGCTGGAAGAAGTCAGTCACAGACAAGGGAGCAACGGTATCATAAAGTTCTGTATGTGGGGAAATCACACACTGGAGTGGGAAACAGGGTTCATCGGGTTTACTGTGCAGTTTTCTCAGTACAACAGTTCAAGTTACAGTTCTCTTACAGGGGTTACAGACTTTCTACTCCGAGTTCCTTTAAACTCCCTGCAGCCAGGTTGTCTCGCTATGACCCCTCACTCCCTCTATGGTCCTTTCCAGGTGACTCACCGTCAGCCCGTGGACTCCGGTTTAGACAGGCTGTAGCTCCTTCCTCCTTGTCACGGGTGGGCCGCGCCTGCCGGTAGTGGGGCCCGGTTGAGTGCAGATCAAAAGTGAAGACGTCTTGTAGGAACAGATTAAAGGGGTTTAATTTATTCGTGACGCCACCTATGAGTAGTTTCGGTAATCGTTACCGACGCTGCGGAACCTCCGGGGGATGGACAGCAGCAAGATGGAACGCTCCCCACAGGCTGAGCGGTGATCCCCGGAGGCTGGAGCTGCTTAAGATGTTGTGCTGCAGCTGCGGTTACCTTGTAGAGCGGACGGACAGTTCATAAGGAAGCACGGACACAGAAAGTCACTGCAACGGGTCTTTACTGTAACCAGCAGGCAGTACATGGTATACAGTTCACGGGTAGTGGACCGGGTGGACTCAGCAGTGATGGTGTTTTGCCATTGTCGCCCAGGAATATCAGGGGAAGCTACTTCAATGCCCTATCCAAGATATACGTTGTGGATGTTTTGGGGAGCCTTGGATCCCTCAGTGGGTACACCGCTGGTTAGACAACTGGAAGTTGGCTGGTGGTAGGGTGCTCCTGTGAAGCTGCTCCTCCACGCTTCTGGTTCGCGTAGCAGAGGCGAACTGCTGCCAGCTTCGGTACCAGTGAACCGGCTGTGAGTTTTGGGCACGTGATATTTTGGAACCCGTGGTTAATGATGCCCGATCCCGGTTGTTGAGGCCTCAGGTGTTGACACCCGACCGGTGACTGCCCGGGGGCTGCACGGGGTGCGGAGCCCCAGCTCCTGCTCCAAGTTCTAGACTTCTCAGGTCAAGTTCTAGACTCCTTCTCTCTTTGACTAAGGGTCTGTACTCCCTACACACTTCCCTAGCACTCCGCCCACCAGGACCCTGGGTTGGCCCTCTGTTCTAGGTGATGCATGCAGGGTTGGATCTCAAAGTTAACCAGATCACTGCTGTGCCAGAGAATATTGCGGCTGCATTTATGGCTGCAATACCCTCCTGTGACGCACTCGTTGCGGGGCGCCACACAGGCTTTGTTCTCTCTCTCCGTGTGTGTGTCTCCGGACAGTGTAGCGGTAGCTCGGACCCTTGTGGGTCCTCTTGGTTGCCACTGAGCTGTCTGCCCTTTAGGCAGGAACTCCAACCTAGAATTGGAGCTCCCCGTCGGTGAATCTGGGGATACCGGGTAGATCTTTGGTTCCCCGTCAGAGCCGACACTCTGCACTCTGCCTAGCCTCCAGTAGTCCTCTCCCACAAGGCATTATCAGGCTCCCTCCTGACCCGTGTGATTCTGGCTTCAATATGGAAGACTACTCCACCAGGAGTTGGTCAGTGCTGCCGTATTCCTAGGACCCAGTGCTGCTGGTCCTCTCTTTCCTCACACTCCTGGGGTGCTGGCTATGGTTGTGCTTTCTCTCCATGGTTTCTCTGGCGCTTTGGATTCTGCATCTCCATCAGAACGTGTTCCTCCAGAAAGGGGGCTTCCTTCTTTCTACTCGGCACCCTCTGGCCTACTCTGATCTTTTCAGCTCGGTCTGTGCTTCTCAGCCTACTCCGGCCTACTTGGTCTTTACTGGTCGGCAACCTCAGCCTACTCTGTGTCTTGGCTGCTCGGCTCACTCCGGCCTACTAACCCCTTCCTCCTCTTCTTCCTCTATTTCTACCTTCTGACACCTGACCTACATGCTGTCCCACCCACTGTCCTCTAAACCCACCACCCCTTGCCCGCCTAGAGTTCCGGGCTCCGGGTTGGGTGCTGCCTCCTAGTGGTGTGTGGGATGTCTGTGAGGGTGTTTGTGGTGCAAATTGTCTTTTCCTCCTACCTGGCTGCAGTTCCCTATGTAGGCTCCTGGTCGCAGGGGCGCCACATAAACAAATACATATACTCACCTCATCACTAACCTCTCTGGTCTCTCCACTCCTCACCGCCACCTGTTTGGTCCGGGGCATGTTCATTTTTGTGACATGCCGGTAAATACGCTTAAAAAAAGGCACAAATAGAATAATGAATTAGGTGCAAACAAAAAGAGGTGCAAAAGTCCAAAAACTGGACAAAACCATGGACAAAGGCAATAATGAAAAAAATTGCAATACTCCGCTGCCCTCTCCATCTCTTCCGCTACCCACAATCTTGCAGTCTTTATTGTATGTTAAGATCCGCACCGCTTGTGATGTAACTCTCATGCCGCTCACCCTATGCTGTGACTTCCAGGTGTCATGGTGCTTGGGATGTTTCTGGGAGATCACAGTATATTTCATAACACCAAAGACCCCCCACACCTCCTGGGTGCCATGATGCCAAGAGGTCCTTGCAAATTGCCTGAGACACATGGATTTAATTGTTGATGGAGGGGGATCTAAAGGTGTATTGAGGAGCGGGTGGTTGTGAGTACTGGAGGAATTGGAGATATCAAAGGAAGACATTAGGGGGTAGTTGAATTGGTAGGGCATTTGTGGAACACAAAGGGCTGGGGTACGCAGCTGCTGGGCCAGTGGTCAGGATCATGGTGGCTCAAATTGAAAAAGGGGAGAATAAAACTGGAGATAAATAAAAAAAAAAAATGAGTTTGTGATGCCAGTTGGGATTTACAGTCTTTAGGTAAGCTGGCATTGCAGATGCTTCCTGGTAGATAAGTGGCGTAGCAGTGTAAATGTTAGACCCTTCCCAATAGAGTGCTTTCAGGGGTGAAGATGATGGGAGTGGTAGTAGGTGCATAGGAGAAGAAGGCACCCAAGACAGTTTCTTTGCTCTTTACTAGTGATAGGCGAGCAGTAAAATGCTCGGGTGGTCGATGCTCGGGTCGAGCATATTAAAATGATCTGGTGCTCGACCCGAGCCCAATGTTAACCTATGGGAAACTCAAGCATTTTTCCGGCGGCAACCCCGGCGGTCTGCAGAAAGCCTAAAAATGTCACAAAAGAATCAGAACAGTGCTCAAATGACATGAGAACAGCATGGGGAAGACCCCTGGAAGCATTTCTGACTCCCAGGTCACTGCTGTGAACAATGTTGTCTGAGTATAAGGAGTTGGAATACGCATCACTGTTTAGACAATGCTTATTCCATTACCTATAATCACGGGCGCAGGGGGACGTGATGATTTCTTCCCCCATTTGACATGTGTGACTTTTCGCTATAGCAGTGTTAGCAGTGTTAGCACGGCTATAGCGAAAAAAATGAAAGAAATGATGATAAAAATAAAAAAAATGAATACTCATTTCTCCACAGAGTGTCCCGGGGATGGCGTCCACGTCCTTAATCCTTGTTGCAAGGACCTTAATCAGCTGACCGGTGACAACAGATCAGCTGATAGGTAAAATGACAGCATCAGCTGAGCGGTTTAAACCTCCCTCCAAAACCGCCCAGCTGAGGTGATTGGTCACCCACCGGCAGCTAAACCAATCAGCTGATACTGTCAGCTGATTAGTTTAGCCAGATGGAGGGCGATTTAAACCAATAGCTGACGCTGTCGACTGAAAGGTCACCCGCCAGTGGAGAACAGCCGATGAGCTGACAGCGCCAGCTGTTGGTTTAAATTGCTCACCACCAGCAGGCGCTGCCTGGAAAACGTGGGTCCCAGCCCAAGTGTGACTCCAGCCTTAAGGTACCGTAACACGTAACGATATCGTTGCCGATATCGTTCAAAAGTCACGTGTTTTGTGACGCTTTAATGATGTCGGAACGACATCGTTGCATGTGACACTACAAATGATGAACGATCAGTCGGCTGATCGTTCATTGTTTGATTTGAGGTCCTGTCCTCAAATCAATCGTTCGTCGCCCGGTGGACACGCAGCATCGCTGCGTGTGACACCGGCAGACGACCGATAAGCCAGCTCCCAGCGCCTCACACAAGCGCTGGGAGCTGGTATCCAAGGTAAACTGCGGGTATCTAGGCAGCGTGCGCTGCCTAGATACCCGATGTATACCTTAGTTACCAGCCTCCTCCGCTCACCGGCTGGTATTTAAGGTACACAGCGGGTAACTAGGGACCCTAGTTACCCGCTGTGTACCTTAAATACCAGCCGGTGAGCGGAGGAGGCTGGTAACTAAGGTACACATCGGGTATCTAGGCAGCTCGCGCTGCCTAAATACCCGCACTTTACCTTGGAGACCAGCCTGCTCCCGCTTACCGCAGGCTGGCAGCGGGAGCAAGACATCGTATAAACGATATTTAAATCGTTTCCACGATGTCTCTGGTCTATTGATCTCTGGTGAGTCTGTCTGTGTGACAGCTCACCAGCTATCTGAACGATATTGTTAGCGATCGCGTGTGCATGTGATCGCTAACAATATCGTTCATAAAATTGACCCGTGTGACGGCACCCTTAGGCTAGGGTCAGACCTGCGTCTGCCCTGAGCCTGACGATTCCATAAAAAACGTAGAAATGTTCAGGCTGCATAACGCTATGCGCTGCCTGCCTATGTATCCCTATGGTAACCCGATGTTTACCGCACCTGCCGGCTCCACAGAGAATCCCCGGATATGCACTATTGCAGGGCGCACCGGAAACGCGGTTTGCAGGGTTTCCCTGTGCGTTCTGCAATAGCGCATATCCGGGGCTTGTAAGTGGAGCCGGTATCTGCGCAATCATTCAGGTTGCCATAAGGATACTATACACAGGTGTTACATGCACTGCGCTCAACCTGAAAATTTCTAAGTTTTAAGAGCATCCGGTAGGCTGAGGGCTGAAACTAGTCAGAGCCTAGTCTTAGAGGAGCAGCAGGAAGAGAGAGCGGAGAGTGATCTGCTTGGCTCGGTGCACATATGATGCTCTTTTGGTGAGAACATGTAACTATACAACGGTAAGAAAAAAATCTAAAAATGCAGATTGGACATGTCATGCACATGTACAGCTGCCTTTGCAGAGCTGACTTTTATTCTTTAATACACTATTTTATAAAACGTACAAAGTATTTGGTCATTTTTCACAATAATCGATGGCATTTTTGCAATTTTCGGGCTCTGAGTTTAGCCTTTAATTGCTCCGGTCAGCTGTTTTTAAGCATCCCGGTGCCTGTGGCTTTTAGTTCAGACTTCCCATTGATCAAGCTCCATATGTGAGCACTATATCCTCTGTCATGTTCCATATAAGTCAAGCGCTCAGCATCACGTCCAGTTGTAGAACACACAGCAGCTGCTAAACTCCAACATGCTTCAATCGTTGATTGCCCTCTCACTGAACACTGGTTTGATCATGGTTTTGGCTCTTATTTTACATCATGTTCGATGGACGCTACAAGGGATTTTCCAGCTGGACAAGTTTTTAGAAATGAAGTGCAAGTGATTAGACTATAAACTGGCAGAACATTAGCATAAGGAGAAGTGAATGATTGTACTTTGAAGTCAAACAGTACAAAATGTGACCATAATTAGGGAATTCAATCAGGACTTTTAATCATATTTTACCTTTAGCAAAGATGGATCAGGTTTAATGTTGTTAGAAAAGATGGGATATTGCTAGAGAATGGCCATTTAGTGACACGAGCGGAGATTTCCAATTTCAGATTTACAAAAGATCTTACATTAGACAACTGTTGGGTATCGGGACGGCAGCAGGAGGCCATGATTGAAGGAAGGCAAAGTCCGTGTGTCGGTTCAGCTTTTGGTTTTCTCGCGGTCATTTAAAAGCACTTTAAAAGCTGTGTGAGGTCCCATCGGACGCCAAAAACCTGTTTACTTCTTCCCTATATCTAGTGGCCAGATTGTAATGGTTGGATTAAAATAATTACTGACGAATAGTCATTGTACACAAAGTGTTTTGACCTCAATGTGAAGTCGTCAACAGTCCGAGTATGACCTGAAATAGAATCAACGATCTGTAGGAAGAAAGGAATGGGATGAAAGCAACATAGTCATAATACACCATATATATCACACATCTATTATATAATTGCCGTAGCGACTTCCGTCGGAGCGGCGCTGCTTCCGGTCGCTTGGTGAGCGCGAGCGAGCTGCTTCTCCTGGACTCTGTCCGTGGCCGCGTAGCGGCCACGGCGACTCACGAAGCAATGCCCGCAAAGCGGGCATTGCGAGTCGTTGCAGCCCAGCGAAGCAATGCCCGCGAAGCGGGCATTGCGAGTCGCTACACCGCTAACCAAGCCACCGAAGCCCATACTCCTGTAGTGTACACCGCTATAGTATACTACAGTCCCATGCCCATAAGCGCAAAGGACTGTAGTATACCATCGCGCTGTACACTACAGCCCCCTCCCGCTCTAAGCCACTACGCGTACACTAACCAAGCCACACAACCCCAAGCCCCTACCCACTGCCGCCCTAACCCCTAAGCCACTACCCCGACGCCGAAGCCCCTACCCCCTGCCGCACTACCCCGCCGCACCCACTACCCTCTGCCGCAAGCCCCTACCCCCTACCGCCGTAAGCCACTACCCCGCATCCGCAAATAAACCCCTGCCGCCGCAAGCCCCTAACCCCTAAGCCGCACCTAACCCCTAAGCTGCACATAATCCCCTACCCCCTAAACCGCACCTAAACCCCTGCCGCCCTAAGCCCCTACCCCTTAAGCCGCACCTAATCCCCTACCTCTACCCCCTAAGCCGCACCTAACCCCCTACCCCCCTAAGCCACTACCCCGCATCCGCACCTAAACCCCTGCCGCTGCAAGCCCCTAACCCCTAAGCTGCACCTAATCCCCTACCCCTACCCCCTAAGCCGCACCTAACCCCCTACTCCCTGCCGCCGTAAGCCACTACCTCGCATCCGCAAATAAACCCCTGCCGCCGCAAGCCCCTAACCCGAAGCCGCACCTAACCCCTAAACTGCACATAATCCCCTACCCCTATCCCCTAAACCGCACCTAAACCCCTGCCGCCCTAAGCCCCTACCCCTTAAGCCGCACCTAATCCCCTACCTCTACCCCCTAAGCCGCACCTAACCCCCTAAGCCACTACCCCGCATCCGCACCTAAACCCCTGCCGCTGCAAGCCCTAACCCCTAAGCTGCACCTAATCCCCTACCCCTACCCCCTAAGCCGCACCTAACCCCCTACCCCCTAGACCCCCGACGATACCCCCTAAGCCATGCCGCCTACCCCTAAGGCACCGCCGCCCCTAACCCCCTAAACCCCGCAGCAGCCCCGACCACCTAACCCCCGACTCGCACCATCCAAACCCGCCGCCGAAACCCCGCAGCAGCCCCGACCACCTAACCCCCGACTCGCACCATCCAAACCCGCCGCCGATACCCCCTAAGCCCCGACTACCTAACCCCCGACTCGCACCATCCAAAGCCGCCGCCGATACCCCCTAAGCCCCGCCGTCTACCCCCTAAGCCATCGCCGCCCCTACCTAAGCTCCTACCCCCTAGGCCCCCGCCGATACCCCCTAAGCTCCCGCCGCTGTCCCCTGCCCCTGTCGCTAAAGCCCTACACCCTAACCCCCCGCCGTCCCCTAACCTAACGCCGCTCTCACCTAAGGCCCTACACCCGAAGCCCCCGTCCATCACTTACATGCCTTCAAGTCATCTGATCGTCCGTCCGATCGTCCGTCCGATCCTCCGTCCGGCCAGGCGTCCTCTTCCTCCGGCCCCGGGGGTCTTCTCTCTTCTTTCCGCCATCTCCGCCTCTTCGTCCGGCCCCGGGGATCTTCTGTCTTCTTTTCCGAAAATTCCACCTCCGACGTCCTCTTCCTTCTCATTAAGATAGAATGGAGGAAAAATCCCCCATTCTACCTCAATGAAATCTCACGCCGTCTTCTGATTGGTTGCTGGATAATGCCCTCAGCCAATCAGAAGAGCTCCTCATTCAGTTTTCATTCAGGTCCGCCTTTTTTCCCCATTGACATACATTACCGGTGTGTCGGCGATTTTATGGCCGCCCCCCTGGTTCTATTTGTCGGCCCTAAAATCGCGGACACACCGCTAATGCATCTCTATGGGCAGTCAGCTCGACTTCTGATTGGTTGCCGTTCAATCCGAAATCGGGCTGACTGCCCATAGAGATGCATTAGCGGTGTGTCCGCGATTTTACGGCCGACAAATAGAACCAGGTGGTCGGCCATAAAATCGCCGACACAACGCTAATGCATGTCTATGGGCAAGTCAGCTCGAATTCTGATTGGTCGGCGTTCAATCCGAAATCGGCCTGACTGCCCATAGAGATGCATTAGCGGTGTGTCCGCGATTTTAGGGCCGACAAATAGAACCAGGTGGTCGGCCATAAAATCGCCGACACACCGCTAATGCATTTCAATGGGAAAAAAGAAAGGCGGACCTCAATGAGAACTGCGTCTCAGCCTAAATAATAAATTAAATAATAAAAATAATAATTAAAAAAGAATTAAAAAATAATAAAAAATAATAATTAAAAATAATAAAAAATTCAATAAAAATAATAATAAAAAAATAAAATATATGCTAATAAGATCAGCCCTTTGCGGACCTGAATGAGAACTGCCTCTCAGCCTAAATAATAAATTAAATAATAAAAAAAATAATTAAAAAATAATTAAAAAATAATAAAAAAAAATAATTAAAAATAATAAAAAATTCAATAAAAATAATAATAAAAAAATAAAATATATGCTAATAAAGGCGGACCTCAATGAGAACTGCGTCTCAGCCTAAATAATAAATTAAATAATAAAAAAAATAATTAAAAAAGAATTAAAAAATAATAAAAAAAAATAATTAAAAATAATAAAAAATTCAATAAAAATAATAATAAAAAAATAAAATATATGCTAATAAAGGCGGACCTCAATGAGAACTGCGTCTCAGCCTAAATAATAAATTAAATAATAAAAAAAATAATTAAAAAAGAATTAAAAAATAATAAAAAAAAATAATTAAAAATAATAAAAAATTCAATAAAAATAATAATAAAAAAATAAAATATATGCTAATAAAGGCGGACCTCAATGAGAACTGCGTCTCAGCCTAAATAATAAAATTAAATAATAAAAAAAATAATTAAAAAAGAATTAAAAATAATAAAAAAAAATAATTAAAAATAATAAAAAATTCAATAAAAATAATAATAAAAAAATAAAATATATGCTAATAAGATCAGCCCTTTGCGGACCTGAATGAGAACTGCGTCTCAGCCTAAATAATAAATTAAATAATAAAAAAAATAATTAAAAAAGAATTAAAAAATAATAAAAAAAAATAATTAAAAATAATAAAAAATTCAATAAAAATAATAATAAAAAAATAAAATATATGCTAATAAAGGCGGACCTCAATGAGAACTGCGTCTCAGCCTAAATAATAAATTAAATAATAAAAAAAATAATTAAAAAAGAATTAAAAAATAATAAAAAAAATAATTAAAAATAATAAAAAATTCAATAAAAATAATAATAAAAAAATAAAATATATGCTAATAAAGGCGGACCTCAATGAGAACTGCGTCTCAGCCTAAATAATAAATTAAATAATAAAAAAAATAATTAAAAAAGAATTAAAAAATAATAAAAAAAAATAATTAAAAATAATAAAAAATTCAATAAAAATAATAATAAAAAAATAAAATATATGCTAATAAAGGCGGACCTCAATGAGAACTGCGTCTCAGCCTAAATAATAAATTAAATAATAAAAAAAATAATTAAAAAAGAATTAAAAAATAATAAAAAAAAATAATTAAAAATAATAAAAAATTCAATAAAAATAATAATAAAAAAATAAAATATATGCTAATAAGATCAGCCCTTTGCGGACCTGAATGAGAACTGCGTCTCAGCCTAAATAATAAATTAAATAATAAAAAAATAATTAAAAAAAATTAAAAAATAATAAAAAAAAATAATTAAAAAATAATAAAAAATAATAAAAATTAATAATAAAAAATAAAAATATGCTAATAAAGGACTAATGAGACTGCTCTCAGCTAAATAATAAATTAAATAATAAAAAAATAATTATAAAAAGATTAAATAATAATTAAAAATAAATAAATATAAATAATAAAATTCTAATAAAATAATATAAAAAATAAAATGCTAATAATGACCTAATGATAATGCATTATGCTAATAATAAATTAAATAATAAATATAATTAATTAAATTAATTAAAAATAATAAAAAATGAATTAAAATAATAAAATATTATAAAAAAAATTTAATCTATATAAAATAATATATATGCTTAATAAAGCACTATTAATGAGTATGCTTATAATAATAATTAAATAATAAAAAATATTATAAAAAGAATTATTAATGCTATAAAAATGCTATTAAATTAATAAAAATTAATAAAATGCTAATAATTAATATATGCTAATTAATGTATTATTTGCATAATAAATGCTTACTAATTAATTTATTAATCTATATATTAATAATAATTAATCTAATATTAATATATTATATGCTAATAATATATATAAAAATATAATATATATGCTAATTAATAATGCTATTAATGCTATTAATAATGTATTAATCTATTATTAATGCTATATAATGCTATTAATAATTCTATTAATCCTATATATTTATGCTATTAATAAGCTATTAATGCTAATAATAATGCTATTAATTGTATTATTAATGCTATTAATGCTAAATAATAATGCTATTAATGCTAATAATAATGCTATTAATGCTATTAATAATGTTATTAATGCTATTATTAATTGCTAATAATGCTATTATTAATTCTATTAATGCTAATAATTAATGCTAATTAATCCTATTATTATAATGTTTATTATATGCTATTATTAATGCTAATAATCATATTATTAATGCTATTTTATGCTAATAATAATTGCTATTAATGCTATTAATAATGCTATTAATCATATTATTTATGCTATTAATGCTATTAATGCTAATAATAATGCTATTAATGGTATTATTAATGCTGTTAATGCTAATAATAAATGCTAATATTAATGCTAATAATAATGCTATTAATGCTATTAATAATGTTATTAATGCTATTATTAATGCTAATAATGCTATTATTAATTCTATTAATGCTAATAATAATGCTATTAATGCTATTAATAATAATGTTATTAATGCTATTATTAATGCTAATAATCTATTATTAATGCTATTTATGCTAATAATAATGCTATTTATGCTATTAATAATGTTATTAATGCTATTATTTATGCTAATTAATGCTATTATTAATTCTATTAATTTTAATAATAATGCTATTAATAATGTTATTAATGCTATTATTAATGCTATATAATGCTATTTATGCTACTAATAATGTTATTAATGCTATTATAATGCTATTAATGCTATTATTATCTATTAATGCTATTATTAATATTATGCCTATTAATGCTATTATTAATGCTATTAATGCTATTAATAATGTTATTAATGCTATTATTAATCTATTAATGCTATTAATAATGCAATTAATGCTATTAATTAATGCTAATTAATGCTATTATAATGCTATTAATGTATTAATTATGCTATTAATGCTAATTAATATTATGCTATTTTAATGCTAATAATTGCTATTAATGCTATTATGCTATTAATAATGCTATTAATGCTAATAATAATGCTATTAATTCTATTAATAATGCTATTAATGCTATTAATATGTTATTAATGCTATTATTAATGCTATTAATGTTATTATTAATGCTATTAATGCTATAATAATGCTATTAATGCTATAATAATGTATTAATGCTATTATTAATGCTAATAATGCTATTATTAATGCTATTAATGCTAATAATAATGCTATTAATGCTATTAATAATGTTATTAATGCTTTTTATTAATGCTAATAATGCTATTAATTTAAAGCTATTAATGCTAATAATAATGCTATTAATGCTATTAATAATGTTATTAATGCATCATTAATATGCTAATAATGCTATTAATAATGCTATTATGCTAATAATAATGCTATTAATAGCTATATAATGCTTTATTTATGTATTAATGCTATTAATGCTAATAATATATATCTATAATGTATTATTAATGCTATTAATGCTAATAATAATGCTATTAATGCTATTAAATGCTAATATAATGCTATTAAATGCTATTAATAATGTTATTAATGCTATTATTAATGCTAATAATGCTAATTATTAATCTATTAATGCTAATAATAATGCTATTAATGCTATTATAATGCTAATAATGCTATTAATAATGTTATTAATGCTATTATTAATACTAATAATGCTATTAATAATGCAATTAATGCTATTAATTATGCTATTAATGCTATTAATGCTAATATTTATCTCTATTTAATGCTATTAATGCTAATAATAATTCTATTAATGCTAATAATAATGCTATTAATGCTATTAATGCTATTAATTATGCTATTCATGCTAATAATAATGCTATTAATTCTATTAATAATGCTATTAATGCTATTAATACTGTTATTAATGCTATTATTAATGCTAATAATGTTATTATTAATGCTATTAATGCTAATAATAATGCTATTAATGCTATTAATAATGTTATTAATGCTATTATTAATGCTAATAATGCTATTATTAATGCTATTAATGCTAATAATAATGCTATCAATGCTATTAATAATGTTATTAATGTTATTATTAATGCTAATAATGCTATTAATAATGCTATTAATGCTAATAATAATGCTATTAATGCTATTAATACTGTTATTAATGCTCATAATACTGCTAATAATGCTATTAATACTGCTATTACTGCTAATAATAATGCTATGGCTTATATTATTGCTATTGATGATGCGATTATTATTTAAAAATCTTTAAAAAAACAATAAACATATTTTAGATACCCGATGCATTTGCATCAGGCTAACAGCTATAACTATTATAATCAAATTAATGCACGTTCTAGAATCCCGATGCATTTGCATCGGGCTCACAGCTAGTTACATAACAATAAGCACCATGTAGATCTGTTTATAATTTATAAACGTAAAGGATAGATAGATAAATAGATAGATAGACAGACAGACAGACAGACAGATGGACCAATAGATAGACATGCCGACATACAAATACATAGACAAATAAACATACAGACCATTCCTGTGCAGCTACCCTTTTTTCATTTATACATAGATAGACAGATAGATTCAAAGATAAATGAATAGATAGACAAGCAGATATGACATACTATACACTGTGTGCAGAATTATTAGGCAAGTTGTATTGTAGAGGAATATTTTTATTATTGAATCAACCCAAAAGACTCATAAATATCAAAGCTTAATATTTTTGGAAGTTGGAGTGTTTTTTCTTAGATCTGGCTCTTAGGCGGCCGTCACACGGTGAGATATCTTTAGCGATATTGTAAGCGATCACGTGCACGCGCAATCGCTTACAATATCGCTCACATCGCTGGTGAGATGTCACACAGACAGACTCACCAGCGATGTGGAGCCGCGATCTCGCTCGTTACTATGGTACACATCGGGTAACTAGGCGCCGCGCGTCGCTTAGTTACCCGACGTGTACCATAGTTACCATCTCCCAGCATAGGCGCGGTCGCTGGGAGATGGATCATCGTGGTGTTATACACCACGATGATGCAGATCGTTGCATCGTTCATCGCTAGATCTGAGAACCGAACCTCAGATCAGCGATGTCACGATCAAGCGATTTACCGTCGTAAATCGCTTGATTACATGCAACGATATCTTGCCCGATATCGCTTAAGCGATCAAAAAGGAGATCGCTTAAACGATATCGGGCAAGATATCGTTCCGTGTGACGGCCCCCTTAGGAGGATATCTGTTTGTGCAGGTCACTATTACTGTGCAGAATTATTAGGCAACTTAATGAAAACCAAAAATATATTCCCATCTCACTTGTTTATTTTCACCAGATAAACCAATATAACTTCACAAAATGTAGAAATAAACATTTCTGATATGCAAAGACAAAACCCAAATAATGAATGACCTATACAGCCACCTTTCTTTATGATGACACTGAACAGCCTCCATCCAGAGATTGTGCCAGTTGCTTGATCTGTTTACGATCAACATTGCGTGCAGCAGCCACCACAGCCTCCCAGACACTGTTCCCAGAGGTGTACTGTTTTCCCTCCCTGTAGATCTCACATTTTAGCAGGGACCACAGGTTCTCTATGGGGTTCAGATCAGGTGAACAAGGGGGCCATGTCATTATTTTTTCTTCTTTTAGACCTTTACTGGCCAGCCATGCTGTGGAGTAGTTGGATGCATGTGATGGAGCATTGTTCTGCATGAAAATCATGTTTTTCTTGAATGATACCGACTTCTTCCTGTACCACTGCTTAAAGAAGTTGTCTTCCAGAAACTGGCAGTAGGTCTGGGAATTGAGCTTCACTCCATCCTCAACCCGAAAAGGTCCCACAAGTTCATCTTTGATTATACCAGCCCATACCAGTACCCCACCTTCACCTTGCTGGAGTCTGAGTCGGAGTGGAGCTCTCTGCCTTTTACTGATCCGGCCTCTGGCCAATCCATCTGCTCCATCAAGAGTCACTCTCATTTCATCAGTCCATAAAACCATTGAAAAATCAGTCTTACGATATTTCTTGGCACAGTCTTGACGTTTTATCTTATGTTTCTTGTTCACAGGTGGTTGTTTTTCAGCCTTCCTTACCTTGGTCATGTCCCTGAGTATAGCGCACCTTGTGCTTTTTGATACTCCAGTAACGTTGCAGCTCTGAAATATTAGAAAACAGATGAGTCCTGCACACAAAGAACAGGTCTGTAGGAGCCTGTTCACACCGCCAGCATAATTGTAAACAAAAAGCTAAATGCGACCAAAAACAACAGTACACTGCAGTAAAAGTATTAAATGCAAGTGCAGTATAAAAAAAGTTATACTTTGTTTTTGGTCGCATTTAGCTTTTTGTTTACAATTATGCTGGCGGTGTGAACAGGCTCCTACAGACCTGTTCTTTGTGTGCAGGACTCATCTGTTTTCTAATTAATTGCCTCTTGCTTTGCAAGAGATGGAGTTCCCGCCCCTCTCTGGGCCCTGCACACATACAGCCCCGTCGCCTTCAGTCCATGTCAGACACTGTCCTTTCTGGCTCCTGCTCACTGGTAAGTATACACACTAGTCAGGTTTTTAATACAACAGTTAGCACCGCGTCAGAGATGGGTACACTTTGAAGTTAGTGACGTGGCTTGATATAACTTTTTTTGCGCAAAAAAACGGATAGACTAAGTACCCTGTATTTGTTACACTTTTTTTATACTGCACTTGCATTTAATACTTTTACTGCAGTGTACTGTTGTTTTTGGTCGCATTTAGCTTTTTGTTTACAGCTCTGAAATATTGCAAAACTGGTGGCAAATGGCATCTTGGCAGCTTCACGCTTGATTATCCTCAATTCATGGGCAGTTATTTTGCGCCTTTTTTCCCCAACACGCTTCTTGCGACCCTGTTGGCAATTTGTCATGAAACATTTGATTGTTCGGTGATCACTTTTCAAAAGTTTGGCAATTTCAAGACTTCTGCATCCCTCTGCAAGACATCTCACAATTTTGGACTTTTCAGAGCCCGTCACATCTCTCTTCTGATTCATTTTGCCAAAGGAAAGGCATTTGCCTAATAATTAAGCACACCTTATATATGGTGCTGATGTCATTACACCACACCCCCTCCTCATTACAGAGATGCACATCACCTGATTTACTTAGTTGGTAGTTGGCTCTCAAGACTATACAGCTTGGAGTAGGACAACATGTATAAAAAGTATCATGTGATCAAAATACTCATTTGCCTAATAATTCTGCACACAGTGTATATTTGCAGACCCAAAACTTTTAAGCTCCAATCCACAGCACAAAATTAACAAACAACACCCCAAATTGAATAATGATCTTACATCAAACTGCAAAATTGATAGCAGTCCAGCAATCCGTGCATCACCGTGAAATTGCTTGAGCATGTTGAACTGCCAGACTGTTGGACTCCATGACACGGTGGCAGAATACTCCAGAACTCTGGCAGTGAGTTCAATGGCAGTCACATAACACTGGTCAACAGCATTTTTGGTGCCAAAGATATTTCATTGAATTTAGGGTAACTTTGGGGTGCTGATTCTGAATATGTCATCAGTTTTGCCAGATTGGCTCAAGTTTTTGAGATTTTTCGTAAAATGTGTAACAAAAAAGACGTTTTTTGCTACTTTTTTAACGAAGTCTGTTATGTTTCTTCTATGTTTTGTCAGTGTATATTCACCACAAATGTAACAGAATGAGTCTGGATCGTTAAGACAACTTCTTCTTGATGAGTTCATGCTTTTCACTGGACAACAGACAACAACATAAAGTTAGTGCCAAAAACCAAGCTATGAACAAACTTTTAGAACACTAATTAACACAAAACTATATTGAGAACTGCTCAGTTCAAGTACTAATCCAAAGAAATTAATGAGATGATGCGTCGCATTTACCAACAAGTGCTATAAATAAGATACCAAAAATCTCAAAAACTTGAGCCAATCTGGCAAAACTGATAGCATATTCAGAATCAGCACCCCAAAAATACCCCAAATTCATTCAAATATTTTGGGCACCAGAAAAAAAAATTTTTTTTGTTGACCTGTGTAATCTACTGTGAGATCCGCTAGCTGTGAACTCTGGTTACACCACTGATATCACAGCATCTCACAGCTGTAGCTCCCAAGCAGCCCTAAGTTTGTTCCGCAGTCCACAGTGAGAGGTCACATTTTCTAATGTTGCAGCTCACCATGGCCTCTGGATGTAACAGAGCCGAGGATTGTCATGGGACTTCATGTGAATAATATCAAAATTTTGGGATGTTTTAGGGGTTAACAAATGTATCAAGTCAGTTGGAGACTGATGACAGTATTAGGGTACCGTTACACGTCGCAACATTGCATGCAATTTCATTTGCAACTTACTGGTTGCAGTGAAATCATGGACATATTGTTCCATTTTGTGGCTGTGTACAAATGTAACGTGTCCATGATTTCACTGCAACCAGCAAATTGCCAGTGAAATTGCATGCAATGTTGCGACGTGAAACGGTACCCTTAGAGCTCTGTATTTTACATGTGGTATTTTCTCTATTACCAGCAGGTGTTAATGGCAGCCGTGTATAACCACACCTGCCTCCCTTTAAGTAGTCACATGGTTTAACACTGATGTTTGGTGATAGTTCATTCCAATCTGACCAGCCTGATGTGTGGATATAGTAAAGCTGCTGATGCTGGAGACTTAAGACTGGGTGCCGTCCTTTCTGTTGCTTTAGTGACTGGCTGCTGATTTCTAGTAATGGTGGATCCTTATTGTGTTTCCCCTATCCCTGTGTGTTCTTTAGTGTTTAGCAGGGTTGACTAAGCACTCATTCCATCTGTTCGCTACCTAGGGCCCAGATCAGGGTTAGCCATGGCCAGGGATCCTGCTTGGAGCCTAGGTGCAGAACCTAGAAAAAGCAAAGTTAAAAATATAAGTCTCTGTCTGTGTGTCTTGTGTGTCTGTCTGTGTCCCCCTAAAAACGGAGCAAAAAAGCAGCACATATAGTTGATCCAAGAGGATCCCATTTTGGTGCAGAAACTGCACCAAAAACGGATCAACAAAAAAACGGAGCTCAAACGCTGTGTGTGAATTTGGCCTTATTTATTATGTTCACATTTACAGTGTCATATCTTATTTTTACAGGCAGTCTGTCAGCAGGCTTTTGCTACATAATCTTACAGCAGCATGATGTAGAGAGAGAGACCTATTGCATTGATTTGTCACTTAATTTACTTGATCTGCAGTTATGATAGAACCACAGTTTTGTCTGCTGCAGACTGAGCAGTGCTCTGAATCTTGTGCTCTGTATATCTGGGTGTTTGGGGAGAAAAGGAGGAAAGGAACCTGGGCCCCTGAACTGCCCCTCAGGCTAGGGGAACCCTGACTTACCTCGATGGTAGAGGGGCCTGAGTCTTCAACCTCTCTCCTGTCCAGTCCTGAGCTAAACTCCCAACCTCCACCCCAGGAGGAGGACCATAATGAAACACACAGATTAAGACATACAGGGATGAAGTAAACAGTCCTACATCAGCAAACAATCAGGAAGATACAATATGTGTGTATGGAGGACACAAATACAAATAGGGAATGAAAAAACAGCATGGTATACTTCACCAGACACCAAGCAACAATTAGAGTTTCAACAGCAACTCCAACACAGGACAGGTATGCAATAGGCATGCAAATGCTATAGTCGGCATCCGTGAATGTTCTGAGCCATACATAAGTGGTGAAGGCATTCCAGCAGCCTCAACTTTCAATTGACACTAATCAAAAAGTTAATTCCCAAGCTGAACATCAGTGAACAAACCACCGCCGACACTCTAACTCAGCCAGAGCAACAAAGAGGCTTAAGGCTGCACATCAGACCCCAGTGTGAACAGGGTCTGAAGCCGGCATGACACCCACCCACACCACTGATTGGATACTTTTTGTGTTCATTGACAGAAGGTTGCTAATCAGTGCTTGCTGGGGGGCAGGGTTGGACTTAGAGGCACAAGACACCTAGTCTTGTAGTGATAATCCCCTGCTGAAAAAACACTGATTTTATTGAAAGACCAAAACAGATGGAACCAGGCTCTCTTTCTTCATTGTGCTCTCTCCTTTTAACGTGGAAGAGCACCGAAAACCGTAACTCACTTATATATGAGTAGGATCATTATAAAGTTCTACCTATTATATCCTAACCGTTGAATCTACAAGGATTCAGCACAGTATGCATCATTTTGATTTCTTGCTTTTTTTCTCATTTATATAGACTTTTACTTAATAGAGGGAAAAATAAACAGACAAACCTTCTGAATATCACATACATTTTCTTTCTTTTGGAAGAGGCTGACATTTGAAATAGGACGTGGTGCTCTTCAGCAATGCATGGATAGACAGAGTACACGCCGATGAGTATTTTATCAGCAGCTTGCCAGACCGAGAATAAACCAGTGCTGAAAGCAACAGATAATATTAATAATGCAGCGCACTGATTCCTCCATTGAGAACACCTACGGCTTCACATTGCATTTTTCACACTAATACGTATGCCTTTTCCATTAGAGTACATTTGTATTGTTCTGATTTATTCTAAGAGAAAGCTATCAAACAGTCGTTAACTGGAATGGAAATAGGAGCTAAGTGGTTATTCACCATAAGCTATAAAGTCAGCTCCACACTGTAGGTATGAATAATATTAATATTAAATATCAGATTAAAACATGGTAACAGATAAAACGATGAAGGTTTCAGCTCATTGTGCGGAAAACTGCACCAGATTGTGGAGGAATTATATAATATATGTCCCAGATCAGCATGGAAAAGTAAATAGATGTCTGCCCCTAGTGGACAAAATGGACATTACAAATTTTTTAAATTACACTTTTTTAAAATAAATGTGAATATTGTATTGACAGTCAACAACCTTTCATATAACTTGTTGCAGTTTGATGCAGATCAATGCATTATTCCCACTCACCTCCAGGCGAATTTACGTTTTCCGGTTTTATTTTTCCCTCCCCTTCTTCCAAGAGCCATAACGTCTTTATCTTTCCATCAATATGATGAATGGCATCATTTATTTCACCATATAGTGTACAGGAAAATGGGAAGTAAATTCCAAGTGCAGTGAAGTTGCAAAAAAAGTGCAATTACACATTTGTTTTTTGGGTTTTTAATTCACTAGGTTCACTATATGGTAAAATTGACATGTCGGTATGATGCCTCAGGTCAGTTCGAGTTCTGAGTCTTTATAAGCACATCACATCTACTGCAGGGGAATCTATGGCGCCAACCTTGCGACAACCCCACAGCATCGCCCCACTATGCCGCTATTGCCGTGACACCCACGCAGGATTGCCCCACTTATGCTGCCACCAGTACATCCCCACAGCATTGCCCCACTATGCTGTTACTGCAGGCACAGCCCTGCAGCATCGCCCCATTCATGCTGCCACCATCGGACACCCCCTCCTCCCAGCCTCAGGCCTGCAGCATCACCCCATTCATGCTGCCACCATCGGACACCCCCTCCTCCCAGCCTCAGGCCTTCAGCATCGCCCCATTCGTGCTGCCACCATCGGACACCTCCCAGCCTCAGGCCTGCAGCATCGCCCCATTCATGCTGCCACCATCGGACACCTCACAGCCTCAGGCCTGCAGCATCGCCCCATTCATGCTGCCACCATCGGACACCTCACAGCCTCAGGCCTGCAGCATCGCCCCATTCATGCTGCCACCATCGGACACCTCACAGCCTCAAGCCTGCAGCACGCCCCATTCATGCTGCCACCATCGACGGACCACCTCCCAGCCTCAGGCCTGCAGCATCGCCCCATTCATGCTGCCACCATCGGACACCTCACAGCCTCAGGCCTGCAGCATCGCCCCATTCATGCTGCCACCATCGGACACCTCACAGCCTCAGGCCTGCAACATCGCCCCATTCATGCTGCCACCATCGGACACCTCACAGCCTCAGGCCTGCAGCATCGCCCCATTCATGCTGCCACCATCGGACACCTCCAGCCTCAGGCCTGCAGTATCGCCCCATTCATGTGCCACCATCGGACACCTCACAGCCTCAGGCCTGCAGCATTGCCCCATTCATGCTGCCACCATGGACACCCCCTCTCCAGCCTCAGGCCTGCAGCATCGCCCCATTCATGCTGCCACCATGACACCTCCAGCCTAGGCCTGCAGCATGCCCCATTCATGCTGCACATGACACCTCCAGCCTCAGGCCTGCAGCATTGCCCCATTCATGCTGCCACCATCGGACACCCCCTCCTCCCAGCCTCAGGCCTGCAGCATCGCCCCATTCATGCTGCCACCATCGGACACCTCACAGCCTCAGGCCTGCAGCATTGCCCCATTCATGCTGCCACCATCGGACACCCCCTCCTCCCAGCCTCAGGCCTGCAGTATTGCCCCATTCATGCTGCCACCATCGGACCCTCCTCCTCCCAGCCTCAGGCCTGCAGTATTGCCCCATTCATGCTGCCACCATCGGACCCTCCTCCTCCCAGCCTCAGGCCTGCAGTATTGCCCCACTTATGCTGCCGTCATTCTACAGTTGTGACTTAATTATAAGATAGACAGATAGACTCCTTTTTTAGTATCACTTAAAATACTTTTTTTTTTTCCTAATTCCTTCCTCTAAATTTGGGGCACATTTTATAATCTGGTGCGTTTTACAAAGCGAAAAATATGATATTTCAGGATTATTTTAATATCTACATAAGAAGATATTTATTTATTTTTTTTTAATCCCCAAAGCATT